>OY764961.1:100930633-102130633 GCA_963668005.1 Melieria crassipennis
CGGTGACGGGAACCGAAGGCGGGAGAGTGGCAATTTGTTTGGTGTTAGATGGGCGTGGAGGTGGTAGCGTTTTTGGTGTTGATGTTGGCGACAAAGCGTGCAGTGTGCACAGTGTGTAAACGTTGGTTGATCGACGGAGCAAGCGGTGGGGTATGGGATTGTGAAGTGTACGCGTGTAGTGCGTTATGAACAGTGGAACAGGATACGGTGGGTGGTGTACGTTGTGGATTGAGACATACATTAAATTTGTTATTTCTATTCTTGTTTGGTAATTGTACGCTGCAGCCTTTGCCTTACCTGTAATAGAAGACATCGACTTTGCCAGCCGATATTCCAGACTTGCGGAGCACCTCCTCGCGCTGCCAGCCCTTGGGCAGCGAATTGCAGTCCACTCGCTTGCGTTCGATTGTGATGCTGGAATTCATTGGGTTAAATTGTCCGTTCACGCTTTGTCGGCAAATGTTTGCAATACAAATATTAAAATACAACAAAACCAAAACCAATGTGCAAGAAATCCGTAAAAAGCGTCTGCGGCCGCAATTTTGCTGATACGAATGCGAGTAAAATGAAACAAGAAAAACAAAACAGAGTTGCCATAATGTATTAAAGAATATAGCCAGAAGGAAAATATTAATTTCACATAGGGTAATAATTTCCTCAGAAAAATAACACAGCTAAACAAAAAACACTTTTTTTTCTGTTGCATGGAGTTTTTCTACTGTTTCTTACTAATTTGGGTGCGCTGATTTCGAATCTACTCTGAAATTTTTTCTAGTAGCTCTAGTTAGTGAGATATAGGTACCGTGTCATTTTTTCAGTTTTTCCTCTCCTTTTTCCATTGTTTTGTAATTTCTAAACCATAAAACCGATTGACATGATTTTCACCTTAACAACACCATACAGCTTATTTTCCGATGCAACTTATTTTTATAAGTTTTGAAATGCCGCGGTAATTGGTCCTTAAAGTCGGAAAACATGGAATTTTAAGGCGTTTGCTTTGATGGTCAAAAACATACACAATTTTCGTAAATTAAATAACGAGTCAGGTATATAATGAAATCCGACACATCAAACATTACAAGACAGCCAAATTATTTGGCGAAATGCACATTCGCATCGAAATAATACCAAAAATGTACCATAGTCATCTTCATCATTTTTCATACATTTTCCTTAAAAAATTAGATGCCTCAAAATATACTCTTTTATATGTTACATTTATAGTCTGAAACACAAGCAAACAACAAAAAGATTTTGAATTGCTGTAAACAAAAAAAATTAAAAACTTTGCAAAGTAAAAGTATACTTTTATGTTTTACCTACTTAATTTTTTCGGGATAGAAAAATAAATGTTTGTTGCTTTTATTATTTGTGAACATTAGCACAGAATAAACAGTAACTTGGAATAAACAACTGTTTATTCTGTGACATTAGTTAACCTAAAGTTCAGGTTTAACAATAATCAGCATTTATCAACTAACATTAATCAACATGAATTTGAGAGCGTTCTATAAATCTAAATCTCTAAAAAATCGTGCATGCGAGAAACATTGTTCAAATTGTGCAAAGTCATAGCTTTACAATTTTTTAAATACTCTGTTCACTCTACACCTCTTCTCCTATTGCACTTCTCTCGAAATTCGCCGTTTATTTATGGCTTGCTCAGTACCATCTGGCAACGCTGGAAACGCGTGCGCTCGCCGCTCGTTTTTCAATTTTCTTAGCTGAGGAATGCAAGAAACCGCTAGCGCTCCGAGCAAATTTCCAGTTTTTCACAAGTAATCCGCCACCCTCCTGCGTGCTGTATCGACTGCCAACAGATGGAAAAGCGCTTCAGCGCGGCCACAACCACTGCTGAAAGCATTCTCATATAAAACCAGCCGCGTCGTGTCTGCTCTTCGCGCCGTACGTTGTCCGCACCAATCAACCAACCAACCAGTCGACAGCAACTTTCTAATTCGGAAGACACAAATTTCGCCAGTAGCTACCGTAGCCGCTGTCGCCAAGGCGTGACTTCCGCTTTACGCTTGTGCACACACTTAGGAAGGATTGACCAAACTGTCCTTAGATTCTGATGATTTTTGGTCATTAACTGCCGCAGGAATTCTTGGTGGCGCCATGGAGCTGAACACGGAGATAATAATATACATAGTGCTTGCAGTGCTGGCGCACATCGGTGTTTATGTGTTTGTAATGCGTAAGCGTCCCAAGGCGCTCGTTGGCCGTCATGTGGTCATAACAGGCGGTTCGCGCGGCATTGGCCTTTGCCTGGCGGTGGAGTGCGCCATGAAAGGCGCTAATGTAACGGTGATTGCACGCGATGAGAAATTGCTTAGTAAGTACAACAACAACCACCACAACCAAATATTTGAACATTGAATAGGAGCAACAATCTGTTAGATAAGGCGGAATTACTCGTCATACCGTGCCTAACTATTTGTTGCTGTTATTTATCAAGAACCTTATCTGTGAATTTCGAAACGAAATTTTGTGTACGTTTTTTCATTTATATTACCAGGTGGTGCACTGGCACTCATGGAAGTCATACGTCAAGTGCCCGATCAGAAATTCCAGTATCGCTGTTTGGACATCGCTTCCAGTTATGAGAATGTTACCAGCATATTGGCCGAAGTAGAAGAGGCCTTAGGCGATATCTACATGCTGATTAATTGTGCCGGCATGGCCATCTGTGGGTTGTACGAGGAGGTGTCGGTGCAGGATGCGCAAAAGCTGATGGACGTCAACTACTGGGGCAGCTACAATTGCACACGCTACGTGCTGCCCAAGATGAAGCGCGCCCGTGAGGGCATCATTGTGATGACCGCTTCGCAGGCAGCGCTCTTTGGCATCTACGGCTATGGACCGTACACTGCCTCCAAGTATGCATTACGCGGCATGGCGGAAAGCATTGCTATGGAGGTTCGGCATCTGAGCATTACTGTGACACTGGCGCTACCGGCTGACACCGATACTCCCGGCTTTGAGGCGGAGGAGAAGACAAAGCCACAGGCAACGAAAATCATATCGGGTGGCGGCGGCTTGGCCGATCCGCATAAGGTAGCCAAGCAAATACTACACGATGCGCTGGTAAGATTTTAGAAAAGATTGGGTCTTAATTTCAAACATTAAATTTGTTAATTTGCAGTGCGGCAACTTCATATCGATTATGGGCTTTGAAAGCTGGCTGCTGACACTGCTCGGTGGCGGTCTCTTTCGTTGGGGTGGACTTTTCCAGAACACTGTGCATGTTCTCCTTTTAGGACCATTGCGCATTGTTGGATGTTTTCTACACCTGCACTTTGAGCGCATCATTCGCAACTGTGCTAAGGAAAAGGCAGAGTGAGGACTTCATACGTCTTCACTCGAATGGCAGCATTTAACTTTAATTTATTAAGCACAACATTGTAGTGTAGTTATCCGATAATTCCTACATCATTACTCCCAAAAGTACTTGCAACATTGCCATTACATTGTGTCAAAGAACGTGTAATACATAGCGTGTGCATCTGTTTGTGTTCACGTCAACTGCGACACGTACTTCCACCTACATTTGTATTTATTTTATTGTTCGGAACAAAGGTGCGCGACAGCGTGCAGCGTAAAGTAATTAACCAAAGAGCATCTTTTTTTAACTACATATATAGTAAATTGATTTTTATTATAAAACACCAAGTCTGCTTAAACAATGCGTCCATACAAAATTAATGTACTATTTTTTTACTATCTTCCTATAGTTAGGTGCGATTTGTAAGCGTATTTTGCAAACGAACTTTGCACCCTAATAGTTGATTGTAGTTTGGGTTTGTGTGTACTTGACTTTTTTTATGACCACTATATAATTTTTTTATGGTTTAATATAAATAAATGGAATGATTTTTTACGAAATTTAAATTATTACGATAAAATTACATTTACGGGGTAAAAGAAATGAGTTGTGTTTTTGTGACAAAAATGAGAGAAAGACATAAGCATTGGAAGCATAAGTTGCGCGCTATCGATTTTGTTCTCCACAAACTTTTCCACAACGCCACACAACCGCTCGAAGCGCTCAACTCGTCGACGCTTGCCACCAGTCTTCCTTAATGATGGACTCTCATCCTCGGCGCTCTGGCTCGTGCCTGGCGACAGCACCTCCGTCTCCTGGGCTTGGGAGCTACTGCAGCTTGCCTCTTCCTCCAGACTCCACTGCAAATTTGAAACCGTTCTGCAAATAAAACATAAAATATCAAATATATATATATGTACATTTCTTAATATAGTGCATATTATATATAGTATAGTATAGTAATATATAAATTTTACTTTCGAGGAGTTACGTGGGTTTTTAAGAACATCATTTGTTCTAAGTAGCACCACTCACGTACACACTCGTTCGCAGCAGCTCCAGATTTTGGTGCTTGCCCCGCTACTTCCCTCACGAATCTGTCGCGCAGCGACTTCCATCGCTGCTGGCAATGTTCCACTTTAATTTAAAAGCACAGATTTTTCTAATATGTATGTATGCAAACGAAAATAAAACCCTTACCTGGTATTCCCACAGTTTTGGCCACATCTTGTCATGCCTTCGCCTTCGCAAACTTGTTCCGAAACAAGTGCGTGCTCTTATTAAAGAGGCAGCTGTGCTCTTTTATTGCCTCTATTAGACGTTCCTCCATATTTCAATCTGTGTAAAAAAGTTAACAATATAATATGGAATAATAAAGCAATAATAATTCATATTTACCTTGTTTTTCACTATGTCAATAAAATAAAATCAATAGAACTCAAACGAAGTGGGAAGTGGTGGAAGCGCGCGAGAAAATGAAAAATATAACCAAAAATTTAAACAGCTGCCCAACTTTTTGCTTCGCTTTTGTTTCCTTGCGTTCTATTTAGCAAGTCTCATTCAAAAGCATTGTATTGCAAAAGTATTGAACTTATCTGTCAAAGCGAAATTCTGAAGCAAAGCGAAGCAAAAGTCGAATGTGAACGGCCCTTAAGAATCTGAAGCCAAATAAATGATAATAGAGTTTCCGATATGCTAAACGGTTATTCAAAACATTTCTAACACATTCAGTTGCAGTTATCGCATACTTCCTATCGGAACGTAAACAAATGTTTCACCTCTTATCGGAACGTATAGCATATTAACTCCTAGAACTGGAAGTAATCGGCTCTTATTACCAAATAGTCTTGTCAAACACAATAATACAATCTTTTCGGGTGTCAACAACAGATTTCAATTTCAATTATATATTAATTATTTCTATGAATAGATATTATTAACAATATTAAATCATATTTAAATAAATCGTATTAAGTTGAAGTACTTCATTTATATTAAGCAAAACCAAATTTGTTTACTTCTCAAGTCGTGACTTTGGGTACAATTATAATTATGTTTTAAAGTGCAAAGTTTTTCACCGAACCGATTTTTCCGCAAAACAACCTTCCAGCTATCGATACTTCGATAACATTCATGTTGCCACTATCAAACGCATCCATTCATACTAACCTACCGCATTCCGCTACAGCTGGCAACATTCCCATTTTGACATCTTATCAAAAAACACGTTGATTCAGAGCGCAGAAATTTCGAATTTTTGCGTAAAATAAGAAAATTTCCAGCAAAATTATACAAGCGTAAGCAAAAAAAATAGTGTCGTATGCAGAGCTTTGCAATTGCAGTGTGAGAATTGCGCAAGATTCACTTGTGGTGTGCAGAGTGTTTAGGTGTGTTTGGCTGTGACGCGGCTGGCATAAACGTCGTATTGGTCCTTGTTGTTGGTGGCGGCCGTCTACTTGACTGGCGCTTTAGAAAGTGGCGCGCGCTCACACACGGACCTTGCACCTAACGCAGTACTTACATCCGGCACTGTATGCTGAGCGGCAGCATGGACAGAAATGTGGCGTTGGAGCGGCGCTTCAGCCTTAACATGACACACCTGCCCAGCCCCATCGCGGAATCGACCACACTGAATCTGAACGGCAGCACTGCAAGCGGCAGGTAAGCAGACGCCTAGACTGGCAGCGACCGCAATGCGCTACTTTAATTACACAATTTCGTTTCATTCATTGTAGCAACAATTCGCATTTTCAATGGGGCGGCACATCGATTAGTCCGAAGCAGCGGAGTAATTCGAGCAGTTGCCTTTCCAATACCGGCGTCACACAACATGCCCATCGGAGCAGCACGGCCAGTCCGCAGCGTGCCAAAATGAATCTGAGCAAAATCGATCCGAGGTGAGTTCGAACAATTTCTTTGGTATATTGATTTGTATCTTTATTGCTTTACTGTCTGTTACTTTCACAGAATTTACGCCGATGTGCAGAGCAGAGGCTTGGCTTCGCGTATTGTGAAATACCACGAAAATGGTACGCGTCTGAATCGCAGCCTGTCCGCCAGTAATCTCTACAACAAGCCGGGCAAATTTCCAGTGGTACACTTGCAGAAAAAGGAGCTGCCCTACAGAGCCACACAGCAGAATGTGTCCATGACGCGCATTGCGCCACCAGGTGGGCAGAGCTGCAATTGTCTGCAGCATTGTTTTCAGTTTTTAATGATTACTTCTGCGTGTTCGTGTGGTCTTGCAGAAAAGTCTGTCTTCTATGGCAATACGCTGCCCAGTCTGCTACGTTCCAACTCTGTGATTTGTCAACAAAAAAGCGATGAGGAAATATCGCGCGAAAATCGCCCGATCTTGCATCCACCCGCCGCAGAAGGAGATATGGCGCCAACGCGTAGTGTGCTTGATGAGTTAAAGGAAATCTCAAGGAAGCGCATAAATAGCGATGTAAGTTAATGCATAAAAGCGATTTTTGCTTAAACAAGTCATAAAAATTGTGCAAATATTTCATATAAAAATTTTTTTTTCAATGCTATGTTGATTTCAAAAGAAATGAGTTTGATCAGGGTGAAATTTTCAACAACCAATTCGTTAAACTTGCCCCTTTTATAGAAAGTGTTACGATTATTTCAATCTTCACGTTCACTTCTAATTAATTGATTGTTTTTTTTTTGGTAAATTAACATTTAATTAACGCAGGATTAGATTAATGTCTCTATTAGTTTTGATGGATTCTTATGGATTACTTTTTCTCAATTTGAATTTATGGGTTTTTTTACTTGTTTTGTACCATTAAATGAAAATCTGAATGATTTGGGTTTTGCAAATTTTAACTAAATTCTCTCTGATTTCATATTTGATGATTAAATTCACTATTATTTTCTTAAATTACCTAATATAATCATAATTCATTTACCAATTGAATAGACAAGTTCATATATTATTATTTAATTTTCTGTGTCTAATAGTAATATCATATAATAATTTGTTCTCCTAGGACACGGATATCGCCACCGACACAATCAAGAAGTACTGCAATCGCGACTACGCCGACGCGGTGTACAACGGCGCCATCAAAACCGCAGACATACGCCACATTAGCACATCGACAACGCATCTAATGTCGCCCACCAACGCGCCCCTGAGTTACAAGCGACAGCGCGAGCCGATAGGCTTACCGCCACAATACTCACACCCTGGGCACGCTGTCACCGCTGCCTCCGCACTAGCCGCACACCGATCCATGCATCCGGCACAAATATCCCAGCAGCAACAGCCGAAACACTCACCGGAACAGATCGCCAAAAAGCGTCTGTACAGCTATAACAACGACATCACCAGCTCGCTTAGCTCTAGCATGATACACGCGAACAAGCGCAAGTTTTATGAGCAACGTCAAAACGCACTGCGACGATCCTCCCCGCCAACCGCCGAGGAGTCCGAGATGCACAAGGCGAAAATTCAACGCCAACAGCACCCCGATCTGCATTTCCGCCAGCTGACGAAAACGCTCAGCTACGCAACGCCCATCACCCCTATACCGCCTACGCCATTGAGCCGCGGTGTAGAGGCGCTGCGCGCAGAGCCATCAATGCCGGCCGCGACAATAGCGCCTTCGCTGCCAGTGGGCGCTGAGCCCAAGCGCACCATCTCTGAGCCGCTTTACATGGGAGCCAGAGCGCGCGCTGTTGATGCGGCAAGCAATACTGCTGCCAGCACAAAGCCCAAATTGACGCTGTTTAACAAAAACTACGACGAGGCGGCCACACAAACCAACTGTACTAATGGCAGTGTGGAGGATGAGCACACTGTGGCCGACGATGAGTGTGCGGACATACAGTTTGTGAAGCCGAAAAAGAGCAGCTCGCTGTCGAGTGGCAAGAATCCAGTCATCGCGCGTACTCAGAAATCGAAATTGGCGCTAATGTTGTGCGGTCTGCGTGGCGAACTCTATCAGGGCGACGTTGATGAGGTGGACGTTACTGCTCCACAACCACAGCCACAACCTGCCGTAGTTACCACCACTGTCAACGCCTCCAGAAGCAGTGTGACTTTAAGCACCACCGTCAGCACATCCAGTAGTAACACTACCACAAACACAATGACTACCACCACAACCACTGCAATCACTAGCAGAGCTACACCAACAATAATAACAACAAATGTAACACTCGGCAGCGGTACATTGAAGTTGCCCACGACGTCAGAACAAGCTTCTGGCAAGCCGACGACAGCCATTGCATCCCCACAAATGACAGTCACAACCACAACAACAAGCAATGCTTCAACAATCGCCAGTAGTACAACAGCCAAAACTACTCCAATATTGGGTGGATTTAAGTTCTCCCCACCAGCTGCCACCACTACCACCACCACCGGTACCAGCACCACCACTAGCACCAGCGCCGCCACCACAACCATCAACGCTGCATCAACGGCGCCAGCCAAGTCCGCTTCACCGCTGGTTGGTATTAAACTAACACCTTCCACACAACCGCCGGCGCTGTCAAGTGCCCCTCTAATCAACTTTAGTAGTGGTACACCGCCGAGCAACTCATTGGCCAATTCGATAGCAACCGGTGTTGGACCGGTGCCACTATTGCAGGGTTTCGCCAGCGCTTCAGTGCCAGCACCATCTACAAAGATTGCAACTACACAGGCTGGTGGTTTTAAATTCGGACTAAGCACCCCAACCACCAGTTCAGCGACTGGCACTGCGCCGGCTTTCGGCGCTTTCGCCAACACACAACCTGCAGCAGCGGCATCAACAACCACAACACCGTCGGCGAAAAACACAGAAGCTGCTAAAACCGCAACTGCGCCGACGTTTAATTTCAAAGCGCCATCGGTTACAACTAGCCCGAATGTGACGAAACCGACTTTCAGCTTTGGTGGTGCTACTCCCACCACAACCACAACTGCGTCCAATACGGGCGCTACAAGCGGCGCGCCAACATTTGCATTCGGCCCGACCGCTACCACCACTGTGCCGGCCTTTACGGAGAATAGCTCGACCGCTACTACCACGATTGCTCCGCTGTTCGGTGCCACAACTACCACGTCAAATGCATTCGGCAACACTTTTGCGCCGGCAACCACAGCGCCAACTTTTGCCTTTGGCGCACCCCAAACCACCAGCAGCACAACAACCTCTACAACCACCGCAGCCGCAACCACCATCAACGCGGGCTTATTTGCCTTCGGCACCAATAGCGCCCAGCAGAAACCCGCTGCAGCCGCCGCACCATTTGCCTTTGGTGGAGGCGTCAAGCCGATTGTCACCACCACAAGCACCGCTGCAACAACAGCGTCACCAGCAAGCGGCGCATTCACGTTTGGGCCATCAAACGCCGCCGGCACTACCACTACTGCAGCCCCCAATATGTTCGGCTTCGGCGGTGCTGCGACGCAACCAACTGCTACTAGCACCACAGCAAACACCACCAGCAATCTGTTTGGCAATGTTGCCACCAACACCACTTCAGCTGCGGTAAAACCGACCACATTCACATTCGGTTCAAGTGCCGGCTCGGGTGCACAACAACCACAACAACCGCCCCCGGCATTTGGCAGCACGGCGACGCCGTTTGTATTTGGCGGCGCCAACTCTGCTGACAATGGCAAGGCCGATAAACCCGCAGCAGCGAGCTTTGGTTTTGGCAGCACAACAGCCAACAGCGCAACGACAAATCCGTTTGGCAACAACAACACAACAACTGCCAATCAGCAAGTGTTGAATCACGCCACAGGCGTAGTGAAACCGTCGTTTAGCTTCGGCGGCAGTGCTAACACAAGCACAACAGACGCTGCCAAGCCATTGTTTGGTGGTGCACCAACAACCAACAGTAGCAGCAGCGGCAACGCATTCGGCGCGTTAGCCCAGCAAAATAAGACCTTTTCCTTCGGTGCGAACAACAACAACAGCACTGCCACAAACATCTTTGGAAGTGCAGCGGCAGCGGCCGCACCAACACCTAGTAACACGGCGACTAACAGCGCCGGCGGATTCTCTTTTGGCGCCAACAACAGCACACCTAATGCAAGCAACGCTAGTAAACCCATCGCGGCTGCGTTCAGCTTCGGTGGCGCCAGCAATAGCAACAACACGGCACCATTCAGCTTTGGCAGCGGCGGCGGCAGTAGCGGACTGACAGCAGCGCCCAAACTCAACAGCAACACGCCAGCGGCCAGTCCTAATTTCAGCTTTGGCACCAGCGCACAAACGAATGGCGGCAACATTTTCGGCAGCGTGCACAAAGCAGACAGTGCCCCAGCCCCAGCTCCGTTTAGCTTCTCCGCCGGAAACCCAGCATCCGCAGGCGCTACCGCGCCCAACGGCAACCTATTTGCGCCACCGCCCAACATCGGCGCCGGACCCGGAGATCGTCCCATCCGACGAGCCACTCGTCGCTTGCAGAAGTCATAACCGCGCTAAAACCGACATGGGCGGCCAAGCACAGCTTAGCGTCTCTGTGTCTAACTGTACACTTGTGTAATTGTATTTAAATTTTGACCCATCCAACTAGAACACACCACCATGACCACGCCTGTCAGCTAGCAGCAGCTATTGAAATTAAAATTTCTAAGCATCATTTCAATAAACACCGACAATTTCCATAGAAAACAATTCAAAATACCCAAACAATGTGTTTTTTTTTTTTCGATTTGTAAGCGGCGACGAGACCTACAAAATCGTCATCTGTTTATGAAAAACTTGATGGTACAATTGCTGATCAATTAATTAATCAATAATTATCAAACTTCTTTGTGGTAGCGTATACTAAGTTCCCGCAGTAAAAGCACTTGAAATTAAGGTTGGAGTAATCGGACATACAATTTAATTTACAACATCGATAAATATAAGATCATAAATATTCTTAAAACATAATACAGAAAAAAATTACAACAATGTATGTAATAAGATATACAGTTAATAACTACACTGGCGCGTATTTAGAAATTGTCGCTGGAACAGTACTTCAACATCGATTTGGTGTGCTTGAACTGCAATCCGTCCGTTGCGGCTAGCACTTCGCTGATGAAGCTCTGCGAGTTGTGTATCGTCGTGCCGCCAAGTATGACCTTGTAGCCAACATTATTTAGCTGATGCACAGCCAACGCCTCCTCGTAGGTGGTGCCGCCAATCATAAACACCACCACCTCTTGTGGTGGTCGACGGAATGGCACCAGCTCGGAATTGATTGCTGGATACATGGGATCTAGCTCGCGTCCCTTGAATACCTCCTCCAGCGTCTCCTTGAGCAGCGGTGTGTGCTGTGTGAAAACGTTCTCGACGCCTTTCAGACCCTAAAAAGCAGACCAGTATTATTTAAATTTTTATATTTTTGTTGAATGCTTCCTTTCATTCACCTTAATTAGATTACGAGTCAGCTTCACGGCATCCGTGATGCGCACCAAATTGAAGAGCTCGCCCTGCCGCATATGCATGCCCGCATATTCAATCAGACTGGGCACAATCGAAGTGCGTCCACCGCGTGCCTTGATGATCTGCAGCAAACCGGATGTGTCGCAGTTGGCATGCCGCTCGTAGCGTAGCGCATAGAGCGCCACCAGCTTAATGGCATCGTCCAAAGCGATGCGCTCGTCCGCTATGACCTTCTTGATGCGTTGTAGCTGTGCCGCATGCTCCGCCTTGCAGGCCACCTCCTGTTCCAACTCCGACACCTCGAAGAGATTGCGCTTAGTAGTCAGTGACGACAGCTCGCCCATAATGCATAGATGCTTTTGCACGGTGCCGGACATCTTTTTGAACTGCGGATACGTCTCGATAAAGTTCTTCATGTCCGCAATGCTCTCAACCTTCTTGTGATCCTTGGCCTTGCGCTGAAACTCCTCCATAAGACTCTTGATTGTGGCGCCTATCTCGCCGAAATTCGCGTACATATTCTTGCCATAGAATTCGTCCTGATCGCCGGAGAGCACCAGCTCCTTGAAGTCTTTGGGTATGCCAGGCGTGCCGGACAGATCGACACGATTGTTGCGTATGGCCAACAGCTCGTGCACCATGGCTTGATAAGTCCATTGATGCAGCAACGGCGTCACCGGATCATCGCGTCGATCGAGTATGAGCAGTAGCGGTGGGGCAGCGCCGTTTTCGTGTGTGCGGAAATCAAAGAGAGTTGACTCTTTGCAGATCTGTTCATAAATCTGTTTAGCTAGCATCTGTGCGGCTGGCGAACCAGAACGATAGCGTATAACCGGATTCAGTTTTAGCGACAACAGTGCGGCCAGCACGCCCTGCACAGTTCGATTGAGCGCATCCGGCAGCCAGTTGAGGCGATTCATGCAACAGGGAATGTTCAGCGAAAAAAGATTGGGATTAACGCACATATAGTCGGCATACACCTCCTTCACCTCGCGCACCGATTCGCTTTCGTCGCACTCGGCTAGGAACTTGATGTCGGTGCGTGGAATGATGTTGCTGAAGTCTGCGGAAAACAGAGTGGAAGACAACTGTTTAGTAATTTCTGCTAAATTCATTAGTGGCTGCACTCACAAATGAAATAAGAGCCATATTTGGGACTGCGCAGCTCGTCTGCCAGCAAACTGATATTCTGCTTGGTCGGCCGTATGAAGACGATGCACTTGAGGTTCTTCATGCGTTCATTGGAGCGACCGGAATCAATGCGCTCGAACAGATAAACCTCGCGCTGTAGCATGTCCGACTGACTAAATGCCATTGATATGATGCTGGTCTGTTGTGGGGAAAAAATCAAACAATATTGCAGAAAATCAAAATGATTCTCGAGTGTGCTAAACTTGCCGTCTCCTTGTCCAGTAAAATGGTCTTCATGCCGGGGCCAGATTCATTGCACATTTTTTCGATGTACAATTTGATGGCTGTTATTAAACTCATTTTGTTTGCGGCTAATTGCAGACTTTTCCAGTGTTTTATACAATTCCAGCTTAAAATTACACGAAAATGCAATTTGCTCTGTGAAAAATGCAGATATTGCTGCGTGTGGTGCCAGATCAACGCATACAAAATAATTAATTCATGGATCTCGACATTAAACGGAGTAAGCAGTTAATTAGTTATATTAAATAATGATGTTTTTGATAAGTTTATTAAAATGTGCAATGATGCTGTTTTGCTAGATGAAAATAATGTTACTTGGCACTGTGTTCTAATTTTAGGATAATTCGAGCAAATTAAGTCTGGCAGCATGAGATTGCACTGAATCATTTAACCAGCTGTTTGTTTACAATCAGCTGTTGCTCGTTTTCACATAGATGCAATTAGAAAGGAATAATAATTGTGTAAAAAATATAGTCTAACACGAATATTTCTGTTGGAACATATTTACTGAACCTAGGAAGACCCGAAGGATCGAGTTATAAAAACGATAAAATTAAAACTAGAATAGTGTTCCCTCATGTTAATAGCGACATGTTTCTTGCGCCATATTAAATCAGCTTTATAAAGCATATCTTGGACCAACAAACATCTTAATTTACTTGAATTATCAAAATTAGATCATAGCTTTCATTAACGTATGCTATGACAGTTTCTCTTTAACCTTCACACCGACTCTATAAACATATGTTAATATTTCAATTTTGATTTTGCTATAACTTTTTAGTTTTAAGTCCGCTTCGGCTCAAAATATATTAGAAAACTGAAATTATTACTTTTTCCATCTTGTTTTTTTTTTTAATGACAATTAAATGACAATTTAAATGACAAAAATGTTAACATTTGCTTTCATTCATGAATTTTGTTAAATAGTTTATTTTTTCCCCTTGTTTTCTTGTAAAAACATTAACGATGAAGCAATTACGACTTCATTTTACATTATATAACCTTATATAAACAACATTATCACGATTAGTATAGCAATTATAGCATTTCGTTCGAATTTCTCTATGTGGATATGTGATGTGGTATTACCTAAAAGTCTTAAATACGAAATTTTGTGAGAATATATTTGAAAATGCACTTTTAATGGCATTTCTTTTAAAAAATCAACTAACCGCAGTCACCGCCCACTTCACGGGCGGTGAAACCTCATTGATCCCTTTTCGCTCTTCTACGTTTGGCCCTGAAATCTCTTAAGAACAATCTATTTCCTGATTTTGCTTACCAAATTAGCTCAAAAAATTAGAAATGTCATTATAAAACCGATGAGAAGAGAAATATTAATATATGTTAATAGTGTCGGTTTTCGTACATAAAAATTGGTGTTAGTGTGAAGGTTAAAAATAAAGACTCAGATATATATATGTATCTTTCGGTCCACGCGAAACCAACCATAAGAATCCTGTCCCGTCAATATTAGTTAACCAACTTTGTACATAAGACCTAAATAAAATATATGTCTAAGTTCGTATAAAACTTCAAACAGGGATTTTCATGACTAATTCATTTTCTTCTCTGATGAAGAATTGCTCAGTCTCTCTTCAGAAACAAAGAAAAACAGTTGAGAAACAGTTAATGTGCAATTAATAGGTGAAAGTAGTATCATCTATTAATTGCACCTATTGGTTGCAGCAGTGATTACTTCAGATTTCCGAAAATAACAATCAAATTTAAAATTTTAAAGTTGTGTCCATTGAACGTGAACTTTGTATAACCTTGATATAATTAACTGTAAAAACAATTAACAATTTTTTATTTATTTTTTCCTCGTACGCGCTACAACCCTCACATGCGAGTTGTCAACAAACAGTGCTGCCAACCTGCCAACCCAATCTAATACACTTGTCTATGAATCTTCGTAGACAGTTTTCCTAAAAAAAAGATAGAAAATTAGCCAGATACAATAAAGTTACAATTTTAAGCAATAATATTTAATATTTCATCTATTTAGTGCACTAATCTATCAAAAACTACACTGTGCAACTGTGTGAACAAGTGCTAGAAACCCAGTTTTTTTTTGGTGCAACTCGGCCAAACAGCAAAACCTATCAAAAAATATCAATACAAATATGTAAAACAAAAAAACATATCAAGTTCCATAGAAACAAAATAGCTAAACTCCAATAAAAGGTAAGTGAATTAATTTCTTGGTTTTCCAAACGGCTGGTTCCATTGACCCAAATCTGCCAGCGCACCGTGTGTCCCGCCAGCCTCTTATCGGCCAGCAATTGCCGGGCAAGTGTGAACGATTTTTCGCATTTGTTTTGAAAAGAAAAATATTTTCCACATGTTTTTGATTTTTAATATCAACCACGTATCCCCCGTGCAGAAGTATTACTTTCTGTACTTCGCACTCAAATGACCTTCCGGCCAAGGTGTAGCCGTTTCGTTATGCCCCCACACCTTGTCTACTGCAGTGCTTTTCCATGAAAATTTTCATGCGACTCAATCAACGTGTGTACGCGTTGATTAATGTATGTTGCTTTCTATTGTATTTATTTTTGGAGTGGAATACGAGGTGGCGATGACACTTTTGCCATTCGAGTTAAACCTGCAACATAATTGAAATAGCCGCTCGACTTTGTGCCTCTTAGCCGCTTGCTGTCGCCACATGTGTGTCGCTTGCTTATGCGTCCAACATTTGTGCTGTTCGCCCACTTCGGCCAGTTGATGGTTTGCCTTGTGACGTTGCATCTTGTTTCGCTTTTTCATTTCCTTCCCTTTGACAACATTGAGTCGATGCTCTTTATAACTGTTGCATGTTTTTGTGTTCCTTTTTTGTTGCTGTTTTTGTTTCTATTTTTACCTATTTTGATGCGTAGTCGCTGCGGTATCTGTGCTATTTGGCGCTGCTTTATAAATTGAAGCCTGAAAAGTTACAATAAATCGCTAATTATGAGGACAAACGGCAACAATTGTTCAGTGTTTAAATTTGAAAAAAATTGAGCGTCAATGTTGTTGGTCAATGTTAATATTAGCGGAGATATCACCTGCGCACTGGCTCTTAAAAAAAATAACTAAATAACGTTCATGTTGATGTATTCTGCATCAAAAAGGGCTCGGCCAATGTCTGTTGAGCGTTCAATGACTTTTAAGTAGCTCATTTAGTAAAAATATCGAACTAAATAGTTGTGAATTTATTTGGCTAATATGTATTGATAATATTTTCACCAAGGAGTATTAAAATCTTGATTTCTACTTTTTAATGAGACTTGGCTTTATGGGCATAACCAAATATTGGTCATGAAAATTGCTTAACCTTTTGCAGTTTGAATCGTTTCACCATAAGCGTCGGACAGCACCATTCCTCACCATCACCTTGTAAAAGCTTATTTCAAATTACAACACGGAGTCAATTTTGAAAGTCACATTATAAGACAGGTTTCAGAATAAAAGCACCGTTATTGGCAGCAACAAGCCAAGAGCGTGCAATATGCACTCAAATCGCACCGCGACATATCATTAACAAAGCATATAATAACGCACTGCATGGAAGTGGAGCAAAAGAGAATCCTCAAAAACCGGTCTTAATCAAAACTGCAGCGTTAGGTCAACAAACTTTAAGCCAATTCAGCGGCATCGATTAAGTTTTTACGCAACACTTGCCGCCATTATAAACTAAACTACACGAACAGTCTTGAGCACATCTGACCAAGTCTTACATTAAGATAAGTCAGTGTCTATCCAACCGACAAAGCAGCTGATCCATCTAACGAAATTCACTAGCACTTTCATTGAACGGCGAGAAAAGCTAATAGAAACTGGCTGAAGCGCCCATCTTGATTGTCTGCCGGCACACATCAGCTTCGTTTCGTGCTGCCTTTTTTTTTGCTAGGCTTGCATGCCTTCTTTATGTTTACGCGCATTTTTATCTACTGACCTATATTTCGCTTTGCTACGAGCCCGTTCGACCGACCGTCAGCCACGCAAAATGAGCCCTGACCACTACCACCACCATCAACGACCCGGCTGCACGTTGCCGTGTGTAATGCCGGTCACGGCGCGGTCAGTGTGCTTGTTTTTTGTACTCGTATCTAGTGGCATGTCTTAGAGCCATTGAAGAAAAGTGAACTACTTCACCGCACGGCTATTCGACAAAAACTTAACAGATGATTAGCCGCTCTCGGCCCACCACTTTGCCAGCCATATTGTGGCCTACGTTTGGTAGTAGTCGAAGAGGCAGGCAGCCCACACCCGCTGGCACTCGCTACATATGCGTCATTAAAGTTGTGTTATTCTTGTTGTTGTTGGAGCAAGGGGCTTAACCCTTGCTGACATGTATACCGGTTTCAGGCATTGGCGCATTTACGCATTTGCTGTTGGGTGACTTTTGGAGGTTGCTGGGCTGGTTGGTTGATTGTTGGTGGTTGACGGTTTTACGTGTTGGGCATGGTTACACCTTCTTTGTCTTTATGTCTAATACATATATCGCTTGTTATTATTGTCGTTTTGTTGCTTTCATACTTCGTATTTGTGTTTACGCATAATTCCTAAAGAAAAAATCTTAAAAAAATTTCAGGTTTTTCTCTTCGATCTTGCACAGATTTCAGCGTTTTACCACGCCAAGCGGTTTTTTTTTTTGTTTTTTCTTATGAATATTTAGTTTGTGTTGGTCTTGGCCTGTTGGTGGCAGTGAATTTGGAGATTTTGGTACCAAGTTGGGTGTATTTTTTTTGCTCTTTCTTCTCAATTTCTGCAGTGAAAGAGAGAGCGACAGAGCGCGTTTGTTAACCTTTTTCGCGGTGTTTGAGTACGAAAACGAGAGGAGTGTAGGGTTGTGCAAAAAGTGTTGGAGTGCAACGACTTGTGGGAACAACTGATTCGAAAGTGAGTTTCATAGAGCTACTGACTGCCGAGCCCTTAATTTGGATTAGGAACGAATCTGGCACGAATCACAGAAAACGTTTCGGTAAGGAATGCACTTGGATAATACGGGAAAACTACAGTTACCGCATCTGCTCTACATCATTGCAATGTCGTAGTTGGTTTATTGTTAAGGTCAAAGCGTCACTTACTGAAGGGATTCACAATGGCCTGACAGACGTCCAAGTTCAAGCAATCACGATTTTGGCATCATGAAAAAACTTGTTTATAGTTGAAGTCGTATAGTTGCACGTTAAACACAAACTTTTCGCATGGTAAATATTTTCTGGTGAAGATCTTTGGATCCAACTTCCGGCCTGTGCTAAATGCCGACTGTAGCAGCAGTGCAGAAATTCAAAACAACGAAAAAGAAGTTAACAGCAACAAAAATCAATTGTGAAGTTCACCTTTCTCAACTGCGCCAAAACTTCGACGAACTTATAACCAGTCACCAGTCAGGCGGAGAAAGACTAACGCGTGTTCTGGAAACGCGTTCGGTTGAAGCGAAAAGATCGGCCAAACAGTTGCCCACAGAATCTGCTTTCGCGTACAAGAAGTGCGTCGACAAGCAACGAGCTACGCGTCTGCAAATATTTAAAAGTTCAATTAGAAGCTCATAGCAATAAAAATTCATTATTTAAGCACATCAAACGTCTTATAACCTGAAAAGATGTGCAAGAACTAAGTTCAAAGTTCCAAAAAGTCTAAAGAATATTAAAACAAAATTTACCAATACTAAAATGCGTCTACCACTTGGCCTGTTGTGGCTGTTCTGTGGCTGCGCGCTGCAGCATGTTGTCGGCGCCGCCAATCTGCTCACCAGCTACTTGCCCGCCTCCATGCAGGCGCTGGCCTACTACATCGATCATTTGCAGTACGAACCGCTGTCCACAACCACTGTGGAGCCGCCGTTTAGCGTGCCCGACGATGAGCTGAATACGATTTTCAACGATTCGCCTACCACAACATCCACCACTACACGCCGTCCCAGCAGCGGTACCACCCGTCCAAGCAGCGGCACCTCGAAACCCACACGCCCGAGCGGCGGCACCACCTCGTCCGGCTGGTGGCAACCGCCCAGCTGGTGGCAGCCCACGACCACTACGACTACCCGCAAACCCACTGCTCCACCTACACCGCCTCACAAGCCCGGCCTGTATGCCCCCGCGCATTCGCTCCGCTTCAAGCCGACGCCCGCCAAGCTGGAGGGCTATGCGGTCTTCAATGAGATTGGCGAAAACACGGATGGCTTCGATAAGCTAACGCTGGCGCTCATACGCGACATACAAACGGAAACCGAACACGACGAGTTCACCAATGACGTCGAGTCTTTGGACAACTTTTTGCGCCTCTACGACGACAACTACGGACGTGCGGCCTTCGATCCCGACAATGCCATGGATCGCTGGTCGAGCACTTCGACGGCGGGCAAGAAACGCGTGCCACCAACCAAACCGTATGTGGAGTTTCTGCTAGTCTACGACTTGCTGAAGCGCGATGCGAAGGCTTTAAATCTGAGCAAGTACGAGGGATACTCGGAGGAGCTGCTGCAGGATCTGCACGAGCTGTCGGGCGCCTCTGCCGAACGGCAGCTGTACACATTGTTTAAGCGAATGCTGGATCGCGGCGACATACAGCGCAGCGATGTGGTCTCGCGTATACAGGGCATCATGAAGGACCTGGGCAATCCGAGTAGCGCCACATCGAAGGCGCTGCGCTACATACCGGCCATGCCCTTTTTGCCATGATTCCGTTAATGTGTGTGCGCGTGTAGAAGCTGTAAAGGAAATCTGAATAAAACATATCATTTAAAGTGAAATCATTTTTAAATTTATGGAAAATAAATCGCTAACGGACTGCGAGACATTAATTAAAATGCCTCAAATTCTCAATTGGCTTTCTCCTATTGTCATTTACCTGCTGCGTTTTTGCACAATTTTCTGAGTATTTGCTGCTTTCATGAAACTGTCAGTTGAAAAATGTATTTCTTAATTGGAATATTTATGGTTGTTTGAATCGACAGATTTGTTCAGAGTGAAATCGCTCAACAGCGAAATGGTCGAGCAAATACCCACGCGCCAATCACACGTAGGCAGCACAACTCATTCATAACTATTTTGAAAACTATGAATGAGAAAATGATAAAAGAGCTAAAACACAGAAAGCGAATATTGTGTGAACACTCTGCACATGGTGATTCATAATGTTTATACACTAGTCAGAATAAGTTTGCGTACAAGGGGTACGTAGTTTTTTCATATGAAAAATAAATCACAAAGTAATTTTTCAAAAACAAAATCTTTTTTATTTCTTCCGTAAACTTAGTTCTTTTATTTCATTAAGAAAATAATATCAAAAACTTGACCAAACAGTAAAAGAAGGGCCAAAAACAAAATATTTTATGATTTCACCTCAGAAAAACTTTGCGTACAAGATAAGGTTATGTAGTTAAAATTTAATTGAATCTAAGTTTTGTCCAAAAATTATTAACTTCGTGAATATGCTTTTCTCGCTTGAACTCCCTGCAGAAGTTTCGGCGTAAATTTTATTAAATTCGGTGTTTTTTCAGCGGTTATTTTGTTATGTCCTTGAATTGTTATATTAGGTTAGGTTAGGTTGAGGTGGCTGCCTCTGTATGAGACACACTTAGGCCTCTTAATGGGCCCGTTGTGATACCACAGATTCCACCCGTTTGAAATGCGTATGCAACACTGTTTTTTCAACATGTGATTAGTGTCCGACCGAATATTCGGTTTCGGTTTCGGCCCAAATAAGTGGTTTCGGTTTCGGTTTCAGTTTCGGCGAAAAAATGGCCGAATAGCCGAAACCGAAACTTTCTAGAATATTTTTTACATTTTATTGTGTAGCAGATATATAGTAAAAGGAGGAGTAATTTAGATGCCAGCAATGTAAATAAACTTCTTTTTTTAGCATATAATAGTAAATTATTTAATTTTGAATATTATCGAGTAAGGTACGAAAGGGTGATTTCTTCTTGTTTACGTTTTTAAAAAATGAATAAATTGTTTTTATTTATAAGTATTTATTTATTTATGCTATGTTTGTTTGTTTGTTCTTTATTTACTTAATGTAAAATTCGTTTGTTAAAAAAAGTGCTTGATATGGTGATTTTTATTTCAACTAGAAAGTTTCGGTTTCGGTTTCGGCCGAATATTAAAAAAAAACCGAATATTCGGTTTCGGTTTCGGTTTCGGCCCAAAAAAGTGGTTTCGGTCGGACACTACATGTGATACAACACACATTTCAAACGGATGGGGAAAGGGAGGGGGAGCGGACCTACAGTTTAACGCCGAATCCGAACGGCGATGGGCAGTTTTTTCTTTCACACTTGGAGGTTTTGCCATTGCCTGCCAAGAGCGCACTTGTGCGATTCTTGTAATTCTCATTCCCTTCATGTGGATAGCGACAGAAGTAGATGAGTGTTTTTTCCAGCCCAAGCCAGGAATCGAACCCGGGCGCTCGGTATGAGAAGCCAGCGCGCTACCCGCTGAGCTATCGAGGCCGACAATTGTTATATTGGTTTACTATATCTTTGAAGATGGAGTGTTGTTGGGCTCAGGGTTCAAGTAAACCCCTTATATACTCAATTAGATGCACGTTAGGTGACTAGGGAGGAACTTTTTCAACTTTGTTGAGCCAGTTAATAGCAAACATAGCTTCGCATCGTATGCATTGCGCCCTAAGGTTGAAAAGAAATGTTGGAATCTGATCTAAAGTTTTGAAACCTTGGCTTACATAAGCTTTTAGAATATGTAAATAACCCCCCGGAAGCATTTAATAATAATAAATAATAATAATTGACTGGCACGACAGCCCGCTTACGCGAGACTAAGGCCTAGCTTCCCGCAACTACCCGTGTTGTGCGTGCGAATTTGTACACGGGTTGGAGGGACCTACAGTTTTATGCCGGTTCCGAACGGCAGGTTGGGAGCTTTTTCATAAGCAATTTTTACTCTCAGAGGTTTGCGATTTCCAGCTGAGAGGACAGCCACCGAAAGAGAAAACGAGTTTTCCCGTTATTTTTTTTTAGGTGTTATTACAGGCAGTATTTGAACCTGAGGTTGCTGCCTGCGACTCGCGGTCCAACGCACTAACCAACTGAGCCACGGCGGCTGCAGCCCGGAAGCATTTATGAATTAAAAAAAACAGCCTGCTCACTCCTTTTCCATGCAGCCCCTCCTTGACATGCAGCCCCATACCATATCCCCACATATGCTATGCCTCACTGTTAATTTCAGATTTTTGTTGTTAACAGGATCCTCTTCAAATTAGTTGATGCCTTTTAATGCCAAATATGCCAAACCATTATCACATAATAATGAATCGTCCCACTTTCCATAGATAACAACATATCGTCCCGGAAATCCGGTTTTCTAGACTCTTTGATGAACTCTTTTACGAAAGCAATTCTGTGCTCCTTGTAAGTAAGCTAAATATGGGCTTCTTACATGCTGTTATGTAGGGCAAATATGTTTTTTCAGATATTTTCTTATAAAGTAACTGCTTCTGGGTTTTATAAAATATTTATGTACATTTCTGAAGATATTGGATGCAACTAGCCTTAGATTATGATACACTGATCGTAAACAATCTAATCCTCTTGCTCGGGTAGCTTTAGAAAATGCCCAGATCGTAGTAACGAAGCAAGATTTTCTATTTTTTTTTCGAGATTACGCGAGACTAAGGCCTAGCTTCCCGCAACCACCCGTGTTGTGCGTGTGAATTTGTACGCGGGTGGAAGGGACCTACAGTTTTATGCCGGCTCCGAACGGCAGATTGGGAGCTTTTTCATAAGCAATTTTTACTCTCAGAGGTTTTCCATTTCCAGCTGAGAGGACAGCCACCGAAAGAGAAAACGAATTTTCCCGTTATTTTTCTAGGTGTTATTACAGGCAGTATTTGAGCCTGAGGTTGCTGCCTTCGACTCGCGGTCCAACGCACTAACCAACTGAGCCACGGCGGCTGCCGTGATGGTGAGATTTTGAGTGCCGGGATGGCTTTTTGAAATGACGAATATGCTGTCCCAAAAATTTCCCTAATTTCATGAAATTGTTTGTCAATTTTGGAAAGTTTTAGTAAGATTATCAATTTTTAGTTTTTTTTCTGTTGGATTCTATTGCATTCTATAAAATTTCAAGCACATATACGGTTCCAAATAATTTACAAGTCCGTTTACTGTTCAATGGAATATAAATTAAAAAAAAAAATAAAGAGCATAACCGCAAATTCCCGTTATTAGTTTTGTACGCAAACTTATTCTGCACCGTTTTGTGAGTATATTGCCAATAAATACGAATACATGGAAAATTATTATTTTAATTCATCTAAAACAGAACAAAAAGTGCAGTTAAGGCTTATATGAATAATGTGGATACGTTTTTATAAACAGAGAACCCATTTTTGAGGTCAAAATTAATCATAACATAATTTTGACTTGCCTATACGCAAACTTATTCTGACTAGTGTATGTACGAAAAAACATTATTGTACCATTCACTCAAATTATTTGAGCGTTTTCTCAATTCTGCTAGATTTTTTTAGGCTACATTTTTAACAAATTCTTTGTAACCTGCTAGGAAAAATATATCCTAAATTTGTTAAGCAAAACAATAATTTGGATTTAATTTATTTAAATTCTGAAATGGTGGAAAAAGTAATAGTTTTCTAGTACTAAATAGTCTACTGGTTAAAATTTAGCAATTGTATACAACAGTTGTTTCTCTGTTCAAAAGTCTTATGTGTAAAATTAAACCCGCAACCACTTGGCCTATTATCCACATTATTATTGTTCATATGAAGATAAGTGCACTATGACTTTTAAACCGTAATCTACCATGCATACTGAAAACTGCTTGGCAAGCATTGGTCGTGACCAATGTTTGGGCTTGAGCAAGTGTCCAAATATTTCCATTGTTCTATTTCTCATTTCCTTTTTAGTTGATAAACAACAAAAGAGCTCTAACTATTTGCTTCTTTCAAAACTACGCTACTATCTGTTCAATGCTTTGCTGCAACTTCCCGTCCTACTAAATCAGCTATTTGTAAGCCACCACTTACTATCCACCAACAGCTAAGCAGAGATATGTATGTCTGTATGTAGATGTGTTTCGGCACAAAAGACAAATATTGACTTATTGAATAGGCTGCAAGAAAAAGCTTTTACTCGGCATAAACTTTCTTTGACATAGCATCAGATAAGAGCTTTTTGCACAATTTCATAACACTTGATTCCACTTCCAGTGCCTGAAGAAAGTGGAAGCCGCTGAAAGTTTACAACAATGCTGGCATTTCTCCGCTTCCATTGTGCTCCGTCTTCACACCCTTTGTCTTTCGCACATCTTCCATTTCCCCGCCTATCAACTTGACTTGGCACTTGCCGTGGTTTCACACCGGCTGGTGCCGTCTGTTGCCCATTGTCTTCGCCAAATGTGCACCGGCTGTTCGACACGCCTCCCACTGCGGCTGTTTGCCCTGCAAACATTGCTTTAAAGCTTTTGTTGCAAAAAAAAGAACGCTTTTGTTTCTCTTATAACAATGCAAATATTTATTGTTCAAATTTTTGATTTCATTTGTTGCATTGCTCCTCTCTTCATACACATAACTGGTTCATTCCATTTATTTATACAAACAATAAAAGCACGAAATGTTATTGTTTTTGCACCTTTGCTGTTGTCATTTTTGACGGAATGGGTGTTGTGCATGCGCTGCATCACTGTTGCGGCTTGTTGTTTTTGCAATTGTTGCCATCGTTATATCTATTTCTGATGCTGATAATAACCATGATGACGAGTATTGCGGTGCTGACCGTAAATCCGAGTGCGCGGCCCACGGCGTTGGCAATGATTCTTATCAAGAACGACACAATCATGTTGCTGTTTTTGTAGTTGTAGTTGTTTTTGTGTTCTGCAATAAAGAGGATAGTGTTTAGATAATGTCGCTGATGCTGTGCGGTGGTGATTGGGTGATTTGTATAGCATATAAAATTTAATACTTACAGAAGGATTCGCTTACAATCACTGTCGATGCTTGAATTCCCAAGTTAATTTTCGGTTTGATTCCCAACTTAAATTTCGGCTTAGGCTGTACAGTTCTCCTCCACCGCACTTTTCCAATTGCACGCACTGCAGGCAACACAAAAAATAGTTGCTTTCGTTTCCAACATGTTCTTCTGCTTCAAAAAATCTAACGTTCGCTTGGCACAGTGGAATCAAAGCGGCTCAAGTGAGGCAGATTTGTAGTGTGAAATCAAATGCAAGTCAAGTTTGCTCAATGTTTGATATTCAGTCGGAAATTATTGCTATATATGATAACATGAAGATATCTAAAGATATCAGAAATACTCAGACATCAAATCGAAGAATACCTTTTTTTTGCATTATGCAATGAAGTGATGCAGCGAAAGGGTAATTAATGATTTTAAGCAATGATTTTAATCGTTAATCAGGGATTTTAAATTAATCAAAAATTAAATAAAAATAAAATAAGTGTACCAGGTCTAAAATGCCTCAGCTGGTTGGACGTTCTTGCCCACATTTGAATTCTTAGCCATAGTTTACACCAAAATGTAGGAGAATCAATTCTTAGTAAGTACGGCAATCTCTGAGAGAGCACTTTCCTAGGAAAAAGCTTTCTGTCTGTTCGGAATCGGCAGGATTTACATTTCTTGCATTACGCAATAAAATTATGCAACGAAAGACTTCATCAAGCATGTTAAATTTACCGAGAAAGCGACGAAATTATTTTTCCTTCAAACTTTGCGAAAACATTTTGTGGGCGATTTAGTATGAAGCATAATTGAAAAATTAAATTGTTTGTGCATGTTTAGTGTGAACATATGGTTACGCTAGGCGCTACCGGGTTAAATTAAGGGGAGTTTCTACCTTGTGCGGTCAAAAAAATCGATTTTTTTTTTCATGCATTTTTGGATTAATACATGATTGTAGAATACGCTCCCAAAATTTGAAGTTGAAATCTTTCGAATTACGGAAGCAATTTATCGAAACAGGTAGCGGTGTCGAGCGCGCCGAGCCGCTGAAGCAAAACTTTGAACGCGTTTTTCTCAAAACTACATTTTTTGACCTTGCGGAAGTGATTTAGGCCACACGAGTTGAGCAATAGCTACGAAATTTTAAACAGTCATTTATCAAGGTCTTAGCTATGGCACGAACTAGGATCTTCAAGAAATAATAATTTTTTTCTCATTAAAAATAGAAATTTGTATTGAAAAAAGTAGGTAAAAATTGAGTTTTTTAGTCAAAATCGCATATTTCCTCCATTTTTCATTTTTTTTTTTAAATCCTAGTTCCAGCCATAGACAAAAGGATACAGAATAAGAAAAAATTTCATTTTTGTGTTTCAAGTCATCTCAAACAGCGGCAGGACTTCCGCGAGTAAGGAAGTCCTGCCGCCATTGCTCGATGGCCCCCTCCCCCCCTTTGCATATTTTATCTTGAACCTTTTTTTACTTGTACAATAAACATATACCTACATCTTCCAGTGTTTATCTTAACCCTGCTGTTAGGTTAAGCCCATTTGGTCCAATTTTTGGCTTGTTTCCTTTGTAACTTTTGACTAACTATTTAACTATTAACTATTTTTTACTTCAGTTATGTTGAGTAAAGAATGAATGAACCAAAATAAATACAAAAAATTTAAATAAATTATTGTTTTGTACGAAAATTGCAGTATGGACCAAATGGTCCCTTTTCTAACCTAACAGCAGGGTTAAAAACCTTCCCATCAACAATTTTTCAAAAAAAACATGTTTTCTCGGCCGCACAAGGTAGAAACCTGCCTTAAGTGAGTCAAAAATATCTCAGCTGGTTGGATGTTCTTGCCCAGATTCGAATTTTCCGCCATAGTTTACACCAAAATGTAGAAGAATCCATTTTCATTAAAACAATTTTCTGATAATCAACTCTCCTGTGTAAAAGAACCCAACTCGCTGTTCAGTATAGGTAAAAAAAAAACTTGGAGTCCTTTCCTGTTCCTTTTATCACACGAATGGGAGCGGAAAGCTAAGCCTTAGTCTCGTTAACGGGCTGTCTTGCCGGCTTTATGTTTTTGTATATAATGAAAAAGATTGGAAAAGAATTCAAGTTACTACCAAAGTCTGCAGTCGTGTGGTTTTACACTTCAAAGTTTATGGAGTTTATGGCTTAATGGACAATGAAAAATATATATTACGTTGTTAAAAGAAAGAAGTTTTACAAAAAACTGTTCTTTTATGTTCTTAAATCGACATAATTATTTTGAGTTTTTACAAAATTGGTAAAATATTATTTGACTCTAGAATGCCCAGGGGAGGCAAACCGACTCCATTAAAGTCTTTTATAATTTTATAGCATCACTTTGTGAAAGAAAAACTTTCGTTGCTTTTACTAATTTTCGAAGCCAAATTACATACAAAAACTAATAATATTTAAAAAAAAAAGTAAAAAGCGTAAAACCCTGACAGCTATTGTTCTGTTCTTTTAATTATACAATTTTTTTCTTAACACCAACCCATAAAAATTAAATCTTGTTATCTTAATTATATTAACATTTTATTAAATGCAATTCCAGTTTTCTCCATTGTTATTCATCTGAGATACGATTAATTTGCTTTTGCACTTTCTCAAGCATTTTGCTCCACATAAAAAGACTTAAAAGAAACACACACAAACGCAACACAAAATAAAGACTCAACGTGGACATGGCTGCAAGTGTAAAAGGAAGAAATGAAAGAAATGTTGTAGGTACCCGGCTCAAACACACACAACACATGTACACACATACACGCACAAGTGTCAGCTCTGATGTGCTCGGGCGCTCCGCTGCTTTATGGTGCGGTGCCGCTGAGAGTGCGGCCACACTCATTGTGCTTTCGCATCATCACCCCCACTGCATGCTGCGTAGCGCCCACTCCGCGCCACACAGTGCCTCCTGAAGCATTTGAATGGAATAGTTGGTTGGGTTTTGAAATGAGCACAAGAAAAGTCATCGTCGACACTGTGTATGTGCCTGGCGCAGTAGCGTAGTTCGAGAAAACTTTGAGGGGCATTTATATGTTTCATAAAAAAAATTAAGGAATATCTGCTCACCAAATAACCAACACGAACGAGTCGAAAACCGATTGTCAAAAGCTGTTGTGGGGTCAGTGTTCGCTTGAAGCCTTTGGGTTTTATGTAAAACCCATTTGGTTCTCAGCATTCGTTTGGTTTTTCTTTTTGAGATAGTTAAAGCTAGCTACCTCACTCAGGTTTCACTTTCTTGTGTTCAGGAAAACCAGAAAAAACAACAGATTTAAAACTGCTTGAACCATGCACTTTTCTGGCTCCTAAAATGTGAGAAAAGAAAGCAATTAAGTTAAAATCAGTCTCTCTTTTCTCTCTTACTGCACTTTTGAATATGATCTTCAAATATCAAAACTTATTTTTATAGTTAGAAATTAAACGAAGCATTCGAGACACGCCCACTGTGCGCAGCTAAGACCACTTTAGTATTTAGTATTTATTATTATTATATAGGCTATAGTGCACTACGACCAATTTGATCTTTTGTGCAGCCTTTGTTTTAACCGTTCAAGTTAAAGGGGTCCTCTAGTACAAACGGTGTTTTTTAAAGCTGTTTTTGGGATTTTTTTCAGAAACTGCAAATGATAATGAGATAATTCTTCGTATATTTATTCTTTACATATTGAATTATAAAAAAAAAAATTTTCCACATGCTACCGCGAACACTGTTGGGGTCCGCCAGCTGAGTACCGGCCATGTTTTTTTTGTAAGGGTGCGTTTGCGCCATCCTAACTTTATCCCTGTTCGTCTGAAATGTAATTCAAAAATTGTCTCTTAAAAAGCATTACTCCAATTAAAGGATGACCTATAATGAACTCGATCTGATCAAAATTGGACCCGCGGCATCGGTTTAACTTTTTTTCGAAATTCGCCCTTTTTTGCTCTAAAAACTCCCCCAAAAATCAGCTAGTCAATGGAGCGCAATCTCCGTAGGTTAACCCGTGGAGCAAAAAGTTTTGAATACAGCAAAACAAGAATCAAGTGAATCGGTCAATTAGTTTCGACGGAATCATGGCGCAATGGTCAAAAAATGTGTTTTCGAGAAAAACGCGTTTAAAGTTTTAAAACCGTGTACGTGACGTAGTGAACGAGACGGATTTGAGGCTCTGTATCTCAGAGAAGTTTACGAATTCGACAAAATCCGTTCGTATAATTTTTCTATGATAGCTATACTATAAAAATATGAAATTAAAAAAATCGATTTTTTCAAAATTTAAAACTAGAGGACCCCCTTAAGGCTTTTTATAAATTTACCACTTTAGTTAAAAGTGCCCACTACTCTTTCCACCGCCGACACTGTGCCCGTGTGTGCGCCGCACAACGCAGCCGGGGAGGCTCCATCACACATCGGTATTGGTCGTTGGAGAAACAACAGTAATAACAACAACAGTAGCAGTTTGTTGGTCGCCTTCAATGCTCTCGCGTCATTTCCTTGCTTGCAGGCAGCCGAACTGGCAGCCAAACGGCAGGCTGCCAGTCACTTCTTCAACACATACGACAGCGGGCGATAGTTATGCGAGTGCCGAATCAAGAAAATTGATAAAATAGAATATAAATATAAATTCTCAAAAGAAAGTAAAGCCAGCAGCATAAAGAAAACTCGCTGCTAAAGAAATTTTGCTCAATTGGAGTGTGAATGTACGTCTTTGCCTGCGATTTAAGAATGCATTTAAGAAGATTAAAAAAAGTGACATGAGGCAGCTACTTGAAGTGTATTTTTCTTGAAACACAAATCGAACGCGCTTTCTACACACCGTCGTCGCTCCCCTCGGCCACAGTGCACACACACACACAGACACACTCACCCATATGGAACGCCAAGTGTTGCTGGTTAATTATTGATTTCTTTGAAAAAGCGATGAGACTACCACAAGAATATCAACGCCAACACAAGTCAAATGTAAAGAAAATCCAAAGAGGCAACAAATTGTGAAGCAAAAAAATAAAACAACAAAGTGTAAAAATTTTACGAAATGCTTTTGCTCATATTCGAGTCAATATTATTATTTTATTGTGTAAAAATCGCACATCGGATAACATTTACAACGCGTCTATAAATAAATATTGAAATATCAAATTGAAATTATTGAGCTATAATCGCCAACAGAAGACAGAACGAGTGAAGCAGTCAGCATGAATATGGAAAACTTGAATTTTGCACGCACGCCGCAATTTCTGCGCAAAGTCATCAAAGAGGCCAGGAGGTACTTTACATACACCAATAACTTCTCGCAATAACGCGTTCACTTTCTGCATTTTCTATCCAATCATTGCGTTGTTTTGTTTGTATTTATGCCTGAAGTGCACAAATTCCAGTTTGCATTTCTATCACTTTTATTCTGACCAGCTGACAACCCACTCTTCTGCGCGCAATTGAGAGTCGGTCGGTCAATGCTGGGATGAAGAGGGCAATGGGGGACTCCCATCATTTGCGATGCTACAGCTGCGGTGATGCATAGAAATGAGCAGAATAAAAATCAATGATGTGCCGATAGTAACGTTTGCTGCATAAAAAAATCCTATATTTACTGTTGTATAAGGTTGATTTTAAACACAAACTAATGGATTTCTATAAAAGAAATTCAAAGATTTGAAAATATCAACAGTTGCGTTTCAGTTGATGACTTGGTCCACTTACTGCACTCTTAATTGCATTTCATGTCAAATATTAATTTTATTTTGTGAATCAATTATTTGGCTCTTTCTGTATACAGCAAATTAAAGGTATATCAAAAAAGGAGAATATTTTTAGTTAAAATATTCTTATTTCAATTCAAACTGAATATTAAAATAGGCTTATGATCGCTCTTGACTGATCTCTTTATATTATACACCGAAGCCATGCCCTTTTCTCCCTCGTGTTACTAATTCTTTTCATTTTCAACGGCAAAAATTTGCTAAGAAAAAATCACTTTTAATGTTGTGCAGAACAGACAAAAGTTTCAGATTTACAAAAAAAAAATGGCAATAAGCTGATAGAACGGGAATAGAACAGAGTTGTTTACAGTTCCAAACCTTGGCATAACTTAACCCAGATATGCGAGAGGTCTTGTATGTAACTATATCTTTATTTCAGGGCATCAGTTAGCAAATTTAAAGCACAGTTACCGCAGCACCTTCAAACAGGTGTACTATATATGTATCTGGGTTAATGGACTGCTTATTGTTCATGCATTTATTCATCCATACTCATTTTACATACATAACTTTTTCAGTAATATTAACAATTTAATATTAGGATATTTGCCAAAGGAAAATGTTTTGTTGGGCTCAATCTGCGATGCTTCCCTTTCAGCTGCAGCTGGTAAAGCTGAGCAAGATGGTTTTGGGTCAGCAGTCTCAAGAAAGGCACAATTTCTTTGCTGGTTCCATTTGACTGCAAATATATTCAAAAACTATTTGTCCTGGCAGTCGATCATATGGCATTCAATTATATGCTTGTCTTGTTCTTCTTCTTATTGGCTGGAACTTACAAGCATCTTGGTTGGGACATCCAGTAAGAAATTTTAAAAACTTGTGCAAAGTATTCGTACCCCAAGAGACCTATTGACTGCTTCCAAATATTACTTGCTTAACGACGCTGCAACTACAACTACAAAGTTTATCTATCTTGGCCAACTTAAAAAAAAAAGGGTCAACCGGTTCTGTCCTGTGCTTGCTGGTGCCAGTTGGAAAGCCCTGTGACACTTGGATCTTCCAACGTTGATGTGGTCCACCTGATGGTCCCATCTCGTAAACTCGTCTTGCCGGATCATCTTCAGACATACGGGCAACATGCCAAGCCAGCGCAACCCCTGTATTTTTATACGCCTGACTATATCTATGTCGCTGTTCCATCGATTCATCCTATCTCCCACCAGTGAGAACCGAAGATCTTGCGGAGTATCTTTCTCTTGAATGCCCTCAAAGCACTTTCATCGATGGTCGACAACGTCCTAGATTCTGCACCATATAACAAAACGGGTATGAAGAGTTTTACTCGTCAAGAGGGGCTATGCTTTTCAACTGCAAACAAATAGTTGCTTAGTAACGATACACTTTGTTTAGAAAAACACAAAGCCTGCATTCTTTTCAAGTACTACCTATCCATTTATTTATTTATTTGTTTCGCCTTTGAACAAATGTCCTTACTGACTACAAGAAATATTAATAATTACAAACTACAAGTTACTTAAACTATTTAACAACAAACCCTTCGGAAGTGACACATCAAAATTGGTTACATTGTTTAACTCCGAAAGGGCCCTAGACAGAGGTGCATTTCTAGCATAATTCGTCCTACGGACATCTAAATAAAAGGTATCCATCCTCCGCAGACTCCGTTTAGGGACATTTCATTTCAGTATGAATCAGCAAATTTACTTATTATATTTAATGGTATTTGCTCATACCAAGAAGTATATAAATTTTACCTTTTAGAAGGAAAGCTATATTGGAATTATGGGTCATCATTGGATAACATTGGCGTTATAGGATATTGCCATTGAAAAGGTCAACAATAACAACAAGTAATCTTTCACTCATCTTTCAATCTGTCAACAAGTAATTTTTCACCTACTTAGTCCAGCTATTTATGTATATACAGTACGTTTTTTGAATTTTAAATGGTTTTTTATATCTTCCGAATATGTTTTTATACATTCCATTTCTCTTTTGTTTTATTCAAAGCAAGCTTTCCACTAGCAAGTAAGTTTTTCTGATTTTTAGAAAAAATACTAACACTACAACAAGACGGAGAAAAAATTGCTTTATGACTCATCGTCTTAAAATAAATAAAAAAATAAAAACCTTTTAATTGACTTTGTAAAATTTCTTGACGTGACTTTAATCAGCAAAAGTCTGCTAATCCACTTCACAAAGCTTGTTGTGGACTCAATTGTTATAAAGTGTTCATCCCCCTCAAGTTGGTCTTTTGTTGCCTTTGGTAGGTCAATGATGCTAAAGCACTAAACCGCCATCCCCCACCTACCAAAATACTAACCTACCACTAAACATCTGCGTAGGTACGTGTGTAAACTGCATGAGTACCAACCTGCTACATGTACGTAGGTACAAAAGACCACTCGAAAGTGAACTGTGAACTATAAAACTTTTGCAGTAAATTCACATCTTTCTAAAGTGAAATTTTTGAGCTTTTTGCAAAAACACACATACACACACACAAACAATATTTCTTAGGTTTCCAACTTGTTATTGTTGTGCATGCTTTCATTTTATTATATTTTTTTTGTTTTTATTTTATTTGTTTTTTTTTCTTTGTTAACTTTTAACAAACATGAAAATACGTTATACAGTGTATAACGCCCGTTTTTCGCGATTGTTCGCTGCACAAAAACTCTACTGTAGCGCACTCTACATTGCACATGTGGTGTATTTGTAGGTACTTACATATGTGCTCGTATAAAGATGTGTGCAGGAAGGTGTTCGTGCTACATATTAACACCTATGTTGTCCTGCCTCTGTACGTCGTGGTTTTTATTTTCATTTTGCATTTTGTTCTCTTTTTCTCATTTCGTTTAACTAGTTTTGCTCTTTGTTTGAGCGGGTGGTACGCCCGGCATTACACCCCAACGGGCAGTACATGATGCGCTGCAGGCAGCGTGCCGCCTCACATCAAAGGTCAACACACATTTTGCGGGGTTGGTGGAACAGTTTTGCATTTTGTATGTTTTTTGTTAGTGAGTTATCAACATTTTCAAGTGAGTGACATAATTTCGTTTTGAAGATTTTTTAATTATGTACTGAGCGCACCGTCTAAGCTTTTATAATGTGTTTGGTTGTTATTGTTGTTTATAGTGGATAATGTACGAATGCAGCTAAAGTGAGATTTCAGATTATTTTTAGGTCGTTTCAGTTGAGTTTTGTACTTTGTAGTGTGCTCTTGTTGTTATTTGTTGCGAATAAGCTCGGCAAAGAGGCTGGAAGGTTAATATAAGACAGAAAGAATTGTAATTGTCTTGCGCGATTGGTGTTGAATTAACGCAGCAGGTGTTGCAGGTTGTCAGTATAGATTTTTAAACTCATAGCGTGGGGGTTGAGAATGTCATTACTAAAACTACGCGAATCGGTTGCTTTTACCTCAACCCTTTCGCTATTTGGTTGCCACATGCTACTTTGTGGACGTCTGCATCCTCTATGGTTGCAACAATACATTTTTTTGTTGGTCTTTAGAACAGTTTGAAGTTTTAGGAAAAATACGAAATTAATAAACTGAATATTTAAAGTTAAAGAAGAGAAGTATACACGTGTTTTTAATGGTATATCTTGACATAGTAAAGGAAAAAGAAACAGAAAAAATTAGAGGCCTTTTTTATTTTACGTTTTCTTTCAATTTAGATTTAATTAATAATTAATAATAATAATTGACTGGCACGACAGCCCGCTTACGCGAGACTAAGGCCTAGCTTCCCGCAACTACCCGTGTTGTGCGTGTGAATTTGTACGCGGGTTGAAGGGACCTACAGTTTTATGCCGGTTCCGAACGGCAGGTTGGGAGCTTTTTCATAAGCAATTTTTACTCTCAGAGGTTTGCCATTTCCAGCTGAGAGGACAGCCACCGAAAGAGAAAACGAGTTTTCCCGTTATTTTTTTTAGGTGTTATTACAGGCAGTATTTGAACCTGGGGTTGCTGCCTGCGACTCGCGGTCCAACGCACTAACCAACTGAGCCACGGCGGCTGCCTTTAATTTAGATACTTTTTTTAATTTTGGCTGAAGTAAATGAATTGAATATTTCAATTTTTCGTTATGCGTAATTATTACAGCCACAGCGATGTAGTTGCTTTCATAGAGAAACACTCTAAAATACAGGGTCCGAGTATAAAAATTAAAAATTTCTTATGGAATGTTGCTAATATAAACACAAAGAAGCCTAAGACGTAAAATATAAAATTTTAACTTTCCCCAGTAAAAACTTGTAGCGAAAGAGTTAAACAAATTTATATATATTAATTATGCGCGCATATATACATATAACAACTAGTGTCCGACCGAATATTCGGTTTCGGCCCAAATAAGTGGTTTCGGTTTCGGCTTCAGTTTCGGCCAAAAAATGGCCGAACGGCCGAAACCGAAACTTTCTAGAATATTTTTGTACATTTTATTGTGTAGCAGATATATAGTGAAAGGAGGAGTAATTTAGATGCCACTAATGTAAATAAACTTTTTTTTAGCATATAATATTAAATTATTTAATTTCGAATATTAGCGAGGAAGGTACGAAAGGGTGATTTTTTCATGTTTATGTTTTTAAAAAATTAATAAATTTTTTTTATTAATAAGTATTTATTTATTTATGTTGTTTGTATGTTTGTTTGTTCTTTATTTACTTAATGTAAAATTCGTTTGTTGAAAAAAAATGCTTGATATGTTGATATTTTTTTCAACTAGAATGTTTCGGTTTCGGCCGAATATTAAAAAAAACCGAAACTCGGTTTCGGCCCAAAAAAGATGTTTCGGTTGGACACTAATAACAACCCAGCAGTTTTGGAGTATACAAAAATAGCTGACCTTAACTTAATAAATAAAAAATAATAAAATCTGTACCTTTGTGGCCCACTGTAACAGTACTTTAAGAATTCCAAAATCTTGCTCGATTATTACTCTTCATTCTGCAAAGTTTTTTGAACTCATTTCTCTCTTGGGTTCCTTCATACACTTAAACTTACCTAAAAGCAGAATAATTATCCCATAACTCGATTGATTGTCCTTATTTTTGCGCAATTATTCATCCGGCGCATTAGTTATGTTGCTCTCTCCAAAATTAACACGATCCTCGATTGCTTGAAATTAGTTTTTTTTATCTAAATCTTTACCGTGGTTCTGTGTTCATATGCTAAATTTAAATATGAAGGCAACATTCCTCCTCTGTATATCTCATTGATTCTAAAAATTCGCTGAAACCGCTGCCAGCACACATGCCAAGTAATCTACACTTCTGTGCCAACCAACATTGTGACTGCTCGCATTTTTTGCACACTGCCTCTGACTCATACGGTTGACATTTGAAACGATTGCGCACATTTAATTGGCACAAAAATTTTAATTGAATACTCAATACACCGCTGAGGCTCAGCTCAAAGCCTAACCTTGCCATTGCCAAATCAGACATGACACAACCATTATCACCGCAAATGTAGTCATGATGCTGATGAGTGCGTTGTAAGCGCGCAAAGCGTTTAATGTGCCTTGACTCTAGCCAGTCCGCCAACAAACCGACATCCTACACTTTCAGTTTACATGTTTATTTTTACTGTTATTAATTGAAATTTCAGATCGTTCATACGCAACGACGATCAAGACGTGAATAATATCGACGAGGACGACGACAACAGCGGCGACAACATTAATGAAATGGAGCTCTCGCACAGCCTCACGCTCAACGAGGATGCACTGAAACAGCTGCCCGAACAGAAACGTCCCGTTTTCGTATTCGAATGGCTGCGCTATTTGGAGAAAATGTTGCCCACGGCACAGAAATCGGACATCAAGGGGTGCCAGAAGAAGCTGGTGCAGCAATTAACCGAACACATTCAGGGTTCGCCCGGACCGCCGACACGGAAGCTAATTGCCAGCTGCCTGGCTACGCTCTTCTCGGTGGGCGACACGTTCATGCTGTTCGACACGGTTAACGCCTGCAATGACATTCTCAAAAATAAGGACGATTCGCCCAGTTATTTGCCCACAAAGCTGTAAGTAGTTGACGTCATTTTTCAGTTCGAGTGATTTATTTGTTGTGTGATTGTTGCAGAGCGGCAATTTGCGTGCTGGGTTCCATGTACGAAAAATTGGGTCGCATGATGGGCCGTTCCTACGAGGAGACGGTGCAAATCTTGATACGAACGCTACGCAATGCCGAGTCACAAGCGCGCATAGAAATAATGATTACTTTGGAAAAGGTATGAAAGGTTTGGGTATGACTTGTATTTGAAAAGAAATATTAAGAAACAAACGTTGAAGACTTTTAGTTTGCTGCTATGAAATTTTAATTTAAAAATAAATGTTTGTCAGGTTTGCGCCGGCATGGGCAGCGCCATATCGAATGTACACAAAGACATCTACAAGGCCACCAAGCATTGTCTCACCGATCGCGTGATGGCTGTGCGCGTAGCTGCCGCCAAATGCGTGCTGGAGATGATCAATCATGCGTCCTTCCTCTACCAGACTGAACTGGAAAGCTTAGCCACATTGTGCTTCCGCGCTTTCGATGGCAGCAACTATGAAGTGCGGTGCGCTGTGGCAAAGCTGTTGGGCACACTGCTGGCCTTTACGCAGCAGCCACCCGAGGGCGCCGGCAAAAAGCCCGGCCAAGCGCAAGCCATGCAGACGAAAAATCAACCGCGCTCAGTCTCACTGGATGAAGCCTTGGGCATATTAATGTCCGGCTTTCTGCGCGGCGGCGTATCGTTTCTTAAAGGCACCGGCGAGATCATCAAAGGCAGCTCGGGCGTAAATCGCGAAGTGCGCGTCGGTGTGACGCATTCGTATGTGATCTTTGTGCAATTCATGGGCAGCGTTTGGCTAGAGCGCAACTTGAGCACATTTCTGGTGCATGTCTTGGATCTGGTGGCCAATCCGAAAGCCGCGTCCTCACATGTAGATGCAGTTTACTCGCGCAAATGCATCAACTTCATACTGCGCTCCATAATTGGCAAAATGCTGGGCGAAAAAGCGCAAACCTCCGCCTGCAAGGAGCTCATACACATTGTGGCAAAACAAATGAACTCGATTGATTTCAATCCGGAGAACGCTAAAGATTCCAATCAGGAGACGCTCTTCAGCCAGCACTTGCTGGTGTGCGCACTGCAAGAGCTCGGCTCACTGGTGCTCGGTTTGGGCACTACGGCACAGAATCTGCTGCACGATCACGCACTCAACTCAATTGATGCCACTTGCGCGGTGCTGGTGCATCCGTGTGCAGCAGCACGGCTGGCGGCCGCCTGGTGCTTGCGCTGCTTCTGTGTGGCAGTGCCCAGCCAAATAACGCCGCTCATCGATCGCTTTGTCGATGCCATCGAACAGATGCGCTCGTCGCCGGAGGCCATTGCGGGCTATAGTGCTGCATTGGCAGCCACGCTGGGCAGCGTACGCTACTCGCCGCTCGGCATACCGCACACCAAGGGCAAAGTGGTGTTCAACACGGCCGAGGAGCTGTTGCGCTCTGCTTCACAAAACAGTCGCATGTCGCTGAACCGCACGCAGGCGGGCTGGCTGCTCATAGGCGCCATTATGACGCTGGGTTCGGCGGTGGTTAAGGGCTTGCTGCCGCGCATGCTGCTGCTGTGGCGCAATTCGTTCCCGCGCTCCAACAAGGAGTTGGAATCGGAGAAGGCACGTGGCGATGCGTTCACCTGGCAGGTAACGCTGGAAGGACGTGCCGGTGCGCTGTCAGTGATGCATAGCTTCCTGTTGAACTGTCCAGATCTGGTGACCGAAGACATAACGCGCCGTCTGCTAACGCCAATTGAAAGTGCGCTGGCCATGCTGGTGAAGTAAGTTGATAGTTTTAAGGAACTTTGTTAAACGTTATACTAATCGCATGTTTTTGCTGTTACAGCCTTTCGTCCGTGTTAAAGAGCTATGGCACGCAGCTGAAAGCACCGGCTGCCATGGTGCGGCTGCGCTTATATGAGACACTGTCGCTGCTGCCACCGAATGCTTTGGAATCTTCCTACACGCATCTGTTGCGCATGTTGGTTGCCGAGTTCACGCTGTCGGAAAACCCAGCAAACACCACCAATTCGTTGCTGCGTGCGCTCTGCCATGGTGAGGACTCCATTATTCTGGGCACTTGGCTGCAGGAGACCGACCATCGCACGATTGAAGATCAGGTACAATGGAATTTCGTTTGACTTTCTGGCCAATGTGAATTGCAATTATTGCTCCTTTCTTGTTACTCGTTGTTACTATTTGTACGTAACGAATTAAAATTCATAACTAGTTTCTATGTAGTTTTAAGCAATGCGCAAAAAATACACTTTTCGAGTTTTCGTTCTGAACGTTTAAACATTTTCTACTTGTACAAATTTAAACGTTATACATACTTTATGATTGTTCACTTTAATGAGAAATTTCAAATTGTAAATATGAATATTGATTCGTTGCCAATGCTAAGAAACCATTATCAATCATGTTATCCTTGTAAGCGAGAACGTCGAAGAAAATGCGACGAAGGCGCGCTCACTAACATATCGGACCCGCTGCCAACTTTTCCATATGAGTAGTTCAAGTGCCAAGGATAAGCACTCAGCGTTGTTGCCACAACTCCTGCCGCTACCGCCACCACATACTAACCTAATGTATTTTCTAAAGATTGTACATGTTTTTTGTATTTCTTTCCCTCCCCTCTTGTATATTACGCTCTGCCACATATTCTGTATGTATGTCGCGTGTCCGACAAACAAAAAATCAAAATCGCAAACTACGAAATTCTTGTGTGCAATTTGTACCAACACTACTACCACCACAACCACCTCCACCACTACTACCATTTACCACTTCTACTACCACTACCAAAAAGATGGAACCGAATCGTAGATCCGATGGCGAGCATGTAAGTGTTGTTACTGTTGTTGTTGTTGTTTGTTTACTCGCTCCCCTTAGCCTGAGCACGCTGTGGTTTGATTTGATTCTTACTCAACGCTTTGCTCCATTGCTTTTGTGCTGCCTCTGTTGCTCCCCTCTTCAGTTTTATTGTAGCATACAATACTTTATTTTAATTTATTTTACTCCTATACATGTGCTTTGTCAGCCCACAGGCAAGTGGCTGCCTGTATGCATGTGTGGCGTGTGTCGGTTGGCTTGATGCCAGCACCACTTCCGCTTCCTTTTTATTTTTTGCAAATGCAATTTTTGCTTTACTGTTTGTGTGGCTGTCAGCTTTGCACGAGTACAATTTGGCGTACGATTTTCTTTTCCTTATGTTTGTTGTAATCCCTTTGTGTTGTGCGCAATATGAGTTCGAAAATAACATTTACCAGCAAATTGAACCAATCTTGCCGGACTTGTTTGCCTGGTTGGAATTTGAGGCAGTCATGAGCTGCCCACTTATATTTTGTTCTTTTTATATTTAAGTATGTACAGCTCGTTCTTGCAAATGGTACATATTTATGTTGTGCATTTTTGAAATATTGCATCTTACTTTAAATTGCATCATGCATTTTTCAACATGAATCTTCATCTTTAACCATTTGACCATTTCGTATTCTGTTTAGCTGCAACCCAACAGTGCTGCCGGCTCTGGTGCTCTCGAGCATGATCCTTGCTGTCTGTATCGTCCACCGATTATCGGTCTGGTTGGCGCCGCCGCCATTACGGCCGTGGCCAACAGCCAAATCAGCAAAACAGACCAGTGTCCTGGCCCGTTACCACTCGGCGTTGCCGTCATCGACATGTCTGTCACGCTCTTCGGCCTGATCTTCCCCAAGGTGGCCAACAAGCATCGCCTGCAAATGCTGGAACATTTCGCTGAGTGCATCAGGCAGGCGAAGAGCAGCCGCCAGGAGGCCGTGCAAATGAATATCTTCACCGCGCTGCTGAGCGGTCTTAAAGGCCTAACCGATAGCAAGTGCGGCATTGGGCAGGAGGACGTGAAAAAGAGTGCAACCAATATAATTGTGGCCGCGCTGGTGAGCACCAATTCCACACTGCGTTGCGCCGCCGGCGAGGCCCTTGGCCGTATGGCTCAAGTGGTGGGCGATTCGCGTTTCACCGCCGAACTGGCGCAGAACTCATTTGACAAGCTTAAATCGGCGCGCGACGTGGTCACACGTACTGGCCATTCGCTGGCTCTGGGCTGTCTGCATCGCTATGTGGGTGGCATGGGCTCATCGCAGCATCTGAATACGAGCGTTTCCATTTTGCTGGCATTGGCGCAGGACACCTCATCACCCGTGGTGCAAGTGTGGTCGCTTTATGCTCTGGCGCTGATTGCCGACTCCGGCGGTCCCATGTTCCGTGGCTATGTGGAGGCTACATTGTCGCTGTGCCTGAAGCTGCTGTTAGCGGTGCCGCAGTCGAATGTGGATGTACACCAGTGTGTGGGACGTGTGCTGAATGCTCTCATCACAACTGTAGGTCCCGAGTTGCAGGTAATTGTTTTCCGTTAACACAAATTCAAATGCTCCAAATTTTTTTCCAGCAACAAATACTTAATAAATATTAAAATGTGTCTTTTAAGGGTAACGCTGGCTCTGTTTGCGCAATGCGGTCATCCTTTTTGTGTGCCGCCGCTATTATGCAGGCGCATTCCGATCCGCTTGTGCAAGCTGAGGCCACCGGCTGTCTCCAGCAACTGCATCTATTTGCACCGAAATTTGTGAACCTATCGACGCTGGTGCCGACACTGGTGAAAACTCTCTCCAGCAACTATCTGATGCTACGCAAGGCTGCCGTGTCTTGTCTGCGGCAGCTGGCACAGCGCGAGGCCAAAGAAGTGTGCGAACTGGCGCTTACCATCACTCCAGAGCAATGCCCTGATCTCGTTATCACCGAGTATGGACTTCCAGGCGTGTTATTCGCCATGCTTGACTCCGAAACGGATGCCGAAATGTTGAAAAACATTCATGACACTCTGACTTCAATGCTGCAAATGCTGGCTTCCGACAATCTCAGCTCCTGGCTGAGTCTGTGCAAGAACGTGTTGACCGTGGCAGTGGAAAGTGGTTCACTGCAAGATGAAGCCACATTAACGAAGAATGATACATCGAATAAGGGCTCCAGTACGGCAGACAATGCTGGGAAAGGCGAGCACGACGACGACGAAGACGAGGAGGACTTTGACGATGTTACCGAATATCATGCTGAGGAGAATACATCCACACATCCAGCAGTGCAGCCGCGATGGCCGACACGCGTGTTTGCCGCGCAATGTGTGCGCAAAATAATCGCCACATGCGAAGCAGCCAACCCCATACACTTGGACCTGATACAGGCCAAGGAGATGCAAATGATAAAATCGCGTGGCGACTACCTAATTTTGCATTTGTCTGAGTTGATTCGAATGTCTTTTATGGCGGCCACATCTGATTCGGATCAGTTGCGCTTGGAAGGATTGCGAACTTTACAGGAAATAATCGATCGCTTTGCCGGTGTACCGGAGCCAGAGTTTCCGGGCCATCTGTTGCTGGAGCAGTTCCAAGCGCAGGTAAGCCTTTTTAAATGTAGTGTTGGAATAAACAGAAAAACTGGCTAAACTATTAGTTATAGATTTTGAACTGAGTTGTATGTACTTGTCCAATTGTGCAGGTTGGTGCGGCGTTGAGACCAGCCTTCTCGCCCGATACACCTTCCCATGTGACAGCGGCTGCCTGTGAAGTCTGTTCCGCTTGGATTGGTTCGGGTGTGGCGCGTGATTTGAACGATCTGCGACGCGTGCATCAGCTGTTGGTGTCTTCCCTCGATAAGCTGCACTCCAAAACCAACAGCACGCAGTTGTACAATGAGTCAATGGCAACGCTGGAAAAGTTGAGCATTTTGAAAGCCTGGGCCGAGGTCTACATTGTGGCCATGGTAGGAAATGGGTCCGCACCCGCTTCTTTGCTACAGAAGAAACTCACCTCTTCCAACACCATAACGCCACTGACCAGCGGCTTGGATTTGGACGGTGGCGAGGCCTCGGGTGGCGATTTTGGTGATTTTGAGAGTCGCGGTGAGAGTCTGTTGACACTGGTCAAGCCCGAATTAGGCAATCTTTCCACTCATTGGTTGGCGGCAATGAAGGATCACGCGTTGCTGCTGTTGCCACCGGAGTTCCAGAGTCAACTGCCTCACGACGGTGGCGCATTTTACACCACTGACACTATCAATTCATCGAAACCACACTATTTATCCTCCTGGCCACCAATCCTGTATGCCGCCTCACTCTGGCTCAAGGATGAAGGATTTGAGTTGCACGTAAACACAAGTTCAAACGGCGCAGTGGCCTCGGATCGCGCCAGCTACGAGGCGAACAACAACATTTCCCATGGCTCGTTGTCCGCGGACCGCTTCCATATGATTTTTGGCATTTGCATGGAGGCATTGTGCAGCACGCGCACCTCGGAAAAGCCCAAAAACGTTATCAGTTGCCTGCAGTCACTATACACGATTTTCGACTCGCAATGGGCGCGTCGGCAGCTAGTCAAAGACAAAACGCTAACCATCGAGCTGTGCAACGTACTCCACCGACAAATACTGACGCGCGACGAATTGCTGGTGCAGCTGCTGTGCATGGAAATTCTTAAGCAAACCATACAAGCCGCGAAGCAGGATCTGCAAGCCAAGCGAGATGAACACCTTGAGCAGAACAAGAACAACGACAATACGGACAACGCTAATCTGCAGACAGAAATCGAAAACATGGGCGAAGGCGCTGAGACGGGCGAAATTGTGCCCGGCATTTCGCATGCCTACGCGGTACTAGAAGTGTGCCTATGCGTCTTTGTGCGTCAGATACCGACAATGAATCCGAGCGCAGCCAGCAAGCTGAGCACAATTCAATTCAAGCAGGAACTAGCTGCCAAAAGCAGCACCTCACAATCGTTCTTCTCGGTGCTGGCCGAGGATAATGGCATGTTGGTGGCCAGCGGACTGCATTGCGTCGAAGACCTGACGGCGCTATGCTCGCCCAGGGGCGCGCTATCCATTCTGCCCACCATACTCTTCATGACGACATCCATTATGCGTGAGATAGCCAACAAATCCGCCATAGATTCGAGCATATTGGCGAATACGGGCGCAGTGCAAGCGGCGCTGCACACAATCAAGTCTGCCTGCACCGATCAATGGGCCAAACACGAGCTCGTCTCCGGCGAGTGGCAGGAAATATTGCAAAGCGCGCTCGCCACAATCATCGATTTGACGAAAACCGCCGGCGATGACGACGAGCGCAAAGTGGACGAGGTCACAATGCTGCTGGCCATAGCGGTTTTCATACTGCACACGCCGGCGTCGGTGGTTTCGACGCCGTCGCTGCAGTATCCCTGCATAAATCACTTCCGACAGTGCATGCAATCGGAGAATCTGTCGGTGAAGTTGAAGTGTGTGCAGACGACGCGCTCGATTTTCGCCAAGGCCGATCTGAAGACATCCACGCCGTACATACACGCGCTGGCGCCGCGCATCATCGAGGGCTTGTACGTGGAGTCGGCAAAAACGCCACGCACCGACATGGAGCTGCAAATAACGCTGGAGAGCATTCTCACAGTCGAGACGCTCATCGAGTTGGCCGAGCCACAAAACCGTAAGTGAATTTTTCTATCAATGCTGTGTTCACTAGAAGGAACACTTACGCGTGTTTATGTACTTAACCATAGTTTGTTCTTTTTGTCTCTTTTTCTCTCCGAATACACATAAAACTCACACGTTTATTTTTAAACCCGCTCCTCACCCTCCCCAACCCACGACACGCGTACCTGTCAATCACCAAATTATGTTAATATTCAAATCGAAAACGAATTCATTTAATTATTGTTTTCTTTTTGTTTTTGGTTGATGTTCTCTTTCTCTCGAAAAAAAATGCATTCCAAAATTACACGACCACAATTCTACCCCCGCAAAATCGAAAACACTCGAATCCCCCCAAAATTTTGTTGTAATTTTGTTTAAAATAGGAAACTTGATGCAAGGTAATTAAATCAAAAGTCAAACCGTATCGAAAAGCAATCCACCAATACAAAGCAGCCTGTATGCATTGTAAACGCTTAACACCGAACACAATCGCCAGCACCATTCTGCACCAAAATTGGCTAAAGTCTTTGTATTTGATTGCACACATGCACTTGTAAAAGATGTAAATATTGTTGCCTATGTGTATGTGTGTGTGTGTGTGTAGTTGATATGCACTGCATGCTGAAGTTTTTTTTTTTTTAATTTGCACAAAATGCAATGGTCAACGCAACAGCAATGAACAATACTCGCATATTTCACAAAGACACACTGAACACAGTCACGCTCACTCATTGTTGTGTGTATTATTGTGTATTAGTTTTGATTTTCTTAAAGGCGCGTCAACATCCACTTGGAATGCAATTTGACTAAACACATCTTAGTGACTTTACTGTCTGCTTGTGAATCGATTGCGATGAGTCTTGTACTCTTGTACCTTACACAGTGCAAACTTGTTTGAATTAGATAAAATTATGTTGTATCTATTGTTGGTATTTTTATACACCGCAATCTTTTCAAGTAACTAAAAGTGTTTCAGCATGTAAACGTTACACTGGCGCTTCACTGAATTTTTACACACATTTCAAGTGAACAACAATAGATCAAAAAATATGAAAAAAGGACAAGAAAATTTCCTAATGACTCTTAGTCTAGTCATCTGTATAAAAACTTACGTACAAATAAGGTTCGAGTGATATTTGCAAACTAATAGACAAATTTCTTAATAACAATTCCGTTTCTGCGCAGCATTTCAGGAGCAGCCAGTCGCGACATTGCCGACACACTTTTAGTTGCTTTTTTAATATTTTGCTCGCTCTTTTTGCACCTTTTGTAGACCGGAATGTGGTTTAGCTCGTTCACTTTGTACTCCCTTTAGCAACACTTGAACACCCACTCTCCAGTGTTAACAAAACAAACTCACACAACTCTCTAACACACCTTAAACAATAATGCTAAAATGAATATTTCTTTTCATCGTAGGCATACAAATGCTCACTCTACTCGTACCGGTGTTGATTAATTACTTGGCCGAGCCAGCGAAATTGCGCACGCTGCCCAAATATCAACGACAACTTCACGAACAGTCGCTGCAATGGCTTATGAAAATCGGTCCCAAATATCCGCAAGAATTCAAGACGCTGATGGGACAAACGCTGGAATTGCGACAGAAACTGGAAGCGGCCATACGCAATCAGCAGCAGTCAATTAGCCTCGCCAACAAGGCCAGCGAGCTGCAGAATCGCAGTAATGCCGCGAAACCGCAAAAGCCCACAATCAAATTGAAGACAGACTTTAGCAATTTTCAGTGAAAGCAAGCAAGGGAGGCGGCCTTTCCCGCTCCACCACAACATAAACGATTATATAAATTAAATAATCACGCTTATCGTGGCGGCTGCAAGACGAACGTCGAGTGTGCAACGTGAGGCAACTGATAATACACAGTTGTACGAAGTGCTGTTGCCAAGCTATGACAAGTTTATCGTTAACACTCAGTTTTGCATTCAACATGCCGTCAATTTGTATAGCATTTCATTTGCATTTTACTCCATTCGATTGGTCTGGTACATATATCAAAATTGTATTTACGTTCGCAAAGACTTGTTTCGGGCATGATCGTGAATTGTTTTATGAAAATATGAACGTACTTTCTGCAAAAACAATTGAGCTCTCTTTTTAGTGTTTTATTGTAAATGCATTTTGGTTCGTTCTACTTTTGGCCACTTGTATTTCGTTTTAGTTTTTAACAGTATGCAAACAATCGATTTTTCGTTCAAATAATATTAAATCCAATTGTGTAAAGAAATTAAAATGCTAATTGAATAATTAATTAGAACTTAGTGTATAAAAGAATGATGATATTAAGTGAAAAATCGAGCGAGAGCATTTCAAGTTAATATGCAAACGTACGCATCTTTGTACATGTATGTAACTAACGAATTAATAAAGCGCGTTGTGCACATTTCAGAAATGCAACACCAACAATATGCTGAAGTTTATTCTGTTGTAATCTTCGTGTACTTTGGTATTTATAAATGAAAAATTCTATAGGTAAACAACATTTTCAGTAAACCAACTAGAACACATCTATGAACATATAATTGTTTATCTTGACTGAACCACTGACTGATTCTTCATCGCAGGGCGCAAACTGAATGCTACAAACATGAAACTTGAATTGCAGGATTACTTCAGAAAACAAACTTTGGCAAAAAGGGAATTTTTCAAAATTTGGTCATTGGTCAAAGTATTATATAAGAAAACGTAATTTAATAGGCCCTTAGTGATTTAATACAATCAATTCCTGGTTCAAACATAATTCGAAATTTATTAACAAATCATTAGACTGTTTAGTCTTTTAAAAGTTTGTGAATCAAAGAACTAAATTAAATTCATGTAATTTAATTAAAAAGCAACCAATGACGTCGTAAATTCTTTTCAACTCAAAAATAAATAGAATAAAATAAATTTAAACAGCCTCAATGAAAACGTCACTTTACAATTATACAAACTCTTATCTATTATATTTAAATTAATTCAGACTTTTTAAAGCAATTTCTGCTTTTCTATAAATTTATAATACATTCACATCTCAATTTCCGTTTTGATGCTTTCCAACGTCATCTCCTGACCATCTTCCGTATGCTGTGCTCTGCATTCACCGCCACTCACGCACGCACGCTTATTCTTCGTGTTTTTAGTGGCCGCTTTGCGTTTGCACTTGTAGCGCAACGTGTCGACTTCAGGCAATATTGGACGCATTAGACCGACCTCCTCAGCCATTTCGGACGACTTCTCCGTTGTGTTTACTGCCAACACGTCGGCGGGTAATGTTTCCAGTTTGACATTCAACTGTTTAAGCGAAGCGGCAGCAGTATATGTGGTTTCTTCCTTCACATCGACCTCAGTGGGAATGATGAATTCGTCCACCTGTGCCGTTTCGACAAATTCAAACTCCTGCGAGTTAACCTGTTCAGTTTCACACTTCAATTCGCTAATGGAAGCCAATTGCTCTGCTGTCTGCGGCTTTTGACGCTTCGGTGAGACCACAGTGGGCCGTGTAAGATGCGGAAAATTTGAAGGCTGCAAGCGACTTAGCAGCGTTGTTTTGTAGAACAATGCTCGCAATCGCAGGCGAAAAAGTTGCACTGCCTCGTGGTTGTCCAAGTCTGTTCGGTGCGCTGGCGATGACAAGGGCGCTGCGGTCACCTGCGCGGCCTGTATGCAGAGCGCTCGAAAGCCCATTGCTGTCGACCAACTTGGCGGCAGCTGATAGCCCAGCAATTTTGTGTCACCCACATAACGCTGCAGATATACTTTGCAGCGCTGTCGCACCAGCAGTGGCAACGTGTAGTCGTGTACGTAAGCCTTGTGCTGTGACATACGCAGGCCCAGCGCATCGATCGCCGTGTACAGCGACGAAGTGCACGGTTGCGTACACGGGTCAGTGCCCAGTCGGAAGTTGTAAGCGTACTTGAAAAAGTGGTAGAAATTCTGTTCGATCGCACGCAGTCTATATACATAGAGGTTGGGGCGGTTCAGTCGCTTTTCGGGTTTCGGAGCAAGCAGTGCCAGCTGCGCTATGCCTTGCACACGTTGTTGCTGCAGAAGGGCGGTTGCCTCCTGCTTTAATTCGTGTTTTGCCTTTTTCTGTGACTTTGGCTTCTTCACTGCTGTTGCGCTGGTAGTCGTTTCGTCATCAGTTTGCACCGCTTTTCTTCGTGGCCGTAAGCTTTTTGGCCTCAGGTCCACATCGGGATTTTCGCGTAACTCGGCAAGCTTCTCGACCCAATTCTCGCTGGTAATAATGCTGTTCTTTACGGTGCGCACTTTTTTCCGGGGCAAGTCTTCCAGCACTGCGTTGGGATGCTTTTCAAAGAATTTCTGTATGGTGAGAAAACGCGTGCGACAGCCGGTGCGATTGTGATTGCCGAGTGTTCTAGCGCACTGCAGCCAGGATGCGGTGCCATGCGCAGCAACAAACTCCATTAGTTTTTGGTCGTCCTCGACAGACCATGGCGTAAGGGTGTGGCGGGTACGAAGAGTCTCTTTGTAGCGCGAACGCAGCTGCGTAACTGAACGATTGGGAAAAAGTGTGCGCGGAAAGCACGCGAAATTTTCGCCATATTCTTCAACAGCAGCTAGCAATATGAGATCTTCTTCCGGGGTAAAAGCCGCTACAAAAACCGAAAACGAATTAGTTTTAGTTTCATTCCTAATCTAGGTTTCGCACTCACCATGACTTATCTTCGGATTCAGACTGTAAGCATAGCGTTGATGCAACGCTGGCTTGGATTTGTGTGGAAAATGGGAAGCCACTGCGTTCCAATTAATCACTCCATTAACACTGTGCTTCTCGATTAGCTGCAGCAGTTTGGCATCATCTGATTTATTCCATCTGCCAAAGCGCTGCGGCTCCATGTAGCAAACCGACGTTTGATACTCGATGAAGCACTGATAGTCGGATCGCTTGCCCACCATTTCAGCAATGCGCCCCCAATTTTGAAATTTATTTGCTCTGGCGGCTTCGAGTAGACGCTGCTTTTCCTCGGCGGTCCATGGTTTACGTTGCAGCGACGGATGCAAATATACCTGCCACATGGTCTGGCAGCTGCTGGCTGTGTGGCGAAAGCGCAAATTATGCGCTGATATCTGAACCCAGTCAATGTGGAAATTGTCGTCTACTTGCGCCAGCAAATTGACCAATTTTTCGGAGTGCACAGCAATTTGCTTGCGAAATTTCTTAGTTTTGCTCACGGTGTGGGATAGTGTTTTCTCCCGATCCGTCAAATAGTCAATAACCTAAACATAGATGCACGCAATTGTCAATTAACTTTGAACAATCTCAATCCACTATGGAATAACGCTGTGTTGAGATTTACCTGCTCCTTGATCGCCTGCACTACACCCATTTTGTCCATTATTGACCACACATGCCGGCCGCTTAGCTCAAAGTCCATTGGAAACATTTCACCTTCGGCTTTACGCTGCTCATAATCGGCATTGTTGGGACAATTACGACAGTTCAGATCCTTGAAGAACATGTTGCCCTTAAAGTAGAAAGTACCGCCTTTCAGATAAGCGCCGCGCATCCCAATGCCGCGATTTTTCTTTGACAAATTCTGCTTCAGGCGCTTCTCGTTGGCGACGTAGCGCTCCTGCACCGTCTGCAGCAACGTTTGCAAACGTTGACGCACATCTAGCAGACGATGCTGCATCTGCTTGTTCAAGGCCAGCGCATTGTTGCAATTCACCTGGCTGTGTTCGTCAAGCAAATCGGTAATTTCCTTCATGCTGCTAAGATCGAACTCACTAAAGTCAAAGTTTTCCTCGCGATCACGTGCTCCGTTGTTGACCGGGATGTGTCCTAAGGAAAGGAGTCATAGAAGTTATGCACGTATTGTCCATAACTCATGCATTCTTTACCTTTATCATCGTCATCCTCTTCGTCGTAGTAGTCCTCCTCTTCCGCTAAGTCCTTATCCATAACTTTTTCGATTTTCGCTCGCTACTAGCAAAACTGTATACAAGTCTTTGGTATTTGTTTGCAGTCTTCAGGACAGCGCCAACTTGCAATCCAAATTTTTCGTATTCTCGTTTACATTTACCAGCTGCTCGTGCCAATTCACCACTTAAAACTCACCACGCTGTTTTAGTGATGAGTATTTTGGGATAGACCATAGATCTGGTCTCTTGTTTTAGTAATATTGCAGTTCTCTTGAACATAAACTAAATAACTGATAAAATTAAATAAAGAGTTTTAATAAAGAGTTTAAATAAAGAGTTTTTTTAATTAGAGAAGACGAGCATTTAGTATCATTTTCAAAGATGACGTTCGGTACGTGAACTTTCAATAATCCAAAGGAAATTCTTGTAGTTGGTGTTACTTTAATGTTTAATGATCTAAAAGCCGGATGCACAAATTAATTAATTATTTATGTTTTTATTTCATGTATATCATATCAATCAATTTATAAGATATGGCATGGTGACGGGTAAAATGGCCATTGTGCTGATATTCACACCATGTAGGAAATTGTGTGCCGTCAAGGCTCTTTTAAAATAAAAACTAATTAATGGGATGAATACATATAATAAACTTGAATTTTTAAAAATCCGAAAAGACTTATCGTTTATCTTGATCTGTATGGTATTGGCCCACTGTTCAAAATTGTATGTATATGCATTAGTAACTGCGTTAATGCGTTCGTAAGAAATTGGGATATGGGTCTTTTATTTGGAACCCACACTATGATGTACATATCTATCGTCTTGAGCGGGTTCAACGTAAATTTGTTAAGTTTGCTCTTAACTCTCTTAACTTCGATCTACCACTTTCCCCCTATATTTCGCGATGTAAATTGATAAATTTGCAGTCACTCGAGGTGCGCAGAAGAATTTCGGCCCTCTCTTTTATATATGATATTGTTTCTGGATTCATCGATTGCCCTGATTTGCTTGGTCTAATAAACTTCCATGTCCCAGCTAGGTCGCTGCGGCGACATCATATATTTTGGGCTGAGGGTCATAAAGTTAATTATGCACTTAATGAGCCAATCAATAGAGCGCTTTCTGATGTTAACTTTGTTTGTGCTAACCATCATTTTGATTTTAACTGAAGTAGGGCTCAATTTAAGTTATTTCTTTGGAATAATTTTAACTAGTTTTAAGTCATTTAAATTTATTTATTTACAATTGTTTCATAGTCTGTAAGGTTGTGAATACTGTAGACTGAATAAACAAATAAACAAAATAAACTCTACCAAGTCTTTCATTACTTACATCATAAAAGAATGTCATAACTTATCAACAAACTAAATAGTCACAATAATGATTGTGTTTGTTACTTAAATTGAATGCTCCTGTTTCTGAACCGATTTGATAAATTATTCAGGAGTATTTAAAGTCCTTCTAGACTCGGAGAGCCACAAAAGTTGTTTCATTACTTTCAACAGCATAGGAGTCCCATACAAATCAGTATTTATGCTTTAAATTTTCATTAGACAAACAATTTGCATAGTCATTTTGTCACACCTTCATTTAATGCACAAAGTCAAAACATCGCTGTTTCGTAAATGTTACCACCTTACGATTAATAAATGATACGTGGCATCGCTGAAAACGACTTCGTTATGTCGGTTTAGAAATTAATTGAATCCGGCAACACTGTTGAATTTCTCTATACTAACGTTTTCCTTTCTTTGTCGCGCAGATTGACTGCAGAAAATATTTTCGTAAGGCACAATTTTTATGAAAGACGAACTAAAAACGTTTAAAATACCAAAAAAGATGTCCGAGCACTCAGAAGAAACTGTTCCCACACCAAAGGAGGACTACGAGCCGCGTGTAAATGCCGTGGCGCAAAAGTTTTTGGCCGATCTCAATGAGGAGCGCGAGCGCTTGGGTGCTGAATTTCCATTATGTGCCCTGTTAATCGATGAAGGTATGTCGTCATTACACGTCCAACTGTACTTATATTGCAAAATATTTTTGGTAAAAGTTAGGAAGATCTACTTTCCGCATACAAATTTTAAGTAATAGTGTGCAGGGTCCGGCTCTACTAATTTACAGGATATACATATAATTTTTTGGTGGAAACGTATATAATAGGTGTTATAAATATGTATATATTGTAAAATATGTATACATGTTTTTTTGTTTCTTGTTAACTCCTCAGGAACAAAGGGCCTCCACGAAACTCAATTGCCTTGTGTTGCTTACGTTAATCGGTTGTATATTTTCTATACTTTGCAAAATATACAACAGATTTTACAGAAATGGATACCATTGTAAAGTTAATTAAAACCCCTGCCTTTTAATGTGCATATTTACATATACATATATGGATTGTATATACAGTACTTTTCGGTTATAACGAACCCGTTTAAAACGATTTTCCGCTTAAAACGAACCAATTTCAAAAGTACGCGCTGTATGTTTCCGCTTATTACGGACCCCTTTTAAAGCGAACTTTCGGTTAAAACGAACAATTTTGCCCAGTCCCTTGAAGTTCGCTTTAAGCGAAAAGTAGAGTAAGTTCGGGTAATGTGATATACCTGTTTGTTTTTCAGCGATTACCGACACATTTTGCCTTCAAACACACTTTTTGGTCTCAAACTGTTCACTGATGCATTATTTAGTATATCTATGATTATTAACTCTTTGAGATAAACTGTTGACGCGTTTTTTAATTAAAAATCAAAATATCCTAATATTGCCGTCTGATAAAAGTGGCGGGTAATGTGATATACCATTGGCGGGTAATGTGATATACCCGAAAAAACGTTATTTAACAGACCTATTAGTTTCAAACTTGGTGAAAATACTCCAAATCAAAAATAATTGGAGACGTGTTTCTCATTTTTTTGGAAAATCACAATCTGACGGGGTAAACCAAGGGTTAAAAATATTTATCGAGAAACATGATTTCATGGATTTTTTTTATCTAAAACTTAACCACAACAGATTTTTAAGGATATTTCACTTCAAATAGTATAAAATGGAGTATATAAACATTTCTGTATACAAATAGTATTACTGTCATAAGTTTGGCTACTGAGATGTACTATATCACATTACCCGAACTTTGATATATCACATTACCCGAAATTGACTTTTTGCGAAAAAAATATTATAAAAAAACAATAATAATTTTGTTGAGAAGAGCGTACCTCGCAAACTCATAGTCTATATCACTGATTTACTTCTGATTAACCTCGAACTTTGTAATAATATTTTTTTTTTACCTTTTATGCTTTCAAACTTCGTGACCAAAAACTTGTGCAAGCCTACTCAAAGCACTTCATCACACTGACGGTAAACTATTTAAGCAATCACATCCAAAATCATGCAGCACGAGTTTTTTAGCTGTTATGATGTTTTAAAAAGGTTAATTTTGAAACAGGTCAACGCACTTGTGAAATAAGCACCTATATCACATTACCCGACCATATCACATTACCCGAACTTACTCTACTGTATATATTTTAAGAAAATCCCTTTTGTCTACGTAACAAAAAGGGAAGAGAAAACTACCTTTAATTTGATATATAAATTATGCTTACAGAAGTTTAGGTACAAAAAACCCATAACACCTGTAACGCGTTTGCACCAAAAAATTAGTATATCCTTAAAATTAGTAAATAGAAGTGGAGCAGGACCATATTTATTTATTTTCCAGGCCAACGGTCCCTCTCTTTTACTTGTTTCCAAAAATGTTCATTTCAATTGTTATTTTATAGCCTTCGAGCGTGTTTATGCCACTGGACGCATACCTGGTAAGGAGTACTACGCTGATGTCTACAAACAAAAGCCCTTGAAAATCACGCAGAAGGTGTTCGTGCCAGTTAAGCAATTCCCCAAGGTATGTCTCAATCTTTCTAAATCTTCATTGCGTATAGACGATGGAAAGTATATTCCCTGCGTGGCTTTGCAGTTCAACTTCACTGGCAAGATACTTGGTCCCAAGGGCAACTCGCTGCGCCGGCTGCAGGAGGAAACCCAATGCAAAATTGTGATCAAGGGACGCAATTCGATACGCGATCGTGCTAAGGAAGAGGAGATGCGCAACTCTTCCGATCCGCGCTATGCCCATCTCAGTAAGGACTTGTTTGTGGAAATTAGTACTGTGGCTACACCAGCAGAGAGCTATGCACGCGTTGCATATGCCTTGGCAGAGATACGCAAATACCTGGTGCCGGACAAGAATGATGAAGTTTCGCACGAGCAGCTGCGCGAGTTGATGGAAATCGATCCAAAGTCGGCAAAACAGTACAACAAGTAAGTGCAGTGAGAAGCGCTATAATACAATTTGGACAACATTTTTAACACGTAACCGCCTTACATTGACAGATCCGTATTTGATAAGAAGATAACAAGCAGCATGGGTGCACCGAAGTACCTAAGTCTCATAAAACATACCGCTTATGCACCGCCTGAAGAGTAAGTAATTATTATTATTATTTTTAATGGATTTGTGGAAAAATTTTTGAAATTAGACAACGTTTTTTTAGTTGGAAAAATAGACTGACTCAGGCGAATGAGATGTATTGAATATGTTTGTATATACTTTTAATTTTTTCTAACGAAGCTTTCTTTGAATCATTTTAATAGAATTGAAGACCCCGAAGAAGAAGTTTTTGAGTACCAACCTCGGCGTCCAATCGAACAGGTTTATGAATATGCCAAAGGTAAGTACAAGTTAAGAATCCGAGAATTTGTTTTCAATAGACTAGTAAGCATTAATTTAATTATAGTAAGATATCCTTACTTAAAAGGCTTGTTTTCAGCAAGGGATACGATTAGATTCTTGTGATAATTGAAAATCGCTGCTAAATATTTTATTAACTCATTAACTTCAATTTAAATACAAACTGCAATTTTTTATGTAAAGGCTTGTTTAGCAGCTCTTGGAAACACTTGTTACTTATCAATGTTATATGATTTGTCGGCTCGTAAAGTTCAATTTTTTTTAATTTGCATTGTTTGATACACATATTTTTAATCTACTCTACAGCAAAAAAAAAAAAAAAACTATAAAGAGTAACTTCAGTTTTGAGATAAGAAAACCTGATGACAATATAATTAATCTTGAATGTTTGTTGTTGAGTGATCAACGTAATGCTTTTGGGTTCCAGTCGACTAGCCTTATTTCCTAACTAATTACAAGTTACTATCGTCTGTATACATATTGAATTCTTCTCGTTCCCAAGGCCGAACTGCGTATCACAGAATCAACTTTAGTAACTTTTGATTTACTTATCACAAAAAAACGAATCAATTGATAAATTTAACGCCTAATGAAACCGAAACCAATGGTTAAATTATGAAATAAATCTGGCTCCTTGCTTTATAAACGAACAGTGTTATAATTTTTTTACAAAATAACGAAATAATTTTTCTATAAATAGCAATACTTGTAAAAAAACATAACACTTTTGCCTGTCATAAATTATGAAAAATAAAACAACTATACTACTATCGTCCTATAATAAATAATGCTACCAATAATATTTTAGCAAGAGCAGCACCGTCTACCGTAACTTATAAGCGTCCTTCGGCTCCAGCATATGCAACTGAATTGAAACGCTTGCGCGAAGCTCCAGTGAAACCGTATAAGCCGAGTTCGTATGGCATTCTGAAGAAATACAAATCAGTACACTGAATGAACTACTGCAAAATACACATTTTTACTTATAATCTTAACATTCACGTATAACATTTAATTGCAAGAAAAATATAAATATATATTAAATGAATTAATGGTATAATCATAAAAAAACAAAAAAAAAAATTCAAACTGTAGATGCATAAGAATACATGCGGTAACACCTATGCAAAAGAAAGCTATGTAAACTTATAATAATATAAGCTGTATCATTGACCAATGCAGAAGTCCCCTCAATAAATAAAAAATGTTAACACAATCACAACTTGAATATGCGATGATCTATAGAACAAAAACTAACACTTTGCAATCTCTGTGCCCATAAATTAAGCGATTTGATACCCATAAGAAAAGTATGTTGATGTTGACATAACATTAAATAAACAATATCTGAAGTCCATAATTATGACCGCATAAATATTGACATGCAATCACCTGTTGTCCTTGGCAGCAGAGGGAGTGGGTGATGATCTAAAGTCATTCTGTAACATACGTGCATACATAATATGAAGCATAAAGTTTTTCTTATAAATACATATGAATCAATAGTTAATTTACCATAAATTAATCCCAAGAACAGGCAAAAAATGATCACATATGCTGTATAAAACATTGAAATCAATAGTAGTAACAATTCAATAAATTGACATAACGTTTCGTGTTGTCGCAGGTAATTTCCCATATTTTTTCTATTCATATAAATAAAGTTCTTAAAGCGGAAACCGAATTGCAGCGGAAATTGAGTTTCATTTATGTTGTCTAAAAGCAAGAAAACCATATTTCACGTATGATCTTTTCCAGCATGAGTATTGATTTGACACTGCAACTAGAACCGAGTTGTGAGGCATTTAGGAATACAAGTGCCATCCATTTGGCTCCAACTCAATCCATAGGGGTAAGTTTTTTAATTTTTCATATATTATAATAAATAGTTGATTAATTTTGCCATAAATAAAATTTGAAATGAAAATAAAATGTGGTTCAAGTTTTATTTCAAGGACTGAACAAGTAAGTGTTTGGTGCCGAGCCATAAATTTCACTGTTTACATTCAAGTTGAAGTAGGGGTTTCGATTAAATTAAATTGCATTTAAAACCAATCGTTTTGGTAGTTGCTTTAAAAGAGCGAAGCTTGAAGTCACTAGATTTTTACACTAAAACTATGGTTTTAGATAGGAAGTTTTTGTTCCCCTATATAACCGAGAAGATGGTAATTGAAGTATTAAATGCAAAAAATTGCTATAGTCCCTATTCACTGTCCTCATACATATAAATTTAACCACATCTGACTATCTCAAGAAGTTAAACCTCCATTTTTATACAACCCGACTTTACGCTCAATGGGTGACTTCTTTAACAATATTGTTAGCCACCTTTGACCTTGTCAATATATATTTAGGGCTAGATGGATTGTTAGATGCTTTTATGCTAATAACGAGTTGTCACTTTTTCCGTCCATTAAAGTTGTCTCTACATTATGTAATTTTTCGATTAATCTCTTAATATATACTATCACTAATTGTATAAACACAAATGTGTTTATACAATGCGCAAAAAGAGTTCACAAATCAACATCAACACTGGAAAATGTTTATGCATATCTGATAACAGCTCTGCTTTCAGTCGTCTTTCACTTCATTCGAACAAAGCTGTTTATTATTTCTAGTCATCTGACGTTGCCAACCTCTGTATTGTCAATGTTTTCCCTTTCATTAATCATTCGCCAATTTTTTTCAAACTGCAAAAAGTGTCCGAAAAGTCTTAATTTCGCATAAACTTTTCTATGATTTCATTTGTAATTGGTTTAAAGTGAGAAAATAGCGCTGGGAAATCCACTCAGATGCAGCATTGAAGGTAAGTAGCAGACAGTGGCAGAGCTCTCAAGCAACAAATTACACAGCCGATTTTCGTCACAACAGGCAACGGACTAGAGCACAATGTCTAGTTTCAATAACATGGACAGGGTGCCTGTGAAAATCGCGGAAAACTACAAACCGCCACCGCGTGTATACCAGATGCCGCAGGCAATAGCGCATAGGGTAGCTCTGCCTGTCGGTCATTACGACGAAGCGCCGCAGTACAGCTACGATTTTCAGCTGGAGCGCAAGGTGCTCGCCAAGATTCCCGAGTGGCGACGCATGCGACAGCTGGAACGAGAGACACGACGCGAGCGCAAGGAGAAGCGCGAGGAGGAGCGGCTACGCGCCATGGAAGCACAGCACAAACAAATGCTGGGCGCTGTTAGTTATCCTAGCGCCGAAGAGCTGTCCAGTTCGGAGAGTGATAATGAGGATAGCGATAAGCAGAGTGCTCTAGGTGCAGCGGCAGTAACGCCCGAGCCAGCGATAGCACCGCAGCGGCTGATTGAGGCCGCGCAGACTAGTAGTTTTCACAATATACTGCAACCGACGATATTGCCCTCCAGCGTCACTAGTGTGCGGGATACAGCGAATGCGGCTAACCGGGTCGGCATTTCGGCACTCAATGGAAAGCCGTTGAGTGCAGTTGCATTTAATTACAAAGACTTTGAAGATGATACTTCGTCACCCTTCGACAACATTGAATTGAAGACAATTAATGATTGGGATGTGTTGGCGCAAGTGTTACACAATACGCAACTAAAGGCCCGAGAGCAGATCGAAGAAGAACGGTCCGACACGGAGCAGGCGAACGAGACGGCGGAACAGCTGGTCACCAAAGCAAATACTCATAGTGCAGCTAACGATAATGTAAAGGTAAAGCAGGAGCAGGACGAGAGCGGAATAGCGGAACAGGTGAACAGTTCGAATGCGGGCGACGATGCAGCAATGAATTTAGAAGTTCTACAAAATACAAAAGCCGCACTACAAAGAGTCGACTTTGATAATTTGAGTCTGAAGGCGTGGCAAAACGATAACATTCCAAATAATACAACGGCAATAATTCAAACAACACAGAGTGAAACCAAACATGCCATTAGTAGCAATTGCATGTATCATTCGCCCGCCATCAGCTACGCGTCCCATGCCAACTCAGCAAGTCGGGAGCAGCAGCAGCACGCGTACACGCCTTTCGAACAAATTTACAACGGAATGATGGAGCAGCAACCACAGTCACAGCATAAGTATACGAATTTCAACTTGCATGCGAGCACGTACAGCAATCAGAACTATTTGTATGCGTCCAATTGTAATGGTGGCGCCACAGGAACGTATTACAATCCTGTGCAACTATCGACGTTGGGCTTTGTTGGGCACAATGCTAACAACTACCAACTACTACAGGGCGTTGTCAACGGGCCATTGCAGCAGCAAGCGAGTGCTGTGCCATTGACGGGGGCGTCGGCCACGCTTGACGTTGGCGAATTGTGTTCGAAATCGAAAAGTGTGCCAGATATACTGAAAGAGCTGAGTGAAGAGGTGCGCAACTCTGAGTTGAGACGTTCCCGGTACTACAGCTACAACTCTGACGAAGGCAAACTGGCTGAGCAGGAAGATTATGATGGTGAGTGCATTTTTTGTGAGTTTGATGCTGTGAATGTCTATTTTCTAGTGAAACCACTGTCGCTTTGTATGTTAGAATAGCAACATTTGTGAATCTGCAATCATTGTGACCTCTTCAAATATACAAAAAATGTATATCTCGTCATTAAATTTTATTACTCTTCTTCATAAAAATCATAGATGAATGACTCAACGGCACAATTAGTCATTAAACCATTTGTTAAAAACAAGAAAACCCTGAAAGTAGGCAGCCAAAAGTGGGGCGAGCATCACAACTCCCATCTAATCTAAGAGTCCCATACTAAATTGAAATATTATTACATCTTTCCAGATTTATTTGCATTCTTCTCATTACTCATGAACCTATATCTTCAGATTTAAGCCTTATTATATAATTTCGTAAAACTGGTTTCATCGTTTTTGATTTTCAATATCTTCTCAGACGTAACGCCCAAGCAGTCGCCGGTGAAAAGCGCACCCAAGGCCGAAGAGTCACAATACTATTCCAAGTTAGCTGCTCCAGTGCAGCGCCTAGCCAAAAACATCAGTTCAATGGGCTTTCCTCTGGAACGCGTTGCAAAGATAGCTCAAATATTTGGCGCCGATGACAAGAAGGTACACCGTTTTGCAACATGTTCCATCTGCTGTGTCTTATCGAATTTTTGTTTTTCTTTGCTATTTTGCAGATTGTCGAGCACCTGATACCGTTGAGCGAGCTGATGGATTTGGGCTTTGACGAAACAAAAATCTCAGAAGCACTTATGAAATTCGATAATAACAAAGAAAAGGCATTAGAGTATTTAATTTCATAGTTGCATGCAATGGCAACCGTCACCGTATTATCCAATTATAGTTATGTAAGACAACAAAACCATATACCTAATATTTTGTGCAAAAAAATAGGAAAACTCAGTTTCAACCTAATGCTCCATCACATGCTGCAATATATTATTACGGCTACAACTGAACTGCGTAACTGTGTATTCTTGTGTACTGTATTTTCTTAAGCGAAAGCGAGTAGCTAAACTGTTCCACAGATCCAACTAGTAATCAATTAGTGTACCAACAGCTTTGTATTTTGTATACAACACGCCTACACGATATGAAATGATAATTGAATTTTATTAAAATGATGAACGATAATTGCAATTCTTAAAATAAAGCGAAAACATAAACGTATAATTGAATTAAGTTGTGTTGCAAATATGTCATGCGCCGTCTCAGTTCCTTTTTTATCATTTCTTCGCATTACACATCAACGTACTAACATTTACTATACAAGCAAAAAGCAGCATTCATTCTTATTTATTTCGACTTGTCTTTGTTGGCCCACAAGCACAACGCCATTAGTTCATCGATCCCATTAGCAAGTTGATTGCGTTTTCAATGTTGCCAGCGGTAATATTCAAATACATCAGATTGACTTCGTAATTGATGCAACCCATTTGAGCCATGGTGCGTAGCTGCTCGGCATACTGGTGGTTGCGATAGTAGAGCGGTATGTCGCCGTTGTCATCATCTGAAGTGTCTTGTACACCCATCGTATTGTCCGTTGCCGACAAAGGCTCGGTGGTGTCCATTTGCTGCGTGCCGCCCAAGTCCAGGCCGCTTGTGCTAGCGCCACTGCCGGGGCTGCGTTGGCTCAACGAGTTTAGTGCGCGTTGCAGCTCATTGCGAAAGAGTTCTGATGAGATGCGCTCGCCACTGGCCGAATTTGAGAGCGGAGCCGAGGAGCCGGAGGCGCCTAGGTCTGTGTTGCGTTGAGCAATGTTTGACAGTGAATTGACCGAACCGACACCGATCTGCGCCAGTGCCGCTTGCAATTGTTGCCGACTGATGAGACGAATACGTGCATTTTCCGACGCTGAGGCGTCAGCGTTTGTGCGTTCAGTGCTGCTGCTGCCCGCGCCCAGCGAATTCTCCTCCTCCGATGAGTTAGTCGAATCAGTGGCGGGCTCAGAGTCTGTAACGATCGAAATTTGTGGCTTTAATATGTCGTGCTTAATAAAATATATACCTAACACGTTTTCTATATATGTATAATATTTTGGAATGACCGAAAACGTAACAAACAGCATTTGCGCATTAAAATAATAAATAATAAAACTGATCATTTATAACCAAATTCTTTACATTATACATTATAATGTAATGTAAATTTGTTTTCATTTGCCTTACAATTTGTGGCGGACGTATTTCTTGCCAACTCTTTCTTGATGGTGTCCACAATGAACGGTGCTGCACCACATATGAGCGGATAATGTTTGGCAATGTTTTTAATCACTTCCGGATGATGTAGCGTATTGAAGAGCACCGAGTCCCGAATAAGCGCTTGTGCGCCCAAATTGCGTCGAAACTCCGGATATGCAGCCAGAATCTTTTGCAATATGTTAACGCGCAAATTCACATTGATTTGCGTGTGTGCAATGAGATTGAAGAGCTCCTGTACTTGCTTAATGTTCTTGGCGCTGGAGACATCCGCGGGCGGCACATACCACGAATATTCCGCGTTCTTTTCGAAGCAGTGCACAGTCGCTTCGGGACGCACAAACTCGCTCAGCTTGTTGTCATCCTTTAGTGCAATGCCATTGTGTACGATCACTGCAGAATAAAGAAAATTTGTTAGTGCTGTGAGCTGTCGGATGGTTTTCAAAGCAGCTTACCCAATTCATCGGCTGAGTATTTGATTTTTTCGGCAATCTCCTGTTTGAGATATTGCACATTTCGGTCGAAATCGATGTTCTCCAGCGGCACGTTTTCATTCATATAAAATAAATGAATATTGGCGAAGAGTGTTGGCATTTCTCTGGCTTTAAAAGGGGCAGTTATCTTAAAATAGTAATGATTAATTTTCACTAAATTTAAACAATGCCAATCGCAGCCGTTGTTTTGTTACTATTCCGAAGTAAAAAAAAGATTTGTGAATTGCTGTGATAGAAATCGGAATGTCATCCACGCAGAGTTGCCATGTAAAAAAAATATTTCAAATTGCCACGAATTTGTTAAGTATTAATTGTGATTTGGGTTGATAGAAATTTAATGTTTAAATTATTAAAAATAAACGAAATACGAATAGTCATTAAATCTCATAGGTTAGAAGTTAAAGTAGAACTAAATGGGGATTTGTTTGTCGTTTGTTGCTTGCCTTAGCGCATGCGTTTACTAGGCTTATGCCCTGCACTAATGCACAAACGGAAGAAGCACCTGGGTGAATACATTATACCAGGATCGGACTGGGTTTCCAAAGGCTTAGGAAATATACTAAGATTCCTTTTGGAAACTGGACTCACGGACGAACTGTGAAGGCCAAGAAGGGGGCACAATAGATCTTTCAGGTCGCGGTGCACTTTCCCCAGCAATAATAATAATAGCGCATGCGTTGAAAACGTTGACAGTCAATACGAATGACAAGTGCAAAGCAGTCAAAAACAAAACAAAGAACCTAAATACATAACAAGAATTCGCACGGAAGAGCAACATTTCCAAATTGTACGCCAATAACAGCGAACTAACAGCAAAATGTCAGAGATATTGAGCTGTGACTTCGAGGTGTATGGACATGTGCAAGGTGGGTTGAGAAATTAAGATTAATTACTAAAACATTTGCACATGTTAATAATTTTTCGAAATTACCTGCGTGACAATGGGCGCACTATTCAATGGCAGGCGTCTCCTTTCGCATGGTAAGTTGAAATGCCTGTCTCCACAGCCAGGTCTAGTTCTATTAATAAATGCAATACTTTTAAGTTAGTTCTTTTCACAAATGCAGCAACTAATCTGCTGCATACTGTATAAAGAATATAGATTGTGTTGAAATAATAACGTTATCTTCTATACTCATGTCAGCGTAATGTGTTTGTGAAATTCTGATGTATTAAGTTAAATTATTATAGCAGCCTGCCCTGTTATGTTAACCCCATATAACCGATGTTGAAATATCACAAATTTTATAATTATTTGTTATATGAGTAACTTGAACATAAGTATTTTCACATAATTTGTAATGTAAACATTTTTCTTTCAACCTACATTTGCATGTTGAATTAATTGGTGGCCCTTTAAAGAGTAGCGTTTAGTCCTTATTAAAATCGTCATGGAAATTTAGGCAAATAATAGAGTTTTATCCTTATTTTATAATGTTTTGCAAAGTAGATCAACACGTTGTCTCTCTGATTACTAAATTAGATATTTGTTAAATGCATTGTATGTTTCAGTATACCGAGAAGCAGGCCAAATCTCTGGGTGTTCGAGGCTGGTGTATGAATACAAATAACGATACTGTCAAGGGACAAATCGAGGCTCCACGTGAGGCTTTTGATAAAATGTAAACTCTATGCAAATGAATCTAAATATGTGTAATAACTTAATACCTGCTAATAATTCTTCTTAAATATATTTAGGAAAACTTGGCTCCAGAAAACAGGAAGTCCTACAAGCCGTATAGACAAAACTGTTTTTAGCTAACCTAAACAGTTGGAGAATTTTACATTTCAGAACTTTTCAATTCGGCATTAATGTAATCACATGTATTACTCTTATTACCACATAGAAACATAATTGTGGTGCTTTCGTCATTAAACCTCTACTTTATCCGAATTTGAATGATTTGTTTTGTTCTATTTCTTATAAACAAAAAACGATGCATACATAAAACATAAACAGTATATATTGACAATCAAGGTATTTACAAAAATTAGTAAATGCAACTTTTATTCATATTTTGATGCGTTGGCAATTAAGATTGGCATTAATTTTGCCAAGAAATAAAAGTTAGCTCACCGATAAAATTATATAAGTTTTAAATTACAGGTGCATTCGAATATATTCAAATAACTGAAATATATAAATTTTTCTGCAGTTAGCTGATCTGATAGTAATGAAATAAAAAAATACTCTATATTATTGACATCATGATATTTTCTGGTAGTTAAAAGCTTACTAAATGCAAACGCACCATTTAGCACTTACCTAGCACTGGTCGATTTGGCAAATTGCGCACTCGACTTGTCAAATCGGTCTTTGCATGAATGGAAGAAGCAGATCAGCAAATGTCGCCGCAGCGAAAAGTGTTTTATTTTACTCTGAGGACTTGTGAAGCAAAAATCAATCAAAACGCAATATACAATCGAAAAAATATATACATATATACATGCAATAAAACAAAAAATTACACGTTTTCTCATAGATTGAGAAAAAAGGAAGGAAGTGAGGCATTGTTTTGTACAAAATGCGCAAAAAGAAAATGCGTGGAAAGCTGAACTGAGTTACTTTTGGCTACCCTGCACACTGGCAGAGGGTGTTTGGATACTCGTGTGGGACATGTGAACGAATGAGGAGGGTTGTTTTTTGAACAGACAAACACGGATTTACATTGTGTAGTCTTGTTTTCTGCATCGTTTGGACGTAAATGAAACAAGGTGTCTGCATTAAACTAGTTTATTTGTTGTTAATGGAACGCAGCCTAGTGTGTAGGTAGGGTGTGCACAGGAGCTGTTTGGCCGAATCGTTTCCTTTCAGCTTTCACTTGTTCAAAGTGAACAAGAACAAGACCAACTGTCATTAAACAATAACAAAAACAACAACACAAAACAAGAGCAACTGTCAGTCATAATAGTAGGCAGCACTAGCGGGCAGCACAGCAGCAGCAGCAGCAGAAACAGCAGAGGCAGCAGCAGCAACGACAACAGCAATAACAACAACAAAATTGAAATAAGAAAAAAAAAATCGGGATCGGAATTGTAAGTGAAGTGCGAAGCGAAAAATTGAAAGTTTGTGTGATTTTGGGCGTAGAAAAAGCATACGTTTAGAGCTGGAGAGTGAAAATTGCGAAAAAGTGCTACAATATTTTATACGTTTTGGTTATCATATAATTTCGCCTTTTATTTGGAAAAAATCGAATGCTTTGAAATTCGCCAAATTTGTGTGTGTATGACGAAAATTCGGAGCAGCAAAACGGTCGTACTGAAGCGGTTTTAAATTGAGTAGCGATAAAAAGAAGCAAAAATATACGAATACAAAAAAAAATTATAAAAAACAATTAGCATTCAAATTGTATGCAATACAAAAACAAGAAAAATTGTGAATAGTAAGCAGCAATACGAAAGCACACATAATTTGCTGGCAACGCGCGAGCTAAGGACCTTTGGGACAAGAACTGTGGACTGCGACTGGGTCGGGAGGAATTCCCAATATTGGTAAACACACAAAATTGCACCGAATTATGACGATGACATTGCTCGCAGCGCGATTTGCAAATCATTGAACTCGAACGCGTTGCGTGCAGGCGCAGAGCGCAGCAGTCGGAGCAGAAGGAGGTGTTGGAGCGGTGGCAGCAGCCGCGCAGCATTGTCAGGGCGGCTAGTGCGTCGGTCGTTTAAACAAATTTCGGCGGACGCGAACGGCACTGCAATTGCCCGAACGGCGATACTACCGAATACTCGAAAGTTGCCATATCACCTAAGTACCCCTCATCTCACACACGTACGCTATTACACGCCGCTATTGCGACTCCACTGCAGCACAAGCCACTTGCCCCTAAGGCCGCCCTACATCACTCTAAAACCACGACGTTCAACACGTTCGCCTCTAGAACGAGTGCTCGCGCCGCGCTGTCGGCACTAAATCCAACCGACCTGCTCGAGGGAACTGCAGGAACGTTTTGAGTAGATCATGGACACGACGCTATCGCAGCCACGGAATCGACTGCAATCTGCCCCTGTCAGCACGCCCTCTGTTGTACCTAGCAGCAACAACACCAATGCCTCGGTGCTCGGCCCCAGCCTTTCCAGCACCAGCAACAGCAATAGCAGCAGCAGTGGTGGCGGAGGGGGTGGCAGCGTAAGTGGCATCAGCGGTATCGGAGTTATTGGCGGCGGCTCGTCAGTCCAGCTGCCGCAGTCTCAGTCACCACCGCCGGAACGTATCAGCACCGCCTCTTCGTTCGTGAATCTCTTCGATGGCTTCACCTCACGCGTGTCGGGCGATCGCAGCCAGAGCGCCGCCAGTACGCCGAGCAGCATAAGCTCGTTAGGCACCACCGCAAATGCTTTGTACTCTTCACTGGGGCTGGCCTTTAACTCGCTGACGTCACCCATCTCGAGCGTGGCGGCTGCTGCACAAGCCACCACCGCGGAGGCGGCCGCAGTGGTCGTTGCCGCCGCCTCGGCGCTGTCCAATCACCTGAGCTCGCCAACTAGCGGGACGCCGCCCAATTTGGACGAACTAGACGATGACGAGGATTGCGACGATGACAACGACCGGCACGTGCCTGCGGCCACGCCAAAAAAGTCGTGGCCCGAAATCAAGGCCATCGTCGACGACATACGTAAGCAGCTGGCCAATCTGTCCAGCATGATGCCGTCGAATATTCAGTTTCGTCGGCTGTCGGACGGACGCGTGCGTTGCTATTTTTTGAGTACGCCGCCCAACGCTTGGGAGACGACGCTGCTATACGTGGACATAAATGTGAATGCACCAGACGAGGCGATGGCGCCGGAAATGCTACCGAACGACTGCGAGCTACGCCTGGCGTCGCCGCCATCTTCGCAGGCATCGTCGCCCACAATGGGTGCGGCCTTTCCCAGCGGTGCTAGCAGCCAGAATAAGCGGTGAGTGCTCGCGCTCCAGGCGCAAAGTGCAAACGTGCGCAAAATCGCCATTTACATCTTTTGTCTGTTTGCAGACTCTACTGGAATATAGTATTACAGCAGCCCATTTCGAGTGTGGCTGCGGCAGCGGCTGCCGGCGGCGGTGTCAGTTCCTGGTCGCGCGAATACCAACTGCTGCAAGAGCGTAAACGCCTATCAACGTGGGGCATCACGTCGTTCGAACTGCACAAACTCAGCGGAAAAATCGTGTTTCCCTGCTCAAGTGATCTGTACCAATGCCTCGATACGGGCTACAATGTGAGTAGCGGCGTAAACACAATCGCCAGTCGATTAGGTTCAATGTTGACGGAAGTACCCGCACAACATTAGAGCGAAATGTGTTGAAATGGCATTATAAATACGTGCTGTAAGATCACTAGCGCTTTAAGTCCCAATTGCTTGCGTGCTGCCGTTTCGCGGCTATGCAGCTGCTTTGTAGTTCACACGTGGCATATCATTGACCCAGTTTGAACGTGCGCGCTGTTTGCTATTACGATAAAAAGCTTGTAGGCTATGCAGAGCAGCATAATTTTGCGCGCTGAGCGACTAAACGTTGCTGGGGGGTAATGTTACAACTGCAGTGCGCTGAAATCTATGAAAACGTGCTTGCCGATCTCCCACTTTCGTGCTACTCCCATTGAGTGCTGCTACTTTATGTTGAGTGCTTTTATTGGAGTAAGAGAAAGTATATATGTAATATAGAAATGGTTTTTACTATCAAGTTTACCATTTCATTCACAGCTAATTGATGAAAAAATGAGCTGCAGGAGCCTTTGTCTATATATTTTACAGTTTATAGGCTTGGAGAGCTTAGGGGCCAGTGGCCTAGCTTTAACACTGTTTTCAATACGATTGAAGGGGTTGATATGTATATGCAGCTCGTATACTTTACTTAAGCTCGTTTGGGCTCGTTTCGCCTTGCACTTTCGTGGCACTTTCTTTCTGTTTATATGTAATGAAACACGAAACGTAGCTATTTGGTTGTGTGTGTCAGTACCCTGACCCGAAAGCCTAATCAATCTGCAACAAAGAAAGATGTTTTTCCATACGAAAATCTCTAACAGCGATTATAAAAACATTGCAAATAATAATGCTTTCTATTCAAATGCTGCAAATCAGTGTAACACTAATTTTCATTCATTCAAGTATGGGATTACGAGCAACTGTACACAATCGTTTCAAATATTTGCGCCATTTATAAGCCTCTTTGGCTTATTTCACCTTACTGCTCAATCTACTAAGCAAAACTTTTGCAAAAATACATTCTATACTGTACACCACTGTCGTTTACCAATGTTACACCATCTTAAAGGTTGGCTTGCACCAGAAGAGCGAATTTTGTTTACACGATAAAGCTCATAAATCCTATATCATTGTACGACTTCTACTATATGTCTGTATGTGTACACATACACACACAACTCAAATTTGCGCAAGTAATCCGGGCCGACTGTTGTAATCTGTGGTCATATTTGCCCATTGCATTATCGCAATGAGTTCAACGATTTTCTGTGCAATTATTTTTCAGATTATTGGATTTAGTTAATGAAAAAATGCATAATGTATAATTAACAACGTTCGTGTTTGATTGCAAAAGTTTATTTTTAATGCTTAAAATGAAAATAATAACCGGAGTTTCGTTACATGCACTCATAGAGCTGAAAAGTAAACTGTATCTGTTATTTAAAAAAATGTCTTCACTTATGTTCAATGTTATGCCCTGAGAAACGTGCATTGTTTTATAACGCTGCTTAATTGAACTTGAACTTGCTGAATTTCTAATTCACTTTGTCTAATGAATGAGTGAATGAAAGACGGTGTGTACTACGAGTTTGTTTTTCACTTTCTTGTCACAAATATTAATAGGTGCAGAGTCAGTTTTTCGGGAAAACCATTAAATGACAATGTTGAAACAATTAAGAGTTTCCTAATCTCTGTCTTATCTTTTTTTTGCATCTTCAACATCTATCTCAGCCTTAAGTCAAATTTTAAAATAAACAAAATATTAAAGAAAAACGTGTTTGGTTGTCGTGAAAATCCTTTCTCTCTTAGTAATCAGTAGCACTTCTTATGCCAGTACAATCAGTATAAAATTTTATCATATCCAATGTATTTTGTTGTTTCGTGTAAACTGGCTATTTTGCCTTAGTTGACAAATCGTAAATGCTGCTACTGCAATTAATGAATTTTCGTTTAGCGTCATTCGGCAACATTTTCTGAAATTTTGTATAGAAAATTCTAACGCTAGATTCTAGTAAATACCACCCACTACATGTCCAGAAATTTGTAGTGTCTTACAAAAATTCTTCTTCGTAAATTTTCACAAAATGTTTACTATTTTCAGAAATATCTTGTCTTATCGAATTTCTTCTTCTACGTTTTTTATATGGATAATTCTGACATCAGATTTGAGAAAACTAGTCAATAAGATTCTAGGATGGTTTGACTAAATTGTTAATAAACTAAAATGTCCACAATTTTCAAAAATTTCTTATGTTTTACAGAATTTATTGATTGTTGTATTGACCAGCATGTCTGCAATTAGTATTTTTATCATTGTTTTCTTCGTTTCTTATTTTAGATAAATGTCTTGACTTTTTTTTTTTAAATCATTATATTAATGTATTTGTGTTTCGATTGCCGCTGCGAGGTCGAAAGCCAATCGATGCACTTAGTATATTTTTTCATACATGAATGGAAACTATGTACAGTGCCCAGATTCGTCCGACCTCATCAAGGCATCTTTTTACTCTCAGTAGTTTGCCAGCACCTGCTGTACGAGTTGTCACCGAAAGAACTTTCTTTTTTGATTTGGTGTTTAGTTTAGTTTAGTTTATTTCGTCAATGGAATACATCCCTTACAGACTAGGAATACAGTAGATTTCTTAGATATTATTTAAGATAACTATTTACAATAAGTTTAAATGGATTTCTATCAAGAGTGATATCGAGCGATTCACAACAACTGTGGTTGAGTTCGCATTTCAACGCACGGCTCTTCTGATTTGTCATCCAACATGCACGCCGCTTGTACTTACATTCGAAAATAATAAAAATATTAAATATTGACCTTGTAAACAATACTTACAATGCATTCATATCAAAATTTTTACAATCTCACGTTTTTTATACACAATTTCAGTCATATACATACATATGTATGTATGTTGCTTTCGTATGTCGAAAAGCTATACGCGACAATTAATTAACTTGTAAATACATACATTAGTACTATTTTGTTAAACAACTTCCTACAATTTATTTGTGTATAGCATAGACCTTTCACCTTATCTCGGCGGCGCGTAATTGCTTAATATGTGATATGGTCGGCAAGTTTCTGATGTAGCGCTGCGGCCAAGCGGCATCATTTACATTTCATATACTATACGTTTGTGTTGTGCTATTCTTAGCGTTTGTCTTTAACTTCGCACGTAGTGCGCAGACCGCGAATTTAGTCCAGCCCCCCGAAGCATACAAAAAAAAAACAAACAATGAAACTATAAAAAAAACTGGTGGCTTTTATGACAAAACAAAGTCGAACAAGTTGACAGCGCACCGGGGCTTTCGGCGAGAGCTGCGCGCGCTGTGTCAGGTTGCTATGGCGTTGAAGAAGACGGTGGTGTTGCCTTGATTCAGCCACATCTTGTTTAGTTTTTGCATTGGCAAGCATGATGTAGCGAATTTCGATTGATAGCAGAGGCTGGCCGTGCCCGTAGCAGCGCGCTCGGTATTCGGCCTGACGACCTACCACTTGTTAGGTGCAGGTGGCACGCCATGCAATCGGCTGAAGTCACGTTTCATGTTTAAAATTTTTTTTTTTTTATTCTTTTAAGTCTAATTACTCGACTTGTGCTTGGCCCACACACAACTAATCGTTTTAATCAGTTTGCGTTTATTTTGATTGCTTAATTGTTTGGCTGTGATTTGCGCTGCTCTCTGTCTGTCTTTGTGGTTGGTCGTAGTTGTAGTTGGTCGTCGACGACAGCCTAGTGACGCAGTGCAACGTTCAGCTACGCGATGATTAATCGCCAATAATCATTATTTAGTTGTGCTTCATGCGGCTGCGGCTGCCCCAGCGCCGTCCGGCAATCAATCAATCCGCCCGCTTGTCCGATTTGCGAATAGTATGTCTTGTAAACTATCTAAGCGCTATGTTATGGCGCCGATATGCATAACATACTATAAGTGCATTGATGATGTAGCGCCAAATACCTTTTGTGGCTGCTGCTTGTGTGCTGAAATTGTTTATTATGCTCTTCAAGTTTTTTATTTGTTCCACTTGGTGGCATTGCTTCTTTGCAATTATCTTCGTTTTGTTGGTTGTTAATCGTCGTGTGGCGTGTGCAGATAAGCGGTCGGTGGTGCGGCGTTGCTGTTTACTTTTGCTTTCGAGCTCGCGCTAAAATGTCGACATCGTTGGTTTGGCTGTTGGTGTGTCGCTCCAAGTGTCTGTTTGCTTGCGGCTCTAGGCTGCTGTTGAGCCCCAGCTACACCTACCCCCGACTCAATGCGTTGCATTTCTCGTTTGACTGTTTTATAGTGAGTCTTCATTTGTGTATGGTCCGGGCTCGATCTTGTCATAAAGAAAACAACATTTGCAGTCTTTTGATTTATAGTTTATTTTGTTAGAACTAACGACCGCTGCAAATAAATGCTTACACTTGGTGGTGTATTCTTCTCAGCAGATGGATCTAAATTTAGTTTATCGAAACTGTTCAGGTCGTAAGTGATGATTGATTGGAAGGCGTCAACAGTTCTTGTACTGCTACAATAGCCCCATTTCGAACTAAGACCAAGACGATAATTTCAGTTTCATGTCAAGTACGAACAAAAAGTTGGTGTTATTTTCATCCATAAATATTTCTACTATTTATTGGAGTGCATTATTGTCTAAGTGTACCGTGCCTGAAATACCTTTTTTCTTTACATATTAAAAGTTGGCCGAGTCGAAATTCGAATACACAATTTCCTGCTTTGCAGCACAACGTTCTGAGCCACAGCTGCCGAGTGCACAGCTGCACAATTCTACTTATGTCTTCCTTTTTGATAAACGTTCATTATTCATAAACATTTACCACGATTTTGTGTCTTCTGTAATAGTTTTAATGCAGGTTCCCATACAATTTTAGTGGAAAATCTAAGCCTTTAATATCTGTTCCCAGCTCCAACCCACGCAGTAATTTATATCTCATGGGGCTATTTCTCTCTGATTATCTTATTTTTAATTCTTAAATATATTTTTGATCTTTGGTCAATATACAAATAAAAAGCTGACTCCCATTCTGCGCATCTGCTGTTCTGATCAACTGTTTATTTTTGTTTTCGTTTTACTGCTGAAGTTGTTGTTGTGATATGTGGTAGTAAATTTCTCGCTGGGTGGTTAACCGCTTATCGCTCTCTGTGTGTGCGTGTGTGTATGTTTGCCCACGCTAATAAAAATGCATACTTAATTCTTAATTTTATTTTTTCGAAAATAAAATTTAATGGCCAAGTCTCCATCTATGTCGCTCGTCCGTCCATCCGTTCGTCTGTCATAGCAATGTCGTCATTACACTCAAATAAAAATACAATTTATCGATTATTAATAAATAGTTATATGAAATGTTGTTTGATTTTTCCACTTGCAGACAAGTCCTCTATTTCCTACACAGTTGCGCACATGCCCGCAATGGGCTGCCCTGGATCCGCAAATTTGCCCGCAAAACTCCGATTTGATTGCGTATATTAGTGGCTGTGATATCTGGGTGACGCACACGGTCAGCGGCCATGAGGAGCGTTTGACATTTGCCCACGACGGACGTCGCTCTTTTGTCGATGATCCGCTAAGTGCTGGCGTGCCATCGTATGTGATGCAGGAGGAATTCAGTCGCTATCAGGGCTACTGGTGGCAACTGCAATCGGACGGTATGGCACGACACTGTAAATGTTTTTAATTCACACACTCATTGATTTATTTCGTTCCATTTCAGACGGCACCTATCGCATTGTGTACGAAGAGGTTGACGAATCCGATGTGTGCCTCTATACATTCCCCTCGTCGCAGGCCATGCCCGGCGAAATGGAGGAGTACCGCTTTCCGCGCACCGGCACGCCCAATGCCAAGTCGAAGCTGAAAATGGTGCAATTCGTATTGAATGAGTCGCTGCAAATTAGCGATGTCTGCATTAAGGACTTGCCATATTCGTTGTCGGTGGTGTTTCCCTGGCTGGAGTACATTGTGCGTGTCGGCTGGACCCCCGACTCGAAATAGTTAGTATTGCATTCAAGTGCAGAAATTCAGTCCTAAATGGATGAATAACTTTACCGCAATGAATGTGAAAAATCAGTTGTGAATAATATTTATTTCATGTAATTCTGATTTAATTTTTATAAAACTTGTGTATAATTTTTCAGCGTTTGGATGCAAGGCATGAATCGAAAGCAGCAACGATTGGACTTGGTGCTAATACCGCTGGATAATTTCTGTGAAACCTACAGCAGTTCAGCGTCATCACCGTCTGGCTCCGCCGATCACAGTTGGAAGAGTCCGTACTGTCGTGCAGTTTCGCCGCTTCAGGTATCGCGCTTAGCTCTTCTCTTAAATTTGAAGTATTCACAATAAATCTCCTTCTATCGATTCGTAGGTGATTTACTCGCAAACGTCCGATTCCTGGGTGAATGTGCACGATTTGCTCTATTTCCTGGAGATCACTGAAACGACAGTCACATTTCTGTGGGCTTCGGAGGAGACCGGCTATCGGCATTTGTATTTGGTAACATCTAGTCTATGCGCTACCGTCTTGAACGGCTACAAGGACGCCCACGTGAACGTCGCTGCGACCACGGTGACCAGTTACGAATTGAATAATCGCACAAATTCAACGTCGTCGGTGACTTCGGTGACCATGGATGTACATGCGGACTTTATTGAGAGCGTTATGCTGCATCCGCGAATTATAAATAAGGTTGTCTTCATTGTGAAACTGCGCCGAATGTGTGATTTGTATCCCGATGTGTTTTATCAATTGTTAGGTGGCGCTCACTTCTGGCGAATGGGAAGTACTGCACCGCTGTTTGTGGGTGGACAAGGCGCAGCAATTGGTTTATTTTATAGGCTTAAGAGATACGCCGCTGGAAAAGCATTTGTACGTAGTCAGCTTGCAGCGGCCAGAGCACATACGGCTACTCACCGAGCCCGGCTACTCATATCAGGTGGAATTCGATGAGGTGTGCACCACAAATGCAATTTGTTGTTTCTTTATCTCGTTAAGTTTTGATTTATCTCTCGTGAACAGACTTGTCAATTGATGTTGCAAGTTTACTGCAACATCCAACGTTTGCCGTCCTGCAAGGTGATGCGCGTAACACAAACCTGCCAGAGCGGTGGCGTGAACGGTATACAGCTGACGCTCATGGGCTACTTGCACGAGGGCGGCAAACCGGAACCACAGTACTGCCCACAAATATTTCGGCCGCAACTGCCATCGGGTGAAGTTGTGTACGCAATGGTCTTCAAGCCGCACAACTTTCAGCTGGGCGTCAAATACCCAACTGTGCTGAACGTGTACGGCGGCCCCGAAGTACAGACGGTAAACAACACCTTCAAGGTGCGTTGGGAAATGGGTTCGTTATCAATGTGAACATCGGTTAATTTGTGTGTTCGTCTGCAGGGAAAACATCAGCTGCGCATGCACATGCTGGCAGCGCAGGGTTACTGTGTGATTTGCATCGATTCGCGTGGCTCGCGGCATCGTGGACTGAAATTCGAGAGCCATATACGCTGTCGCATGGGCCAGGTGGAGCTCAACGATCAGGTGGATGCGTTGCGAATACTTGCCGACCAATTGGGTTATGTGGACATGAATCGCGTGGCCATACATGGCTGGTCCTATGGTATGTGTGCTGTGTTGGACTGATTGATGCGTATTCTTATAATAAATGTGATGTGTTATGTGGCGTTCTTAGGTGGCTACTTGAGCCTTATGGGTTTGGTGCAGTATCCGGATATATTCAAAGTTGCCATTGCCGGTGCGCCCGTCACGAATTGGGAGTACTACGATACGGGCTATACGGAACGGTATATGGACTTGCCGCAGAATAATAAACGCGGCTACACGGCCGGCTCAGTGCTTAATTACATTCACTCATTTCCCGAAGAGTAAGTTGCTGCCAAGGAGCTGGATTCTTGTAATATTTGACATCATTTCATATTTCTTGATTGGTCCTGCTTAAGGCTCTCTATTTAGTTAAATAATTAACTTCGATTGGCATTGAAGAATTAATTATATTTGTTTACATTTCACAGAGACAATCGTCTTCTGCTCATACATGGTCTCATCGATGAGAACGTACATTTCTATCACACCTCGCAGCTAATATCGGCACTTAATAAGGCCAACAAGCCGTACGATCTGCACGTTTTCCCCGACGAGCGGCACTCACTGCGCAACTTGGAATCGAATAAAAACTACGAAACAAAATTGCTGTCCTTTTTGCAAAATTTATGAGATTCGCAACGGCATGTTCCCAAGCCGAGAACGAAAGCACTGGCAGTGACGACCACTACGACGATTCACACAACAGCCTCACCCACCAATGCTGGGACATTGTAAGCGCAAGCAGTGCCCATATTGGCGGAGTCAGCCGATCATACATAAGAAACAATTTCGTACTCCTTTGCTGACATACATAAATTTTATATAACTCCGAAAAAATGTTAACCGTTTAGAATTTTGAATTTAAACGCCAACTTTAGTTTTTGTATTTAAATTTTAAATTATGATTTTTACAAGCAGAAATTATTTTTATGTTTAAGCATTATTAGCGCAAACTAAAAGCAAATGTCGTTCATTGTTACTGCTTGCTTAACATAACCGAAAGCAAGAAGTCTATTTCATTTCTATATATATTTAATGTAAATTGTAAAAAGCTGCAAAAGCGCGTATGCAAAGCAAATGCTAATTTTTATTAAAAGTCACGAAATGAATCAAAAGCAACCAATCCTCACTCAATCTCTTTCAATATACATAAACACATACACGACTGTTTTGTGTGCTCGAGTTTCTGCTACTAGTTGACGCTGCAAATTATATTTTTGTATGCTGTTATGCATTAAAGTTGATTATTTTATATTCATTGACAAACAAAACAAAAACTAAAACTAAAAACAATTAAGTGCGCGCATGCGACTTTAGCTCAAACAGCATGCAAAAAGCGTTCAGTTTGTAATAACGTGCAAAGTTGCTGCTGCTAAATGCTTTTTTAGACTTATAAGCAAAAATGTTATAGTTTAAAATTAGAAATGTTCATTCAATGTTCGCAACAAACGTTTTTTTTTTTAATTGTAAACTGACACTACGCATTGTGTTCGCCTTCCGTGCATCGTTCCCCTTCCCCTTCGCCATCCGTGCTATGTTGCGTTCTCAGCTCTGGCTGTATTTGATTATTTAACTAATTCGAACACTGTAAACCTAAACGCATGACGAAAAGTGTAGCAAAACATCGTTGTCTTTTATTTACTCCTACTTGTACTGCTTTTGAGCGTTCGCCTGTTACACGTTTAAAATATTTGCAAGAACATTTACCATTACGATTGCCGCATAAATGACTAATTTAACTATATATAAATTGATAATAACAAGAATCGCTTATGTAAAACGTTGCAATATTTAACATCTAACTACTTACATTTAGTCCATACAATTATAATTACAATTAAAATTCAAGCATTAAACAAAATTTTCAACAAACAAACAATGAAGCACATAAAAACTGCAAAAAATGTAAAATTTATAATTAACGCTAAAATCATTATGTTTATTGAATTTTAAGTTGTAAAGCAAAGAGAATAAAAATAAAACACAACAATAATAATTATTAAAGAGAAAAATTAAAGCGAAACAACAAAAAAAAATCAATTGTATAACTTATAGAAATAAAAAAAAATAAAATATAAACGAAATAAATATTTAAAGAAACGAAAAAAAAAACGCTTTGTCATTTTTAAGCATTCCGAGTGAATGACCAGGGGCACAGAATAGACCAGGAGGTGCCACATGCGCCTTGGCAGATTTTGTTTACTTTATGACGCGGCCGAGGTGTAGCAAAGAACAATGCTAACACCAGTGTTGCCAGATTAGGGGTTTTCCCCAACTAGATTTGGGGTTTATTTGTTTAGATTGGGGGGAAATTTTATGATAAATATTTTAGGGGGAAATATTTTACAGACATTTTTAATTTACGCTTTTTAATTTACGTCGATGGCCAACCAGTTTGCATTTTTGTTACATCAACACCTTGTTCAGATATATTGGCTAGTGCGTCTTTTTTAATTTCATCTACCAAATAGAATGAACAATTTTTATGAAATATTAATTTTATGTGTGCATTATAAATTTGGGGGGAAATTTTAGCTTTTAGGGGGAAATAGACTTCATTTTAGGGGGATTGCTTGAAATTCGTCTGGCAACACTGGCTAACACAAACAAGAGAGTAACGGCGAACGAGCGCGGAGCAACCAATCGAACAGTCTTGCCAGATGATTGATTATAAGAATGTTTTCGGTAATTTGGGCTATTACAGTTATTCTCTTTCGATATTGACGACTAATTATATTTGACTACTTTTTTCTTTGTGTTGGGTTATTCTTTTCTCTTTCTATTTTATTCTTTAGAACGTATTTTGATTTCCCACCTTGGTCCACATTAATAAAAAACACAATTATTTTTTTGTAATTTTTAAATATTTTTTTATTCAGTTTCTTTTTGCTTCGTTTCATTGAAGATTTTCATTAAATTAGCCACCTTGTTCTTGCATTTTATTTGTGTGCAATGGTCTTTTTATCAGCGTTTCAAAAGTGTTTCGCAAAAAATTTCTTATTTATGTTTTTATACATACATACTCGACTGGCAATTTTCCATTGGTTGTTGCTGTTTGTTGTTGTTGTTGTTGATACGAAATAAAACCGCCTGTTTAGTATGTTTTTTGTTGTTTTTTATATTTCATCGTCGTTCATAATTTCAAGTTGTTTGCTTGCATTTTATTTCTTCTTTTCTGCTTAGTTCTTTTTGTAAAGTAAATATATATATAATGTATATATATATATCTGTATATATATATATGTATAATTATTATTTATATACGCATTTGTATACATACGTTTGTATATAAATTATTGTTATTAGCATTAAATTTAAACTGTATTAATTTTAATGTTCTTGTATATAAATTAGTGGTTGTTTGTTTTTGTAGTTTTCTCTTGTTGTTGTTGCTTTATTTTCTGTGTTTATTTTTCGTTCTTTCCTTTATGCTAGTTTAGCAGTGGTATGAAGTAATAGTAGTTACGAATGAATCGTAATATATATGTGGATGTATGTTTGTATGTATGTATGTATGTATATATGTAGTGATACATTATGAATTTTCATGCAATGAAATCGTTACACTTTACAAAAAACTACACTTGGCGACATTTCCAGTGGATTTATTTTCAATTTACAATAAATTCAAACTACATACTTTTAATTTGCTTAAGGCATAGTTACATACATTTCATTTAGTGCAATTTAATTAATTAATTTGATCGATTAATCAATCAATTAGCGGTTTGCGAAAGCTTTAAAAAGCCGACGAGCGAACGAAAACAGGTATTTCAAAAAATTTGTATATAATTTGGAAAAATAAGTCAAATAATCAAATTGGTAATTGTACATATATGTATATAATGAACAATTGTAATACGAACCCAAAACAATTTTCTTTTTGTTTTATATTTTTGTAAAAATAATTGAAAGTGCATAAAGTGAGTTTAATTTTGTTGAGTAAACAATTTGTATACTTGATTTAAATTGATAAACATTTTAAGAAAGCTTTTTATGCCTTAAGCTGTGTTCGTAAGTCGGTCCGTCAGCGACAAGTGGCGCGTATCAAAAGAGCGCAGTGAAAGTGACCAAAGTTAGGTTAGGTTGGGTTAGAGTGGCTGCTGAGCAAGCTCACAGAGGCCCAGTATTGGCTCGTGCTAGCAAAGACGGAAAGTAGGATCCAATTATTATGTCTGCCAATATTAGCTGGAAAGTTTGTTAAATTTCGAATGTATGTTTTATGATTTTTAATTCGCTCTAATATTTCCATTTATACCTTTTTAACTATAGTTGAAAGTTTTTGAACGTTTTTAATATTTGTTATGGATTTTCACGTCAATGACATTGGAAAGTCTTATTAAAAACAGGAAATAAAGAAAATTTCAAATGAATTTCTAAGGTTGCTAAAAATAATTATAAGGTTAGAGACGATCGTAATTTGTACCACAGCTCTTTAACCCAGTTACAGCTTCGCACAACTATTTGTATAAGTAAAGACAGTTTAAGAATTAAGATGTCCTACGTTCATACAAATCAATGTCGCTTTAAAAATTTCAGTTTGCTTTTCCAATAATGCCACGTGAGAGCTTTTAGCGGAGGTTCTACATTCTGGGGTCTTATTTTCTGCTGAGGGGGCAGCCATGGAAAGAAAAAGGTGTTCAATTTTTGGTACTGGCTACGATGGAGAATACAACTATGCCTCAGAGTTGGGATTCCACACACTAATCAGCTGAGCCATGGAGGCCGAAAGGTTGGGTTAGGTTGTACTGCCTGTCAAGAAGGCCACGTCTAGAACCTAATGGGTCCTTAGAGATGCCAATTGGTGCCGTTTGGAGAAATTTCTATAGCTTTATGACCTGTTAGAAACTGAATGCAATAACTTTTCGAGCACTGAAAAGATGGAAATAAGTTAGACGATTTCTAGCGTTTCCTTATGTCGCGCTAATGTCGCTCACTATAGCCGATCCATGTCATCGTACCATGACCCAACCTATGTGCATGTCCCAACTGTCGTCTGTCACGCGTACATTCCAGTACGTACTTGCATTTTTCTCTCACTGCGCTACTTTCACTGTCGATGTTAAGGTCGCGTTCGCACTGACAGCTGCGCAACTGTTCACAAGGCAGCAGTTGTTATGCGGGTCGCGTCACGTCTCGTCATGACGCTCATGCAATATGTTTGCCCGCATAACAACTAAAACATTGTGTGGACTTTGGCGGCTGCTGAAAGTGATTTTGGGGTCTTTGTTTTTTGCAATTTTCTTGTAAGTTTTTTTTGTTTGATTTTGTTGTTTTTTGGTATGCTTGCATGTGGTTTGTGTGTATGTGTATGTTTGGGTGTGTTTGTGTGTGTGGTGTTGCGTTTTTTCGCTTACAATAACAATTTAAATTTAATTAACTTTACAATTACAAGTAATTTTTTTTTAGTTAATTTGACTTTTACGTTTACTTTTAATTACAGTTAATTTACAATAGCATACAATTAATTTAATTAAATTTACTTTAATTTAATTTTTTATTCAATTCATTTACACAATTACACAGTTGCTTTACTTTAAAAGTTGGGTATATTTTCTTTAACTTATTCACTTATGTGTTTATAAGTGTGTGTGTTTTTTTTTTATTTAAATTTAAATTTTTTTTGTTTAGTTTAAATTTTAATAGTGTTTTTGTATATATAGTATGTATATAAAAAAAATTTATCGCTAAAACATTACGACTAAATAAATTTACGTTAAAGTGTTTTAGTGAATTTTTTCTGTGGTTTTGCAAATATTTTTGTTTTTGTTTTACATGAAAACATTTTACATGCTTTATTTGTAATTAATGTGCATTAATTCAATGTTTTTTGTTTTAGTATTTTAAGCTTGGTTTTTCACATTCGGTTGGTTGTTAAAATGTGTGTGTTTTATGTTTGCTTGAACAATTTTTCTCTTGCTTTCATCAATTAATGCAATGCACACATACATACATTATTCATATGTATGTGTGTAAATAATTCCAATTATGTTTTTACGCTCGTACACAATTTTCGCTGCTTGCTAAACGTAGCTATTGTTTTTTTATTTTTAATTTTTACTACTAATATTAATAATTAATATTACAATTTAGTATTTTTTTGTGTTTTTGTTTTTCAATTATAAATATTTTACTTATGTAATTGCGTGGTGCTGCTATTCAACTTGTTTTATTAATGGTTTCTGTTTGTTTTGTTTATTTTGCGTTTTTTGCTATTTTTCCTTATTTTTCTTTTACATAAAAACAAAGGAACTATATATTTCAGTCTTTCAAGTGTTTTATAAAAAAAATATCTATTGTTTTCTGTTTATGTTTATGCTGTTTTTTTGCTTGCTATACATAACTTTATGTATATATAAATAGAGTGTTTATGTATAAAAAAGAAATGTAATGCAACAAATTTCTTTATGTAGTGTGTGTGTGCAATTTTGCTTTAAGTTATTTTCATAATATTTGCTAATATATGGTTTTTTGTAATGTTTTTTGTTTACTGTTGTCTGTGGCTTTTGCACTTTCAATATTTTTATTTCATTTTATTTACAATATATTTTTGTTTTTATTCTTTTGTCACTGTTTTCGCTTGCATGTTGCAATATGCGTGTGAGTGAGTGTGTGTGTGTGTGTGTGTGAGTGCAAAAATGGCGCTAAATAAAAAAATATATAGTAGCAGCTTTGTTTGTTTGCTTTATGCTTTAATGCTATTGGTTGTTGTTGTTTTTTTGTTGTTTGTTGCTGAACACATATTGTTTAATTTTGTAATCAAATATTTGTCAAATATTTTTTATTTTTTTTCTAAGTAGCAAAAAGTGCAATAAAAAACTCGGCGCTTTCAATTTCAAAAATTAGCGTGCGACATGGCGTCTGCACGTAACTATTCATCGATCGCCATTCAAATGTCGTTGAATGCAACACTGATCTATGTATGTATGTAGCCAATACATTGTTGCTACGAATTTGCTTTGTGTGCAACCAAAAAAAATAAAATCGCATACATGATTTTCTTTGGTGCCAGGCAAAATGTCACTGTATGTTTATGAGTGTGTGTGTGTGTGTGTGAAATTTGACTGCATTCACCTCTTACAAAAAATAATAATTTTCACTCCCGATTTATACTAGTTTTTGCTATAGTTGTGTATAGTGTGTAGGTGTGTTTGTGTTTGTTTAGTCCACATGTGTTTAGAAAAAAAACTTTGCAAGTTTTAATTGAAAGCTTCAAAAGGTTCAAAGCGTTGCAAAAAACGTTCGTGAAAAGCGTTTCAGTGTGTCTATATGTGTCTGTGTGTGTGTGCGCGCGTGAGGGGGAATGTACATGTGCTATTTGTAAAGCATTGCAGCATTGCTTAGTGTGCAACATAAAGCAGCCAACTTTGGAAGTGCTCGAAACCGATCCTCTGCTCACTTCCCCACTCACTACTTGACATCGATAATGCGCAGTTTTAACTTTATTTTGTCTGCAACGCTACTTAATTCGCTGCTTGAAATTTTATAAAATTTAGCTGAAGCTTCGTACAATTTTTTATTAATTTTAGTGTTTTTCTCTTAAACCAAAGCAACACGTTTTGTGCACTGATTAGTGTTCGTTCATTTTAGTGTTCAGAATGTTGGTTGTAAAAGTGCAAGAAGAACGCAACATAATAGTTTATTATAATTTTGGTTGTTGTTGTTGTTGTTTTGCTTTTATATAATTTTTACTGCAATTTCGTTTTTCTTTTGTTTTTATTATTTGTTGAGCGTCGTTTTGGCCAAATTATCCGATGAACTCACAAAGTTTGCAACAGTTCCATGTGAAAGTTTTTCAACACAAAAATTGAGCAAGATATATGCTTGATCATTAAAAAGTAAATTTTATAGTGAATTTTATGATTTTAATGCCGGAACTGTTGACTGCCAGAACCACAAAAGTTTGTAACAATTACAATTCAGCAGCTTTGAATTGTGACTGATTTCCAAAAATTATGCAAAACATAATCACAACAGTTGTAAAAATTTACATTTTTAATATTTTGAATGCATAAAATTTCATCAGTTTTAGCTATTAGTGTTACAAAAGTTTGTAACAATTACAATTTAATTATTTTTAATGAGGATTGGTTTTTTCGAACAAGTAAATCATAACTGTGAGCATAAAAAAATTCACAACAGTTGCAAAACTTGAAATTTTCAGATTTTGAAAGTATAAAATGTTGCCAATTTTAGCTGTTAGTGTCACAAAACTTTGTAACAGTCACAATTGAATGATTTTCAATGATAATTGGTTTCTGAAATGAAACAAATCATAACTATGAACATCAAAAAAGTCACAACAGTAAAAGTTGAAATTTTGAAAGTAAAAATTATCGTAAATTTCAGCTGTTAGTGTCACAAAAGTTTGTAAAAGTTACAATTTAGTGGTTTCTAAATGATAATAGATTTTTGATACGAAACAAATCATAACTATAAACATCACAAAAGCCACAACAGTTGTAATAGGTAAAAATTCGAGATTTGAAAGAATACATTTCGTTAAAAGTTTGTAACTGTCACAATTGAAATGAAATTCAATTCAATTTCTAAAATGAAACAAATCATAACTGTGAGCATCATAAGAATAATAACAAATTTTGAAAGTAAAATATGCCCCAAATTCTAGCTGTTAGTGTCACAAAAGTTTGTAAAAATTACATTTGATTAATTTTGAATACAAAAAATTTCACGTATCATAATTTTGAATGCAGAAAATTTCGCTATCGCTATATTTCGCTATTTTGTGAGCATCACAAAATTTTGTGACAGTGGCAATTTTGAGAGTACATTCGTTCATTATTGGCGCAAAGCAAACTTTGCTAATTTTAAACTAACCATGTAAAGTTAAAGTTTTTCTTTGACGGTTCAATAGAGCAGCAACAGAAAATTGGTTAAAAACGCGTAATGCACATTTCTTCTATGTATTTTGATATTTAATTTAAGGGATTCAAAGTGAAGAAAATACCAATTCTAAAATCTAAAAAATGTTTAGTATTCTGTCTGTTTTTGTATTCAATTTTCTATAGGTTTCATTTGTGTGTGTGTGTGTGTGAGTGTTTGTGTTGTTATTGTATTGTTGTAAGTGTAGGTAATGTGATTTGTAATTGTTATGCTATTAGTTGTAATTAGATTTAGGTTTAAATTTAATTGTACATTTGAGTAGTTGAGTGCGTGAGTGAATAAGCAATGCCGGCTACTGTCTCTGTCTGCTCGTCTATTTTCACTTAAATGAGTGTCTAATCACAGTTAACGCATCATAGAAGCTGCCAAAATATTTACAATATTTCATCAATCAAAATTCAAATTAAAAAAATTAAGATTAAGAAGAAAATGAAGAGATTTTACAGATCGAAAAAATTGCTGATGATGATTGAAGTCCGGGTTGGAGTTCGAAAACCGAAGGAATGATTGACATTGGGTTGGATTGTTTCGATTGAGGTATTTGAATTATTTATTTAAATGTTTTAAATGTTTTTGTCTTCAATAGACAAAATTTTTTGAATTTTTTTCAATGCAAATTAGTCCACTATTAATTACTGTAAGCACTTTTTGTTTTGAAAAATGTGTGCATATTAAAATAGGACAAGTAGAAAGTGGTCTGTCTTGGTTCAAGTCGAGTAGCCTATATAGTCCTATATAGTTCTTGATGCGGACTGAACTGTGGTTATTCAAGTTGTCGAAGAAGGGAGAGTCTCAGAAAATTTCCATATTCGTCTAAAGAGAGCCGGGCAGTGGCAGAGGAGCTGGTTTATACTCTCTTCTTCCAACTGTCAATCACTTTTGTCTTAACTTTCTTCAGATTGACAATTTTTAGCTTTCAATGCAAAACTACTCGACCGTTTATTCACTTATTTTAAGCACACTTCTTTTGGTTTAAAAATGGTTTCATCTTCAGTTTCAAATGAGTGACGATGAGTTAATGAATTTGTAGTAAGTCAGTCATGAACAACTAATCAGAACTTTTCTTTGTCGCAACTGTTTGCTCGTCAGCCAACAACAAACAATTGAGCGTAAAATTAATTTCCCATAATTGATGATTTAATTGATGATTCTTAACGTCACTTTGTCAATTTACACAAACCTGTAAATTGCCCCTCTAAAACAATTTATGATGTGTTAACTGTGATCGACATTAACTACTTGAATCTGTCTTGAGGTCTGTGTTAGTGTTTAAACTGTACTGCGGCCAGTGGCAAAATTGTACTCTGTGTAAATGCAAATTTTGAATTATAATTGAAAAAACAAAACTATGACATTACTGGTTGTTGGTATTGTGAACTTTGATGAATTGGCATTGCATTCAGTTGGGAATTCTAATGAAATGAACAATTTGGAAGCGATCTCAACATGAAGATGGCAACACCCGCCAACCAAAGGTAGAAAATCTCTACTCACCAAAAATTTCAGCCATTTCGGATGCTTATTTGTTGTTTGACAATGCTTTGAGTTAGTCGATTTGAGTGTTTTTATGAAAATGGTAAACATTGAAAAATAGAACATTCATTGAATATTAGTTTTTAAAAGGCTATTATGCAAATTGAAGACAACTTGTATGCTGTGTACAAAGCATTTGTGTGTTTGTTTATTACTGTGAAATTTTGGACAGCTAAATTCAAACGCGGTTGTACCAGTTTGGGAGACAATAAACGTTCGGGGTGTTCGAAAACTGCAACTGCACTGACGATAACATTGCTCAAGTTCACCAAATGGTGACAGATAACAATTGAATTAAACTGAGAGTGTAATAGCAGGGGCTATGAATAAATTTTTATACATTTTAATAAATGTTTTTTTTTATAAAATTTAGACATGAGAAAGTTTTTCGCGTAGCGATTGATAACGTTTGATTTGGATGAGTTAAATAAATGGAATCATTGCTAAAGAAGTTTGCAGACCTACAAGGAGGACTACGCAAAAACTTCTTGTATCTTTGTTAATTCGAAATCTTATCAGACCGCATACTTCGGTCTGAGTTTGTTATTTTCGAAATTGTCTTCTAGCACATTGTCACACTACTCTCCGATTAGAATTTGTAAAATCTTACGATACTTGAATGTTTTTCTATTCATTTTCTTCCATTTAACTTAACACTCGAATGCCCAAGAAAATCAAAATAACTCCATTTGGGTCTTTTAATGCCCGATTGATGGGCTTTCTGCAAGAAAACTTTGCAATTTATGCAATTTTATGATCTTTGAATGTTTTTTTTTTCCATTTTCTACCATTTTAATGCCAAAGAAAATCAAAATTTCTTTATAGTGGTCTTTTGTTATTCAATTGATTGGCTTTCTGAAAGAAAATTTTGCAATTGGTGCAATTTTATGATTATTGAATGTTTTTCTAATAATTTTCTTCTATTTGACTTGACACTAGTTGACATTCCAGTGAGGAGAGGAGAGGACTATATAGAAAAATAAAAGTAAATTTTAATGAAAATTTATTGTATTTTTCTTAGGTAGACAACTGTTCAGACTACCTTCGTACAATTGGTTTTGAGTCTTCATATTCGGGGTTTATTCTTGCACGTGCCCAGAGGCTATTAAGCTTTTCTGGGTGCTCAGTTGAAAGGCTGGAAAGCTTTTCTGCCCCTTTTGAGTTACTGTTCTGTCTTAGCTTGAAAGAGGCTACGTTGGCTTGAGTGGCCAGTTCTGGTCAATTTTTTTGAGCTCTCAAAATTTGACAAAAAGACTTGGTGCGTTTTAAAACTCATTTTAAATATACACACAAACACACTTCCATTATAAGGAAAACGCCATTTTCATGTTTTCTAGTATCCAGATATTTTAAGATACCCAAAAGTGCTTTTGGGTAAATCCTTATTGAGTTAAAATGTGGCTCCTTTTAAACCACTTTTCAGAAACATCTGCATTGTTCCTACTACCGTCTACACCCCTGTTCTAGTTGCCCAATGGTTGCTCCAATCTAGCAGAGCACAATGCCACTGATCACAGCACATTCAAGTCACTTATTAAATATATATATAACTGTCGTCTATGGCATAGAGTAGTAAACAAAGTGATAGCAAGATTGATGTCTGACCATTCAAATGACAAAATGTCTCTGCCAACGTCTTAGGAGACCTAAACGAGACTAAAAGAAAGAAAGATCAACTCTTATGAATGAAACATCAATCTCACTATCACTTTTGTTGTTATTTGTGTTATGGTCTATGGAACTTTTTGTTGTTGCTTGTCATTTGTCAACGACAAATAGCCAACCAGATATTCAACAAAATATTCATATGAAAATATTCTATGGTACATTCGTGTAATGTGGTCTCACTCTTTTCAGCTCGCTACCGTTTATGGCGTTTTGAACTTAATTTGGAATTTTTGGTTATTTTAGTTGTTGTTGTTTGTTGTTTAGTGTATTTTAGTTATTGCTTTTGCCTATTGAGTAACAGTGAATATTGAGCCGTTCACAAGTCCACAAGTTCACCTAACTTTATGCTCTAAAATATTTGAGTCTTTTGTTGTTGTTTATCATCGCATCAACGCTTTGTTGAGTTCGAGTGCATTGGAAATAAAAATAAATTCTTCAAGTGAACGGCTCATTTGCAATTGTGTGCAATTTTGTTTGTCTTCTCGGTCTTCTCTAACTATTTATGGTTAATGTTGTATTCGCTTGTGGTCGTCTTGTTGTTTACTGTTTATGTATTTTGTTTGTTTCCTATTAGTGCGTAGTGCTAAGCATTACCATTTATTTGCCTATTTATGTTTAATGCTATTTACTAGTTTGCTTGCTTTCAACTATTTTAACTTATTGTTTTTTGTACTTTTTGTTTTGTTGTGGTTTTTGTTTATATTTTTGTTGTTTACTGTTGCTGTTGCCAGTTTTGTTTTTTTTATACAAGTTTGCCAATATTGTACACAAATTATGTGCAAAAAGTTTTTAGTCGCTATTGTTGTTGAGTATGTTCGCGCGTGTATGTGTGTGTGTGTGTGTGTGTGGGTATGTTCGGATGACAATGATTTCAAATTAATTTTTAGCTTTCGGTTAATTGGTTTTCTCCTTATTGGAGATAAAAAGAATTAAATTTATGACACGACTTTATAATAACAGAATGTAGCACAAGTTTCGCAACAACTTTCCCTAGTTTTATTTTTTTTGCTTGTTCAACTCTTGAAAAAAAAAAATATTAAATTCAAATTAACAACAAAACTGATTTTGTTTTTATAAGAAAATATGTTGTGAATCTTTCATATGTTTCAAAATTGCTTTGTTTTTATGTTGTTTTTATATTTTATACATTAGCATTTTTCGATTTTCTTTTTTTTTTTTTTTAAAAACTATTTGAATTTTGAATTTTTATTAGTGAGTGTATTGAGTTTTTATTAGTATTATTGTTTTTGTATTGTTGCATTTATAAATTTGTTGTGTTTTGTTTCATCGATTTTATTGTTTCGAATTGTTTTATTTGAGTCCATCGAATGTATTGTTTGAAATTTTTGTTATATTGTTTTTCTTCGATTTAAGTTTGCATCGTGCGGTTGTTGCTTTTGTGTTTTCATATTTATACAAAAAACCTTGTTTTTACTTTTATTGTGTTTTTTCGAATTAATTATTTTGCATTTTTATTGTATTGTTTTTTATCAAATGTAAAGTTTTATATTATGGTATTATCATTCATGTATATTGTTTGATTTTGCAATTTTATGGTTTTTTTGCTTTTGGCTTTTATTGAGTTTCTTCGATTTTATTGTTTTGCATTATTGTGGTTTTTTTTCATCAAATGTTAAGTTTTAATTTTTTTATTTACTGTCCGCTTTTGCATTTTTAAGGTTTTTATATTTTTGTGTTTTCTCGAATTTATTGTTTTGTTAGTGTTCGTTTTATTCGTTTTTTTATATTTAAAGTTATTGTTTGCTTTTGCATATTAAATGTTTTAAATTGTTATAGTTTTTTTAATTTATTGTTTTGAATTTTTATTGTATCTTTTTAAATCAAATGTAACTTGTTTCTTGCTTTTATTGAGGATTTTCGAATTTATTGTTCTGCGTTTTTGTTGTTTAATTTTTCATCAAATGTAATGTTTTAGTTCTTGTATTTTTTTTGGTTTTTGAGAGTTTATTTTTGAATTTGTTGTTTTGAAATTTTATTGTATTTTTCTATCTATTGTTAAGTTTTTAATTTTTGTATTTCAATTTAAAGTTTTTAATTTTTGTAATTTTTCGAGTTTGTTGTTTTGGATTTGTTGTGTTGTTGTTCATAAAATGTAAGCTTTTAATTTTTGTATTTTTTAACGTTTTGCTAACTTGCGCAATTTTAAAGCATTTTTGTATTTTTTTTTTAATTTAGTGTTTTGCAATTTTATTTTATTATTTTTTATTAAATTTCCGGTTTTTATGTTTGTAGTTTATCAATGTATTGTTTGCATTTTCAAAGTTAGGTAAGATTTTTTTATTTCTCGAATTTATTGTTTTAATTTTGTATTGTATTGTTTTAGTCAAATGTTTTTACTTTTAATTTACTGTTTAATTTATTGTTTACTTTTGCAAATTTAGATTTTATATTTTTTTATTGTTATTAAAATGTTACTTTTTTCTTGTTGTGTTTTTTAGTTTTTTTCTTAAAAAGCAAAGGAAAACTGTCTGCCTGTGTATTGTGTTTAATTTGTTTGTTATATTTATGAAACCTTTCAATCCACGTTTTAATGTTATTGTATAATTGCCAAAAAATTGTTTTTAATGCAAAATGTTTGTTTTTGTAAGCCTAAAAGTTAAAAAGTATTAGTAACAAATTTTGCATTTGTTTTTTTACATTTTTGCTAAAGTTATTTTAAAAGTTCCATAATTAGTTAGAATACACATTGATTTTTTTGTATAATTTTTAGTGGTAATTTTATTTTTTTCTTTTTATAAGTGTTTAGAAAAATGTTTTCGCATACAGCAGAACAGCGGAATTCCCAAACACATTATAACAATAAATTGTAGTAAATGTTTTTTTTTACAAATATAGCACACTTTAATTTTTCATAATATTAGCAAATGTTATAGATGTTTAAATTTATAAATTTTTCAATGTTGAAAAGTTTTCAATTTTTCTTTTATGTAACTAAACTAAAATTGTTTTTTTTTATTTGCTTAATTTAACGTTTTTATTTGCTTAAGTATTTATTTAATTTATAAATAATTTTGTTGTTTTTTTGGTTTGATTTTTTCGTTTCCCAAAGTTTTGTTATAAGATATTATTTTCATTTAATTTAACTATAGCTAAATGCCAATTTTGTTTTTGTTAATTTTGTTTGACTAATTTTGTTGGTGGCCAAAAAGCATAAATAATTTTCAAAATGCACAAATTGCCACTAGTTGTTTATGCTTTGATTATTTTGTGGTGTTTGGCAAAGTTTGCAATATTAAAAAAATGCACATTGTTGTAAACAGATCGTTTATGTTTTAGCTCAATTTTTGTTTTAAAGTTCGCACTAATTCCAATTAACATTAATAGAGTTAAAATTGTTCTAGTATGCGATTTTATTTTTTGTTTAATAAAAATTAGATATATTTAAAACACATCAATTCCAAGCTCACAGCAAAAACAAACGTTACTAATTTTAAAGGATTTGCTTTTTTCAATAATGTTACCATCGATTTTGTCAAAAGAAAATGTCGTTTTTTTTCGAAAAATAGCGTTAAGAAAGCTAACATGAAAATGCTGAGCAGAAAATGCGGCAACTTAGTGTGGAGTGTAGCGGTGTGTTGGGCGAGAGCGAGAGAGAGAGGGAGAGAGAGGTGAGAAATTTCATATGAACTGTAGAATTAGAACTGTTGGTCAGGTTTTGGTAAAGAAATTTCGATAAAAATATGGCGGCACTATATTTTCTTTACAAACCCAAACACAAAAAATTATAGTCAACGAAATCGAAACTTGTCGGGGAACACAACAGAAAGTTTTCGATTTAGTGCTGAGAGAATTCATAAAGTCTGGTGTCACTACTGTTGGCCATTGTTTGGCGATCTTTAAGGTAACACAGCACCATTTGATTCATTCGTAGCGAAAGGCAGAACACGTTTGTTAAATCCGTCTGTCTGTGAACCGAATCGATCCTCCTAATGTAATCACCTGCCCCACTCTCTCCTCGACACCGTCGCATCTACTGCGGTTTACGTTTTCGGCGTTCGTTTCACTTTATTCATTCGCTATTCTCATTCTCACTTTGCTCTACGGCATTTCAAACGTTTTTTTCTCCCCAGCTCCCACGCGCTGTGTCCGTTCAGCTGTCGCTGTTTGGCTTTGTTCCTGTAAGAAAATGTCGCCTAAGAATTGCATAATTGAAAAGTGTTGTTGCTTGTGTGGTTTTTTTTTCCAGAAATGTCATTATTTCTTCGTTATATTTTTTTCAAACTTCTCATTGTTACAAAAAAATATTGATATATGCTAATTTACATATGCATGTAGCGTGTATGCTTAGGTTTCTTCATTATCGTCTCATTTGTTGTTGTTGTTGTTTGTTGTAGCACTTTCTATCTTCATGTTACTGTACTTTCACTCGTTAGCCTAACTCTTAGATTTCAGCTTAATAATAAATTCTATTATTACAATTACTGTAATTAATTTAGTTAATTAAGAAAAACAAAAACAAATCAAAATGAAAAAGTTACATTTTTAACATATAATATGCGTGAGTGTTTGTGTGTGTGTGTGTGTGTGTGTGTGCGTGCGTGTGCGATCGTGCGAGTGTGATTTATTTGTTGTTGCAGTAGTGTGAACATTTTGCTAAGCGACTGATTAGCGCTGCAGCGAAGGAGACACAATCGATCGTCCAGTTAGTCGTCGGCACAGCAAAATTATTTTCTTTGCTGTGTCTCTCTCTCTCTTGTTGCCTCTTCGCACTGCGCTCATTTACGCCTCACGCCCAATGAAACCGTTGGGCGGCGGTGGCGGCGTTGGTTGTGCCTGCTGCTGTCGCAGCCATTTCTCCTTCAGCGAAAATGTCGCCGACGCTGCCGGTCGCGCTTGTGTCGCTGATGGCAGCGTTGAAGCGCCCGTTGCGGGCGCAGCGGTTGGCGGCGTTGATGCCTTGTCGTCGGCTTTGTTTTGGCTCTGGCTGCGGCTGCGACTGGTGCGCGATCTGCGCCGGCGACTCAACGGTATGCGCTCCATTTTGATGTGCTCCATCAGCTGACGGTCGTCGTTGTGGCCATCCGCATCGTCATCATCGTCGGAGGTTGAGGAGGCCGAGGTGCCGTGGCCGCTAGACTGTGGCCCCATCATTTGGTAGTTGGGGTTCTCGCTCATGTGCGCAAAGGCAATGGGGCTGGTGGAGGCGGCGTGCGGCAGCATGGGCGCGCTCATCACCATATAGTTCGGATTGCTGGTGGTGGACAACGGCGGCGCCTGCATCGGCTCATAGTTGGGATTGTCGCTGACGTGCGTCATGGAGACGTAGGGTGCAGCCGCAGGCGTGGACGCGGGCGTAGACGTAACTGGTTTGGTGGGCGTCAGTGTGGCATTGAGCGTCTCGTCCAGCAGCTGATAGTTGGGATTGGTGCTGGTCGTGAAGCCAGCCGTAGCCGATGGTCTTTGGCTTCTCATTGTTGTGGGCGCGGTTTTGGTGGGCGTGCTCGTTGCGGCACTGTTGCCGGCTGCCGAAATGCACGAAGCATTCGCCGTCTCGTCCAGCAGCTTGTAGTTGGGATTCTCGCTGGTCAGCGTTGTCGAGGTAGTGCTGGATGGCGAGAAGAAATGCGGCGCATAGCTGCCGGCACTGCCGCTGCCGCCGCTCTCGATGGTGCCCAAGTTGTGGCCGCTTGTGCTCTTGTCGCCTGTGCCTGTGCCGGCGCCAGCAGTGAGGTTCGAGTTGCTGTTGGGAAACGCTGTGTTCGGATTGGAGCTGGTGCTCTTGTGGCTGGCGTTGCTGCCCGAGCGTTTGTGGTTGAAAAAGCGCCGATTGCGGAAGCGATTCGGCATGAGGCTGTTGCCCACATTTTGTACTGTATCGGCGACGGCCTTGCGCAGGCTCGGGTACCGGCCGGTCGCGGTTGCCGTGGACGAGGCATTCGACGAGGCTGCCGACGCGGTCGACGGATGCAGCGACGACGATATGGGCGCATTGATCATCTCGTCGGGCATTGAGCTGGACATGGACATGACGACGGGCATGCGCTGGTGCGGCTTCTGGCGCGGCAGCAGATTCTGTCCGCCACTCAGCTTGCCGCCGCGACCGCCGCTAAAGCCAATGCCGTCGAAGTCCTCCTCGTCGTCGGCGGGATCGTATGGCGCGTGCTCGCGATAGTTTGGGCTGGGATCGTACAGCTCGTAGCCGCGCTCGTCGGTCTCGACGCTGTGTCCGGCGCCGCCCGCCTGCTCCTCGCCGGCCTCGTAGTCGGGTTGCACGTAGGCGGCCAGCTCGTCGGCCGGCTGTCGTGTGGGAAAGCGGCCGTGATGGGCGAAACGCTGCGGCGGCAGCTGGTGCGAGTGCGAGTGCGAGCCGCCGCTGATGATGCCCGCCGACGTGCTGGGCACCGAGCTGAGCAGCGTCGGATTGTTGTGCGACAGTTGCGAGAGGTTGAAGCTGTTCTTCGACTGGCCGTCTGGGGTGCTGCTAACGCCAATAGCGGACGCCAGACTATAGGTGGGGACGAAATTCAGAGAGCGGTGAGGAAAATTGACATAATGCAAGCCACTGCTCAGAGTGGCTCGAGAAATGTTTACTTGTATGCGCGCACCCGAAACGGGGCGCCGAACTAACTTAGGCGGCACTCAGCCGACTTACATACAAACATATGGGACAGTTCATAGACAAAACTTAATGTAAAGCATAAGAAACTGATGAAAACACATAAATCAATGATCGTAATGCGATAGTGAAAATCAATAAGAGACATTCTACCATAGACCAAATAGACCATTTACATGTAACTATTTGTATATGTATGTACAATTCTATGTAATTTTTGGGCTATAACAAAACATTGGCGAATTTAGGCTTAAGTTGTTTCGATTTGCATCTCGTTTTCCAATTTTCCTTGGCCATGAGCTTAACTTAAATTTTGCAATCGGTAATTTTGCGCAGAAACTGATGGCTTGGAGAAATTTGCCAGGCGATCGGCAAACGATCGCATGGACAGTTTCTCCAAGTTGCGAATTTAAAGTAACGTAAAAACATAATTCGAAATGTAAGCAATTAAATTATTCGTATTTATATATAAAATTCAAACTTAAAACAGACGAATATGTCGAGTTGTAATCGGTTTAGTTTTGATTAAATTGGTTTTTGTTTGTTTTGTTACTCGTTGGTTTCGGTATTTACACAGTGGGAGAATTTGTCCTGTTGATAGCCTAAAAATTACCTAAAAATTGCTATGACGTTTGGCTTGCTCTCACCTATACGGCGAGTGGGGCTGGTCATCATCGATGGCCATGGGACTGTCGCCCTGATGCTCCACGGACGAATTGTTGCCGATGGTTAGCTTGTAATCGTTGTACTCGCCCATGCGCAGCGGCGTGGTGACGTCGTCCATTTCGTTGTCATCGTTGAACACATCGCCAGAGTTTTGCATATTGTCTAAAATACCATAAAAAACTTTACTTATTTTCGACAATGTTGAGCACAAGCGCACAGAAGATGGAATGATGAAATGGAATAAAAACTTTTAGTTGCAATGAGCGCATGAGAGCAGTAGCGTTGGCATTAACTTCTATTAGTGTTTCTCGAGTTATGACTGACAAATAACTAGAGAGAGAAAGCAAGAAGTGAGCATTCATGTATGATTTTATGCTCTTTTATGTATCTTGATATACTTTATATTCTTTATGTATGTTAGAATTCTAATAGCTGCTGGTTTCGTTGGACTCTTCGCTGTACACACCTGCACGCTCCTTCTCAAGCTCCTGTTGCCCCTCCTCGGAATGAAAGAAGGAGACGTCACGAAAGTGTGAGTCTGACAAGTCCATCATGGAGCGTATGATTTTCAGGAATGATGGCCGCTTCGAGGGGCGATGTTCCCAGCACTGTTGCATCATCTCGTAGATTCTGTCGGGGCAATTTTCCGGTCGTTCCATAACGCCGCCTTCAATGACGAAACGCAGCACTTGGTCGTTGGAGTAGCCCTGCATAGACAAATGGGGAACATTAATTCATAAAGTCGATTCCAACACATGTGCGCGACGTACGGGATAGGGCTGTGATGCCAGGGTGACCATTTCCCATAGTACTACACCATAGCTGAACACATCGCTGGCGGTTGAGTAAACACCATCACGCAAACTTTCCGGCGGCATCCAACGCACTGGCAGCAGACCTATGCAAGCAATAGCGATACGTTAATGTTTGTCAACTATGTAAATTATTAAATTGAATTTATAACGAATCAAAGACCGATCGACTTACCTTTGGTGCCCTTGCGATAGTAGTCCGTTTCGTAAATGTCGCGCGTCATGCCAAAGTCGCCGATTTTCACCGTCAAGTCCGCTGCCACCATGCAATTGCGCGCCGCCAAATCACGATGCACAAACTTTTTGGCAGCCAAGTACGCCATGCCGTCCGCTATTTCAATTGCCATCTGCAATTTAGGCCAACATTATTTAACGCCTCACTTATTCCAGCCCTTATTGGCCGCTGTCTTACCTGATAGATGCGACTGAGTGGCGGCGGTTGCAGTGGCGGCTCGTCGGAGCGCATAAACGCCATAGTGCCGTCACTGTCGCGCTCGGCGGGTCGATGTGCGCGCAAATACGATTTCAGATCGCCGTTCTTCATCAGCTCCATTACGACCAGCGCTGGCTGGCCCACCGAGCAAACGCCCAGCAGACGCACCACGTGGTACGTGTCGAACTGCTTCATGATGCTGGCCTCGTTCAGGAAATTCATGCGTTCGCGGTCGGTGGTGTTTTCGTTCACTGTTTTGATGGCGCACGGTGTGTCCTCGGTGCTGTTGTTGTAGCCCTTCAGTATGCCCTCGTAGACCATGCCGAAGGAGCCCTGGCCGAGCGGGCTCAGCTGTATGACACGATCGCGCGCCACCTCCCATTCGTCGGGAATGTACTGCAGGCTGATGTAGTACGGATTGACGGTGGGGAAGATCTTCAAGTCGGATGGTGTGGCCATTTTCTTGCACAGGGCATAGGTTACAATGGCGGCTATAATGAGCCCCACAACAACCACACACAGTACGACAATCAGGGCGGTGGACAGTTGTGTGGTCTGCGGAAGGAGTGAGACATTGATGGCAATTGAAAACAAGTTATTTGGTGCTATTTGTGTGGTTCACTCACTGGAATGTCGACGGGAACTGGCTCCGAGTAGACACCGTCGCCCGCCAGAGAATTGGCGCGCACTTTAATACTGTAGTTGCCGGCTGCCAGTCCACTCAAGATGTATCCGTTCGTCATGTTGCGGTAGTCGAGGTCGGTGATGCATTTCTTCTCTTCGACCGCATCCAGGGAGTCACGTATGAACGATATCGTATACGAGACGACAGCGCCGTTGGGCTCCTCCGGCGGATCCCAATGCAGTCGCACATTGCCGCGAGTCGTGTTGGTGGCCTCCAACTCGGCACGCAGATTTTGAATTTTATCAACGTTGTCTGTTAATAGCGACCAAATAAAATAGGTGTACAAATTAGAGGACATTCAAGGATTAATTAAAAATATTCAACTTTAAAAGGATTGTAAGGCCACTGCATACCCAGTTTCTTTGTGCGCACGAACTGCAAACGTACGTCGCTGCACTCCTTGTTGGTGGCGCCCTCTTCTGGCGCGCGACACGCCTCCACGCCCACCGTGTAGAACGAGAAATGCTTCAGCTTGGTGAAGACGAATTTGTTCGTTGTTACCGACACATTGCCAACAATGCTCTCGTGATATTTTCCACTAGGATCCATGCGCGTTTCGTTAATCGACGAATTGGTGGAGTCCTCGAGCGGTGCAGTGGTCGTAATGCTATTGTCGCCACTCAGCTCGTTCGTATTGCTCAGCAGTTTGTTCTCCAGGTCGTCGGGCATGGCGCGCATGTGTCGCACAAGAAAGCTATCCTGCGGATCGCCTTCACTGTGTCGGCGACGACGACGTCGCCGCTCCCTATCCATTTCGGTAAGTGAGGCGCCGCTCTCTTCATCGGTTGTGCGACTGCTGTTCTTCTCTTTTGTATGTCTAGGCGTGGCGAGAGGCAAAAGAGTAGGACACAAAATTATAAACTTGTATGAAATGTTCGATGCTAATTTTCAGCTCACTTCACATAAACGAAATTTTGTAGGGTATTCTCGAAATCAATACGATCGGCAATGAATGACTCCTTGGTGTCGATTTCGTTGTGGCTCGATTCCTTGGCGCATTTGCAGTCGGCGGCGCTTTGTGGCTGATCGGTCACGGCCAGTTGGCTATCACGCGTTGGGTCTTTGGCGTCCTCGTCCTTATCAATTTGTGCCGCTAAAATCAACAAACCACAATGTAGATGCATATTTGAGGCTCACAATGTGCTTCAACTTACGATCTTTGCAATAGTTGCGCGACTCCACCACTTGACTGCGCTTGTCCAACACTGCGCGCACTCTGTAAACCGTTAGATTGCCATGCGGAACAAGCGGCGGCGTCCAAGTTATGACCTGCGAATGCGAATGGAATAGCAGATATTGAGATTGATTTAAGATGCTCTCCGATTGGTATCACTTACGATTTCCGAGCTCGAAGTGGCGTACGCGTTGAGCGTATGCACGAATTGCGGCTGTGCTGACTTTGTTGTGAAATGCTGTATGGGACTTTGAGCGTTGCGCCGTTCCGATGATATCGTCCACGTTTTCACATAGTAGGCATACTGGGTGAACGGCTGCAGATTGAAGAATATGTACTTTGGCTCTTTGGTGGGATCGCTCACAGTCCAACTGCAAACAAACACAAATAAACATGAATTGCAATTGACGTCCAAGTTAGGATGCAGCGCAGTCTCACCCGTCATCGCAAATGCGTTGTGAATATTTGGTGGCATTTTTATTTTTATCCTCCATATGGAAATATTGATAACCGATAAATGTGCGTGAATCTTCGAACTTTAGTGGATTCAATATGGTTGCAACAGCGCCGCGAGCCGACACTTTTGCAATTGTGACGTTCAACAGTTCGGTATTACCTGGAAAATGTCGAATTTTTGCAGTGTTTTAGTGCATATTTTCATGATAGGAATTACATAAAGTTGACTAAGGTTTTTTGAATGAAATAATTTGCAAGCAGTCGTTAGAAATATGCTTTCACTCACATGACCCCTTATGGCCATTGGAATCTCTGGCTACTTCGTTCTTATCGAAGGAATGATTACGGTACATCATGCTGCGCAATTTCTCAATCTCGTCGAAACACAATTTCGGATTGAAGTGAAAGAAAACGCGTCCCTCTTTGATTTCGACCGTTTGATTGGGTGCCCAAATGCTCTCCAGATCGTTGTTCTCCAACACATACAAGGCAAATCTATGTACAACAATTGTTAGTACTTAGGATTCATTTGAATGCTTTGCAGAGTCACAAAATGATACACTTACTTGTCCTCGTACAACGTTTCGCCGCGTATGATTTTTAAATTCTTGAAGTATGACAGCGACAGCATGCCGTAGGTGCCTTGCACCTTCAGGTATGTGGTGATTTCCTGAATCGACGACAAGCCATCCAGCAAGTCTTCCATCAAGTGACCTTCAATTTGAAAATATAAAATATGTAAATTAGAACACAATGCACGATTTAGATTACTTACGTCCGCCCCGTTTAATGCTGATTGTGAGGCCGGAATTGATAATTTGCGTACAACCCTGAAAGTCCTTGGCGCGTTCCACGCTGTCAATCAGTCCGCCTACGCATTTCTTGACACATTTATTGCCGCACTTCTGACATGTCGAGTTGATCTTGTTGTAGCCTGGCGGACAGCGTGTCAGACAGGTGCCATTGTAGGGCACAATTCGTTCCGATTTGTTGTTCTCGAACTTGGTGCGTATGCTCAGGCATTCGTTGGCGGTCAGACAGCGACGATCCAAGTACTGTAAACATGTAGACAACAATAGAGATGTAGAGAACGAGCAAATGTTGTTGCTGCATGCACTTACACCATAGTAATTGGACGGACATTTGTCAATGCAGGTGTTGTTGAAGATGGAAAAGTGCCGGCAACTGGTGCAGGCGTTCAGATTGATGGGCGAACAACCGCCGATGCAGGCTTCGTTACAACATGTTTTCTCATCGATGCAATTATTGCGGCATTGTTCGGGACAAACTGTGCAAATATACAATAAACAAATCCATGTAGTGTTAGTAGAAAAACTTCAATGAATTTTTAATAAAAGTACTGACTTTTCTGACACGATTTACTATTCCAACAACGATGCACACCATCGGTCGCCTTGCATACCAGATCTGTGTTCGAAGTGCCATCGCTTTTCGAGTCGCCCGGACATTTCTGGCATTCGATGGGATTCGAGTTTTTCTGCAATTGCAACAAAATATAATAAAATTCATTACCATTATTAATTCTATGATTAATTCAACATACCACAATCATAACATCGGTGACATTGGTGACGATCTGCGACCAGTCTATGGTATGAACATAGCACAGTTTGACGTTGTTCTCGACACGAACGCCGCCGCGCGAAATCGTTGTCAGCTGAGTGAGGCCCAACTCTTCCAGGTGCGGATTCGAGTAGACTATCAGTGCATAGCCTTCGAACAGTATGCGGCCGCGTATAATACTCAAGTTGGGAAAGATGGCGGCCAGCGAGCGTAGATTGTGCACGCGATAGATGATGATGAATTCGGTGACTTCGGTGAGCAGCGGATATGATTCGTTGAATTCGTGTATGCTGTGCGTGTTCACCAATGTGATGAGTAGGAAACCTTCGATGACCGTGCAATTTTGTAATTGTCGAGTCTCGTTCGGAAAATTGCGAATGTCCAGTGATTTGCAGACTGTAAACGAAAAATTAAATATGAAATCAATTCGAAATTTAATGAAGTTGAGAAAAACATTTGTTGAGAGAAATTTTTTATTTTAATTTAAAAATGGAAAAATAAAAATATGGATTGAACAAAATTTAACTTTTTCATGATTATGTAATTAATTATATTTTAGTAAATTGTTGATTTAAGTACACAAAGTTTTTTATATTAACGGCAATTTAAGCACACAAAGTTCTTAAACCTTTTATCAAATTTAGTTTATTTTGTCGTTTAAAATAATTTAATCATTTAATTATAATTCCACTTGACTCAACTTTTTATTCAACTAAGTATTGCACCACTTCTTTCCATCTTTGTGGACAATTTAATACCCCTAAATTTCTGGCTTTGGTGCGCTCCTGATTTAAAGTGCAACAATTCTTGTTAACATATCGAATTTGTCTTAATTTGCAATGTAAGCAAGAAAATATAATTTTAGCATATTTATGAATGTCGTAGGCGCTAATTTATGGCTGGCAATTATAGTGGCGAGACGCGGCTGTCTCACAGCTCAGTGTCTGTTTGCTATGTTAGAGATGTGCTCGACATTCGCATCAGCATCCGCACGTTTCGGAGATTCGCAATCCGCATCCAAAAAATAATATTCGAATATGCAATGTGTCAGAGATTTCAATTAGGGAACTCTTTTCCAAAGTTCAGGATTGAACTGTTTGGAAAGCAATCTCTTCATAACAGATAATCTATTTGTTAATTGGTTATTGTAAGTAAACTCTATGTAAAAGAGTTTACCGAACTGTCTCGGAAGACTAGTAATCGAATGACAACTTTCTTCAACTCTTAATGGGCTCTAAAAAAAAAAATGATCGTTTTTATAAAAAGGCTTCCAATACTCCCCAGTTATCACCAGACGCATCAAATGTAAGACTACCGCCATTTATTTTCCTTTTCAAATGTTTCTTCCATATATGGCGACCCTCTATTAACATAATTCTTAAACTCTTCTTCCTTTTTTACTTTTTTCTGGCGTTCAAGTTAAATTTTGAACTGTAGGTATTCAGAGACCTATAAAAGTCCAGTTTCGAAGCACATTTTTTGGAATTTTCGAAAAAAAACGCTCAAATTGACCCATACATATAGGAGCCAGAGGGTTAAAATGTTTCACAAAAATTTTCCTTATAGTATTTTACATCAAATTGCTGAACACATCATATATCTAAAATGTAAGGTCACATGGTTTTCGTATGTCAATTCATCATAAGAAAGTACAAAAGAGAAGAAACTTTGGCCTCTTCTAAAAAAAAACCCAGAAGTAAACCTTCAAAATGCCGAAACACGTTGATTTCTCTCTCTTTTACCAGTATTCGTTGTCAGAATATTGTTATTTTTTTTTTATTGTACAGTGTAATTAGCTCGTCACTTGTAAACGTCGCTTCTTGGAAAATACTGAATCAATATGAATAATTCATTCAACATTGCAAAACATTCTTCAGCGTAAAGAATACAAAATTAATTGAAATAGGAAAATTCACCACCAAAGGTTGCTTCTCATATAAACAAAGTTGTGAGGTTATGACATTTTGGGGTTTCCCATTGTCCTCCCCAATTCAAATATAATTGCAATTTTAATTGAGTTGTGGGTTAAATGAGGTTCAGAGGGCATGCACAAGAAACCCGAAGTCATCATTGTCCATTCTGAATGCCTTCTATGACTGCTAGAAGGAGACACATCGCTCTTAGTGGGATTTCTAAGTATTTGCTTACCCAAATAAAACTAAAGAGGTCTGTTTATTTTACTTTTGTTTTCTATGTTAGGTCTATGAGGCATGAGAGGTTCCAGAGTATCGAGAGCCTATTATAAAGAATCCTCTTAGAACACAAAATCATGACAAACTGACATCTCTAGTTGGCAAACAAGCATAAAGAACTCATTAAGAACGTATTGAGGGTTCAGTGAGAATAAAATACAGAATTAATAGTTAAATTAAAGGCGCTGATTCGATGCACTTTTTCTTGCAAGCTACCATGATGTGGACAGTAAATCGTTGCAAGAATATTGTCAACGTTGGAAAAAGTTAAAAAAAAAGTGTTAATAGAAGATTCTATTCAGTATGTTAACATTAGTAAGACGGGCTACTATGATTTATGTACATATTTAATATTGGTTATTGGAAATAAATTCTTTTTGATAAACAATTCTTAGAATTAATACATTTTATTTATGAACCCAACGAAAATTTTCTTTGTATTATGAATCGAGATTCAAACACACAACCCCCTCACTTGTACTCAAAGTCATTAGTCACTGTTGCAATTAGATGCAAATATACAAACAAATTTGAATTTCTCAATCTCTAACCAACAGTCAGACAGCCAGACAGCCAGTACAATAACAAATTGTCTCATTGCATTCAGACCAGACATTGTGACACATCACGCAACCAGTTCTCGCGTCATTGCCACCTTTTTGCAATTATTTACTACTAGCACATCATAACATTTGCAGCGGTGGCAGTTTGGCACCTTCGGTTTTATTGCCGCAATGTGTTTGCGCGCGTATAAAATACAAAATGTTGCACGTGTTTGCGATAATTTTGTTGCTGCTGTTACAACTCACTACTGTCGGTTGCTGCTGGTTGAATGTTTGTGTGTGTCTGGTGTGTGACTTGTTGATGACATGGCTGACTGGTTGGCGTGTGATGATGCTGTCTCCAGTTCTTTTATTGCAGTTGTTGTTTTATTTGAAGACACATGTCAGTGCAGTTTGACTGCTGCAGCTGCTGTCGTGGCAGTTGTTATCATTGAGGTTTTGCTTATAGTGCGACAACTGCCAGCAAACTGTCAAAATGCAACGTTCGCGCATTGTGTGCCGTTATGTTGCATCTGGTTAAGCTTTATTTCCGCTACAACTTGCAACATGCTCGTCGCACACTGATGCGCGCAATAAAGTGTGCAAGTCGGGGAAGGGGTCGTAAAGTGTGGAGTTATATAAAATTATAAAAAAAAATTTGTATAATTTCATAATTGAAAAAGGCGCCTTTAAAACCAAAACTGTCAGTTGGTTGCTGCTGCAGGCATTTTGCTGCTCTTCATGCTCGACGTGAACAGAGCAGAAAGCGACAGCCAAGCATAGGAAACTAACTAAAATTGATATGCGAAAAATTGCCAAATCTGTGCACGTATCGTTGACTTCCTTTCGAAATTCCCATCAACACCAAAGCCGAACACGAACACGAACCTGAACCCTCCTAAACAAAATTCCTCACATTCCGGCGTTCATTCATGAAAACCACAAAAGAATCAAATTCAAGAATGATGAAAATGAAAATATTAGAAATGCTAAAAATAACGATTCGATTTAATTTGCACAGGTGCCGCTGCACGACACGCGTCTAATTTAAATTATGCTTTGTTTTTGTCAATCAAGCCATGTTACACACATTCACACACACACACACACGCCGCCACGATCCATAAGAAAGCAGCGACACATTTTGACGATTTGATGGCCGCTGAAAAGTGGCAGAACGACTGAAGAATGCCTGCACGCAGCAACGAACAAAATGTTACATGGTAACAGCAGTTAAATTGTGCAAAAACAAAAATACATTGGAGAGAAAGTGATCGATGGAAAAGTTTAGAAAAACTCCATTGATAACTAAATAAAAATTATATTCTTTATTCAAAAAATTCTCGGAATATACTTGTACAAATATTTGTGAAAAAGCTCCCTTCAAAATATTATGAAATTACAAAGCTGCAATTGAAATTCGTACCCAGTCAATTTGCCATAACTTTAGTTGAAAAACTGAAATTAAAACTGAACAACATGCAAACTTGAAGCAACGGGCGCCAAGAAATTGTGCCACATGCCACATAAATACAAACTAAAGTAATAAATAGGTTCACGTAGATTCCCTCTAGCGACCATTTTCAACACATACCCTCACACACATATACATACATACACACATACACACACATGCATACGAATTTATGTTATTAATTTGTTGCTGTAGTAATTTCCAAAAATTACATATTTACGACATGTGTTTTTAAATGCAAAACAGTTTAAACGTGATTCGAATGCATATATGGTATAAATTTTTTCAGCCATCGAATCGCTGCCCAGTGACCACCAACCATCAACCGGGCCGGAAAAACACGCACACCCATAGCGCAACACAAGTACAACTAATACACAGCAAAAATAAAAAAAAGAACCTTTTTGGAAATCATAACGTATGCAAAAGCCATACAGACAGACCGTTCATTCCTACAGCTGTTGCACAGTGTAAGCAAAGAGCAGAAGCGCCAACGGCAACGGCAACAAAAAGGCAAACAAAAGTGACATCCAGGAGCAGCTGGGACCGTTAAAATATGGGTGGCGTAGGATTAAGTAGGCGGCTGCTGAGCCTTTAGGTGGCCAAAATGAAGAAATTTGACTTATGTTAAATAATTTTGGAGACTTGAAGTACGTTTTCTGGCATGGCGTGCGATCAACTGTGATTGCGAATGTGAGTCCTTCTAGGCAGCAGAAAGGAATGATGCAACATTTGTGATGTATATAAAGTATATAACATTAAAGAATAGGTATGTAATGACTCGTAATTGACTAACCAAAACCTCTGCATGAGTTAATTAAAGCCATCAAATAAAATGCATAAAAATAAAGAAAAAAAAAATTATTTGAGTTCGACTAGGGTTGTTTAGGGTGTGAGTGGTGGTAACTGGTGCGTGAGTTCAAAATTCAAAAACATTGTAAGTATTCAGTCCGAAGCAGTGCCTAGAGGAATAACCACAATTCAGGGTCAGCATTCCATTATTTGTCTTGGTAAACCTTTCCTTTTAAACATAGTTACCTTCTGGTTTTGAACTCGAATAGGCCTCAAAAATGTTCAGTAATATTCGAATTAATAGAAGCTGATGACAATTGTAGCCAATTCTAAGACAAACAAATCATAGTCAGTGAACTACAATACCTCATTGCACGGCTTGCACGACAAAAGAGCTACGTTAGTATTTTGGAAACCCCATATTTCTTTCTAAAAGACTTCATAAATAGATATTTTTTGTATTAGAAACTTTTTTAAAGAGAGTTAGTTTAGTAGTAAAATATTTCATACACATAAACTGTGAGTTATTGGTAGCTAATGAAAGCCAATTAATTTCATAATCCTTTCAGTACAACGAAATTTGTGGCATTGTACAATGTTGCAGCCCATACCACTCAAGTAACTGAGCCAAAGTAGAGAAGAGTAATTTGTGATCGAAACTTTCAAAAAAAAAAACAAAAACAACGACCAAATTTGCAAATCCTGATTTAAAAGGCGAACACAACAGATCACTTTATATGTTACTGTCCAGTGTTCGCTGGAACTAAGAGATAAAGACTTTCAAATCCTCAACTTGAGATCTGAAAAAGATAAGAGATAAAGACTTTCTATAATCACAACTTCAGATCTGAACGTTCTTTCGGACTGACAATCTGCTCAGTTTATCTACTTACTTTTGAAGTATTGTAAGCAAAGTAGAGCCGAGTGATATGTTTCCACCTGATATTGTAGAAACAATTGCGGGACCAACCAACCTGCAGATCAGTAATGATCTTAGAAAATCCTGCCTCGACCAATATGAACACAATAGAGCATTTTATGTGTAACCGTCCATCGTTCGCTAGAAGACATAAAGACTTTCTAAACCGCAACTTGAGATCTGAACATTCTTTCGATGATACCGTCTGACAATCTTCTCAATGTATCCACTTACTTTCGAGTTATTATATAGGATGTAAAGTTAGAGAGGAGCCATTAGCGTCCACTGATAGGATCAATTACATGAACAACAGAATCAATAATCATAATGATCCAATTTGCAAATTCTGAATCGAAAAGGTGAACACAACAGAATACGTTATGTGTTGCTGTCCAACGTTGGCTAGAACCCTGCACTAGACTCTACATCTCATCAATCTTCTTAGGTTCCTAAAGGAAACTAGAAAATTTAGGGAAGAGAAGATCCCTAACTCCATTCACAATCTTCCTCTCATACAAGGTGCAACCCAAAGTAAACAGGACTTTTATAAAATAAAGAAAACGGATGATTATTTTTGTATAATTCTTTTTATTTATTCAAAATACTCTCCTTCTGCTTCGATACAACGTTTTGCACGGTCCAAAAGCATTTGGAATGAGTGTTTTAGGTCATCGGCCGGCATCGCCTTCAGAATGTTGGTACAAGCCTTTTGGATGTCCTCAACGTCCTTATAAGGGTTTCCTTTCATCGGCAAATGCAACTGACCGAATAAGTAGAAGTCACAGGGAGCCATATCAGGCGAATACGGTGAATGATTGATGGTAAAAATGCGATTTTTGGTCAAATAATCGGTCGTAACTAGGGCTCTGTGAGCCGGTGCATTATCATGCAATAAACGCCAACTTCCTTCCTCGCGATATTCTGGCCGAATACGACGAATGCGATGCACCAAACGCTTCAAAACTTCAACATAAAACAAAGCGTTAATTGTTTTTCCCGGTGGAACAAACTCTCGATGAATTATTCCCTTTGAATCGTAGAAACAAATGAGATGATTTGATTTTTGACTTCTCACGGCGGGTTTTTTTCGGATTTGGCTCATCTGGGTGCTTCCATTCGGCACTTTGACGCTTTGTTTCGGGATCATATTGAAAGCACCACGTTTCGTCACCGGTTACGATGTTGAACAAGAAATTTGGATCACGTCTGGCTTCCCGAACGATGTCTTTTGCGTGCTCAATTCTCTGCGCTTTTTGGTCGTCGGTTAAAGTGTGCGGAATGAAGCGAGAACACACTTTACGGAGACCCAAATGTTCGGTTAAAATGCGATCAATTGATGTTTTGGAGATGTTCAATTCCATTTCCATCAATTCCAATGATGATTTTGGCTGCATTTTGATAAAATCACGCACAGTTTTGATGGCATCGTCAGTAATCACAAATTTCGACTGGCCGACGTGTTCGTCGTCATTCAAGTCTTCAAGACCATTCTTGAATCGATTCAACCACTCATTAACACGGCCACGGGATAAACAATCATCACCATAAACTTGCTTTAACAATTTAAACGTTTCGGTAAAAGTTTTACCAAGTTTAAAACAGAACTTAATATTAGCTCTTTGTTCGATCGACATTCGTACCAAAGTTAAAAACATACTGTCACATTGAGCGGGATATTTCGGCGTCTACTAGACCAAATGTCATGAAATTTAGACAGTATGTGAATGAAAGATGTACCTTTCCAACGCATGTCCTCACACATAGATGGCGCCACCAGAAACGTCCCTATTGCAAAAGTCCTGTTTACTTTGGGACGCACCTTGTATGTTCGCTTTTCCTACCTTTCCTCTGGGCACAGTTCAATGGTTCCGTCGGCTGAAGCATGTATGGTACGACTTGGAAATAAGGTTAGGTTAGGTCCCAAAAGGGGTGTGTGCGAGATGGACTCTCAGTCAAAGATCCTATTGGGTGATTCTCCTCATTTTGGGTCCGGTGTACTTCCCCATGTCTCACGTTATCATCGTCCATTCTCGTTCATATCATTCTAATGAAGTAAACTCAACGTTTGACTTCAAGTTTATACGATTACTTGCCATTTTGTTGTAACCAGTGGTGCACACAGGATTTAATTTTGCGCGGTGTTTTGTGTACAACTTTTGAATCGAATACCATGCGAAACCATATTTTGAACCAGCAATTTTTGTGATTGGGAGTGAAGGGTTGAACTACTATTTTTATAAAAGTTTTTGCATATGTCTTCTGTAATGTTGTCCAATGTTTTTGCCTCATTTCAGTGTCCCTGTTTGTGTATCAATATCACTAAATAATATACGTTGACATAACTTTCCTCAGCATATCAACTGCATAAAAATTATGCGCACGCAAAGCGGCAACATTTTCAATTGCAGTCTGAAAAGTGGCAATTTTCGCTCATTAAAATGCACTTTGCCCCGGCGATAACATCTTGAGAGGAGCGCAAATAGAGGTCATTTCCGCACATACACACGTTGACGTCTGGTGCAGCGGCTATCGGACGATCTCAAACATATCAAGCGGCACGGAAAAAGTGGAAAGTGCTGTTGTTGCGCCGAAAATTGGGGCCACCACCAAATGTGCAGCCGCTAATTAGACGCCAACCGAAAGGGTGCACTGCCAATTCCTACTCGTAGTCGCAGTATTTGCAATGCCGACGCAATAAATCCAAAGGGAAATGCGCGTACACGCTCGCCGCATAAGCGCTGAACACGCGAAATTAAATTAGTCCACCCTTTCTGGGCGCTGCCGACCGAAAAAAATGCCACTTTAATTTGTGGCATTTTGCATTTTAGGGATATTCGCATGCAAATTTCTGCATTTAATTGCTATGTGGCACAATGCTAACTGTCCGAAGTGTCTGGCCGGTGCGCCGAGTGCGGCTCTAGGGATGTGACTGACGGTGTTCGTCAACGTGAGTGTGTGTGTGTGTGTGCGAGTGTGTCAAAGTGAACTGCGCCCTGACAGGCAGCGGCCAACACAGCCATTTAAATGTTGCAATTTTTACTAAAAAAAATTACAACTGCATAATGTCTGTGCGTTTGTGGCGCTTTCGGGACGCATTTGGACTGGCGAGAGTGACCATTCGGGGAACCGGCCAAAAATAATGGCGTTTATGTCAGGTGACTGTCAAATGGTAATAAGCACTCGTTACGGCTGTCAGTGGTTGTGACATTTGTCTTGACAGTTGAGAGACGCAGGCGAAAACATGCGCTGCTACCCTGAGGAATTATGGCACTGCATATTCTGTCTTAAAATGATTGAGTGTGCAGTAATCCATATTTATGGCACATGCACACCTCGTGAATAAGTTATGCTGAAGCAAGTAGAATGAGTGGCATAATTGAAGTTGGGGATTGGTTTGTTGGAGAAGGAACCTAAAGCTTTAAACTTAAAAGCCTTGAAGCAATCCAAGGTTCAGGTGTCGAAGACACGTATTCACAAGGTGGCAGCTCAAAAACTGTATGATACAACTTGGAAAGTAGGTTAGGTCACAAAAAGGGTGTGTGCGACATGCAGTTCCTGAAAGACCCTATAGGGTCTATTGTTATTCCCTTCATTTTGGGTACGGTGTCCTTTCCAATCTGTTAGGTTCCTTGTACATGCGAACGACATCTTCTGGGAACCTTTTGGTCTTAACGAGGAATTGTGTCCTCCCCTATCTGTTAGATTCCCTGTTCATGCAGACGGAATCTTTTGGAAACCATTTGGCCTTAACGAGGAAATTGTGTCTTCCTCTATCTGTTGAGTTCCCCGTATATGCGGACGGCATCTTTTGGTCTTAGCGAGGAATTTGAGCATGAAATCTTTTGGAAACCATTTGGTCTATGTGAGGAATTTGTGTCCTTCCCTATCTGTTGGGTTCCCTGTATATGCGGAAATCTTCTGGAAACCATTTGGCCTTAACGAGGAAATTGTGTCCTCGCCTATATGTTAGGTTCTTTGTAGATACAAATAGATTTTTTGGGAACCTCTTTGTCTGGACGAGGAAATTGCGTCCTCCCCTATCTTTTCGGTTCACTGTAGATATAAACGTGGTTTTTGGAAACCATTTGGAAGAGGAGATGTGTCCTTTCCTACCTATTGGGTTCCCTGTATATGTGGCCGGAATCTTTTGGAAACCGTATGGACTGGGCGAGGAAAATGTGCCCTTCCTTATCTGTTGGATTCCCTGTATATGCAGACGGAATCTATTGCAAACCTTTTGGTCTTAACGAGGATTTGTGTTCTCCCCTATCTATTGAGTTCCCTGTCTATGCGGACCGAATATTTTGGAAACCATTTGGCCTGGGCAAAGAGAATGTGTCCTTCCTATCTATCTTTCGGGTTCCCTGTAGATCCAGACGCTTTTGGTTTTCCCATGTCTCTTTCGTATTCGTAGCTCGGATTAGCCACTCCCCCATTGTGCGAGCCGAAGCAGAGAGTGGTGGTAGGACCGTGTTGACTGCCTCACTGGCCGACATTGATGATCCTGCGTGGGCTAATTGGTTTGCAGGCCTTCCCTGCAATGTCTTATGTCGCTCAGTATACTTGAAAACTAGGTCCAATAGAAATTTTTAGTGAACTCTACAGACTTAGATCAGATCTTATAAAGATAGGATTTGTAACTTTAGACCAGTAGACACGATTTGATATGACTTGATATTTCTTCATAACTAAAGAAAACATCACAAAAAGTTTCTCTGTTGCATCCAAAACCCCCCCGTTTTCTGATGCATTGAAATGCCACCCACATAGTCGATCAGTTTTTTCAGCTCACAATTGCAGGACTAATGATTGCGATAGGATATTACAGAAATATTCATGTTAGATGTTCTGTTCAGGTAGAAACTGGTTCACCTGTTTTATTTCACTACTTACGAGTGATGCAACATTACTTCACCTGAGAGCAGCTGACTCTGTTACGTCTAATCCTCTCATTGCCCGGTAAGCTTTGAATTAGGACTCATAAAATATTATAAGAGAAAACATTCCATTACCCATAAATTGTTATTTTGACTTGACAATGTGCCAAATATGCGACGATCATTACAGTGGCTGCCATAATGGCCGCCACTTGTCCACCAAACTGCGCCGCAACTGCTAATTAAATTGTTACAACACTGGCTGCCAGCAACTTGACGACATTATCGTGAATCGCTCGAGCTTAAGCACAGACGTCAAGCAATATAAAGTTGCGCGGCAACAGTCAACAGTCAACTGCGAACTGCAACTCTGCGGCGCTGTCATGCAAGATGCGCCTAGAGCAGCTGCGGCTACTTGCAGCGAGCGGTGCAACGTTTGCAACACACACGACAAGTGAAAAAATCGAATTGTTAAAATTACAACGAAATTGTAAGCATAAATAAGAAATTATGTGCAATTATAACTGGGCAATAAATTGCAATAAGTGCACAAACAAACGTACAAAACGATGCCACGCACGAAATGCGTCTAAATGGGAGCGCAGGAAAGCTGTGCGGCGAGTGAATGAAGCAATCAGCAATGGTGCAGAGAAAGTGGAAAAATCCCATAGGCTCAGATGCGAGCATACATATGTATGTATGTAGGTACATATTTATTGACAATAAGCTGGCCGAGAAGGCGATGCTACGGCGGCAAAGTGGCTTATAAAACATTTAATAAATGTTGCAATAATTGCGCTGCTGGTAGCAATAATTGCTGGCAGCACTAGATGCGGATCGCTTCAATGCGCGCAATGCGGCTGTTGCAGCAACAAGTTATTCATTCATTCAGCGCATTGCGCGCACACACACGCACACACTCACACATGCGCGCGATGCCACATTGCAATATGAAATGCAATATGCAAGAGCAGCGTCAGTGAAATATGCGGCAGGCATTTAAGCCTCGTCTAGTTGCTGTTGCAAGCAGCAGCAATTCTGGCTCTACACACACACACACACACACACACACACAAACACACATGCACGCGAATTTTTATTGCTTTTTATACATGCAGAATATGGTGTAAGTGTGCTGGTTGCTGGCAACCACTGTCAGTCAATCAGCGCCATTTGACAATTGATACGCTCGCCTGTCCGTCTGTCTGTCTGTGTGTCAGTGTCTGTCTTGGCTGCTGTGCGCGCGTTGGCATAAAAACATATTTTAAGCCTTTGAAAACCTACAATTTATGCTTTAATGGTAATAAATGCATTGGCGACCAGTGTTGCCATATTTCAGAGATGACTTCAAGTAAAGAAAATTAATGAAAAAATAATCAAATTAAATTAAAATGGATAAAATAAAATAAAATAAAATAAAATAAAATAAAATAAAATAAAATAAAATAAAATAAAATAAAATAAAATAAAATAAAATAAAATAAAATCAAATCAAATCAAATCAAATCAAATCAAATCAAATACAATACAATAAAATAAAATAAAATAAAATAAAATAAAATAAAATAAAATAAAATAAAATAAAATAAAATAAAATAAAATAAAATAAAATAAAATAAAATAAAATTAAATTAAATAAAATAAAATAAAATAAAATAAAATAAAATAAAATAAAAATAAAATAAAATAAAATAAAATAAAATAAAATAAAATAAAATAAAATAAAATACAATAAAATAAAATAAAATAAAATAAAATAAAATAAAATAAAATAAAATAAAATAAAATAAAATAAAATAAAATGTGTTGAATGTAATGTGTTGAATATGTCCAACTTTGTCTTAACTAAACAGCATTTGTTAGTTTTCTGCTTTAATTGAAAGAAAAGTGCAGCTGAAGCATATAGAATGATTGTGAAAGTTGGTGGTGACCAGGCGGCAGGTTACAAAAGTAATTCTTTAAATTCATAAAATGTCATAAAAATGCTTTTTTATTTGTATGTAGTTTCAAAGTCGACCCTAATATTTCAGGAGAAGTTTTTCAACCCCCAAAACTCCCCCTGAATCCGCCACTAATGGTGACAATGCTCCAACTGAAAAATCATGTAGAAAATGATTTCAACGTTTCCAGAAAAGTGATTTCAGCGTTGAAGACAAGCCTTGGTCTGGACAGTCAAACAAATTTGAAGTTAAAGAACTCCAGACATTACTTGATGAAGATCGAAGTGAAACGCATGAGGAGAAGAATGCAGAATCATTGGGAGTGACATCACAAACAATATCCGTGCGATTGAAATTCAGAAGAATGATTGAACCAAGGCAACGCATGACAACGCTTGGCCTCATATCGCAAAAGTCTAAAAATATATATGGAAACGCTCAAGTGGGATATTTTACTGTACCCGGCGCATTCTTCGGTAATTTTTCCTTCTGATGAACCACGATTTGACAGGTCAACGGTTCACTTCTTTCGCAATTAAATTTACTTCTAACTTGGATCGCTTCAAAAGAAGAAATTTTTTCAAGATGGAATTCGAAAATTAAAAAAAGTAGTAACCAGAGTTGAACAATACTTTGATTTGATCTGTTCAATCATTTTGTTTAAAAAAATAGCATTTTCCGCAAACAAAAAAACGTACCGAAATAATTTGTACTCCAGTTAGTAGCAACCTTTGCATTTATAATGTCAAGTTGTATAATTTCGACTTATTTGATTTGTGTTCTTCCAACTTCTTTGACTTCATTACTAATAGTTTTATTGTTGTAAAATGATGTCTCATCTCAATATCCGGCAACACTGCCATTACAAATGCAACAGTTATTGCAGCGATATTATGGCCCGAATGCGTCAACAACTGGGCGGCAAGTCAGTCAATGCAACACACAGACAGACATACATACAACATACAGTTGGATCAACATATCGATGTATGAATGGCGTAGCCGTTGCAAAGAAAAATAATAAACAACTTGAAGGCCGGACAGGCGTTGTGTTTGTATGTATGTATGTATGTAAGTGCGTGCATGGCTTTGCTATCTTTGGCAGACCACGACAAACAACAGCAACAACAACTACTTATAAGTAAATGTAATTATTTCGTCATTGCTGTGGCATTTGTGGAATTTCCGTTCGGTTAGACATGTTCGGTGTGTTGCGTTGCGTTGACGCACACTGGCGCTGACACCGAGACGCACAACAACATTCACCGACATTTTTTATAGTTTTATTTTTTTTGTTTAATTTTTATGGGTTTTTTCTGTTGGTTGCCCTTGTTTGCACACATGATTTGTCATTCATAAATAAGTGGTCGATACAATACAACAGTTTTGTTGCTTGCACTTTGATTTGTCTTTGACCATAGACCACTGCAGTGTGATGGACTGGGTTAAGGTTGATTTTGGTGACAGAAAATATCTGTTGGACACAGTTCAACAGTCAGCTGGTGCCATTTTTTTAATTGTAGTGAAATTTTTTCGGTTTCGATATTATTGGCAAAAGGGAAATTCTGATTCTAGAGTTGTCTGGTATTGTTACAATTGTTACAATTTAAAAGGAAAATATGTGTAGTCAGATTTTTAATGTATAGGTTAGGTCGGAGCAATGGTCGCAATGACAAGTAAGGTTAGGTTAAGGAAAGCTGGGCTACCTTGGGCTCCTAGGGTCTTGTTAGAAGAATTCAAAACTAATTGGGTCTGCGATAGATCTATAAAGTATTGCGTGGGTTAGTATGGGTTAAAAGTGATTTGAAGGCTCTTTAACGAATTTTTGTCAACTATTGAAACCAAAGCTAAGCGTGATCAGGTATACGAAAGATCTATAAAGTATTGGGTTGGTTGGTAAGTGTCAATAATGACTTGAAGTCTCTTAACCGTATTTTTTGTTTTACTATCGAAACCAAAAATTTTCATAATTGGATCTACGAAAGATCTATTAAGTATTGAAGGGTTGGTAGGGGTTAAGAATAACTTGAAGACTTTCTAACGGATTTGTGGACTAATGAAACTAAAGCTCAGCGTGATTGGGTCCACGAAATATCTATGAATCTCTTCTTGAATTGGTTGGTAGGGGTTAAGAATGTCTTGAAAACTCTTTTACGTATATATTTTTTTAAACTATTAAAACCAAAGATTTTCATAATTGGGCCTACGAAAAATCTATGAAGTATTTAAGTATTCTTTGGTAGGGATTAAAAATGACTTGAAGACTCTTTTACGGAACTTTAACTGTTAAACTAGTGTGCGACCGAATATTCGGTTTCGGTTTCGGTTCGGCCCAAAAAAGTGGTTTCGGTTTCGGTTTCAGTTTCGGCCAAAAATGGCTGAACGGCCGAAACCGAAACATTCTAGAATATTTTTTACATTTTATTGTGTAGCGAGTGAACAGCTATTTAGTACAGCCGAGCAGATATTTAGTGAAAGGATGAGAAGGAAAATTAAGATGCCACCAGTGTAAATAAACTTCTTTTTTTAGAATAAAATATTAAATTATTTAATTTGGAATATTAGCGAGTAAGGTACGAAAGGGTAATTTTTATTTTATGTTTATGTTTTATGTTTTTTTATGTTTTTATTAATAAGTATTTATTTATTTATGTTATATTTGTTCTTTATTTACCTAAAGTGAAATTCGTTTGTTGAAACATGGTGATTTTGATGCTATATATGGTGATTTTTATTTCAACTAGAAAGGTTCGGTTTCGGCCGAATATTAAAAAAAATCGAAATTCGGTTTCGGCCCAAAAAAGTTGTTTCGGTCGGACACTAGTTAAAACCAAAGCTTTGCATAATTGGGTTTACGAAATATCTATAATATAATATATATAAGTATTGCGTTGATTTTAGAAAAAAATAAATATCAGGAATTGGTAAGTAAAAGCGAGCCCATATGATGTTGTATCCATTCCTCAGGGATTTTTTTTTACAAATTTATTGGAGACACAAATAGGTTAGGTAGACTGCCTTGTTGTAAGGGTTGTTGGATTCTCAACGCTACCGGTTAGAGCTCCTTATGTGTTAAGGATCGACGTAAAATTGATCGGTTAGAATGTCTTACGAAGTTCAGTGCTTGTGTAATTCATCTAACGCAGAGAAGAACGGGGCCTTTAAGTGAGTACGGAGCAGTCTTGAGATAGCCGGACAGAAGCAAAGAATGTGCTGTGAAAGGATTACCTGACACCATTTTCTTTCATCCAGCTCGGTGTTGCTCATCTCGTGAACACCACTTTTGGAGACAACATCTGCCGTCTCATTTCCTTCAATGCCTTTGTGACTGAGTACCCAATAGATATGCAACCTGCGATGCGATAAATTTAGGTAGAAGTTATTGCCCTGATAGCAGATTTATTGATTTGTTGATAGTGATGTCAATTCAGGCGAACTTCGCAGCTCGAGCTGACAGCAAACATTTCGACTGCAGTAGTTCGGCAGCCGGAAAGATGTACAAATAAGTCTTTAAAGGGTTTTTTATAACTTTGATTCTTCATTCACATTCGTTAGCGAAATTAGTACATTCATCATTAGCTACGACGGGGTTTAGGTAAACGGGTTTTACTGTATGTTGTTGACACTTCAGCGAAATGAGACCTACTGATTTTTAGAGGGGCATAATGAAGCTTTAACGTGAATATAGGAAAAGTTGATCCCATGCGATTTAATGTTGGTTTCACCATCTTTGGTTAAACCCTCAAAATTTATTTGTAGCTGCAATTTTGTTAATTTTTAACATTAAGCTCCACAATTTTGTGCTTTTGAAAATGTTCTTCCAAGGCTTTAAAACAAAATATAATAAATTAATAAATAACAAACAGCTCTTCGCAGTTCTTTTCGTTGGCCATGCACAGCACTTTAATTAACCATTTCTTTCCAAAGAATTTTGCTTGCTGTGTTTTTTTCAAAATTCCTCTAATTGCATTATATGGAAAATGCACTTTTCACTATTTAATTGTTAAATGAGCGTAATTTGGCATAGAATTGTTTTATTTGTTTTTGTTTTTTGAGAGTTGCTGTTGCCTTGCGTGCAGTGCTGCATGCTGCAAGTGGCACTTGGGCCAGTAGACCTTGAAAAATTCAAAGCAAATCGGCGTGTGCAGCGAGCCAAGAAGCTGCTGCAGCTGTAGGGGAGAGCAGCAACGCTGTCAGGCAATTGTCGGCATTGTAATTGTTACATTTACTAAGATGCATCAGGTGAGGGAGTGGCGGGGCAATTAAAGCAGACATGGCTGTAATTGTTGCAGCTCTTCTGGCTGACTGACATCAAAGCGCACAAACCTAAAGCCAGACATTGCTGGCAGTAAACAGCAATCGCACCGAGCAACACAAGACCCACAACAACAACAACAACAACTACAAAAACAGCGACATCATACATAAGTACAAATTATAATTATTGCATTGTAAATTTATTTATTGCGAGTACGCGTGCTTAAAATGCATAAAAATAATTTTGCAGCGTCGCGCAACAATGTTGCTGCTGTTTAGTTGTTGTTGTTGTTGTTATGCCAATGTGATGATTGGCTGTGAATGCAGCGTTGTTGTTGTTGTGCCTCTTAGCTGCAACTATGTATGTGTATGTATAATTGTATGTTTTCTGTGCATGACATCGTTGCTGTTGTTGTTGTTGCTTGCTTGCTTTTGGCTATTTTGATGTTTTCAATCGTGCGACGTAATTTATTGCACCATAATTTACATTGCTGACGGCGGTCGGCGCTGGTTGCCTATTCCCTGAATTCACTCGCATTTAAATAGCAACACCAACAAAAACTGCAAATGCAAATAAATGCCGTCATAGTCAACCACAACAACAACAAAACCAATAAGTAGTATGCGCCGACAGCAAAGTTAATGATTCAATTAAAAAGCAAACATATTTTATGCGCGATTTAAGCTCCGACTAAATATGCAAACCAGGTGGCAACCAACTTGCGTGCAGTGGGGCCGACCAGGTGGAGTGCGGGCGGCAACGAAATGTGTCGGCTGAAGCGTGCACATGTGTAACGCGCGTTGACGCTGTCGACGCCGAGCAGCGGCTTTGATGACGCCTGACGTTCGATTGCTGGTTTGGGGGGTTCGAGTGCGGTGGCGGATGGCGGGTGGAGGGCGGCAAACGGCGGCCGCATGGCGCGCGTGTTTGCAATTTTAAAATTATTATTATTGACAATTGTTTGTTGTTGTGGTGGTGCCGTTGGCGCGCGTGTGCTCGCTTGCATTTAACTAGTTGGCGCGCTGTTTTTCGGTGTGCACCAGCGCAGAAATGCGACAATATTAAAACAATTAAAAAATCATTAGTTTGGCATAAAAAAATACACGCATCCATTTCAATTAAAGTCATTGAAGCGACTTGAACAAATCGAATTGGAATAACTTGATTGATTAAAATAATCACAGCAAATAAGGAAATTATTATAGGCTTGTCATAATTTATTAGTTTGGCTAACGTGGTAACAGGTTACTGCAGCCGCTTCAATGTAAAACGAAAAATTGCATCTGAATCCTATAAAATTTATACTCTATTCATGTGATGTTTATTTTAACAAGGAATTTTGCCAACCCAGATAATTTTTCTTAATAATTTATGTTTATGTGTTTGTGACAAGTTGTCACAAAGGTTTTATAAGTGTATTTTTGTTTAATACAAAGCTTAGCCTTAATGCTTAGCAAGTTCTACATAAAATTACTTCTTACTTGTTTATTTTAACAAGGAATTTTGCCAAACCAGCTAGATTTTCTTAATAATATATATTTATGTGTTTGTGACAAGTTGTCACAAAGGTCTTATAAGTGTAGTTTTGTTTAATACAAAGCTTAGCCTTAATGCTTAGCAAGTTCTATATAAAATTATTTCTTACTTGTTTGTGACAAGTTGTCACAAAGCACTCATAAGTTATAGTTGTGTTGAATTTAACGTCGAGCTTTAATGTTTACCAATTTATCCATAAAATTATTTTCTACTTATTTGTGACAAATTGTCACAAAGGTTTAATAAGTCTGTTTTAGTTCAATGCAAAGCTTAACCTTAATGCTTAGCAATTTCTCCATAAAATTACTTCCTATTTATTTGTGACAAGTTGTCACAAGGCTCTCATAAGTTACAGTTTTATTGATTTCAAAGTTGAACTTGAGTTTATAAAGTTGAGTTTAGAAATTTTTCCATAAAATGTCGTCCCACTTATTTGTGACAAATTGTCACAAAGGTTTCATTTCATAAATCGAGTTTCGTTCAATGCAAAGCTTAATCTTAATCCTTAGCAATTTCTCTATAAAATTATTTTCTTCTTATTTTTGACGAGTTGTCACAAAGAACTCATGTCATAGTTTTGTTAAATTTAAATTCGAGCATTAATGTTTAGCAATTTATTAATAATATTACATCCTGCTTATTTGTGACACCTATTCTAAAACCACTCACAAATTATAGGCTTGAACAATGCAAAGTTGAACTGGACTTTACAACAATTTATCCTTAAAATTACTTCTTACTTATTTGCAACAAGTTGTCACAATGCTTTCAAAAGTCATAGTTGTGTTGAATTTCAATGTTAAGCAGTTTATCCATAAAATCACTTCCTATATATTTGTGACAAGTAGACTCAAAGCACTCACAAATCATAGATTGGACCAATTTAAAATTTAACTGGACTTTGCAGCTATTTATCCATAAAATTGTTTCCTCTTCATCTGTGAGAAGTTGTCACAATGCTCTCACAAGTCATAGGTTTGTTCGATGCAATGTAGAACTTACATTTTTAACAATTTACACATAATATTACTTCCTACTTATTAGCGACGACTATCGAAGACGAGCCAAAAACGAACTGTGAGACCGTATCTGGGCTGCATCAAGTTTAAGACGCCCTATCACGTCTTAGTGTGACCAACTGGAGCAAAGGCGTCTGGATTTCTATGGTCAGTTAAGTTAGTTAGTAGGTAAGTAAAGTAAAAAGTTCAGTACGTAAATAAGTCAGTAATTAATAAAAGAAGGGATTTTTATTAACCTGAATTTGAAGCAATTTGTGTATTTTGTATTTGTGACAAGTGGACAAAAAAATTCTCTACAAGACTAGTTATAATTCTTCGCGACAAATTGTCACAATGTTCTTACAAGTAATTTCTTTGTTTGGTGCAAAATTCAACCACTTAATTAATTAAATTCTCTACAAAACAAGTCTATATTTACTTGTGACAAGTTGTCGCAATGCCTTAAAATACAATTTTATTGATGCATCGATGTTTTTCAATTTAATTGAATTATTCTTTACTGTGTTTAGAACTAATATTCAATAACATTCATTTGTGACAAATTGTCACAATATTCTTACAAGTAATTTCTTTGTTTGGTGCAAAATCCACACAGTGGTTTAATTAATTTATCTACAAAACCAGTTTATATTAACTTGTGACAAGTTGTCACAATGCTGTCATTTGTTACAACATTTTAGGTACATCACACGTTTGAAAATGAAAATGATTGGAATTCAATGTTTTTCAGCTGCACAAAGCCAAAATTTAATTGATTTCGCATACGTCGAAAATTGTTTGGGCTTTGCCATTTTTATTGCAATGCGCAGCAGCAACCGTTGTTCATTGCCAAAAATGTGCAAATGCGAAACAAATTTCACCTATGTAGATATGAGTTGGTATTGTTGTTGTAATAGTTGTGCGCAACATTGTTGCAATTACGCCATTAAGTAAATCGCCACAATTTTCACAGTTTATTTACAAAATTAAATTTAGCAAACACACACACATAGACAAAAAACAACAAAAATCAAATGAAGAAAAACAAATAACAACAACAACAAAACGCACGCACAGTGCTGCTCGCTGCCGCTGCTTGGATTTGTAGGTATTTATTTGTGGTTGAGTTTGCTTTCGGCTATTTTTGTGTGGATTTGTGTTGATTTTAAAAATAGAAAAATCTCGTAATAGCAGCACAATAACAACAACAACAATAACAACATCAACACAACAATCCAAACTAAACGCATGAAAAGGCGAATAACAACAACAACAACAACAACTATCAAAAGCGCACCAGAAAACCGTATGACCGCACATGCCAAAAATGTAAACAACAATTACGAACACAGAGCGGGACCGCAAGAGAGCAACTGAGCAGATTGGGGGAGATTGAAGCAACAAGTAAATATTAACATTGGAAGAGCAAAGAGTTGATACCGTAACTATGCAATCTGGTTTTTTTTTGTTTTTGGTGCTTGACCGAACAACTAATTTGACAGTTGGCCTGCCACATTTGGTGTGTTTGGACTAATTTGGCGTTGCGGCCAGTGCTGGCAATTTCACTAATTAATTAGGCAAATTAATATTTATTCACGAATGTGCAAACCGAGCGGTTATGTGGTTTAATTAATTAGCAGGCGGCCGTCGAAGACGATCGGTTAATAACACAAATTAGGCACTCCCACAGTTTTTACACATCAATTCGTCAATAACAGCAACAACAACAACATAGCCATCGCAACTATTTAGCGACATTTCGACGCTTCAATATTCCCACGCAATTTAAGTTCACACAAAATTGCTGAGGGCAACAACAACAACGACAACAATCACTGCGATGGCGGCAACAGACACAGCAACAACAAAAGACACCACAACAAACCACAACAGCAACAACAACAACCACAAAAACAATAATAAACTACAATAAACAACGTACAACAATAACAACAAATACCATAGCAATTATAGCGACAATAATTCACATGCAAATAAAATTTATACACGAAGAAATGTCATAAACAATGCTCAATGACATTCGGCTGTCTCCGATTTTTCATATTAATCAATCAAAATTGGCATTGCGGCAAATCACATAAAAATCACATAAAATTTATAAAACAAAACAATTGGCTTGCGAAAACGTAACTGCACCAACAATATGGCTATAAAAACAACAACAACAACTATGAAAACAAAACAACATCGGACAATAAATAGCAGCAACACTTTATTTAAACTTTAAAGTTATTGTTTATTCGTGCGAGTGTGTATGTATGTATGTATGTTTTTTTGTGCGTGATTTAAGTGGTTTTCACGCGGCGTGCTTTCGTTTTGTTTTTCCCGCATTTGCACACCGCACACCAATTAACATTTGTCAGGTAGTCGCGCATTGTTGCTGTCGCTGTCGCTGGCGGCGTCATGCATGTCAAGTGGCCAATAGTGGCCAAAAAGTTGCCTAAACAATCGAATTGGTCGGCCGCTCGAACGGATATGCCCACCGTACACTTTTACACATACAACACATGGCGCGCATGCGCACAAATAAGGCGCCCGAACGTGTACGCTCGAGTGTCAAATGGCCAGTCAAACAGCCGCGTGTTTGATAAATAATAATGCATGCAGCAATTGGCTCATTAATCATCGGCGGCAGTGCGCAGCCACAACGCCCGCAATTATTTAATGACAATATTAAACGCTTCCAACTGTTTAATGTGTTGGCTGACATGCTTTTCTGACAATTTTCATGGTTACTATAAATAATGGTAAGGTTTTGGGACGACTAGAGTAAAGCAGACAACATGCTAAAGGGCAGGCAATGCAAACAGACGCGAAGAGGGTGAAATTATCCAAGAAAACAGAAAGCTTTCGGTAAGGCGGAGACACAGCTTTGTTCCATACTAAAAGTGCAGCAATTTCTCTAAAAGACTGGAGCAACTTTGTTTTTTTGAAGAGCAATTTCTCTTATTTGTGACAAGTTGTCACAATGCTGTTAAAAGTTCTATTCAAAATCCAGTATCAGTTTAGGTAATTTTTCCTTAAAAGTAGCTATGGTCCTCATTAAAACAAGTTGGTGACAAGTTGTCACAATTCAATCAAAAGCAATTTATTTCTTCTCTGCATTGTTTAATGCCAGTTTAAGTCATTTTCTTTAAAACTAAGAATTTCGTTTTTGTGACACGTTGTCACAATGCTTTTGAAATAAATTAATTTGTTTTCTACAAAATTGTAAGCAATTTCTTTTAAAACTAGGAAATTAATTTCTGTAATAGGTTGTCACAATGTTTTTAAAAGAAAATGATTTGTTTTCTGCAAAGTTTAAAGCCAGTTTTAAGCAATTTATTTTTAAATCTAGTGAAAAGTGTATGTATGAAAAGTTGTCACATTGCTCTGAATAGCATTTTTTTACTCTCCAAAACCTCGAACGTCAATTCTGCGTCATTTATGCTATCACAATGATTTTAAAAGCAGTCTCTTTGTTTTATGCCAAGTTCAACGTAGGGTTTAGGCAATTTTTTTTTAAGCGAATTAAAAGTGATTTGTGGCAGGTCCTCACAATGCCATGAAAAGCAATTCTTTTTGTTTTCTATGAAGAGTTTAACGTCATTCTTAACACAAAACTAGTATAATTCTAGTTTTTAATCTATTCTTATAAATCGAATTAAACGAATTTATGACAAGTTGTCACAATGCTATCAAAAGTAATTTTTTCTGTACGCAGAAGACGTTAGTGAAACTTTTAAGCCATTTCTACTTAAAACTAGTTAATTTTTGTGATAAGTTGTAACAATGCTATTAAAATCAATTTCTGTGTTATATGCAAAGTTTAATAACAGTTTTTAGTAATTTCTTATAAAATTAATTAAAAAAAATTTATGACAAGTTGTCACAATGCCTTGAAAAGCAAGCAAAAGCAAGAAACTTTTAAGCCATTTCTATTTAACTAGTTAAGTTTTTTGTTGTGATAAGTTGTTACAAAACTATAAATAGCAATTTTATCAATACTCAGAAGACGTTAATGATACTTTAAAGCCATTCTTATTTAAAACTTGTTAATTTTTGGTTGTTATAAGTTGTCACAGTGCTTTTAAAAAGATTTTTTTCTGTACTCCGAAAACGTTAATGATACTTTTAAGGGATTTCTATTTAAAACTATCTTATTTTAATTTGTGACATGTTGTCACAATGCTTTAATAAACAATTTCCATGTTCTGTGAGAAGCTTAATGCCAAATTTGACTCATTTTTGTTACAAACTGATTTTGAAAAACTGTCACAATTCTCCGAAAAACAATTATCTGTACTCTAAGGACTTTAATTACTATATGAAGCTTTTTACATTCAATAGTAGTTAAGTTTAGTGTATGATGAGTTGTCACAATATTATTTTAAAGGCAATTTTAGTTATTTTTCTGTAAAGCTAGCTTTTTGTCAGTTTTAAACAATTTCTCATTAAATCAAGCTTATGTTTCTTTGTGACAGGTTGTCACAGTGCTCTCAGAAGCAATTTTCTTGTGCTCTGAAAAGCTAAAAAAACAATTTTTCTTTATTTTGAACAATTGCCATAATTCTCCGAAATTACATGATTACTGTTTTAAGCCTTTCCTATTTAATAATAGTTACGTTTTATTTGTGATGAGTTGTCACAATGCTTTTGAAAGTAATTTTAGTATTTCTCAGTAGTAATTTCTCATTAAAACTATATAATTTTAATTTGTGACAAATTGTCACAATGCTCTCAAAAGCAATTTCCTAGTTCTCTGAAAAGCTTAATGCCAGATTTAAATAATTTTTCATTCAAGCTAGTTTATATATATTTTAAAAATTTGTCACAATATTCTGTCATAGTTTATAAGCGCCAACTCTATATTTAAGAGTTAAGTTTTCTTGCAAATTCGTATAAGAAGCATTTGTAATAAATTTATTGCTTTAAAAAATCAGCATTTGAATTTTTATTTTTAGAAACTCGCACCGTACGCTCACTAATTGCATGCAAGATTTTATAGCTGCCGCATCTCTTCGCTCGCTTTTCAGCAACGCCAACACACAGTGGCGTTTGCCTGACTTCCGGGTATGCAGCGATGACAAATGACCGAACAATGCGAAAACAATTCCAGGTAATAACGTCAAGTCATATGAAAGTCAGCGCGAATGCAAGTGAACTCGTCTCGAATCGTTGTTGTGCTGATGGCGAACAAATATGCGAACCAGTCAACAAGCGAACGGGTGTGAGTGAGCGAGCAAACAAGTCGCTTGCTGGCGCACTTTCGGCGCTTTCATTCACGGAATTCCATTTGGGCTATCGGCGAAATCAGCAATCAAGCCGGCGCCGATTGGTTTTACTATTTCGCAATTTATGGCCACGCGGCCACTCGACTGCAGCGCCGCGCCGCGCCGACACTATCTTTACAAGTGCGGCCGATTTCCCAGAAAGCGCACAACAAGTCGGCGCCAGCAGCGATGAGCGCCAAGTGTGGCGCGGCCCCGAAACGGGTCACACGCGGCGATCGCCCCCTGACTAGTCAATACATGGTTTAGTGGGAATGCAAAGTGGAAGTGCTTTCGACTGGGCCAAATTATAAGCCAAGCAGCAGGCAGCTGTTCACACTCCCTTCCACGTATTTGGCGCATATTTTATTATTTTAAGCTCATTCGATTGAAATATTGATTTGGTTTCATTATCTTTCCTAGTTTTCAGCAAAGTCTTTTTGCAGAAATCTAATGCAATAATTTTCGCAGTAGTCACGCACCGGCTGACAGCGGGGGCGGAGGCGAATGAGTGCAGGCGGCAACAAGGTGTGAATTGTTCGCAAGCGCAATGCGAAAAATTTCAACGGCAAAAAAATATTAATAAAATTAAATTTAAATTAAAAAAAATAAAATTATTATTATTTCAAAAAATATGAATAAAACTAAAAAACAAAATTGCAATAAAAACAATGACAGCAACATAAATAAAAACTCAGCAAAGCTCAGTGCAATGTGTAATTGGGCGCTTAAATCGCAGTCGTAGGCAGTCGACGGTAGCAACATGGAAATTTACACGAATGAATATGTGAGCAACAATAACAAGAAAACCAGCAATCGGTAAATAGAAACGGCCAAGCAAACGAATTAAAACAGGCGCATAAATTTTCATTATTGACGCCATTAATTGCACATTTAACAAACGTTTAACTCAACCAGCAATGCCAATAACAACAACACGAGCGTGAAAAAAATACAACAAAAAGCAAAAAAAAAAATAAAACACTCGGTGCAATATCAGCGCAAGTGGAAAAATTTACATACTCATAAAATGCTGCACGCGCATAACCGAAAAACAACAACAAACTTTAAGAATTTGAGTTGCAATTGCACCAACACAGCAATAAATGCTGACTTATTTTTTTAAATAATTTAAATGAAAATGCTGCACGCGCATAACCGAAAAGCAACAACAACATCAAGAATTTGAGTTGCAACAAAAGCAATAAATGCTGTTGTTGCCTTTATGATAGTTTGAATTTATTTTTTCTGTTATTTTGAGCGTTAAGTTGAGAGAGGAAAGAATTTGTGCGCACAATCAAAAAATTAAAAATTAGAAATGAATTGATTGTGTCGTCAAGAGGAATTTTTTAAAACTGTATTAAAATTGTTATATTTTGTTGTGCGTAGATTGAGTTGTTGTTCTCGAAACGACACACTTGGGACTATAAAACGCCTTCGGAATTTACTTAAAATATTTTGAAAAAATAAACAAAAGGTGACGCACCTATACCAGCGTTTGTTCCAGTTCTTAAAACATTTGAAATATTCGATTTTCGATTTTTTGAGGCGTTCATCAGAACCGTCTTCGAGTTTTACTACTCAACTCTACTCTACTCTACTCTACTCTACTCTACTCTACTCTACTCTACTCTACTCTACTCTACTCTACTCTACTCTACTCTACTCTACTCTACTCTACTCTACTCTACTCTACTCTACTCTACTCTACTCTACTCTACTCTACTCTACTCTACTCTACTCTACTCTACTCTACTCTACTCTACTCTACTCTACTCTACTCTACTCTACTCTACTCTACTCTACTCTACTCTACTCTACTCTACTCTACTCTACTCTACTCTACTCTACTCTACTCTACTCTACTCTACTCTACTCTACTCTACTCTACTCTACTCTACTCTACTCTACTCTACTCTACTCTACTCTACTCTACTCTACTCTACTCTACTCTACTCTACTCTACTCTACTCTACTCTACTCTACTCTACTCTACTCTACTCTACTCTACTCTACTCTACTCTACTCTACTCTACTCTACTCTACTCTACTCTACTCTACTCTACTCTACTCTACTCTACTCTACTCTACTCTACTCTACTCTACTCTACTCTACTCTACTCTACTCTACTCTACTCTACTCTACTCTACTCTACTCTACTCTACTCTACTCTACTCTACTCTACTCTACTCTACTCTACTCTACTCTACTCTACTCTACTCTACTGTACTCTACTCTACTCTACTGTACTCTACTCTACTCTACTCTACTCTACTCTACTCTACTCTACTTCTGTACTCTTGGCTTTATTAGTTATTATTTATATTTTTTTTATTTTTCATAATTTTTTTCATTATTATTTATAGTATTATTATTTATATTATCTTTGAATAAATTGATTTCAAGCATTAGTAAAATATTTACAAATAGTAAAAAATGTATATTTAGTTGAAAAATTGCTCATGAATATGAACATTGCTCATAGAACTTGCAGACTTTTCTTCTTTTTTTTCTTTTCTTCTAAAATCGCATAGCAGCCAGAAATTGTTGCCATATCATGCAAACAATTCTCAGAATACTAAAAGTGTAGGTACATACCATACATACAAACAAATAAAGCAAACTTGCGTGAAAACAATTTCGCATGCAATATTTTCACTGTTGACAAGCGATTTGTGCAGCACACAAAAAAGTTGCATCATCGAGTGTAATAAAGTGCCGCTGAATGCCGAGAGAAGAGCTATGAAAAACATGTTGAGTGCGTATAAAAACTTATCGAAGAGATTTAAAAATATGCAAAATAAGTAAGAGAAAAATTTTAATGTATGTTAGGTACATAGTTGCTATTGTTGTTGTTATTATTGTCAGATGGCAACGCTGAAACGGGATGAGTGCATGGAAATTTCTGTGAATTACAATAATAACAATAACAGTGGCAGTGTTGCAGCAATGACAACAACAGCATGAACAATGAGAGCAACACAAACAACAACAACAATAATAACAAAAACAGCAGCAACGCATAATTGCAGCACACAACTGTGGCAGTGATTGTGTTGACTGCTAGTTGTTGTTGTTGTTATTACTAAAGTTGCTGTTGTTATTGTTGTTGTTGTATTTTGCAACCGCTCCAGTAACGGTTATTGGAAAGCTCCGCACCCAGTTACGCCCACACAGGCGCGCAAGCAACAAAACAAATAAATCTAAAACCAACCACCACCACAACAACAACAACAACAATAACAAGAACCACAACACCAATAACAACAATCACAATGCAAATGGCAACATTCCTTTGCCGCGCACTGACTATTCAAACTGTCCTGACTGTTCTGTGTTATGTCTGTCTGTCTGTATGTGTGTTTGTGTGTCTATGTGTCTGTCGGTTTGTGCGTTCGACAGTCTGCCGCGTGCACCAACGCCCATTCACGCACATTTCCACACGTCGTTTTGCTGGCGCCACACCAGCGCACAAAAACAACTAGCAGCCATCATAATGAGCAGCAACAATAAACGACAACGACAACAACAACCAGAACAGAAAAAAAAACATCAAAACCAACAGCAGCAGCAGTAGCCAACAACAACAACACCAATGCTGTATTGCAAGTGGCAGTAACAATTGCAGAAAGGCAACACCAGCGCCAGCGTACAGCCGACCCCACTGCCTTGCAGCCAAAACAACAACAAAAACAATAATTATAACAACAAACACAACAACCGGCAATGTGCGACTCGACACCAGCACACCAGAACGCAGCAGCAGCAGCAACGGCGGCGGCAATGTGCTGAGCAAAATGGCAACAAAAAATCATAACAACAACAACAACAAATGTCAGCAGCGTTGGCAGCAATGAGGCGCATAACCGCCGCACAAATATGCAAAAATTTTCTCGACTTTTACGGGCATTTGGTTGGTGTTGTTATGCTGTTGTTGTTTATCTTTTTGTTGTGGTTGTTATTGTTGTTATATTGTTGGTTGTTGTTGTTGTTGTTGTTGTTATAATTGTTATACTGTTGCTTATGCCGCCATTGTCCATTGCGGCACGTAATTTCGTTGCTGATATGCGCTATGCACTGTTGTTGTGTTGCCATTGTTGTTGTTGTTGTTGTTTGCATTATTGTTTGTTTTGTTTTTGTCATTGCTTATTGGTGCAACTAAGCCCGCCAATCTGCCCAACAACCCGTCCAGCCATTCATCTATGCGCGCCCAAAGTCCCATAACATGTGCCCACTGTTCTGTCTGACGCATCGTCCGTTCGAATGTACACATTGCAATAATCACAAAAACTGCAATAATATTTGTTGCAAGCAACATTACTATTTGTCGCTGTCATTTGTGCATTCTAAAGATTTTCAAGTTGTGCTCTGCGCCTCGGCCACCCGCCGGCGATGCCACAATGGCACTCGTTGTTGCTGTTGTTGTTGTTGGTCGTCGTTGCATTAGTGGTTTGCTTTCGCTCTGTTCATCAGTTGTTTCAGTTCTTATGTCTTTTGCTTCGTTGCTGTCTGCGTCTTCGTCTTTTGCTGCTTGCCTACGTTGCGGCAATTGACATTTGTATGACAGTTGGTTGCCCGCTGTCGCTTTTGCTTGGCATTTACAGTTAGTTTCTTATTAGCCGCAGCAATTCGCTTTATTATTATTAATATTGTTGTTGTTGCCATTGTGTTGTGTTATTGTTGTTGTTGCCAGTGTGCTACTCGCTTCATTGTCGTGTCATGCAATATTGTGCCAACGACAATGTTGTCGCCTTATCGCCAACACAAATGCGAAATGGCAAATTTTTCATTTTTATTGAATGTTTGGATTTTTCATTATTTATGACTTTTTTCTGTTGCGTCTTGGCGGCTATTATTGTTGGTGTTATTGTTGCATTTATGGTTGACGGTGATTTATTTATGTAAATACGAAAAACACGCCAACAATTGCCGGCAGATTGGCAATGCGAAATATGGTTAGCGGGGAGGCGAAGTGCGACAGGTGGGCGAATAATTAAAGCGGCGCATTGTTGTTGTTGGGCACAAATTTGCAGGTTAGACGAAAACTAAATCCAAACGACACGTCTGCCGACCAACAGCGACCCCTAAAAGAAATTGTCTCTCTCTCACTCAAGCTGTGCACACACTCACACACACACACATACACAAACATATGTATGTATCTGCCGTGTTCCACAATTTACGACTTTTGTTTTTGTTATTTTCTATTTTTTTCTAGTTGGCCTTTCATCACCTTTGCAAAGTCCTTCATATAAATAAACAAATCATTTAAATAAATAAGCAATCAAATTCACATTCACATAATTTGTTTGTGTGTGTGTATGTGTGTGTTTGTTATGCCAAAAAATTGCAAAAACTTTCACACTATGGCAACAAACAAATATTTTCACCAAATTTATGTCTAACTTGCGATTTGTTCGTTTTGTTGTATAATTTTTTTTTATATTTTTGTTGACATTTTTTATTGGCTTTGAAATATTTCGCAATAGTTGCGTTTGTTTTGTTGTGGAATTTTATTTGGCATTGCGTTTTGGAAATTCCATTGCGCTCTTTAACTTTGATTTATGTGCACAATATACATAAATAAATTTTACTTTTCAACATAATTTCGAAATAGCTTAGCACAATCTAAAAAAAATCTCACTCGAAGCATTTTGTGTGACGCCCACTTGATGAGGCGAGCGCTGATGCAATGAAACGTTGGGGGTGAGGAAAAGGCTTTCCTCAAGCAAATTCAACAAGTTTTTTTTTCGAATTATTACAACGTACAGTGTTAGAAGGTTGCCACAGGATTTCAAATTGTTTGCAGTAAAAAATTTGAAGAAAACATAATCATGATTGTTGAGGAGTTTGGACAAAAATTGAATACTAAAATGGGAAAATTTGAAATTAATTATTTAAAATATAAATCAATAATAAAATAAGAAATAAAGAAGTTTAAAAATTTAGTAAAAATGTATGCATTATTTTTCCAATAGATGGCTTTAGTAACTTATATCCCGCGATGTATAAGTAAAATCTAGTTTTGCTAGAAGAAAAATGTTTTTCTTGACTCAGAGCGCTTCAAAGATGGACACGTTTGAAAGACAAGATTTTGTATTATAAGAATTTCCTAGAAGGTTTTGTGATTGCTTGACTCAGTTTTGTTTTAAAGCGCATCAAAGATGGACACCTTTGAAAGACGAGATTTCATACTAAAAAAACTTCTCAGACAGTTTTGTAATTGCTTGACTTAACTTTGCTTCAGAGCGCATCAAAGATGTACACGTTTGAAAGATACGATTTCGTATTATAAGAACTTCTCAGACAGTTTTTTGATTGCTTGACTCAGTTTTGTGTGAGCGCTCATCAAAAATAGACACGATTGAAATATAAGATTTCGTATTATAAGAACTTCTCAGACAGTTTTGCGATTGCTTAAGTTAGTTTTGTTTGAAAGTGCCTGAAAGATGGCCACGTCTGAAAGATAAGATTTAGCACTAAAAATCTTCTCAGAAAGTTTTGTGATTGCTTGACTCAGTTTCGCTTGAGAGCTCTTCAAAGATGGACACGTTTGAAAGATAAGATTTCGTATTATAAGTTCTTCTTAGATAGTTTTCATATAGCTTGACTCAGTTCTGTTTGAGAGCGCATCAAACACCAGCAAAGAGAAAATACGTCACATTTTACAGTGTTTCTTGGATAAAAGTGAACAAATCAAACAGGTAGCTGCAAATGTGAATAGTAAATATGGTTCTGATATTGTTACAAATAACCACGCGCAATTTTGGTTCCGTCGATTCTGTTTCAGTAATCGCGATGTCCAAGATGCATCACGCTCTGGATGGCCAATTGTTGAAAATGTCTATAAAGTCGTAGTAATCGTCGAGTCCAACTGTAATGTAGGCACTTTTTCGATTGTCTCGGAGCTGAACATTTCCCAAAAAAACGTTTGAAATCACTTGAAGAAGACTGGGTACAAAAAGAAGCTTGCTGAGGATATTTTAAGACCTCAGGGACCGAAATTATTTCTGCGAATCGATGCTGAATTGCAACAAAATCGACACATTTCCGAAGCGAACGGTGACTGATGATGAAAAATCGATCACTTACGATCAAAAAAATTGATCAAGCAAAAATGGTTTTTTGCTCAAATCGTGTTAAGGCGGCGCAAACGGTGGCCGAGACTCAGGATTGACGGTTACAATAGTTTTGTTGTGTGTTTGGTGGGATTTCCAGCGAGTTTTCTATTATTACCTGCTTTCATAGTGGAGCCAAACTCTTAACTCAGACCTTTACTCTCAACAATTGGTCCGTCTGAAAGCAACATTGTCCTAGAAGCGGCTACCTGTAACCATTAGGAGAGGCATGTGTTCCATCAGGACAAATCGTGGCCACACACATCGATAGTTACTCGCCAGAAGCTTATCTGGAAGCTGCTTATGCATCGACCTTATTGCCCAAAACTGGCACCAAATGATGACCACCTGTGCTTGTCTAAGGTTAAAGATTTCGTTGGTGAAACATTTGCTTCAAGGGTGACTCGATAGTGACTCGCCTCATGTTCCGGGGGCTTGTCTAGGAGTTTCATATTGCTTCATCTTATAGTCTGGATCTGGCATCAAGTGCCTGTCTATGGTGAATGATTTTACTGGTAAAAAAATTGCTTGTGAAAATCGTTTGTCCAAGTTTTTTTGCCCATAGGGATGTGAGTTTCTAGAAGAGAGGCCCAATGGAATTCGCTTCAAAATGCCAACAGGTACATATTTGACTTGAAATTGCATCATATTCAACTATGCCAAATATAGCCTTGAATGTCATGAAAAAAACAATTAATTTCTTCTAACTACATTATTTACAGTGAAATAAAATTGTTATATAACCCTATGAACATAATTCAACCTATTAAAAAATAATCAAGAACAAAATTATTTACTTTTTTAAATTTCAGTTTCCTAATTTTGTTTTAACTCATTGGCAACACTCATCGGACAGACATGCCACCGATCGCTTACGTGTCATTCAAGTTGTTCGATACTTTAGTTTTTGTTGTTGGTAGCTGATTTCGAAATATTTGTTCTCCCTTTGCAGTGTTAGATTTAATTTTAGTGTCGTGCTGATCTGGGCCCCCTGCACCCCCTAACTAAGCCCTGCCAGCAGTCCGAGGCGCCTTTTCATGCGCTTAGCAGCAACGATCGCCCACACAACAACACAACAATGCACAACAGCACAGCAACGCTGCCGCTTCCTGATGATTGCGGATATTTATGTGACAGACGGGCGCTGTGAAAATGATAAATATAAAAATTTTCCAACAATTGATAAGTGTTTGACAACTGTGTTTGTCTTTATTTGATTTTAATGGACGTTGGACGTTTGTGCGTGTCACGGCTGTCGCACACCCACACACAAACACACTCCCATACACGCAGTGTTTCGCTGTTGAATGCTTGTTTGCGTTCGTGCTGTGACGCTATCCTGTCGGACCTGAGAAAACTGGTTTCCAAAATTCATTGGTTTTTCAACTGGTTTTTTGTAAGTCAATTGGACAACTAGTTGTCAAAGTAGCTGTCAGCGGAAGCAGAAGTCAGTCAGTTCGCGTCTAATCGTTCACGTTCTGTGTGCGCGTTCATAGGCGAGAAGAGCACATAAAAACGAGAAAAACGAAACAGAGGTGAGAGAAGCAAAAAATACTGTTAAGGCTGATCTTGCGATTCTTCTGCTACAACAACAACGTAGAAATGTTTGCATTTTTCGAACTTTCTGTTTCTATGACACGAAGTTTGCTCGATTTGCACGTTTTGTCTTGAATGATTTCAGTTAGAATTTTGCATGGTTGCGTAAAGCAACGAATTGCGGCAGCAGCTTAGAGGTATGTATTAATATATTTATTTATAAAATTATTCTTTAACTAATTAATTTATTTATTAATTGCAGGCGAAGTCCCCCAAACAGTTCCGGCAGAAGTGTGTCAACAATTCGAAGTTCATCTTGGTTCATCTTTAAGTACACCAAACAAATTTTTTTTTTCGCGATAATTTTTTGTTTGTATTTTTAAATATTTTTAAAATAAAATAATTATTTAAAAAATGCATTGATTTATTTTCCCCTTAAAAATAGAGTCCAGAATAAACTAGTTTGTAAACTAGTCGCTTCGCAACTGGTTTGAAAACTGTTTTACTTCGGACTAACCTTGGACTAGTTGCAAATGGATGCAGACGGGGACAATTGACTGTCGCCTAGGATACCGCCATGTTAAAAGGGTGAGTTTGCTCCAAGAAAACGGGTCAGTTCTGAGGTCAGTTATGACTTTTCTGGCCCGTACAGCGCGGTTGTGGAATGGTCTCCCTGCGGATATTTTCCCCAGCACTTATGATCTCGATGGGATCAAGTCAAGAGTCCACAACCACTTCTCTAAAAACCCTATCTCCTAACCATTATATCCTTCCTGAACCAACGCAATGCCTCGCATTAATAGGGGTCATCCCCTGCGCGCTCGTTCGAGTCTTAAAAAAAAAAAAAAATTACTGACGAGCAACGAGTTGAAAAACTAATATACTTTTGGACCAGTCCGATTTCCTACAGGGTTATTGTTGTTGTTGTTGGCTTGGCTAAGTTTTCCTATGCTTGGCTGTTGTTGTTGTTGTTGTTGGCTTTGCATTTTTCTCTGCTTAGTGGCTGTTGTTCTTGTTGTTGTGTGTGGTGTGCGTTAAATTTATGCGTTTGTGATGAACTATTTTTAAAGCAACAAATTAGTGTAGTGGCGATACAAAAAAATCACCCACACAATGCATAAACACACACACACACACACACATACACAAATGTGTTTGTACACATGTTTGTGGCACATTCGACATGGACATGACGAAAGCCAACAAGCCATGGCCACAGATCTGACTGCGGCCATTGCCGCATTCAACACAGACCGAGGATTTAATGAAAATAACAAATAATGCTCGGATTAGCATAAATTAGACGTAATGAGGCGGGATCGGTATTTTAAAGAGGCATTTCGGATTTTCCGCATTAAATTTAGAAGATTTACTTTAAAATAACACCAATGTTTATGATTTTCACACAGAGCCACACATATACACATTTGTATGTATTTGTATGTGCGTGGGTGTGTCGACGACAGCGCGACAAAATGCCAAGGTTAGTTTTTCACTAGTTTTCTGCTCGTCGATACAGTCATTTCTTCGTACGTTTGCAAGTGGGCGCATTGTTTTTTTAGGTTAGGAACATTCAAGTGCCGCAATAGTTTTCGACTTACGGTAAATAAGATGTGTTGAAAATATTTGGATTTTTCAAATTGAAATAATTTCAATATATTCGAAATACTTTTAAATGAGTTTAAAATCTTGAATTTGGCACCAGTATCGTCAGTCATATCTTGCCTGAGTTAAAACTCCACAAAATTAGTGAATCCTGTGACATATTTGATATCCTTGTAGCGAAATTTCAAATAGAAAATTTTTTTCTATGTTAGGTTAGGTTTTTTTTTCTAAAACGAATAAATTTTAAAGCAATGTAAGAATTCATTCAATTTTTGGCTCCTTCGTAAAAACTGAAGTCTCTTGTACCGGAGTCATTCATTTTTGTAAATTTTGAAGCTTTAAGCAGAAAAAAATGGTTCAATGTATTTTATTCAAAGTATTCTCCATCGTAAGCTTCGAATTGTTCCCAATTTTCAGGCCAGAAAACGATTTTCGTGTTGAAACAATTCTTCATCTTTGAAGTAATTCCAGATTTTATCCAATTTTTGGCTTCTTCGTAAAAACTGAAGTTTCTTGTACCGGAGTCATTCATTTTTGTAAATTTTGAAGCTTTAAGCAGAAAAAAATGGTTCAATGTATTTTATTCAAAGTATTCTCCATCGTAAGCTTCGAATTGCACCCAATTTTCAGGCCAGAAAACGATTTTCGTGTTGAAACAATTCTTCATCTTTGAAGCAATCCAAGAATTTATTCAATTTTTGGCTTCTTCGTAAGAAGTGAAGTCTCTTGAACCAGAGTCCTTCATTTTTGTGAATTTTAAAGCTTTAAGCAGAAAAAATGGTTCAATGTATTTTATTCAAAGTATTCTCCATCATAAGCTTCGAATTGTTCGCAATTAGCAGAGAGAGAGTTCTCCTAGCAGAGGCACTAAGGCTTGAGGAAAGAACCAGGAATTCAGAACACTGGTCTTATGCCTCGGGTCTGACGCATTTGAAAATCTTCAGCAAAGCTTATAACTCTAAATAGACTGAAGAATGCTGAGAAGACTGAGAAAAAAAAACAGTTTAGACAGATCACTGGGCTTCCAACTGGGCACTGCAGACTAAGAAGACATATATGCATACAATCGGTTTTGAATAGGTTAACGCCTGAAGACTGTGTGGAACAGTACTGGCTTGTAGAAGAGAATATCAAACAACTAAAACCCTTTGAGTTACTAAGCTTCATAAGGTCGTTGGGTCTAGGGAATGTTCTCTATCATCTTGTAGGGGGTACAATAGATCATTTTTGGTCTCAGTGCAATTAACCCCAATAAAATCTAATCTATTCTGAGAAGCGAAGTGTTACTCGGTTTGGTCGTGAGTTATATACCGGAACAAATGGCGGTGGTGGCGGAGTTGTGCGGATTCCCTATAGAAAAGGGTAACTGGTGGATTAGAATCTCTGATCTCATCTCTCTCTCTCTATCCGTTCGTACATTCTCTAAGGCACTGAAGGGTTCATGACCTCACAGACAAACCCAAAACAGCCGCCTTCTTCTTCTCCTCAAATCAGAAACGTTCTCACGCCACTTTCTCTCGGAGGATGAAAGGCCTTCGAATCAATATAGACTTAGCGTTAGACTTCTTTTGTTAGAAATAGACAGCAATAAATTAACTTTGATTATCATTAAAGGTATAAGACAATCAAAACAGAGTGCTTACTTCCAGCCAAGAAAACTTTCAAAGGGTGCTACCTCAGAAGATTGGGGTATGTTAGAGCAAAGGAAGAGACAATTGTTGTAGAGATAATTCTGATTAGAGGCTGCAATGTCAATTTCATAGTATTCCGAGATGAGTTCTTTTCGAACTCTTAGCCATGCCACATGAGTCTATTGAAACAGAAGAGCGGTGTCTAAGATAGTTGAGGATTTATTATTTAGAAGACCTTAAATTAGGTTAAAGTTGCTGTCTGGACGCGGGACCTTGCCGCAAGGCTCATTTAGGCCTTCAAATGGCTATTGTGATAGGAAGGAGGATTGAAATACGTGGGCAGTCCGATAAGTACTTAGCCCCACCGCCCGATGGTGCCACTATCGTAAGAGAAATTAACTATCGTGTAGTACATCCTCGTAGACGGCTACTGTCAAAATTTCAGCCATATTGGATTTGTAGTTTTGTTTTGACCGCGTGTGGAAACGAACGTGTCTGCGGATTTTAGAAAAATGGAAAAAGAGCAATATCGGTCGGTGATTCGCCTAATTGGTCGCATTAGGCTACGAACAGCTGCCCCATCCACCGTATTCTCCAGATTTGGCCCCGTGTGACTTCTTTTTGTTTCCAAACTTGAAAAAGTCACTCGCCGGGCAGAAATTTGAGTCGAATGAGGAGGTTATCGCCGCCACGGAGGCCTCCAGACAACGTATTTTTCAGACGGGTTAAAGAAGTTGGAGCATCGCTGGGGCAAGTGTATTGAGTTGAAAGGAGACTACGTTGAGAAATAAATCGCCACTTTTCCAAAATTTTCGTTTCTCTTTTGTAGGCTAAGTACTTATCGGACCACCCACGTATGTGGTTCTATTGAAGGCTACTGGAGAGCCTATCTATGCCAATTTTATTCGTAAGTGAATCCTGCCAAGTTTCTAATATGAGCTGAACTGAGATAGAAGAAGAAGAAGAAGGGGAAGCCTAGAACTTTTTATTTCCGTCTGGAGAGAATCAGGTAGTGCCAAACAAGATGACTTAAACTCCAGGTCCTACGCACTAATCACTTAGCCATGCAAAGGGGAATAATTGGAGCGATGAAGAGGCATCGAAGCGATGAACTTGTAGCCATTTGAATTGCACTAAACATTGAGTTCTGCCAAGAGAAACGACTGGTACATTGAAGAGGCATTGAACTTGGGTTCATTTGAATTCCGAGAAACGAATTAAGTTCGTTCGAAGATGGGGTTCGTTTTAGCCAACACCGAACATAGGGGGGGGGGGGGTTCTTTGGGCATCTCAGTGCTTTGGGCCTTTTCAGGTCTCCGAGTGTACTTGCTGAGAAACCAGGAAGCAGCCTGTCTAACCTAATCTAATCTAATCACTGAATGATGCCATAAGGAACTACTGGAACTTGTGGCCATTTGAATTACACCAAATAGTGATTTCCAGTTAAGCTGAATGAAATAAAAACTACGTAAACATCGTCTTGATGAAAATGGAAGCCATATGGATTTTTAGTATTGGCAAAAATGACATATAGCTCGAGCTCATAGTGAAATAAATGTTGTTTATATTTCGCATAGTGAAATGAATTTTATTTATTTCACTACTAAATTTTATTTATTTCACTATGGTTCGAGCTGTTCGACTCAGTAGACTGAACTTGACTTATTAAGCTATGTTCACAGTTCGACAAATTATAAAGTAATAAAATTTTCCTTTTGGCGTTTGACTTCATCTTCAAGAAGAACATTTTTTTAATTTTCCATTCATAAACCTATGCAATATTAACCCATTGACAACTGCACAGCGCCAGTGTACACAAATAAGAAACATAAATGTGACAAGCCAAAGCGAAATGGCAACATGAGTTGCCATTTGAGCTGTTTGGCGCGAACACGTGTTGCACCAACAACAGGCGACAACGGAAGGAAGCAGCAGCAACACGCTATGGCGCGACAACCTGTCGGGCGAAATAGGCAACAACAAAAGGCAATTGTCAGCGCTTTGCATGTGTGTGTGTGTTAGTGAGCGCGTCAAAGGTGGATTGGACTGTCAACGCATCGAATGTCTCATTATGCGTGCAAACGTACGCAGCACCACAGTGCTTAAAACAACAATAACAACAACAAAATAAAACAAATAAAGCAAAGGGTGCAACAAAAGGCAACTTGAACGACAACGACAGCAACAACAATAACAAAGCAGCAATTGCAGCTTAAGCATTTAAAGCTGAGTGCACCTGAAGAAGTGTGAAAATATTTGTAGACCACAACGGCACAGCGGCAACAAGAACAAGAACAACAACATTAACCTTTGCAACCGCGAACAACAACAATGACTTGGCTTGGCGCTGGTGAATACAAAAATACAAAAAAAATCGAAACATGACTTTTTGTTGTGGCAGCGGATTAAATTAGCGATGCGTGGTGTGCGTGACAGTTGCAACAAATGCCACCGAGAGCACCGCCAGAGATCCATTGCCGCCATCGCCATAGCCACCAATACGGGCCACCAAGACGTTCGCTGTGCCGACAATACACTTGTGTGTATGTGTGTGTGTGTGTGTGTTGTAGCATTTACCGTTAGTGTTAACACCGTGGGCGCCAAACAACAAGTGATGGAAATTATGAAAAGTGTGAGTAAAGTTGCCAGACATTGGTTTTTTTGAGAGATGGAAGAAATTTTATTTAATTTTAAATGGTTTTTATGAAAATTTTTTAAGGTTTTAAAATTGATTTTATCTTGTTAAAAAAATATTTTTTATGAATAATTTTCAGATTTGAATCAGCAAGCTCTGGATGTGGATGTTCTGGACATGTTTATCATTACTCCAAGATTTATTCAAAGAACTTTTTTTTGTTTAACCCTTTCGGTTATTCTATGCCATATGGCATAGTCTCTTTTCAGTGCCTGTTTTAGGTAAAAAAACTTGTGGATACTATATTTTTGTTGTTCCTTAGAATAATTTGAAGTTTTAGGAAAAATACGAAATTAATAAACTGAATAATTAAGTTGAGAGAAGAGAAGTATACACGTTTTTTTAATGGTATATCTTGAGATAGTGAAGGAAGAAGAAGCAGACAAAATTAGATAACTTTTTTAATTTGACGTTTTCTTTCAATTTAGATACTTTTTTAAAAAAAATTTTGGCTGAAGTATATGAAGAAATATTAAAATTTTCGTTATGCATAAAAAGTTTTATGTTTAAGTAATTATTACAGCCACAACGATGGGGTTGCTCTCATAGAAAAACACTCCAAAATACAGGGTCCGAGTATAAAAATGTCAAAATTTCTTATGGAATGTTGCTAACATAACCACATAGAAGCCTAAAACGTAAAATTTAAAATTTTAACTTTGCCCAGTAAAAAGAAGTTCCGAAAGGGTTAAATATTTTTTGCACTTTTTGTGGATACCGTTTGAGGTTTTAATAATTTTTGTAGGCACATGAAGTTAACATGTCTGTCCCTCAGAGAGACAGACGAGCTGATTTGAATCAACGAGCTTTGCCCTAACCGATCACTAATCCACCACAAGTCTGGATAACTGATCAGCTAACTTTTGAAGCTGGCGAGCGTCGGACTAGTAATAGAGTAAGAATTCTATTCGGATTCTAAGAATTGTTATTTAATTTTCAATACGTTTTGTCTGCCAGTACCTAAGTTAAAGAAAAGTAGACAGACGCAGACTCCAGAAGCTGATTTAAACCAGAGAACTTCGGACTACTCCTTCACTTCGAGCCTCGGAATTGTTCATAATTAGTTCGATAATTTAATAAGTAATAAGAATTTTTGTTTAATTTTTTTTTTAGCTTTTATGAAAATTGTTTGATGTTTTGAATTTGATTGATTATAAATTTTGTAAATTTTTATTATATTTTGATTTTAGAATTTTATTTCATATTCATTTCATATTTTTTTTTAAATAACTTTTGTCCATAAAGTTAACACCGACAAAGGATTTGTGTCTCTTCCTCAGTTAGAAAGAGACAGACATTTTTTGAACCAATGAGCCTTGGCCTAATCCATCATTAGTCCACCACAAGTCTGGATAATTGATCAGTTGACTTTTGATGCTTATTTCAACCAGAGAGCCTCGAACTAGTGATAGACTAAGAATTCTATTCACATTTTAAGAATTTTTATTTATTTTTGAATACATTTGTGGATACTTTTGTAGGGGTTTTGAATTCGATTTCATAATCTTCTGATATTTTTTGTTAATAATTTGTATACATATATATATATAAAATTACAATGCATAATTGATTGATTTGAGTGTGTTCCACAGTTGAAGAAAGAGCGTCGAATTGATTTGAAGCTCGCTGGCTTCGGCCTAATTCATTGATTCATTTGAATGTGTCTGTCCGTTCCTCAGTTAAATAAAGACAGACGAATACTATATATTTTTATGCGATTTACCAGGAGAATTGATTTGTGTCTATTCGTTGCTAGTTTAAAAAAAGACAGACGTTAAGTTTCGAAGCTGAACCAGTGAGCCTCGGACAGACTACGAAGAATACGCTAACTTTAGAAGCTGATTTGAATCAGTGAGCCTCGTACTGGTTATAGACTAAGAATACTATTTGGATTCTAAAAAGAAGAAGACGTTGACTGTCGAAGCTGATTTCAACCAATGAGCCTCGGACTAGTGATGGACTAAGAATTCGATTCGGATTCTAAGAAGAGGAAGACGCAAAGTTCTGAATCTGATTTGAGTCAGAGAGTCTCGGACTAGTGATGGACTAAGAATGGTATTCGGATTCTAAGAAGACTTTTAACTTATGAGTCGCGGGTGAGTGACAATCTGAAAATTCGATTCGGATTCTACGAAGAAGATGGTAACTTTCGACGCTTATTTGTACCAGTGAGTCTCGGACAAGTGATGGACTAAGAATTCTATTTGGATTCTACGAAAAAGAAGACGTTGACTGTCGTAGCTGATTTCAACCAGCGAGTCTCGGACAAGTGATGGACTAAGAATTCTATTTGGATTCTAAGAAAAAGAAGACGTTGACTGTCGAACCAAACCTGAACCAATTCGCCTTTGAAATTATAAATATTGAAAATAAAGTGAAATTGTTTGCAATTTATTATTAAACTTTTTTCTATTTATTATTTTTTTGTATATTTTTTCAACTCTTTTGTTTTATTGTTAAATTGTTGCGATCTGGCCACCACAGCATTGAAAGGCTTCGTTAATGCGATGCATTGTTTATTTTGCTCATTGTTGTTGTTGTTGGTGTTTATATTGTTATTGCGATTGGAAATTAAACGGCACACAGTTGTCGAACGCTTCAATGGCGCCCAAGAGGGATTTAAATGCCACACAGCAACAATAGCAACAACAACAACAATAGCCATCACTGTACATGTACGATTCAGTTCAGCAGGTTAGGTCACCTCCGGTTAGCTGAATGGACAGCTGAACATGTGGAAGTGGGTGTTGAACGAGGTGCGAAAACCACATAGCGGAGTGGTGGTGGAGGAGAGGGGGAGGGGCACATCATATGATAATAATATGCATGAAGAATGATGCGGCCGCTGAAGGGGTGTGCGCTTGCGTTTGTATATGTATGCATGTGTGTGTGTGTGTGTGTGTGGCTGTTGGCGTCTGGTGGGTGTCGATGAAGGACGCTTGGTGACACGTTCATTTGGCTGAGTTTTGCTGTGTTATATTTTGGCATTTCTTTCATATAAGGTCTTTGTTGGTGTTTCATTTGTTATTGCTTATGATTTTTTTTTGCTTGCGGCTATTGCAACAACAACAAGAACATTTACATATAATAAACAACCGTAGAGAGATAATTTGAAATAAATGGCGCCACATGGTAATCTGATATGCAACTGTACCTTCACACAGACATACACACACACACACACCACATACACCAACACAAAACCACTCATAGTTGTGTATGTGTGTGCCTGACATTTATTTGCCTTGTTAGTGCTTGTGGAACGGCAGCATTTTGCTTAAAGCTTAAATTATGTAAAAATTTCGATTGGCAGTGAAAATTCAAATACCATTCAACAACAGCAAACGAAATTTGTGCGCCCTTCAAGTGAAATGGAAATTAATGCAATTAGCCAGTCGGTCAGCTGAGGCGCGCAGTGAGAGGCGAGCAGTGCCGTTACACTGTGTTGCTGGAAAAAAAATTAAAAGAGAAAAACAAACAATTGCAATGGACGCTTCGCAAAATCGCACTGCACACACGCACACATACACACACATATATGTACGGCATTATGGGCGTATGACTCGTTGGCGACAGAAATTTCCAATAAGTTTTGAGATTTTTATCAACGCAACCGGTTCCGCTTACTTCGGCCAATGTCGGGATCCGCATCGACAACGAGCTGACATTCCAGCAAAAGCGAATTTGCTGCTCGCTTCTCTGCATGCTTGTGTAGGTATGTGTGTGTGTATTCCGATTGCGCATGTGTGTTCATACTCTAATTATGCATAAATTAATCAAAAATTTAAATATTTTCAACTTTATGGCATTGCTGCTATTATTGATGTTTTTGTTGTCGCTGTTGTTGTTGTTATTTTGTGGCTTTTACTCGGTCCGTTTGAAATAGTCGATGTTGTTGTTATTGTTATTGCTCTTTCAAAACATTCCATGCTTAAATGTTTAAATTAATCAATTGGAAATATTTCGCTTTGTGTTTTATTTGTTTTAATTTCGGTTTTTTAATCTTCTTCGTGTCATTTTCCATTCTGTTTTCTTCTTTTTATATGTGTCAGCACACAGTTTATGTTCATTTCGATGTCGTTCAGCTCAGTTTTTTGCTGCTACACATTTGGCTATAGGGGATTTTTTTATACAGTTGTGTGCAAAACTTTAGAAATATGGAAGATGTTTCAAGTTGATTTTAGCTGAGAATCAGATAGATATGTCAATATATTTTCGATATATGTATGACAGTGAAATCAGGTTTACTTGCAATTTAAAAATTTCCTGATGAAATTTCCTTATGAAATTTCCATTTTCATAAGTTTTTGCTTAAGTTTACTTAAGTTTTGCTTCATTTAAGTTACTGCTTTATTTATTTCATCTAAGAAATACCAATATTTGGAATAAGCAACTTGATAAGTGACTTAAGTTAACTTAAGTTTTTACTATACTGATTTCAACTAAACGATTTATGTCAAAATTATGTCGATTCGGAATTTGGATATAAAGTTTCTTTGAAAAATGTTTTAATAAAGATTTCCAATATTTGGAATATGCAACTTCATAAGTTGCTTAAGTTCCCAAATTTTGCACTTCACTAAATTAAGCTAAAAAATCATGTCGATATGAAATCATGTTTCTTTCAAAATTTTTTTATAAAGATTTTCAATATTAAAAATAAACAACTGCTTAAGTTACTTAAGTTCACTTCAGTTTGCAATTTATTGATTTCAGCTAAAAGATTTGAATTAAAATAATCTCGATAAGGAAACATAAGTTTCTTTCACAAATTTTTAATAAAAATACAACTCCTTCAGCTACTCAAGTTCACTTAAGTTTTTCAATAATTTCAGCTAAAAGTATTGTATGAAAATCATGTTGATATGTTGTGTTTCTTTTACAAATATTTTTATCAACGTTTCTGATCTTTGGATTAATTTACTCCTTAAGTTACTTAAATTCACTTAAGTTTGCTCTTCAATGGTTTCAGTTAAAAAATGTGTATCAAACTCATGTCGACAAGGAACCATAAGTTTCTTTCAACAATTTTGTAATAAAGATTGTAATATTTGGAATATGAAACTCTTTAAGTTACTTAAGTTCACTTAAGTTTGCACTGCAACAATTTCAGCTAAGGCTGAATTTGAATGGAACTTTAGTTTGCACTTTACTGATTTTAGCTAAACGATTTGAATTGAAATAATGTCGACAAGGAACCATAAGTTTTTTTCACAAATGGTTTAGTAAGGATTTCCAATATTTGGATTATAAAACTTTCTAAGTTACTTAAGTTTACTTAAGTTTTTACTTTGGCTAAAAGATTTGTGTAAAAATCATGTCAATAAGGAACCATCAGTTTCTTTCAAAAAATTTTTACTAAAGACTTCCGATATTTAAAATAAACAACTCCTTAAGTTCACTTGAGTTTGAACTTCACTGATTTCACCCATAAGATTTATGTCCTAATCAAGAAACCATGCGATTTTTTAAATAAATTTATTAACACAAATTTCCATAATTTTTCACTTAAGTAACTCAAGTCTTAAGTGATAACTAACCAAGTCCACAAATATTACTTTTATTTACTGACCATAATGCAGCACATAACTTTAGGCAAATTATTCGTTGGTCACAATATTTTTCACGCAACTGTAGTTGCTGCCGTTACTATATTTATGATGTTCATTTCTCTGTCGCTACTTTTTAGAGTGCGGCATATAAATTAATAATAATAATAAATTTTGTTTACGGTTTTTAATTGGACTTTATAAATCGGGTTCAAATTGTGTTAAAAATCGATGCTATGTATTTTAAAAGCTTCAGGCCGGCCATTGCCAGTTCAGTATTCAACAAGTGGCACCATGAATCTGCATAGCCTCTGGCTTATTGCTAATTAATCCTCTAATTGACAAAAATCAAAACAAGCAGAATATTTTTCTACGCTTTGGACAGTTGCCTTAAGAATGGGTAACGGAAAAAAAAAAATTATGGAGGTCACTCATACTGGAAGGATTTAAAAACTAGCAAGCATGACTTTACGAATGGAGGAGAAATTTTAAGACACTGGTTGCCGTTTTTTAACTAACTAAAGACAAGATTCTTATTTTCTTATTCCATGCAAAGAAAAGGTGGATCAATCCTCATACGATAGGAGGGCTGTGTTGAGGAATCTGTTTTCAATGGAAGTACCATGCCAAGGAGACCGATCTACGGTTGAAGAGAACGTATTCGACAGAAAGAACAGGTTAGATCGAGAAGACTTTATTCAAGAAGTTTAAGACAAGACAACTTACCAATAAAAGTCCACATCGCAAAAACCTTACACATCAAGGAGACTTTACCCGAAAGAAAGCGCACGTCGAGAAAAAAGTAAGTTATTATGTCTTTCATGCACAGATTAGTTGGATGACATCTTATTCGATAGAAAGGCAGTGTCGAGGTTCCCTTCTCTGATGGAAGCACAAGGTCAAGGAAAGGCCGAAAGAAAAGGAAAGGTTACTTTTGTCCACAGACATTTTAGGTCGAGGGAGACTTTATCTAATGCAACGCGCAGGATAAGAGATCTTACTAATAAGAAACCAGGTCGGGACAACCTATCAGTATTAGTTCAATAACATTATTCGATCCATGAACGAATGAAAGTATCAGTTCAATAACCTTATCCGATTTATGATCGAATAGAAGTATCAACTCAAGAACCTTATTCGATCCATAACTAAAGAGATAGTTTTCAGTAGAAGGACCAGATTGACATGACTTTTGTCGAGAGACTTCATCCAAGAATTTTCTAAGAATTTTTTTCTATAAAAGTCCAGTAAAAGTCGAGGAAACCTGTCAAATAGAAGCATTAGCTCAAGGGAACTCTATCTAATAGAAGACCGAGAAGATAGAAAGTAAGAAGAGAATCTGTTCCAAGAAACTCTATACGAAAACAGTTTCACACCAAGGAATCCTGATGAGACCAGAAGATACCCTGCTCGATAAAACCAGAGTTAAGTTAATTGAGGTTGGAGTTAGATTGGACCAATGGAAACATTGGTTGCAGTGCACTATACTCAAACTCTAATCTAATCTAGAAAGAGATTGGCAGCCGAAAAAACGAAAAAACTCACATAAACACAAATGGATGGATCATTAAGAAACCACATTGGAAAGGAGCGATGCGCTCTTAAGGGTGCTGAAAATACGATGATTTCAACATGACTGATGATATGCCTGATACCCACAGTTGAAAGCTCGGTGAAGCTGATGTGAAACTAAGAGCTCCGAAATTTTAAGAAGAGACGCTAACTTATAGTAGGATCAGGTTTAAGACATCAAATTTTGTTATAAAATCCGATTGCAGAGATCCTGATTGATAGAAGTACCATATAGAGCAGTGGCACAATCAAGGGTGGTTTTGGGGTTCAAAACCCCCTAATAACTCTTTGTGGCAAACAATTTAGGTGACATATATGGTTTCAAATGGTATTTGCCATACAAATTGTGTACGAAAAACCCCAAATGAAATCCTGTCTGCGCCACGGATATAGAGGAAACCTTCTCCATAAGAAAGACTATTTCTAGTAGAATTTCTCCATAGGATGCATAGAGCAAGGAAATTGAAAATACTCTGTCTCTAAGAGGGACCAGAGCAATCAGAGAATCAGGAAGCTGATCTGAAAAAACTGTCTGTATAAGAAAGTTTGTGGCATGTTAATTCTAGGATGCACAGATCAAAGAGATCTTCTGTTTGATGGGAAGACTATGTCGAGAATACTCTGTCTCTGAGAGGGACGAGAGTAATCAAAACTGCTCTGAAAAACCTGAAAAGAACCTTAAACCATGTGGCATCTTTGATAGCCTGTCTGATGGAGGACTAGGTCGAGAATACTGTATCTCTTAGAGGGACCAGAGTAATCAGAGAATCAGGAAGCGGCTTTGAAAAAGCTATGAAGAACCTTAAACCATCTGGCATCTTCAATACCTAACTGTCTGAATAAGAAAATATGTGGCATGTTAATGTGAGGATGCACCGAGCAAAGATACTTCCTGTTTGATGAGAGGACTAGGTCGAGGATACTCCTTCTGTTAGAGGGACTAGAGAAATCAGGAAATCAAGAAGCTGTCCTGAAAAATTGTGAAGAACTTTAAACCAGCTGGCATCTTCGATAGCTAACTGTCTGAATAAGAAAATATGTGGCATGTTAATGTGAGGATGCACCGAGCAAAGAGATCTCCTGTTTGATGAGAGGACTAGGTCAAGGATACTCCTTCTGTTAGAGGGACTAGAGAAATCAGAGAATCAAAGCTGCTCTGAAAAAGCTGACAAGAACCTTAAACCATGTGGCATCTTCGATAGCTAACTGTCTGAATAAGAAAATATGTGGCATGTTAATGTGAGGATGCACCGAGCAAAGAGATCTCCTGTTCAATAGGAAGACTAGGTCGAGGATAATCTATTTCTTAGAGGGACCAGACCAATCAGAGAATCAAGGAACTGCCCTGAAAAGTATCTTTAGCCATCTATCACAATCGATAGCTTGCTGCCTGAATAAGAAAGTATATAGGTTGTAGGTTGGCCATAATCCGATAAAAAGAATCTTAAGGTATCTTGTATACTCGACAATTTACTCTATAAACAAGACAGTATGTGAGTTGTTGCTGGACCTTAAGTAGGAAGTTAGGTAGCCCACTTAGGCCATTAAGGCCCATTCTGATACCACAATTAATCGAACTTAAGTCCGCTCACTCATTGAACCAGTTTTAGATCCTTAGGAAGCTTTGTAGAGTGTGACAGTTCTATTGACTGGATCCCCTTGATTGTAGAATCAGCTGATAGGCCTTGAGCAGGGTTGCTTTCGTTAAGCATCTTTTAGCTTGCCGTTCGCACTTTTATGCACATTTTGTGTGACAAAGGAAGCTGAGATTGATTGCGTCGTCGAGTCGCCGTTTTGTTTGTTTGTTTGTTGTTGTCACGAAAAGGCTTTAATATTGTGGGCGGTGCCTGGTTTTGGTGCCCACACAACTACACAACAAACATGACATTTCAATTCGTTTGCTGCTGCTGATCATGTGTTTGTTATTGTTGTTGTTGTTGCTGTAGTTATAGTAGTTTTTGCTGCTGTGGCTTAGTTTAGTGCGCGCCTATTAAATCATCTCGCTTCGGAGCCAAACAAGTCGGCGCGAAAACCGACTGCAGACGGGGCAACGGGGACCCGGAATTACTGACAAATATTGACAGCTGATAATAATATTAATAAAACGACTACTGCTCCGATGGCCGCACACACAGACACCAATGCGCGAACATAGTCGTTCGGAGGCAGTTGATTAGGTCGCGCAACATGTCGTCCAGTCAAACGAACAGCGGGCAGTCCATAAATATTAATCGAGCCCATTACGCGACGCGCAATTTCTTTCACTACAAGCGGTCACATTTTGTTGTTGTTGCTGTTGTTGTTGGTGTAACAAAAAATTCATATATGTACAAATATGTGTTTTTGTTTTTGTTGCTATTTTGCCATAACGATTTACGCACTTTGTCGAGTTCGGGGCGGCCAGTGTTGCGTGTAAAATTGACTAATGTGCGTACACACCAAACAACATTATCTTCCCACATATATACATATTTATACATATGAGTGTATGTAGCTGTGTGTGTGTGTGTGTATGTGTATTACAGCACCTTAAAGGCACAAACAACTGTCACTGTCCACCATTCCGGCCGCAAGGCATCGAAAAAAGCAAATGGCTGCTGCTGTTGTTTTCAATAAAAACAACTGAAAGCCGCACAACAACAAAACACAGCAGTAACAATCCAAAGCACAAATATTATCAAAATACTTTCCTACACACACACACACACACACTATTTCGATTTCATTTTTTTCCACACATATTTTAACTTGGCGCAGAATTAAATCAAAACAACAAAATTACAATAACAACAACATTAAGCACTAAATAGCAACGACAACAACAACGACAACTCAACAACCAATCAGCGGCGACAACATATCAGCAAGTCAATCCCCGTCAAGTCGCGCCAAGTCAAGTCACAGCGAATAAAGCGCCGTAAAAAAATAAGTGAAAATAAATGGAAAAAATTAAAAAAAAACAATAAATTAACAAAAAAAAAGCGAGGGCATTAAAAAACTAAAAAAAACTATCAACTGGCGATGATTGTTTATTTTGGTGCTTAATATGCAGGTTGTTGTTGTTTGATTTTTTACAAAATTCAAAATTAAATGTAAATGAAATTAAATGAAACGCATACATATGGCTGTCTCTTTTTCTCAGTACCTGCAGATTTTATTAGTTTTGAAATAAAAAAAAGTTGAATAAAAATTAATGGCTCGTTTTCTGTTCTTTTTTTAATGGATTTATTATTTATAATTTTTAATATTACACCCTAAGTAATGTGGCTTTTGATTGATCGAGTTTAAAGTAGTAAAAAGTGGGGTTAAGTAAATAAGATTTAGTTTAAAATAAAATTTCCATTAGGGGTATTCACACCGAGCTTGGTACTTTGTTAGTTCGGTACTTGGTAGTTTTTTGCGTGTATTTTGTTTTTGTTCGATTCTTTTAGAACCGAACTAATAGAGTAACGAGCTTGGGTACTGATTTGAAATACTTACTTACCTGATCATAACAACCAGTTACCGTTACAGTTACTCTCAGAGTGAATACCCCTATTATTAATCAGTTGATGAGAAAATCAGGGAGAAAAAAATCATCAGCCATCTGACTCACTTGCTGGCTGTTTTTGGATAAGAAACTCGATTAAATTAGGTTGGGTTAGGTTAGCTTAGGTTCGGGTCTCGGCCACTATTTTAGGCACTGTTTTTTCAACATGTAACACACATTTCATGGAAAGATGGGAGCGGTCATACAAGGTAAAGTCCCTGATTGAGTTAACCTGGTGAATGCCGGAACAATCCATGCCCCTGTGCAGTCCAAGTTAATTCACAGCCTCCGCGTGGCCCTCCTGGTCTCCGTAGGAGGACAAAGTTGGTGTAATTAACGGAAGAAGGCACAGAGTTTAGAGCCTGGAGAAAGGATACAGTTTTTGAAGCCTGCCCGAACTACGAATCGAACCCAGAGCCTGTGGCATGAAGATTCTTGAGGCTGATATGGAATTATGTAAGTCGGGTACTCAGTGGCCCACACAAGGGGTGATGCCCACACACATCTGTGGGTTACAAACATTTTTGATCGTAAATATGATTTCAAATGGTTTCGATCCTAAAAGTTGTGTACCAAACCACCTCAAAATTTCAATTCTGTGTATATCATTGAAGTTCTTAATGGGCCTTGAGAGGTTTCTTTGCCTTTCAGTTAAAGCTTTTAGCTTTAGCTAAAATTGTTTTCAACTTGTCTGCAAATTTTCCATTATATTGCACTACATAGAATTGTTTGGATTTCGAATTGAAATACTGATCAACCCATCTTGTTTGGACTTCTTTTACAGAAGTGAATGATATTCCAAACCAAAAATGAAACATATTCGATATTATGCTACAAAATTGAATGATATTCCAGAACACAACTGAACGATTCGTTCATTTGCTACAAACCGATTGAGAAGAGTTTTTTTCTGCAGAATGTAAGTGCAGATTTGCACTTCAAAGAGAACGAAGAACGTGAGTGAGAACGCACTTCATAATCTATGCATTGTCCAGCATTATCTACAAAAGAAAGACTCACCTGGGCAACTTCTACTTCGTGGTCATTCATGGTCTTCTAGGCTTCGAGAGGAGCTCAAACAGGTTCAATTAGTGAGAGGACTTAGCTTGATTGATTGAAGGCTATTCATAGTCTACAAGGCTACGTGAGGAGCTCAAACTGGTTCGACGAGAGAGCAGAATTAAGCTCGATAGGACAATTCACAGTGTTCCAGGCTTCGCAGGAGCTCAAACTGGTTCAACAAGAGAGCAGACTTAAGCTTGATTGATTGTGGACTATTCAGAGCCTATTAGACTTCGTGCGTCGATGTTTGTGATGTCACAATAAGCCTTCAAACTGATTTAATGAGAGAGCGGACTTAAGCTCGATTGATTGAGGACAATTCAGAGTCTCATAGACTTCGTAAGGATCGCAAACTGGTGCAATGAGTAATCGGACTAAAGCTCGATTGATTGACGACAATTCAGAGTCTCATAGACTTCGTGAGGAGCTCCAACTGGGTCAATGAATGGTCAGACTTAAGCTCGATTCTTTTGGGACTATTTACAGTTTTTAGGCTTCGTGAGCAGCTCAAGCTTGTTCACTTAGTGAGCGGACTGAAACTCGATTGATTGAGGACCATTCACAGTCTTCTAGGTTTCGTGAGAAGCTCAAACTGATCGATTGATTGAGCACTAATCTCTTCTAGAATTCGTGAGGAACTCAAACTGGTTCAATTAGTGAGTAGACTTAAGTTCGATTGATTGAGAACTATTCACAGTCTTAGTCTCCAATAATTCATCATCAATAAAACAAAAAATAATACATCGTCAATTTCGATAAAGACAAAGAAATCGCATTACTTAATGATTCAATCATACGATTTTCATTCATTTTTAATTACCTACTTAAAATTTTTGTTTAAGTTTTTATTGTTTCTTCTTATTATTATTTTAAAATTGTATGTGCTTAATTCTGGAATGGGTGAAAAAACTATTGTAAGCTTAACTTTGCATAATATTTTTAACATATTGTTGAACATTTTTCCATTTATATTTTTAATGACATTTTAATGGCATTTTTATGTTATAAGCTCCCGAATGCAAAATTATAAATAAAGTATACAAAACATGTATAAAAATACATATTCATGCAATAATAATAAAATTAATTTTTTTTTAATGGACCTTCTGCAATTGCTACAGAATGGTCATCGCTGTCCTAAATGCTAAAATGCGGCAGCACATTCCTTGTTAGAGTTTTACGAGCATCAAATTGGCATAAATTGTAGCAGCTGCTAAAAGTTGAGAGAGCAACGAACGTTTTAGGTTTTATAGTTTTATAGGTTTTATATTTTTACGAGCATTTGATAAGAAAAGCCACAGAATTGACCTGAATGCAAGCAAATCGAAATTAAAGTGACTGCAGAGTTTGGGTTTGAAGTTGGAAGCATGGGGGAAGGGTTTGAAAATATTCATTCTTGTTTTAGAATTTCTTCCTCTTCTTAACGTCATAAGTTTGAACTAGTTTCATCTTTCATTTAGCCACAAAGTCATTGACCAAATAATGACTTTGATACTTGCGGCCAATAATGATTTTTCAATGTTTAATATTTTTCAAACACCGGCAACCGGTGCAAGTTTTGCAAACATCTGTCAATGTCAAAATAATGTTTTGAAAGTAAAATTTTTTGCAAAAAACAAATACTAAAACAAGCTCAAACGAAGTGTTGACTGCAATGCTGGGAAATTTTGCACCCAAAACTATCGTCAAGCAGCGCCAGCCGAGCGCGCTGTCACTACTGACAGCTCATGAAGCGCCATCAATTTTTCGACATATTTTTTCGGATTCGATTTTCAACTGTCACAGGAATTTCACATTCGCCATATCTATATTTGAATGTTGTTGTTTGTTGTTTGCAACTTGTTGTTGCTTGGCTATAGCATTGACATGAGTAATACGAACAATAACAGAAGCAATAAGGACAACAACAACAACAACAGCAAAAATGCTTTATGCAAAATCATTAAGCAGAAATATTGTGCAAATAAATGTTGGGCCACGACACGGTCGATATTTTTAGCATTTTGTATGCTTTGCTTTTGCAGTCGAGTGGTGCGCCCACGCAGCAGCGGACAAACAACAAACAACCACAAAAATACAAACCATTAAAGTAAACAACAAATGAAAATAATCAACTCCAACAACAACAAGTTCGTCAGTGATGTTGACGAGTTGATTTTTCAAGTGTCAAACGAAATATTTGCTGCTCCGCTGAACGTTGTGTAGGCTTTTTTGTAAGCGCTACGGAAATTTTCCATGCAACGTTGCACAAACAAACGTAGCAACAAACAACACATAACAACAGTAACAAAACACAACCTGTCTTGTATTATGTCTGCATTCATAAATTTTCTAATTAATTAATTTGCGCTAAATTTCAGCAAAAACCCATTAAATCTGCACGTAAACAAAAAGCTTTCGGGACATCGTTGAGCGCTTTAATCTATTTTGACAGTTGACATGCGAAATTACGACATTCGGTGCGTCTTTGCCGAAGAACTCGTAAAAACATTTTACGACACCGAACAACTTTTTATTGCAATCATAAATTTTATTCAACTCTATTTCGTTGGTGGCTCTAAAATCGGTGCATTTATATCTATTTGTGTCTTTTCTAATGCTCGCGCTAAGTGTACATTTTCCATGTCCCTGCGTTGTGTTCGGTTAATGTTGTGGTTTCAAAGGAGACATTTGTGTAAAATTCAAAGTAGGAGAATCGAAAAATAAATAAATATTAGGTATTTAATAGTGTTGAGTAGAATCGATACTTAAAGTATTAGGCAGGTGAGTGGATAGGTGTGGCTGTCTAAAGGCGGAACTCACTTAGAACATGAAGGCTCATTGTGATATCACAAACATCGACATACGAAGTCTTGTAGAATCTGAATAGTTCCATCGAGCTTAAGTCCGCTCACTAATTAAACCAGTTTGAGCTCCTCACGAAGTCTAGAAAACTCTAAATAGTCCTCAATAAATTGAGCTTACGTCTGCTCAATAATTGAGCCATTTTGAATTTCTTACAAAGCCTAGAAGACTGCGAATTGTCCTCAATCAATCGAGCTGAAGTCTGCTCACTCATTGAACCAGTTTAAGCTCCTCACGAAGCCTAGAAGACTCTGAATAGTCCTGATTCAATCGAGCTTGCTTGTTTGTTTGAGCACCTTATGAAGCCTAGAAAACCGTGAATAGTCCTCAATCAATCAAACTAAAGTTTGCTCACTCATGAACCAGTTTAACCCATTAGCGCTCAAAACGTCTAAAATTTTTGTACAACTTTGCGATTGTACCAAGCGATGAAATCGGCGTAACGGATAGTGAAAATAGTCATTCTATATGTTTTCGGGTCCGCTCTACATGATTATGCCATTCGATTTTCATTTTGGTCACAAGGAAATCCAATATGGCGGTGTTTTCGGAAAAAAATGCAAAAATTTCGACCAGTTTTTTTTTTTCAAATCAATATTTCGTACCGAAATCGATTTTTGGTTGGGGTATAAATATGCACAAAAGTGCACAAACATGTTGAACTTTCAGAAAATACCCAAGTTGCCCCATGGGAATACATTTAACATCCTCAAAATGGCGGAAAAATGAAAATGGCGGAAAATTTTTTCACAATCATTCCTGAATTTTTTGTTTGAAAACGACGCACTATAACGAAAAATGTTCAAGAACAAAAAGTGTTTAGAATTTGACAGAGAATACGTCTTAATTTTTTTAAAAGGTTTTGATCAACTTTTGGAATTTTGCAAATTGTCAATTCTTAACAAATTGCATAAAAAAATGTTTTACATAAAAAAATTTAAAATTTAAATTTAAATGTTTTACATAAAAAAATTAAACATTTTTTTATGTAAAAATAATGCATTTAACAGAATAATTGTTAGCCGGAAATGCTTAGAATCAGTCTAAGAACATCTATGAATTTTTTCAGAATTTTTTGAGAAATGTTTGCAATTTGTTAAGAATTGACAATTTGCAAAATTCCAAAAGTTGATCAAAACCTTTTAAAAAAATTAAGACGTATTCTCTGTCAAATTCTAAACACTTTTTGTTCTTGAACATTTTTCGTTATAGTGCGTCGTTTTCAAACAAAAAATTCATGAATGATTGTGAAAAAATTTTCCGCCATTTTCATTTTTCCGCCATTTTGAGGATGTATGTATGTATTCCCATGGGGCAACTTGGGTATTTTCTGAAAGTTCAACATGTTTGTGCACTTTTGTGCATATTTATACCCCAACCAAAAATCTATTTCGGTACGAAATATTGATTTGAAAAAAAAACTGGTCGAAATTTTTGCATTTTTTTCCGAAAATAACGCCATATTGGATTTCCTTGTGACCAAAATGAAAATCGAATGGCATAATCATGTAGAGCGGACCCGAAAACATATAGAATGACTATATTCAATATCCGTAACGCCGATTTCATCGCTTGGTACAATCGCAAAGTTGTACAAAAATTTTAGACGTTTTGAGCGCTAATGGGTTAAGCTCCTCACAAAGCCTAGAGGACTGTGAGAAGTCCTAAATCAATCGAGTTTTGATCCGCTCTCTCATTAAAGCAGTAAGAGCTCCTCACGAAGCCAGGCATATTGTGAATAGTCTTCGATCACGAAGCCTACAAGACTGTGGATTGTCCTCAATCAATCGAGCTTAAGTCCGCTCACTCATTGAACCAGTCTTATCTCCTCACGAAGCCACGATGAATAGTCCTAAATCAATCAAGTTTAAGTTGTCCAGGTACTTCATCTTCTTCTCCATAATGTGTCCTACACTTCCTGGAAAATTTCTTCCTATTTATCGTCCATGCAGCTGCCTAACCAAACCTAACTTTCTACTTAAAATAGTAGATAGGTAGGTAGGGCGATGTGTCTGCCCACTTAGGCCATGAATGTCCATTGTGATCAAGTCGGGCATAAGACCGCTAATTCATTGAACCAGTTAGAGCTTCTAACGAATTTTAGTAGACAGCAAATAGTCTTATGGAAGGGATCTACTTAGATTGTCGAAGAAGAAATTGCCTATGTAGTTCATCTTCTGTTAAAATGGAAAGTGAAATGAGTTTTCTTGTCCATGCAGCTGCGACAGAAGTCATTTGAAAACAATCCCAATAATTAGTGTGGGTACCAGGTGACCCGTTAGAACACCTATCATGTTTTTGATCTGCGTTTTGTTTAGGGAGAGAATTTCTAGAACGTCAAGGGTTCAAGGTTGACCAAATCTGAGGCGCATAGAAACTTGTGTCCATCAGCCCAACTTATATTAGTTTCATGAATAGAGCTCGTGTGTGGGTACGAAGCTTACAGGTTCAAAGAGGGACACCAAGAGCGGCCATTTCTTAAGCTCGTCTGCTCTACACTTTCTGGAATATACCTATGTACAGTATGTATGTTCCAGTTTCTTTAAGAGATTTGCTGCAGCTTAGCACAGTGTTTGATGCTATTGGGACTGCATCCAGAGCCCTAAGAGCAAATTGGCTGTCCAAAAGTATAAGGATATCTTGTGCCAATATCCTGTTTACTCAAAGCCAAACAGGCTGCGCAGATTGCTGTAACTTTGCCTTGGAAGACACTGCAGTAATCTGGCAGCCAGAGCTTCAAGTTTAGATTTAATTCTTTGGAGTAGATATCACAACCCAACTTGCCAGGCAACTTTGATGTGTCCGTATTTGAATGGACATCGCAGCTTGTCCCCCACAAAGTAGAAAGTAAAGTAGTAAGAAAAGTTGTAAGTAAGTAGAGTAGAAAGAAACTAGAGTAGTAAGTAAAGTAGTAAGTAAGTAAAGTAGTAAGTAAAGTAGTAACAAAGTAAAAACGTTAGGAAGTAGTCGACTTTTCTGCGTCCTAATGTCTGGTAGATAGTTGAATAACCTCAAAATAGGGTCTGGCATGATTGGATGTATCAATCAAGGATTCAGGAGATCCGTTGCTATTTGTGATTGAGTAAAGTAGTAAGTAACTAAAGTAGTAAGTAGTCTTCTTTTCTGCGTTTGAATGTCTGGTACAGTACAAAAACTTCAAAATAGGTTTTGACAAGTTTGGATTTTTCAATCAAAGAATCAGGAGATTTTAGAAGATTCTCAACGCAAGGGATTGTTTAAAAATGTTCCCAGTTTTCAAAAAACTTTAGTAACAATTTGAACCAATAAAAAGTTAATAAAAAACATCAACATAAAATAAACATTTTAATGAATTTTTCTACATTTGGATTTTTCACGCCGGGACAGACAAACAGGTGATTACCCAACCTCGAGACATCACCAATTTTCCATTAAAATTGCCACAGCTAGATTATTGTTTTCGAGACTTTTATACACTTTTACACAACGTTTACATGCTCGTAAAAGGGTCGTAAAATTTTTGTTTAATGAATTCGGTTTATAATGAAACAAATTTTACGGTCAAATTTCTGTCTATCGCATTCGAATGGCAATGTAGAAATGATTTTCAAAGACTTACCAGTTTCATTGCGTGCTAATGACACTGTCGGTGTGTTGGCAGCCGTTGCTAGTTGTGTTTGTGTGTGTGTTGGTTGTGATGCTTGCGCATTTATCGATGGCAGAAATAACGATAGGAACGATAAAACTATTAAAATCTTATATCGACTTGATAAATTTGGCATTTTGAAGTAACGTGAATATTGTTGCAGCAGCAGATGTTGTGGCTGTTGTTGTTGTTTTTGTTTTTGTTGTAATGTTGTTGGCATTTGCTGGCGGTGATGACTGCTGTTGCTGTAGTGATGATCTAGTTGGCATTGTTGCTGTAGTTGTTGTTGTTGTTGTTGTTGCGGAGCGTGATGTTGCCAATGGCGAGCAACATGGACGGCGGCCGCTTTCGTTAGCCGCAGCGCGCATGCTTGGAACTGTTGTTTGAGTTGTTGTTGCAATAGTGATTGTTGCTTATGTGATGCTTTATCGTTATCATTATTCATAAAATTATTTGTGGCATTATCATAATAGGAATTACAGCGAATTTTCATCAGTCTTTTGTGTGGAGGACGTTGTTGTCTTTTATTGAATTTGCATTTTCTGGTTGCTATGGTTCTTGCGGTTGTTGTTAGTGTGATATTCGTTTGTAAACACTCGCGAAATTTATTGAATTTGTTGCAAATTGGCCGCACTAATTGCATTTGCATGTAAATCATTAGAAATTGTAACGTTCTTAGGCTGCTTGCAAATGCACTGCACCAGTGATTTGGTCCTTTATTTGTTATTGTTGTTGTGGGTGGTGGTGTTATTGTTGTTGTTGTTGTAAAATAATGCGTGTGATCTATGTGCTTACTACAATGATTACTGTTTGTATTTGTACCGGCGGAGTGTGACAGGTTGTGGTGGTGGTGAATGGTGTTTGCTTTGTTGCTGTTGCTGCGCTTATGGTGATTGTGTATGGTGTTGTTGTTGTTGTTGTTGGTGTAATTGGAACTTTGACTTTGACTGTGCGTGTCACGAACACGCTGCCGCCAGTTGGCACAGTCGCACTCTGTTGGTGTTGCAGTTGTTGTTGTTGTACTTGCTGCCGCCGGCGCCTTAGTTGCCGGCGCGGGAATGACCGTCCGTGGGCTGTCACTTTCACCTGCCAGGCATGATTGTGATGATTTTGTTGCTATTGTTGTTGTTGCTGCGGCTGGCATGAATGTTGCTAATAACGTTGTTGTTGTTGTTGTTGCTGCTGCATTATAATCCTGCCAACAGCAACAACTACTACAGCTGCACTGCGTCGACGTTGCACAATGCGTGGCCATTTTTGTTGTTGTTGTTGTCGTCGCTGGTGCGTGTCGTTGCCAATAGCGATGACAGCTGTCGCTGTCACCGCTTCCACTGCGGCGCCGCTTGTTCGCCGTAAAACTGTTTCTTCGGCGGCTGTTGTGTTTGCTGTTGTTGTTGTTATTACTATCAGCGCCACTTGCTGCTGCTGCTGTTGTTGTTGTTGTTGTTGTTGTTGCTGCTGTGGCATAATGTTGCGCACAATTCAAGCAACACTCCTCCATATGTTGTCGACACAACAGGCAAACATTGCCGCTGTGGCTGCCGCAATTGTTGTTGTGGCCGCTCGCAGCAGCCGCTCCGTCATTTGTACTCTCAGCCAGACGTCCACTTTTTCTGCCCGCCCCACCAGCCGACACGTGTTGTAATGTTGTTGTTGTTGTTGCTGCTGTTGCTGCTGCTGCGCGTGTGGCAGCGGGCGAGCATAGGCGCCCTTCACCGCCGCCGCCGCCATCATCACCGCGCCGCTCCATCACGCCTTTACCTATGACCTCGCGTCGCATTCTACTCCAGAAGGAGTTCGGCGCCGTTCCCACACTGCCGCCCGCCGCCACTAGCCGCTGCGACTGAGCGCATGCGGCCTGGTTGGCATTCGTGGGCTGCTCGAAACAAAACTTCATCTTGTGTTGCTGCTGCTGCTGCTCGGAATTCTTTTGTCCACTTTTGACATGCGATGCATTTAGAATTGGCGCCGTCGCTGCCGCTGCTCGTGTCGCGTAATTTCTATTTGTTTGTTATTGGTTGCTTATTTTGTATTTGTTTGTCTGTTTGTTGGCGAGTGTTTTGTTCTCGCCTACTCGCTCGATGTGCCCGTCGGTCCGGTCCGGCGCGCCGCGTCCTACTTTACGTTTCGATTGCGCGTCTCCGTTGCGCTAAGTTTCGTTCAGGTGCGTCATTATCAGCTTCGTCCACGTCTGCCAATGGAGCGAGGCGATTGGCATCATTCGCACAAAGACCAACTGAAACGAAACGCACAAAAGTTCATTAATATTTTAATGGTAAAATGTATAATTAGTGGATATAGAGAAAAAAACAAAGATGTCCCAACGGTAAACGTTTACGAGGAGGTGGGCAACAATTTTGCAGTCAAAGGAAAATTGCTGCGTAGGTGGCGTGGATTTGAATTGGTGAGGCAATGTTCAAGAGACACATGGAAACTTTTCTCAGCAACTATGAGAGGTATCGACTTGAAATTTTGGGAAAATGTTCTAGATAGTTTTCATTGGATGCTAAACCAAATTTTTCATCAAAAAATTATTGTTAAATATATTTTCAAGCACTCTAAAGGTAAAAAAAGGTGGCAAAACTGGACAATTTTTTTTCATATGGCCGCCATTTTGTTTCTAATCAACATTTTGACTAAAACTGTGGTTTAGCATCCGCGGAATTTATTGCAGATTAATAATTGCATACCCATTTCTGTTTCAGATTACTGGTTCCCGAAATTTATTATCGGCCAGCAGTGAAAACAAGGTCACATTGACCACTGAAAATTTGTACTTAGAAAATAAAATTGTTTGACACAAATATGAGTTTCCGTTCTCCAAATAATAAGGAACAACAAGCAAAAAACCAGAATATTGCATGTTGCCTTGTAGCTCCAAAATAATTTTTTGAAAAACAGCCTAAAATCGGCATTCTACCCGGGAACACTCCCTTAAGGTCAAATTGAAGATCGCTTACTGTGGACTGGAGATTGTGGTGCTTAGTGAAAGTTTGAAATATACATTGATTTGGAAAGATTTTGAGGTTAGAGATGAAGATGGTGAAATTGAGTGGGAAACATCGACAATTTATTCATTTATTTTACTTCTAAATCCTTTTATTTCTACTGGTCACACTTCTTCTTCTCCTTCTGGATCTTGGAAATCCCACAGCAGTGACTTGACTGTGTTCAGATACAATGCGATGGTGAGCAACAGAAGGTCAACTTAAGGTCAAATTGAAGATCGCTAACTGTGGACTGGAGATTGTGTTGCTTAACTCTAAATAAACATTGATTTCTAATGATTTTGAGGTTAGCGACTGGAAATGAGTGAATGAGATAACATTTATTCATTTCTTTTGCTTCTAAATACTTTTATTTCTACTGGCCACACTTCTACTCAGACTGGACTAGTGGACTGAAGATTCTATTGCTGAACTCTAAAAAAAAAAAAAAAAAATTTGAGGTTAGAGAAGGAATGATTTTGAGGTTATAGATGCAGATCGAATGGGAAACATCGAAAATTTAGTCAGTTTTGTTTCATCCTTTTATTTGTACTAGTCACACTTTTTTCTCCCTCCGGACCTTGGAAATCCCACAGCAGTGATGTGACTCTACTCAGACTGGACTGGAGTGGACTGGAGATTCTATTGCTTAACTGTAAATAAGCATTGATTTTGAGATTAGAGAAGGAATGATTTTGAGGTTAGAGATGAAGATGGTGAAATCAAATTAAAAGCAACGAAAATGTATGCAATTTTTTCATCCTTTTACTTCTACTGGCCACACTTCTACTTCTTCTGCTGGACTTTGGAAATCCCACAGCAGTGATGTGCCTTTACTCAGACTGGACTGTAGATTCTATTGCTGAACTGCAAAAAAAAATTGAATTTGAGGTTAGAGAAGGGGAATGATTTTGAGGTTAGAGATGAAGATGGTGAAATCAAGGGAAAAGCATCGAAAATTTATTAAATTTTTTGTCATCCTTTTATTTGTACTGGTCACACTTTTTTCTCCCTCCGGACCTTGGAAATCCCACAGCACTATTGTGACACTGCTCATACACACTGCCAGACAACAAAATATATAACAATTCAATTACATACTAAATTCTGCCCTTGTGCGCAAGAAAATAATCGCCAGTCATTGTTATTGTTGTGGTTGCAAATTTTCATACGCAAATGCGCAATGCAAACTTTTCCACAACATTTCACCTGCACACAGCGCCGTCTGTGGGCTGATGGTCGATGGTTCTTGGCTAACAATGACTGACGAAGCTTTCAATTCGCTCCACGAGCTGCGTGATGGCATTTTGGGTTGAACGTCAAAACAATTTACTACGTTGCACATGTCAGAAGCGAGCGAAAGAGCGGCCGGAAAGCAAGAAAGACGAACGCATAGACAGACAGATGACGCAAAATTACGCCATCTCGCGAAATGTTTGTAGTACTTTTCTCTTTTATCAGAACTCAGCCAATGCAGCAACCAACCAACCCAACTCAGCCCAGTCGGCCCGGTCGACGAGTTCCAAGCAAAGTGTTTGTCATATTTTTTCGCATTTCATTTACTATAACTTATTGTTGTTGTTTTGTATTTTGTGTGACGGTTTGGTTTTGCATTTTCATTCATAAATGTTTTGTTTGTTGTTCTTGCTGCTTTTGTTGCTGTAGGTTGTGTTATTGCACTCGGCCTTTTGTTGAGCGGCAAACAAATTGCAAAGAAAAACAAAACAAAACAAACACCAACATCAACCAATTGAAAAGCCACAGCAAAAACAATTTCACACACACATACCCAAGTCAAATGAATGCAAAACAAAACCAAATCAACCAACCAAACAACAACAAAAATACAATCAAAATACAAAAAATTACAAAAAACCTAAAATTAAAAATCTAATGACGCTGCAATGCCAACATTGCTGCTGCCGTCGTCAACGTCAATGACGTTGCAGCGGTGACGGTGCGGCTGCGGCAGCGGTGTGCGGGCGATAGGTGTTGCCGCTTGTCAGCGCATTGAGTGGAGTAAATTAATTGTGTGGGCATAGCGCCAGACAGCAACAACAACAACAACAATGATAACAACAACAACGAATATGATAAACACATTGCTGCCGTGCCATGTGTGACGCGCCACGGACGTGTCATCATCATTCATAATGTCGTTGTTGTTGTTGTCATTAGTCTGTACTGCAGTTGTTGTTGTCATTGTTGTTGGCAATGTTTGGAAATCTTTTTTTCGACGGCTGATGAAATTATTTATCACATTGGATTCGATGACGGCGCTCATTGTATTACAGTGACGGACGCCCTAATTGGGCGCTGATTAGATGTAAAGAACCAGCTAATACAACAATGAACTTAAAATCCTTCCGATTGAGGGATATAATAAAATAAAATAAAATAAAATTAAATTAAAAAAAATACAATAAAATAAAATAAAATAAAAAAATAAAATAAAATAAAGAAAAAAATAAAATAAAATAAAATAAATAAAATAAATTAAAACAAAATAAAATAAACTAAAATAAGTAAAATAAAATAAAATTAAATAAAATAAAATAAATTAAAATAAAATAAAATAAACTAAAATAAAATAAGTAAAATAAAATAAAATAAAATAAAATAATATAAAATAAAATAAAATAAGGAAAACAGCAGGACATATCAGCAACTGGCCCAAGAACTGAAACAGATGTGGCAACTTGACAGGGTAGCGATTGTACCAATCATCATTTCATCGACAGGGGTAGTACCCAAAACGTTAATGACGACACTGGAAAGGCTTCAATTAGCGGACAAATTTTTGACTATACAAAAATCTGTTATATTGTCAACAACGTCAATTGTTCGTTCGTTTTAAAGTATAGAAAGTTAAATTGTATATATGTTTAAAATAATATCATGTACCTGCAATAGTTTTATGTATCTTGTTGTTAAACAACCGATATGTAATATGTAACCCTAGGTTAGGTTAGGTTGAGGTGGCTGCCTCTGTATGAGACACACTTAGGCCTCTTAATGGGCCCGTTGTGATACCACAGATTCCACCCGTTTGAAATGCGTATGCAACACTGTAACCCTAAAGGAGTTAAATAAATCGTAACAAATAAAATAAAATAAAATAAAATAAACTAAATAAAATAAGTAAAATAAAATAAAATAAAATAATATAAAATAAAATAAATTAAAACAAAATAAAATAAACTAAAATAAAATAAAATAAGTAAAATAAAATAAAATAAAATAAAATAAAATAAAATAAAATACATATAATACAACAAAATAAAATGAAATAAAATAATGTAAAATAAACCAAATTGGAATAAAATAAAATAAAATAATAAAATAAAATGAAATTAAATAAAACAAAATGAAATTAAATGAAATGCAATAAAATAAAATAAATTAGAAGCAGATTAAAAAATAAAATGAAATAAAACAAAATGAAATAAATTAAAATAAATTAAAAGCAAATAAAATAAAACAAAATAATTATTTTATTTTATATTATATTAAAATAAAATAAATTTCAATAAAATAAAATAAAATAAAATAAATTAAAATAAAATAAAGGAAGTAAAATAAAATAAAATAAAATAAAATAAAATAAAATAAAATAAAACCAACCCAAATCAAAACAAATAAAATTAAATCGAATAAAATAAATTAAAAGCAAATAAAATAAAACAAAATAAAATCAACTAAATTAATATAATATAAAATAAATAAAACAAAATAATATAAAATAAAACTCAAGCAAAATCAACATGAGAACAATCACCAACATCCTTCACATCCTTCTTCCTTCACATCGCTACTCTTTTAAAAGAAAAGACCTCTCTTAAAATTGAATACAGCTACAGCGGGATATACAGATTTTATCGAAGACAGAACAAAACTTCAGGTTGAATCTCAGATATCTCAACAATCTGAGTGAAGTGAATAGAACAGATCTACATGCTGAACATATATCTGAACATATATTCTTATACTCAGTTGACCAGAGGACCTAAAAAAACTGGAGTGACTGTTGAACCAAGACAGGACAGCGAAGCATGAAATCTTTCCTCTTATCAATTGACCCAAGCAATCAACAGTATATACAAGTAGTATACATATATAAATATAGTATATATAGTATTTCAAAGTAATAGATTTGAAAAGAATTTGAGTTTTATCGATTCGTCTCCATTCAAGACATTTATTTGTATTCGAACTCACAGCTCTTTGACTGATAGTCCAATCCTTAGTGTTCAGTAAATGTATGTAAAAAATGTTGAACAACCAAATTGAATGAGACTTGCAAAGCATTGTAAATAACTGACTTGCCAATTCGATAGTTGAACTTAATTTGTTGTTTTGTGTGCAATTAGATAAAAAGAATTTGAGCGTTAATTGCTCCAAATAGCTGACGTGTGTCTGGGGCGTTGAACACTCAACTCGAAAAATGCAACTAAGTGCAGCGTTGTGAGTTGAGCTTTGAAGGTTGGCTGTTGCGTTACAAAAAAAGGCCTAATGCGAGCGATTGGGCAGAGGCTGAGAAGAGACTGGAGAGCGGGAAAGAAGTGCGGAGAAGTGGTGAGATAGACAGACAGACACATTCCATGCGAGTAGATGGCCAACAAGGTGTTGATTGCGGCTAACCCCAATTATGACTCGGTTGCACTTAAAGCGAATTGGTAGAGTGTGTTTTAAATTGTTGTTGTTTTTTTTTTAGAATTACTGACATTCGTTGTTGATTTGCGTATTGTCAGATACAATTGATTGGGGTCTTGTCTATCAACAATTATTTATGGCAACGAATTGAAATGAAAAATTACTTCAAAAGTTAGCAGAAAATACTTTAAAAGGTATAAATATGTTATAATTTATTTGCAAACATACAATAAGGTGACATTGATATAATCTGTAGAGAGGATAATAACAATGGCTATGAACTATTTAAATAAAAATAAATAAATAAATAAGAAAACTCACTCTATAGGTTCCGATAAAAAAAATAAATTACAAAAAATTCTACAAATTCACAGGAACACTGAGCGTTGCCTTTTCTGAACACTAGAAAGACCATTGCAGTCATTTTGACGGTTTTTAATTTTTAAAATTTTTTTTTATTTTCTTTAGTATTTCTATCAACTTTTGCTTTGATGACTTTTATTTTTTACCGTGTTCTACAATTAGTTCTACAATTACAATTAGCCAAATCCGATGTGTACTTTTTGAGATATCAGCAGATATAATATGTAGTCTTTGTAGGTATGGAAAACTTGCGGTCTTTCTAGTGTTAATGTAACTGTTCATTTGTTTCCATGGAATGTCCACGTATCCCGGAACTCAGCATAGGAACCACCAAGCAGTCTCGTTGAACGATTTTCTGCAGCTCAGAACAGTCTTTGATGTTATTAAAACTTGAATTTATATGTTTAAATTCTTTCTACTTCAATGTTAGATAGTCGTTCTGTTCTTGATCCTTTCTCAGTTCTAGTTGAACTGTTTTTCTCATATTTTCTGCAACATTTTCGAAAACTAACTTAGACACAGATTTTTTCATTCAACCTTTGATTAATTCTAATCAACTCAATTCAATTCCAATCAATTACGTTTTTCTCTTTTATTTTTAAGTTTGATCCTTTAAGCTTTAAGAGAAAGAACCAACCAGGAATGGTTAGAAAGCCAACAATTCCTGGTGGTTCTTTCTCAGCTTTTAGTCGAACTGTTTTTCTACATCTTTCTTGCAGCATTTTTGAAGACAGACTTTGACTAACTTTTTTCCATTCTACCTTTGATTAATTCTTTCCAAAGATTTGAAATAAACAATATGTAGACAAATTTTTCCTTGAACCATTTGCAAACAACTACATTACGTTGAAGAGTGAGAGCCCATACAAATTATATGAACAAACACATTGTTGCATTTAATAGCATTAATATGGAAATTTGTTGTTGATTTTGGATCTGATAGATATTGTTATTGTTGTTGTTTTGTTGAGTGCATTTGCTGATTGTTCAACTGCGTTGTTATTGTTGTTGCTTGCAATAATATTAAAATTTTATGCTGCCTGATGTCGCTGTCGTCATTGACACTTTTTTTCGATTATTTATGCTGCTTGTTGTTGTTGTTGCCATGCAAAATTTTTGCAATATTTCGCTATTGTTGTCATTGTTAGTGCGACAACGGCCCCGCAGGCAATGTTGTCCGTCTCATTGTCAATGCATTCAATCGATCAATCGTTTGCTGTCTGTCCATTCGGCTTTGTTCCTTCGTTCGTTCGATTGTTCGTTCGTTCGTTTGTTGTGTTGTTGGGGCCGTTCGTCTTGTCCGCACGTTCAACAACAATGTCATCAATCATTTTTAATATCACATTAACTGTCAGCGCTATTTTGTTCATATTGATAACAACAACAACAACAATTGTCAACAACATAAACATACGCATAGCAAATTTTGCATACATTTGCATGCAGCAGCCGTATATTGCGACAGTTTGCTGCAGGCATTGAAAATTTTAAATACATAAACAACAACAATAACACTGACAAGGAAAAATGCAAAAAACAACAATAACAATAAAATTAACAAGAATTGTTTACATGTTGTCCTTCGACAGTTCAAAGTCCTCACAGCACAATTGAACAGCATTTGTGCGTATTGTTGCAATAACAATAACAAAACAACAACTTGACAGTCAGTCAGTCATAACAACAACAACAAAAACAATAACAGTGGCTGCTGCTACACAAAAACCGATATTATGAAAGCAAACAAAATAAAGCATTGAAAAATATACGTTGCAGTGTGGCGTTTTGCAGCAACAACAAGCCGGATGTTGAGGGCAGGTCAATGCTGTTGTTGTTGTTGTTGTCGTTGTGGCATATTTTCATAATATTGCTGCTGTCTTCATTTCCGTTCCAGTTGCTATTTCTGGCAGTTTTGTGCATACATTATTTGTTGTTGTTGTTGCTGTTGCGGTTGTTGTGATTTTTGTCGTTGCAGTTGCCATTTGCTATTGTCGATGTCGATGTCGGTGTTCTTGTTGTTGTTGCTGTTTTTGATGTTATGGCATTTTCTGTCATCGCCTCTGGTTGGCGCTCAACAACAGATGGCATTGTTGGCAATTTGTTATTTTTGCCTTTGTCTGCCTTATTTTCACGCTTTTTTGCAACAACAGTGACAATCACAAAAGCAACAGCAACAGCAATGACAACAACAACAATCAGCAAGCATGAGCGGCACTGATGGTGCACAGCAAATGTGTTGACAAGCCTGCAACATGCTCTCATTACAAGCGGCGGTGGCAACAACAACAGCAACAACATCCACAACAGCGACAGCGCCAACAAGTGCAACAACAATGTTTTGCATAAGAAAAAAACGAAACAACAGAAAGAAGAAAATAAATAAAAAGATGCCAACAAGTGCAACAGACGTCAATGACAACCCACATACTGACGGCCGATGCGCTTTTCTCAGGTCGTTATTGTTGTTGTTGTTATTGTTGCACTGCATATTTGCACTGCAAAGGGATATTATTTTACATGCACACCCGCTGGGGGTCTTTTACGGTGCAACAGCAGCAACAACAACAACTACAACATAATATAACAGCGGCAGCCATAAGCGCAGCACTGTTTGAAAGCAACAACAACAACAAATACAGAAACGCAGCTATGACACAATTTTCTTACACTTTGGAGCCACTTGGTTGCACCGCTGCTGCTGTTGTTCTTGTTGTTGTTGTTGTGTTGTTGTATATTGTTGTTGTTATTGTTGTTGCCACTTGCATTTTACATTACTGCCGCCGCCGCCGCCACTTCACACGTCTCGAAGCGAAGGTGGCAATGTTTGCACCTACTTAGACTTGGTCATATGTGTTTGTTGTTGTTGTTGTTGTTGTTGCAGCCGGCGTCTGGCCGACATTATTGTTGTGCTTATGTTCGCTGCAACCCTGTCGTTGCAATGGAATCTGCTGCAGTTGTTGTTGTTGTTATTGATATTGTTGTCTGATTGACTGTGCCACAGCGTCGACGTCAGCTTTAGGCAAGTGCAGTGGCAACAATAACAATAAAAACAACAACAACAACAAAGGCCATCCAGTACTTGCAAAGTGCAATTTCAATGCAACAACAACAACAATATCAGACTGACACCACAGCAACGACGTAAAGGAATCGAATCGAAAGTGCCAGCGAGCGCACATAAAGGCTGTTCGTCTGTCTGTCTGTCTGCTCGTTCAACTGCCTATCTGTCGGGCTGTCTGTCTGTCTGAAAACACCATGCGCCGTTGGCTGATGCAATCTGGCCCGTTAACTGTCTGTCATTAGGGCAGAGCGTGAGGGGGGTGGCCGATTGATGTGCACACAATGACAATAACAACAACAACAACAATAATAGCAACATAAGCGATTGCATACTTGCACTTGCTGCCGCCATGTGACAATGTATAAAAAAAACAAACAAATAACAACAACAGCAAGAAAAATGCATCAAGAAAAACGCAAGTGGCATAGACACACAAACTTATTTATGTAAGTTTGTCTGTCCAATACATAAACATACACATTTATATTTATGTCTGTTTTTTATGTATGTGTGTATGTGTATGTGTGTGTATCCGTGTATCGTCCGCACTGGTGGACGATTTCATTGACCTAAAATTTATTTTGCATACACTTTACATACGTAACGATTCGAGGTTATTTTTTATGCACATAATGCTCAATGTATGTGCATACATATATATTTGTTGTTTTTGTTTTTGCTGTATATGGTTTCTTTATTGGGTTATTGCTAAGTTATTGTTGTAGCATAACAGAATTTTAGAGTAAATATTATGAAATGTACACCAATTGTCGGGCAGACTTTGGGGCTGAAAGTTGATATATCGATTGGGTATAGTTAAGTAGGAAAGTGGTATGTCACTTTGTAGTCGAATGTTGGATTTGAGATGGATTTCATATACCAGGAATCTTTACTACTTCTACTAAGTACTACAAAAACAAGCAAAATTTTTTAAACAATTATCTTAATCCAGTCATACCGACTGAACTATATGCAGTACATTCGATCTTGTCAATCTTTTTTAATCATTTTAATAATAATAATAAGACTGAAAACTAAAAACAAACAAGCGACTTTTTATCTCAGCAAGAGTCATACAAGACACTACCGACTGGAATGCCATACCGAAAAATAGATTTCACTAATACAGACATAGATCATGTATTCAGATGTATAGCACCGTGTGACAGCATTTTTCACACCGGAAAAAATCCATATGGGCGTGAAACTAGAGACCAAACATAGTAATACTGCGTACTCAGTTTTTGATATCTACATCCTTTGTCCTTTTAAGAGGACTTAAAAATTTTGAAGGGGATACAAAATAAAAAAAAAAAAAAATACTTAACCTCGTTGGAATATTGCAATATGTATACCAAATGAAAGAGGAAAGGCTCAAGAATTGACATAAAATTGATTTTTTTATCTATTTGTAAAAAAAGGATATGCAAAAGGTCCTTTGAAAATTTTAATCCTTTATATCCTGGAAAATTTATATATAATATTCTTGAAAAGTAAGTATGTCAAAACCCAAAATCTGTTTGATCACTTGCCAAAATTTCATTATTCTAACTTCATTGGTTTGAAAGTTATTAAAAAAAGCGGAAGTTGCAATTCTAATGAAGTAAAAAAATTCTAATTTTTTTATTAACCCAATTTTTACCCATTTTAGTAACTATGAAATCAATGAAGCGAGAAAAATGTGAAAATTTTTTTTATTTTTGTCGCACGGTGTAATACAGGCACCCAATTTGTAGAAAACTCTGTGGAATACTGGAATTGCATACATCTTCGAAATCGTTGTGAGAGTTATCATGAAAATATAATCAAATTTAAGTTCGCTAAACTTAAACTTAGATTGTAAATCTTTTCAAACGTAAAACTATAGCTTTTTTTTAATTAGTCCTTCAACTTTTGCTTTCGCAGGTTACCAGTGGGTTTCGGACACTTTTAGCCCATATTGTAAAAGTTTGTAGATTTACTACAAATCAGAATCTACTGAAGGTCGCTAGATTTCCTAGTTTAACGAATAACAGCCATCTGGATGAATTGGAAAAGAAACCATTTTTGAAAGCATGGACATTTCGAATGCTCTGGACCCATGTGTGGAAAGCTCGTGAGATCTACTACAAGATAGAATATGTTTAACGTCTCTGAGTTCCTAGTTTGAGTTGAATTTAGAAATATCCTTTTTCAGCTTCAATTCACTCGAAATCTTGCTGAAATTTGATGGTCTATAATGGGTCCATTTGTTAAAAGGTCCTGAGATTTAGTACCGGAGAGAAACTATTTCAAGTCCCTGGAGTTCCTAGTTTGAGTTGCAATTGAGCTGGTCGATTTTGAGAACATGAAATTTATGAATACATTTGTTAAAAGCCCTTAAGGTTTAGTACCAGAGAGGATCTATTTAAGGTCTTTGGAGCTCTTACTTTGAGTTTGAAGCTGCTGATTGATTTTGAAAATATGCAATTCATAAAAACCACTTTTCAGCTGGAACCTGCTTCAATTCTCGTTGAAATTTCGTAGTCTCTGGGCCCATTTGTGCAAAGCTTGTGATATTTAGTACCAGACAGAATCTATATCAGACCTTTGGAGCTTCTAGTTTGAGTTGGAAGCCATTCAACGACTTTGAAAACCTGCAATTTAAAAAGACTCCCTTTCAGCTTCAATTCAATCGAAAACTGACTGAAATTCGATGGTCTATGGATTTATTTGTTAAAAGCCCCTGAGTTTTAGTACCAGATAGGATTTATCTAGGGTCTCTGGAGCTCTAAGTTTGAGTTTAAACCTTGCTGAGAGTTATTAGAAGCAGGAAATTTATGAAAACTGCTTTTTAGCTAGATCCTGCTTGAATTCTCGTTGAAATTTCGTAGTCTCCAGGCCCATTTGTGCAAAGCTCGTAAGATTTACTTTCATATTGGATCTACCATTAAGGGGGGAGTACACTTTGAACGTCCAAAAAGTAAGGCATTTTCGTTAATTTTTTTAAGCAATAAAACACTCAGGGAGGGCAAATATGTTATAACCCATTTATTACTCATCCTTCGAACTACAATTTGTATTTTTTTGAACTCGATTGGCGTCCCCCCGTGGCCGGTGCACCAGGTCGCGCGGGCGTCCTCGCGCGGAAGTCGGAAAACGGCGTGAGAAAATACTCCTTCCCATGTGATCCTGGAACATAAATCGAACAAAATCCTGATAAGTAATGAAATTCGGGTTAGAAATACGTATTCCGATTTTTTTTAAATTAATTGTTTTCAAAAGTTGTGGCCTTAGGAAAAAAAGTCCATTTTTTAACCCTAAAAATGCTTACAAAATCGTGGATTAAAAATCCATTTTTGACAAAATCGAAAATGTGGATACGTATTTCTAAGCAGAATTTAATTCTAAACAAGAAAACCTAGGCGATATCCAAATTTAATAATAACTGGTTAGAGTTATTTCCCACGCCAGTTTGAAAAGCCCCGTTTCGAGATAAACGCGTTTAAAGATAAAATTTCATTTTTCTCATGCTCTCATGCTCTCTCAGCGCGCCGGTACATGTTTTAGGAAATCGCTTCGTAAAGCGGTAAGGAATATTCTGGCGGACTTGGAGTCTTTTCTAAATTAAAGTATACATCCCAAGGAACATTTTAAGCCAAAAAAAAAAAAATACTTTTTTTTGAAAAATCAAAGTGTACTCCCCCCTTAAGGGGGAAAGCCACTGTGACGGGTAAAAAAAAGCTTTGTTTTAAATCAAAGCTTATATATTCAAAAATATGTGTACAAAATTTCAAGTCAAAATTTCAAAGACTCGATAGTTTAACACACGTATGAAAATTTTAAAAGATACATGATTTCATTACGAGAGAAATGGACTCAAAACTTTAAACGCGTTTTTCTCGAAACGACTTTTTTTGAACTGGCGGCATCAATAACTCGAACAATTATGAATCGATTTCTAATTTTTTTTTTGTTTTGTTCGTCTTAGTAGTGGTTAAGGTTAAGCGTAGCCGATTTGGAAAATTTTGTTTTTTACTATTTTTTAAACTGTCTCAAAACCAAAAAAACAAGGTCGAAAACATGGAAATATTTTCAATCGGTCGCCATTTTGTGAAAAATCAAAATAAAAAAACGGCTACGTACAAAGATAGCTACATTCATACAGATTACAATACAATTTTATTTTTTTTTTCTGAGTACGGGTTTTTGAGAAATCGATGCCGCCATGGAGGGGGAATTTTTTTTCAAGCTCTACGGGATCATCTCTATTGTTTAAACTATTTAATATTTTTTAATAAAAATTTGTGGAAATATTATTAGATGTCTGCTTAATAAAATAAAAAAACCCGATCCAAACATTCCTATATTTACTCGGTCAAAAAAAATGTTTAAAATCACTAATTTTTTGACCCGTCACAGTGGCTTTCCCTCTTAAGATCTCTGGAGTTCCTGCTTTGAGTTACAGATTTTGCACGACTTTGAAAACCAGCAATTTCTAACAACCCCATTTCAGTTTCAAAATTACTCGAAATCTTGCTGAAACTTTGTGATATTTTGATTAATTTGTGCAAAGCTCGTGAGATTTACTACCAGAGAGGATCTATCTAAGGTCTCTGGAGTTTCTAGTTTGAGTTGCAAGCTTTGAACTGTTTGAAAACATGCAATTTATGAAATCCGCTTTTTAACTTTAATTGTTTTGAATTCTCGCTAAAATTTCTTAGTGTCCAGACCCAGACTTACTTTCAGATTGGATCTATTTGAGCTCTCCGAAGTTCCTAGTTTGAGTTACCAACATTTCAACGATTTTGAAAGAATAGGTTTGTGAAAAATCCCTCTAGCTGCAATTTGCTCGAATTTTCGCCAAAAATGCTTAATAGAAAACTTCATTTGTGAAAAACTTGTAAGATTTACTACCACATAGGATCTATAGGTCTCTGGAGTTCAAATTAAAATAAACTTTAGATGTAAACTTCAAACTGCACAGACTTAAGAGTTTCATAGTGAGTTGGCCAGTCGGATGGGACACGTGACTGTTGGTGACTGATGCTAGAGCAGAGCGTTTGGCTGGTGGAAAATTACTTGAGCAAATATTGAAAATGTTTTAGTAAAAGAAGAAATTAACTACACAACAACAACAAGAGCAACAAAACAAAAATGAAAACGAAATGCAAAAGCGAAAAGCAAAATGAAATGTGGTCATTGACATGTCACCCTTTGGTGTTGACTGTTCGCTGCTGAGCTACTGAGCAGTGTGCAGCATGGCGCAGTAGCTGACACTTTGACGCCGACGCCGACACCGATTCCGTCGGCATTGCCGCCAATCGATCATCGGTGTAACGCCTATGGCCAGTTGACTGTGGAATTGTGGTGCCGGGGGAGAGGGTGGCTGGTGGTGTTGGTGTTGGTGCTGTTGGTTTGAACCAGTTTATCATTGTCGTTGTTGTTATTTTTATTGTTGTTGTTTCTTAACTTGCCTATAGTGTGAAATTGAAATATCTGTCCTACATGTGTGGTCTTTGTTGTATCTACTTATTCGTTGTATTTCGTTTCGTTTTTCATTGCTGTTGCTGTTATGGCTGTTGTTGTTGTTGTTGTTGAGCGTTTTTTTTTATTTCGTTTCGTTTTAACGTGCCGAAGGTTCTGGGCGCCCTTCTCTCGGCCGCTTATTGTAAAGCAATGCGAAACGCAATGTGACGCGACGCTATTTCAATTTCAAATAACAATAACAATAACAACAACAATAATAATGGGGGGAAATGACTGGATGTATGGATGAACGATGACAACAACAACAGTAATAGGAAACGTGCGGCGCGTATTACGCTTTTCTACTACGCATTTACGACTTTCGTTTACATACAATTTTGAGTCTGCTGCGACTGCGACAGGGTTGCATTTGGAACGATTTTTAAATGTGTGATTTGAAAAAAAAAAGTGATAAGACAGCCCATGACTAGTACATTAGTCAGTGAGTTATACGTGCTCAAACATATTTGACGAATGGAAATTTTCAGTCCAGACATGTGTAAATATTTTCCCAGAAATTTATACAACATCAAAATGTCAGTAAAAAATGTTACATAACACCAAAATGTCCAATGCTCTAATGTCTCATCAGAATATAGATCTTATTTGCGAAATGTCAAGTAATTTGATGATGAAAATTCCCAATAATTTTGTTTGCGATTGCAACTCCCTCAAGTCGCTCAAGTTGCAAGTTTTTTGTCGAACCTCCTTAAATTTTTTTTACACTTTGATTTAGTGAACTTTAGCACATTTTCGGAAACCTTATGAGACTTACACTGAAAATAGAATCAAATACAAATTCATAAAATTCGTGCTCAGGTCTCTATTCTATTCAAACTTAGAACCACATTTTTTCAGAATCCTGTTTTTTAACTGCTGGCTTTTCAGGTTGCCGGTGGGACTCTGGACATTTGTAGTCCATTTTCCATAAGTTTGTGAGATTTGCTACAATTAACAATCTACTGAACTAATTAACTTCTAACAGTCTTCTGAATGTATTGGGATATATAAAATTTTTGAAAGCCCTGCTGCTTGCTGGACATTTTGGGAGCTCTGAACCTATTTGTGAAAAGCCCGTGAGATTTACTACCAGAGAGAATCTATCTAAGGTTCTAGTTTGAGTTCCAAGCTACTCAACGATTTTCAAAACCTGAAATTTTTAAGAACCCCCTTTCAGCTTCAATTCACTCGAAATTTTGCTGAAATTTGATGGTTTATAGATTTATTTGTTAAAGGCCTCTGAGATATAGTATCAGAGAGAATCTATTTGAGTTCTCTGAAGCTCTTAGTTTGAGTTACAAGCTGCGATTGATTTCAAAAATATGCGCTTTATGAAAACCGCTTTTCAGCTGGAACCTGCTTCAAATCTTGTTGAAATTTCGTAGTCGTTAGGCCCATATCTGCAAAGCCCGTGAGATTTACTACCAGAGTGGATCTATATTAGGTTCTGCGAAGCTTCTAGTTTGAGTTGCAAGCTGTTCTATAGATTCATTTGTTAAAAGCCCCTGAGTTTTAGTACCAGAAAAGATCTATATCAGATCTCTGGAACTTCTAGTCGAATTAACAAGTTGCAGTGATTTCGAATTCATCTTTTTAGTTTTAATTTCCTCGACTTTTCGTTGAAATTTCGTAGTATTTCGACCCTATTTGTGAAAAGTTCGGATGATTTACCAAGAGATAAAATCTATATTAGGCCTCTGGATTTGAAAACCCCTTCTTAGCTTCAATTTGCTGGAGCTTTCGCTGAAAATTCGAGGCCTTGTGAGATCTTTTACCAGATATTATCTCTTTAAGGTCTCTTGAGCCCATAGTTTAAGTTAAAAGCGTTAAAACCAATTTGAAAACATGCAATTTATGAAAACCGTTTTGTAATTGATTGCTTTAATTTGTTTGAATTATTACTAAAATTTTGTGATCTCTAGGCCTCATTTGGGAAAACTGATACGATTTTTTAGCAGATAGGATCTATATCACGTTTCTGGAGCTCTTAGTTTGACCAACAATTTATGAAAATCGTTTTTTAGCCAAACTGACTTGAAAGTTTGCTAAAACTTCGTGGTTTCTAGTCCCATTTGAGATTGGATCTATGGTATGTAAGCTCCTTGGAGTTCCTAGTGTGAGTTACAAGCTTTGAACTGTTTGAAAACATGCAATTTATGAAAACCGCTTTTCAACTTTAATTGATTTGAGTTCTCGCTAAAATTTCTTAGTCTCCAGACCCAAACATACTTTCAGATTGGATATATTTAACATCTCTGGAGTTCCTAGTTTGAGTTACAAGCTTTTGAACTTTTTGAAAACATGAAATTCATGAATACTGCTTTTCAGATTCCATTGGTTTGAATTCTCGCTAAAGTTTCGTAGTCTCTAGGCCCCTGTTTTTGAAAAGCCAGTGAGATGTGCTTATAGATTGGATATATTTAAAGCCTTTGAAGCTCGTAGTGTGAGTTGCAAGCTGTCGAAGGGTTTTGAAAATATGCATTTTATGATAAACCTTTTTCAACTCCAATATACTCAAATACGATTTCGTGGTCTCTAGATTTGTTTGTGCAAAATCGGTGAAATTTGCAGTCAGATTGGATATATTTAAGCTCTCTGGAGATACTAGTTCGAAGAGTTACAGACAGTACGTACTTTCGTACTTAATACGATTTTTAATATGATTTGAAAAATATGAAAGTTTTAGAAATTCTTTTGCAACTTAAAATTTTCCCGACTATTCGGGACCCTTATATGAGTCCGTGTTGGAAAAATGTTTGTGAGATTTTTAACCTAATATGAAGAAGTTGAGATCTTTCGTTTTTGTAGTTTAAAGCCTTTAAAAAATATGTCTTTTCAAGAAATCATTCAAAAACAAAAACGCTCTAAAATTAAAGATGGAATTTTGTGAACTTTTGGCTTATTCTTGAAAACCTTCTGAAATTTACTACAAAAAAGAACCTGTTAAAGATTTATAGATATTTTCACATTTGTATATTTTTTAAAATTTGGTATTTTACAAATTTTTGAAACAATCCAGCGGCTGGTTAACACCTCTTTTGATGCTTCTTTGGTTATGCACCTGTCGTTTTTTTATATGTTTACTGACATTTACTCTACTACTTGTCTATCTAGATGTCTATGTGTTTGTCTAAGTGTGTGTATGTGTTCACATCTTTCTGATTGTTCAACCCCTACACCCTCTCCGGCGTTCAACCGTTCACTTTGTGTTGTGAATATTTGCCGCTTGCTTGTTTTTTCCATTACTTTTGCTGTATTCCCAGAAGTTGTAAACCGCCAAACAGACAGCATCTCCAGCTGATTTAATAAAACTTCATTATGGTGAAATAATTAAAAACGCACACAAGTGGGGCGGGCAAATTATTGAATGCGCGTGAGAGAGAGAGAGAGGGAGATAGAGAGAGTGAAAAGGGGGACACTTAATCGGCGTAGAGACGTCAGAAGAAAATTGTACTTACACCAAACGACGCAATATCTGGGCAAATTTAGTTGTAGGCTGCGCAGTCATCGTCAATTCGTTTAGAGCACACACACACACATCAACGCAAAACAATTGGCCAAACATACAAACGGACGACCAAACTGCGTATGCGAAAATTTAGCAGCAAAGTATGGAAAAAAGTTACGTTTATGGGAATAGTAAGCAACAAAGTAATGCAACAAAAAGCGCATAAGACAGACAGCGCAGTAGACAGACAGCAAAAATAGTGGCCGAAATAAAAAATAAAAAACAAACAAACAGCGGCAGCAAAAATAAAAATACGCGCAAAAAATTGAAATTTACACGAAAACTACGCAAAAGGATAATGCGCATGCGTTTCAAAAACAACAACAACAACATACATTAACAAAAAATGCAAAAAAGAAAACAAGAAATCTACTACGTAATTCTAACTGTTGCAAGGCCTCGGAGGCGCAAAAGGTCAGAAGAGCGACGTAGAAGCAGCCACCCATCCGCCGGCAGCCTACCGCAACCAAAACTGGCAGCGCTGCAGTGCAGCCTACGGACGAACCCCTACGCGGCCGCCCACTCTCTCTCTTTTTCTCTCTCTCTAGCTCGGGAAACTGGCGCCCCGGCTGGGGCGAGCGAAAAGACACTCAACGTGCCGCGCCAACTAAAAAAAACAGTGCAACCGACTCGCCACTGACAGCGGCGTCGACAGAGTGTGAGAGAGCGCCAAGTCTGGAGATGAGTGCTCAGAAAAGCAGCTCGGCGTGTGGAGCCTCGGCGACGGCGGTACTTGGCGTTTACGACTTCGCCGCTTTGGGGGTTGTGAGCGAGGCGAAAGTGAGTGGCGCTGGGCATAGAGGGGACGAACGAGGGGATGGGGGGCGTGCATTGGACAGATTGCAGATTGTTTGTGTGTAGATACACTTGCGGCACTAACGCGTAGTAGTTGCGTAGTAAAATACAAAAAGACAACAACAACTAAACATCACAATAACAACAACAACCACAATGCAGTCAGACGAATGATAAATTTGCAAAAAATCACAACAACAAAGTTGCTGTGCAGCGGAAAAGCTGACTGGCTGACTGAGAGGATACGGCGAAAATGCGCGAAAAATTGCGCAATCTTTGTTATGCTGCGATGTGTGTGGATGTGTGTGTGTGTAGGTGTGAGTGGGCAGCGCGTGGGGCAAGCAGTGCTAAAGTAAACTTTCATATATTCAACTTTGCTCTCACTCCACATGTTGCCGCCGCCAATGTACACAAATGTACACAAACGTACACAAAGTTCTAATTTCAAATTGAATTTTTGCAAAATTTTTTTACGCATTTCACAATTTTCGGAAATGGAACGAAAGATGGCCAATGAAGCTATTAAAATTGTAAACAATGCAAAATTATACATAACTCTATCAGAATCATTTATTTGCACACAAATAGAGAAATGGACTTTGGTCTAAAGACGGACAGTTTAAATTAAAAAAAAAATATTTTTGTATTTAATTTAGCTTTCAGAAATAGTAAAAGTAATGAGTCATTACTAATGACATATATGCCATGCAAACAAAATATAATAATAAATAGTAAAATAAATAAATATAAAAAATAAAATAAAATAAAATAAAAATAAAATAAAATAAAAAAACATAAAATAAAATGAAATAAAATCATAAATAAAGTAAGTAAAATAAAATAAGTGAATAAAATAAAACAGAATAAAATAAATTAAATAAATAAAATAAATAAAATAAATAAAATAAATAAAATAAATAAAATAAATAAAATAAAATAAAATAAATTAAAATAAAATAAAATAAATAAAATAAAATAAAATAAAATAAAATAAAATAAAATAAAATAAAATAAAATAAAATAAAATAAAATAAAAGAAAAGAAAAGAAAAGAAAATAAAATACAATAAAATAAAATAAATTAAATAAATAAAATAAAATAAAATAAAATAAAATAAAATAAAATAAAATAAAATAAAATAAAATAAAATAAAATAAAATAAAATAATATAAAATAAAATAAAATAAAATCAAATAAAATAAAATTAAATAAAATAAAATAAATAAAATAAATAAAGTAAAATAAAATAAAATAAAATAAATTGAAATAATAAATAAAGTAAGTAAAATAAAATAAGTGAATAAAATAAAACAAAATAAAATAAAATACATTAAATAAATTAAATAAATAAATAAATAAGTAAAATACAAAAAAATAAAATAAAATAAAATAAAATGGATTAAATAAATTAAATAAATTAAATACATAAAATAAATAAAATAAATAAAATAAATAAAATAAAAAAAAATAAAAAAAAATAAATAAAATAAACAAAGTAAATAAAATAAAAAAAGAAATTAAATATAATAAATAAAGTAAAATACAATAAAATAAAATAAAATAAAATAAATTAAAATAAAATTAAATTTGTAGGTTTAAATAGGATTAATATCTATAAAGAGAAATCAAAGCTAATGAGACAAATGTTATTAATGAGGAGGAATCATGTTTGAGAGAAGAAATCTTAACAATAAGGAGGAATCATACCTGAGAGGAGAACAAGATGCTGTAAGGAGGTAAAAAAAGAATAGCTTTTGCAGTCATCTAATAGCTTTTGCTTCATATCTAATCAAAGCTAATGAGACAAATGTTATCAGTGAGAAAAAATACTATCCGAGAAGATTTGTAGGTATAAGAACGAATCAAAGGAATCAAAGGAAACGAGATGAATCTAATCAATAAGGAGGAATCATGTTTAAGAGAAAAAATCATAGCTGTACGGAGGAATAGAATTGAATAAGAAGGACTCATATCTGTAAAGAGGAACGATAGCTAATGAGACTTATCCTATCAATAAAATGGAATTGAGTAGAGCATGATTTGCAACTAGAATCACATCTATAAGGACTACTCATATTTAAAAGAAGAAGTCGTATCAAACTGGAGAAATCAGAACTGAGCATTGAGTAAGAGCTGCGTCTCCAAGCAGAGATACAAGATATACGGATTCATATATAAACTAGAAATCGTATCTGACAAGAGAAAATTTAAAGAAAACTTCTAGCGTTGGTGCCTTTAAAACAGTCAAAGTCATAAGTGAAAACACTGCTCAAGGTTCCCAAGTTAGTTTCTACCAAGTTAAAAAAGTTCTTTAGAGCGAAAAGATGTGCAGATTTGGCACGCAGTGAAGTCTGAATTACTGCTTTCCCATCAGGAAGACGAGAATTTAGACCAAACTTGGATCAAAACTTAGACCAAAACTTGCATCAGTTGAGAAATGAAGACTTAGAACAGCAGTGTCGGCAGACGTAAACTAAGTTTTCTTGAACTTCAAAGTCTCATCTTGATATCTCTAAGAACGACAAAGACCTAGTTGTCATCTCCCGATTGTAAGCAGAAGGCTTCAGAACTTCTTGACTTCTTGAGAGTTCATGGATTGCATACGAAATCGTGTACCACAGCATATCGGAGATTTTAGAGTTTGAAACTCGATTGAATCTTGATTGAATCAGACATATTTATCACGTGAACACATTTCATAGAGAGAAAGTTAGATGTATATGCTCAATTTAGAAGTAGTTTACAAACTGTAGTCAGTTGCTCATAAATCTGTTTTTCAACTCCTCATTCGTTTCGAGTACTTTGAATATGTGGAAATTTGATTCGTTCAATATGATTTGGACATAACTCGCAGTGCACCTTGTTTCAGTACGACTTGAGATGGTCACTCTAAATGCAGAATCAATTCAATATTCAAACTTCAATTGGGTCACACCATGAGCAACAAATTTAATTTGCTGCAGATGATTATAGTAAATCCATTCGAAATTGATTTGAGGAATGGAAATTACTCGTCAAATTGATGCGTAAACTTTTCATTTTCATTGGAATGGATTCTTGTTTAATATGGGAAACAGCAATGAGTATTTGAAAAGTTGCAAAATTGTTATGTCCTGCACGTTCCTCGGTATTAAATATTCGCAAACACATGCATTTTTTCCAGCAGCTTATTTACATTGGGGCAACAGTGCGAAATCATTAGCAACATCAGGCTTGGCACTGTCAACGCGAACACCAACAACAGCATCCATCCTGTGCCATCCTGTGCAGCGAGAGCAGTGCTACAACAACAATGCAACAATAAAAATTGTATCCAGACTTGAGGTGGGCAGCTGGGCAGGCAGACCAGGCAGTTGTGAGGAAACCCCCAAACAAAAAGTTAAGAGAAACAGTGGCAAGTGGAAAGAGAAAAGCAGACGGACAGAGAGAGAGAGAGAGAACAGCAAGAAGCCAAAACCAACTAAACGGTCGAAGAAAATTTATGCGAATTTATGGCCAGACTTACGCATGGTTGTTGTTGTTATTGTTGTTTATTTTTTGAGCTCTTTTCTATACTCGATTTTGTTGAATGTTTAGTTTTGTTGAAATGGTCAAAAATATAAACAAAGTGAAATAGCATAAACAAAGCGAGAAAAGAGAAAAAGAGAACGTGATACACGTGAAGCATTATTGTGTGTGTGTTTGTGTGTGTGTGTTTGTGTACATAAAAAGTGCAGAAAAATTGTGCTTCAACAACAAAAATACAACTAAATATCAGATTTTATAGAATTGTATTTAATACAAAAAAACAAAATCGACAGCAAAAATGTAGTCCATTTAAAGCAAAAATTTATTCCATTTAAAGAAAAAAAAATAGTGTGAAAAATCGTAGCGAGTAGGAAAATTAGTAGCAGATTTTCCGTAAAAAATAGTGCGGAAAATGGTAGCGAGTAGGAAAAATGGTAGCGAGTACGAAAAATTAGTAGCAGATTTTCCGTAGTTGTAAGTTGACTGACAGTGTTTGTGTGAACGGCTTCAGGTAAACTTGTACAAGTGTGCGTCCATATCTGTGTCTGTGTTTGTATTTGCATTCATGTATGTGTGTGTGTGTGTGCTCGGCAGCATACACAAAAATTCAATATGTATTATTATTCGGTCCAGTTGCCTTGTTGTTGTTGCTATTGTGGTTATTTGCTTTTGTAATAGTGGTCGTTTTTTTTTCAAAAATTTTATTATGATGTGTTGCTGTAGTTGCTGCTGCTGCCACTGATGGTGTTGTTGTTGCTATTATTGCGCAGCAGAATAATCAAAAAGAATTGTTAATTTAATTTTGTTGTTGTTGTGAAATTCTTGGAATTTCGTTTGAAGAAATGTTGTTGCTGTCGCTCGCTCTTGTTCCGCATTTATCAAATCGTTTGTGTTGTGCTCACTTTGCGTTTGTGCTTTCGCTCTTTTGATCTGTAAGGCTATTTGTTTTGTTGTTTTACAAAATTTAATCACTTTGGAAAATGCTTCATTTGTCGCAATATATCAAACATATCAGTTCATTGCACTATATTCCTCATATCACTTGAAATCCCCTAGTCTGGTGTGTTATATCTTAGCAGATCATATCTCATGGATCCTGCCATATCTTAGCTCATCATTATCAGACATCAGTTCACCGATTCATATTCCTCGAATCACTTAAAACTTCGTTGTCCAACATATCACAACTAAGCCGGATACCTTAAAATTCTCTGGTTTGGTGCATCATATCTTAGCAGATCATATCAAATACAAACTCAGCAATTCATATAACTCACATCACCTGAAATTCCGTAGTTCTGCATATCAGTTACTCCATGCATTCTCTGATACCTATTCATCAAAACATTTCTCACATCAGTTGACATTTTTTCATTCAACAAATAATGATCCTCACATCACCTGAAACTATAACTAAGGTATATAGAAGATCTTAATCCCCCTCCGTCTCCAATGATATGACGTAGATATAATCTTCTAGCACCATATTCTTCAAATTATCTAAAATTTAACTCATCAAATCACTAGTAACACACTTCATACAATTGCAATAAAGCTCTTCTTATCATATCAAATCACATCACTTGACATTAAAACATAAGACATGATATCATTTAAGACAATCATATCAAATATCTCACAACACTTTAAAACACCTCCATATTGCATCCAATGACATGACTTAAAATTAAAAAATTATTTCTCGCACCATATTCCTCAAATTTCAACACATCACAACCCATCAAATCACAACTAACATGACTCGTTCACATCACATGAAATCTCTTCTAATCACAACACATCACATTTAAGTCTTTCCTATGATTTCCTAACTCGCATCACATTTATCATTGCAACATCTAAAATCTCATTACATCAGAACCTATGGAAAATCGATCATGAATTATTGTGAGCAAATCGAAATCGTCGAGAAGATCTTAAAATGTTCAGAAAGATAATCCAAAAAAGTTTAGATCTTAAAAGCTTACTACTTAATTCCAAACTGAGTTTCTAGGAAGTGAGACTAAAGTCACGGTTCGTGATTTTAGAAAACACTTTAAAATCCATTAAAATGTCACATTGTTTCTTTTAAAAAATTATAAAAATAATAATTTGTCATTGAAATCGTTGAGAAGAATCGTTAATCGAAATGTTCAGAAAGATAATCCAAAAAAGTTTAGATCTTAAAAACTTACTTCCAAAGTGAGTTTCTAGGAAGTGACACTCCAGTTACGGTTCGTGATTTTAGAAAACGCTTTCAAATCCATTAAAATGTCACATTCTTTCTTTTAAAAAAATTATAAATTATGAGTAGAATCAAGTCATAAGTACTTTTCTAAGACTACCCGGAGAAATAAATTGAAACCACAAACATAGATAAACTTAGTCTGTCTGCCTGGTTCCCAATTGGAGTTTTGTGTGTACACAAGAAATTGGAATTGTTGAAAAAAAAAGATCGTTGATCAAAATGTTGAGAAAGTCGAAAGAAGATAAAATCTTTAAAACTAACTTTAGAGTGACTTTCTAGGAGGTGATATTCCGGTTACGGTTCGTGCTTTTAGAAAATGCTTTCAAATCTATTCGAATATTATTTTCTATTCAGATTCACAAAATGTTTTGACAATTCTATTTTCTGGAAGAATCATAACTTTTGCATGCATTAATGAAAATGACTTTTATATTGCGACTTAAAAAATAAAAGTCACTAAATGATTTTTATTGTTGACTTAAAAAATAAAAGTCACTGAATAATTTTTATTGATGACTTTTATAAATAAAATTCACTGAATGATTTTTATTGATGACTTAAAAAATAAAAGTCACTGAATGATTTTTATTGATGACTTAAAAAACAAAAGTCACTGAATCATTATTATTGATGACTTAAAAAATAAAAATCATTGAATGATTTTTATTGATGACTTTTATAAATAAAAGTCAATGAATGATTTTTATTGATGACTTTTATAAATGAAAGTCATTGAATGATTTTTATTGATGACTTAAAAAATAAAAATCACTGAATGATTTTTATTGATGACTTAAAAATAAAAACCATTGAATGATTTTTATTGATGGCTAAAAAAATAAAAGTCATCAATAATTGTTATCATAGGACAACTAAAATAAAAATCTAAATAAAACTGTTATTTGTGGACTAATATGAAAAAAATCAAAAATAATTGTTATTAAAGGATTTTTAAAATATAAATAAAAAATAATTCTTATTTTTTAATTTTTCCGTAAAAATTACAAAAAAAAAAGTTTATTGCCAAGTTTGATTCTCCGTGCGAAAAGAAATGTATTGATATATTTCATTTATTTGCATGATTTTTCCTTCATTATAAAATTTCCAATTATAGTTTTCATAAATAACTGTTATTTCCGGTCCCTGATTTTTTTTAATGTAGCCTTTTTCATTCATTTTCAGCTTAACAACAAAAACTTAACAAAAACTAAACATATAACAAATGAAGTTAACAAAGTGTCATTTTTGGCGGAATTTCATTGTGGCAGCAATAAGTGAGAACGAGATAGAACAAGCTTACATTTTGTAAGCTTACAAATTTTTAACACAATAGGGTGCTTTGACTATTAAAAGAGTTGCCAAAATATGTTTTGTTGCCAGTGTTCCCAATACATCACACTTTGTTATCCAAAAATCTCCCAAAAGTCCACTAAGGATCCTATTTAGGACCCCTATTATAAATATAAATCTCCTAAACGTTCTCCTAAACAATTATTTCTCCTAAAAATTCTCCTAAAAGGCCAAGAATCTCCTAAATCTAGTAGGATATATCTTGATCTGGCAACCTTGACTAAATAATATTTTGAAATCTTTGGAGTTTGATCTTTTGATCTCTAAAAATAAGCTTTGTTTGCTCATTAACTCAGATATGGCAACTGTACTAAATGTAACACACCTGTTGAAAGGTTAGGTTAGGTTAGGTTGCGGTGGCTGCCTCTGTATGAGACACACTTAGGCCTCTTAACGGGCCCGTTGTGATACTACAGGATTCCACCCGTTTGAAATGCGTATGCAACACTGTATTTCAACATGTGATACAACACACATTTCAAACGGATGGGGAAAGGGAGGGGAGGGGACCTACAGTTTAACGCCGAATCCGAACGGCGATGGGCAGTTTTTTTCTTTCACACTTGGAGGTTTTGCCATTGCCTGCCAAGAGCGCACTTGTGCGATTCTTGTAATTCTCATCTGCTTCATGTGGATAGCGATAGAAGTAGATGAGTGTTTTTTCCAGCCCAAGCCAGGAATCGAACCCGGGGCGCTCGGTATGAGAAGCCAGCAAGGTACCCGCTGAGCTATCGAGGCCGACAAATCTGTTGAAAGGTGAAAGGTGCTGCATGAACTTTGCTTAGAAACTGCTAACCGAAACTATTTCAAACGCATTCGAATATCACCTTCCAGCTCTTAAAAAAAAATATTTAAAAAAATAATTCCATATTATATTTGAGTTACTGAGTGAGTAGAATGAAGTTACATTTCTCCCAAACTTGCCGGGTTTCTACGATTACTGTAGGTGTACTAAATACAGTACGTTTGGCATATCTGGGTAAATTCTGATTTTTCTTTTTAGATTCAAGTTATCATTGATTTGTTATCTAAGTCTATAAAAACGACTATCCAAAGACTAAAATAAAATAAATTAATATTTAAATACATAACGTTCTTCTTTTTTGCTTTCAATGTGCTTTTTCGTACTTGTAATCAACATTACTAAACCAACAACTTTTTCATTCAAAAATCCTGCTTGCTGAGGCTAATTTACTGCAGAAAATTACACTGCATTTTTGATTACGAAGCAAGTTCATTCACAAACATTTATTTCATTGAGCAAAGTTTGGCAACGTAAATATTATCACAAAATTCCATACGCTACACAACCTAACTCTGACGCAACTCAACTCAACTCAACATGTAATGCCAACTGCACAATTAGCCGTGGGGCGCATGAGTGTATGTCTGTGTGTGTGTGTGGTTGTGTACGCCACACACATAGACAAACAAATCGTAAGTTTAGAACGTACGAATTACCTGGGGTAATGGAAATTTCAAATACTTAAGGCAGGTTTCTACCTTGTGCGGCCGAGAAAACATGTTTTTTTTGAAAAATTGTTGATGGGAAGGTTTTTAAGATAAACACTGGAAAATTTTTTCAGATGTAGGTATATGTTTATTGTACAAGTAAAAAAAGTTTCAAGATAAAATATGCAAAGGGGGGGGAGGGGGCCATCGAGCAATGGCGGCAGGACTTCCTTACTCGCGGAAGTCCTGCCGCTGTTTGAGATGACTTGAAACACAAAAATGAAATTTTTTCTTATTCTGTATCCTTTTGTCTATGGCTGGAACTAGGATTTAAAAAAAAAAATGAAAAATGAAGGAAATATGCGATTTTGACTAAAAAACTCAATTTTTACCTACTTTTTTCAATACAAATTTCTATTTTTAATGAGAAAAAATTATTATTTCTTGAAGATCCTAGTTCGTGCCATAGCTAAGACCTTGATAAATGACTGTTTAAAATTTCGTAGCTATTGCTCAACTCGTGTGGCCTAAATCACTTCCGCAAGGTCAAAAAATGTAGTTTTGAGAAAAACGCGTTCAAAGTTTTGCTTCAGCGGCTCGGCGCCCTCGACACCGCTACCTGTTTCGATAAATTGCTTCCGTAATTCGAAAGATTTTAACTTCAAATTTTGGGAGCGTATTCTACAATCATGTATTAATCCAAAAATGCATGAAAAAAAAATCGATTTTTTTCACCGCACAAGGTAGAAACCCCCCTTAACACAACTACAACAACAATAACCAGGCCAAAGAAAACGTCCGCCGGCTGCGCAGCTTTTCCGGATGCCCAAAAATTTCATTCATTCGCTTGCAGCGCTCGTTGTTGTCGTAACATATTTCATTCATGAAACATTTCCAACAACAACAACAACCGATAACGGCAACACAACATTTGTGCGCCGCGAACGAAATCAACCTAAAACAATCCAATTCCATCGAAAACACTGGAAAAGCCCATCAACGGCGAATGGCGTTGAGCGTCAATGGACGCCCAAAAATATTAACAAAAATAATGTCCATGGCTTATCTTCGCTGCGCCAACACTATGAGGCACGGTTGCGCTTGATTTCTGCTTGATTAGCGTAAGAAAAAAAGTGGCTGTTGTTGCTGTTGCAACGCGACAACGAAGCGCGCCAAAAATAAGCGTGAAGTTGGCCTTTTCGATGCCATGCCTCGCTCCAAAATTTTTAGTTGTGTTGGCTGTGTTTATTTGTATGTACATACATAGTTTACTGGAAAGTTCATAACCCAAATTTTCCCTGTACGTAGCCGCCATTTACTAAGTTTTGTGTTAGAATGCGTTGAGTAAATATTGTCGGCACATGCCGGGTGGTCTTCCCGTAGTGCCTCACACTCGTCGGATATTGTAAAATAATTATGATCGATTATGATGTTCCAATTGGGAGCAAATACCGACAATGACTTGGTAAGTTTTTCACTATTGACTGTAACATTTCTTCGCTCCACTTCCACACTGTGATACAAATTTGTTTTCTTAAGTTTCTGAAGGTATCTTTGTAATTCTTACTTTGGCTACTTTGAGCTAACATGCGAAGAATATGCAATGTGTATGGAACCAAAGAGTCATGGACAGATCAAATTTTTCACACCTCACTTAGTGTCTCGTCGTTCTGAATTAAGGGAAGAAGAATATAAGCAAGGAATCAATTATCTGAAGTTCGATTCCTATCAATCAATAGTACACAATTTTTTACATGGGATCTCCGACTGTGATCACTTTGGTTTCTTTTCAGTTGTTGAATGAATCTATCACTCTGAGTCGAACCTCCATTCCGTTGCTGAATATGCAATGAACATGGCACCAAAAAGACCTTGGAACATCTACTAAATCCATGTCTCGTCATGAGCAGATCAAATTTTTCACACCTAACTTGGTGTATCTTCTTTCTGAACTAAGGGATGAAGATAAGCAAGGAATCAATCACTTCACTCCTTACTTAGTATCCCTTCTTTTTGAACTTAGGGATGAAGATAAGCAAGGAATCTATCATCTGAAGTACGATTCCTATCAATCAATAATACAAAATTTTTTACATGAGATATCCGACTGTAATCACTTTGGTTTCTATTCAGTTGTTGAATGAATCTTTCGCCTTTTACTAAAGAGTGCTGTCCCTGAGTCGAGCCTCCATTCGGCTGCTGCACCCAAGAGACCTTGGAATATCTACTCAATTCATTTCTCGTCATGAGCAGATCAAATTTTTCACACCCCATTTGGTGTCTCTTCTTTCTGAACCAATAGATGAAGATAAGCAAGGAATCATTCACCTGAAGGTCAATTCCTAACAATCTTTACTTCAATATGATTTAAATGGGATCTTAGACTGTGATCACTCTGGCTTTTTTCAGTTCTTGAATAAATCTATCACCCTGATTTGATCCTCTATATGGGTTTTACGTTACAGTATTCATGGATATCCAAGCAACTTTTAGAGCACTGGAATGAGCTAAGTATATTGAAATCAAAGTCAATTCAGAGCTGTTGTACCTCCCTTCAAAGCATAAGACACCACCAGATCACTGTCTGCTTGGTTCTGGGTCACTCGGAGTTGACAGGAAACGAAGCAGCGAACCAGATGGCCAAAAAGGTGCCGTCGCTTTGCCCCATACCGAAGTGGATAACTCACTCCTGCTTCCTTTTGCTTCCTTTAATATTTGTGCTGTAAATTTGATAGAGTCCTCAACAGAAGCGACTGCGTCACTTGCTGGTCACTATGGAAGGGCACAACAGTCTATAAAGAATACGCAATTTGTGCTGTCCCCGAGTCGAACCTTCATTCGGAAGCTTCGAGTCATTACCGGAATTTTGCGCTTTTCGGTCTGTGCTGATCAAATAGTGTCTCTTGTCCAGGGATGTCTGCAGAAGCTGTGGACATGAGCAAAAGGTTGAAACGATACAACAATTCCTGTGCCAGAGGAAAGTTGGCTCCGTACCCTAGGGTCAACATTCCTGAGCGACCTGGATAGTGCAGCGAATGTAGAAATTTCGAATCAGCCCTTCTTCATTGAGAGGTCGAACTGGTTTACCCCGGACTGAGACAATGGGCCGTCGCGTAGAAGTGCGGTCTGTACCGTACACAGTCTTTTCTATCTAACCTAACCTAGCCTATGATCTTTGATTAGCTATGGACCTAACAGGGTCTATGCTTAAATCGCCTGGTTATCCTCAGACACTATGAACTAACTAGCTTGGCCATGTCTCTCGTATGGACAATAATGCTCCGGTGAAAAAGGTGTTAGATGCGATAGTTGGAGGTCGACGGCGAAGGGGGAGTCTGTGTTTCCGGTGGAAGGACCAAGTTGAAGACGCTCTAACAGCTCTTGGTGTCCCCAGTTTAAACAAACTGCTCTGGTCATGTCTCTCGTATGGACAATGAAGTTTCGACGAAAAGGTGTTCGACGCAATAGTTAGAGGTCGATGGTGAAGAGGGAGAGACCATGTCTCCGGACCAAGTAGAGGCCGCCCTATCATCTCTTGGTGTAATCAACTTGGAAAGGCACACACAAAGCAGAGACGCTAGGAGAGAACTTCTGCCCATACTTCTGGCTCAGTTAAGTACGAGTAAGTAAGTAATCGGGTGACCTATTAGGGCTGCATATTAACGAAACCAGTTGCATGGACACCAAGCCAAGGTTTAGTAGTTGTCGTATTTTAGTTGTTGATAATTTGCAAATTTTCAGATATTCGGCTGAGATTCGTTTCGAGGCTAGTTAGAAGCTAAAAGTCCAAGCGCACTGGGTTTTACTGGGACTTTTGTTGAAAGCTACGATTGTTGTCTAATGGAAGTAGATCCACAGTTTGCTTAGATCTCGAAACGTTGATGTTGCATTTTTTATTTCTATTCTTACCGACAAAACTTCTTAGATATCGATGATTTTTACAGACCATGTAAAAGTTACCTGAAAAGAATAATAAAAAAAGAAAGTTATTGCTAAGTTTGAGACTTAACTATACAAATTTACAAATTAGTGTTCACAGTTGAACTTAATCGACGAAAATTGCTCTTAACTCTTCTCAATGAGTATTTCAAATAAGAAAATCATAAGCATAGACCTTAAGAAGGCCACCCAGTTGTTATTATTTAGGATGGGTTGGCTGGGACTAAAACCAACGACCCTCAGACGTGGAATCCATTGCACTAATCGATCGGCTTTGTGAGTAAAATGTTGTGTATTTGCTTAGAACAATCAAATTGAACCAAAGATTACTCACTCATTCATAATCGCTCGATCGGAATTAGAACCAACGATCATCAGATGTGGTATTCAACGCACTATTGATCTGAGTCAAGGATCAACTGACGGTGAGCATTGATTGGTTTTGTAGGATTTTAAATAATTTCACTTAATGTTCTAACTTGTGTCAATCGAATCGAACCAAAGATTATTCACTAATTCATAATCAATAGTTAGTAGATCGTGAAACAGCAAATCGAATGCTTTCGCATAGAATTGAATACATTTGAATTGTTGTACAAATTCCGCAAATTGTAAACACGAAACGCCACTAAATCATCGATGCACTCAACCGACAAGTCGTAGCAATGCATTGTTGGCTGGCTGCAACTGTTGTTGTGGTTGCCGTTGTTGTTATTGTTGTACATAGTTATTGTCTGATTTGCACTTCTCTAATTGCTACTCTAATTACAAATTGCGTAGTAGCCTTTCAACAATTTGTGCCTTGACTTGGTGTTGATATATGTTGTTGTTGTTGTTGTAGTTGTTGAATTTTTTTTTTTGTTGGCTTTTCTCAGATTTTTACAACTTGATATTCGCATTGTTTTTGCTTCATTTCAATTTACACACAGTCGCAGTTGAATTTGTTGTTGTTATTGTTGTTGTAAGCGTTGTTTGTGTTTTGGCGCTGACTGCTTGCTTTCGCTCTGGTGGCGTGTAACATTTTGTGTAATGCGCAAAATCCAGCAAGATTGTGAACGCACAATAACAACAATCATAACAACAGTCACCACTAACAGGCGGCGAGCACAATTTTACAATTACAACAACCAAATAAATAACATTCATTTGAAAAGACGCAAAAATACTTTTGTTTATTTACAATTGAAAGTGGGTGGAGTGTAGAGCGGCGACCGACGAGCAACAAAGAAAAAGCGCGACAGCCCAAAAAGACAAAGCGGAAAACGGAAAACGGCCAACAAAAGCCAAATGTAGACAAATCAATATAGAAATATAAATACGAGCACAACAACAATAAACAGTAGTAAAACAATCAGCAGCAACATGAACCATAATAATAATAACAACAACAACAACAACAACTACTACTACTACTACTACTACTATAATAACATTGTGAACATTGTTCGTGTTCGATGGCAACATGAATGTTGAGCGCCACCATTGCCATTTCGAATTATGACGTTCAAGCGTTCAAATTACGTTTTGTAGTGTTTTTTAAATTGTTCGGTTTTGTTGTTGCTTGTTGTAAAGATTTCATGCGCATAAACAAAGCTGAAGCAGATTGTAATGTGCGTTTGTCGATGGGAGAGTGAGTGTGTAAGAGAGAGAGAGAGTGAGAGAGACAAGCAGGTGGGGTAGCAAAGTTCTGCGAAAGCGTAGTTGATTTGGGGATCAAGTTGAGTCCATGTCGAGCACTGCTAAAGTTGTGTCGTATTTTATATAATCCTTAGGAATGGATCCATTCAGAATGTAGTAAAAGTTAATTTTTTGTTGAGAAAATTCCGCAATGGTTGTTTGATAAAATCCTTAAGAATGAATCCGTTAAAAGTGTACTTAAATTAATTTTATTTCTTGAAGAAGTCCCCCAGTGAGCGAAAAGTTGTTGATACAATCCTTAAGAATGGGTCTGTTTGAAATTCAAGTGGAATTTTTTATTGTTTCTATAAGTTGTTGATAAATTGTTGACGAATGGATCAACAAATATTCAGTCAAATTAATTTATCATGGAACTTTTTTATTGCTTAAGTTCCTGCATGATTGAAAAGTTACTAATACAATTCTAAAGCACAGATCCATTCAAAATCCACGAGAAATTAGTTATTATGATTTTTTTTATTGATTAAGTTCCTTCATGGGTGAAAACTTGCTTCATGGATCCATTAAAAATCCACGAAAACATTCATTTTTTATTTACCAATAAAAAAAGAGTTATACTATTTTAATTTTTTGGGGCATCACACAGGGTTTTTTTCATGTAGGCGAATAAAAAAATCTAAACAAAAACTACATACTGTTAAAAACTATGCCAGAAAGCCATTGACAAAATTTTGTGATTGTATGACAACGATAACCTAAAAAATTAATTGAAAGTTATATTTAAAAATTATACTTTATTTTATTATATTTATTTTATTTTTTTATTTTATTTTAATTCAGTGATACGTAGGTGGAAAAAATGTGCAAAAAATTTATATTGTAAAACATTACACGAGGAATACATACAAAGAATTCCAAATGAATAAAAACAAATTTAAAACCAAAAATAATTTTTTTTGAGGTTCACTTTTGAGTTCCACTGATTTTTCTGCTAAGGCGTCGAAGTGATTTTTGAGAGTGAAAAGTTACCGAAAAAATCCTAAAGCACGGATTTATTCAAAAATCACGAAGCTATGTGTTTTTCCAAATTTTTTTTACCTAAAAAAAATTAAAAGCTGCATTTAATTGCAATTAAAAGTTACATTTATAAATCAAAAATCTGGAAAAACAGATATTTTTAAAAACTATGTCAGAAATGGAAAGAAAGAGTCATGGGAAAATTTTGGTAACTGTACGGCAAAGATAACCTAAAAATTAACTATAAATTATATTAAAAAATTTTACTTTATTTTATTTAAGTGTCACGCAGGTGAACAAAATGTGCAAAAAATATATATTGTAAAACATTATACGAAGAACATATAAAAAGAATTTGCTGATTGTACCAAAATTTTAAATGAAAAAAAATTTTAAAACATTTTAACAAAAAAAATTTTTAGGTTATATTCACTTCTAAGTTTCACCGATTCTTTGGGTCTTTGCATCTTAACGATATCTATAACATGACACTATTCCTTCTAAATTGGAAAACTAGCTCAAAAGATATTAATTTTGGTTTTTATTTAGTAAATTAATTCTCACAGATCAGAGTTTAATTTTTGTATTTTAATATTAAAAATATATGTATATACTAGCTGACCCGGCGAACTTCGTCCCGCACGGCATGTTTTGTTTTCTTATAATGAAATACGCGAGATGGCGAATCTATGGCGATGCAAATTGACGAAGAAAACCAACTAAAGGAAAAGAAGAGAGCTAGCGATTAACGCAATCGAGGCCCTCAAATAAGCAATGTTGCTGCTAATACCCGTACAATGCCTCTGTCGAAGTAGAAAATGGTAGGTTCGTACTTAGTTTCATTGCTGAGCGACCTATAGTTCAGCGGACTATTTGGGTCACAACAAATGTGCCACGCCCCTTCTCCAATGTTTATAAAATCTTATCAGTAGAATGACTCATCTATGGGACGACGGGGTACTAAATTTCAGTGTTGTACGACTAACAATTTCAAAGATATTCTCTATTAAAAATTTGGCTTGTATGGGCAGTGCCACGCCCCCTTGTTCAATACCTTCATCATTCCCTCTGTCGAAAAGGAAAATGGTAGGTTCGTACTTAATTTCATTGCTGTGCTACCTATAGTTTCGTGGAATAATTGGGTCACAAAAATGAGCCACGCCCCTTGTCCAACGCCCATCAAATCCTACCAGTAGAATGACATCTATTGGACGACGGGGTACTAAATTTCAGTGTTGTACGACTTACAATGTCAAAGATATTCTATATCAAAGATTTGGCTTGTATGGGCGGTGCCACGCCCCCTTGTTTAATACCTTCATCATTCCCTCTGTCGAAAGAGAAAATGGTAGGTTCGTACTTAATTTCATTGCTGTGCTACCTATAGTTTCGTGGAATAATTGGGTCACAAAAATGAGCCACGCCCCTTGTCCAACGCCCATCAAATCCTACCAGTAGAATGACTCATCTATGGGACGACGGGGTACTAAATTTCAGTGTTGTACGACTAACAATTTCAAAGATATTCTCTATTAAAAATTTGACTTGTATGAACAGTGCCACGCCCCGTTGTTTAATACCTTCATCATTCCCTCTGTCGAAAGAGAAAATGGTAGGTTCGTACTTAGTTTCATTGTTGTGCGACTTACCTATAATTCAGCAAAATGTTTGGGTCACAAAAAATGTGCCACGCCCCTTCTCATACCGTCTGTCGAAAGATATGAGTACATGATATGTTCATACTAAGTTTCATGGCTGTGCGACTTATAGTTCAGCGGAATAATTGGGTCACAAAAAATGTGCCACGCCCCATTTCCAACGCCCATCAAATCTTACCAATAGAATGACTCATCTATGGGACGACACTATACTAAATTTCAATGCTGTGCACCTTACAATTTTGAAGATATTCTCTATTAAAGGTTTGGCTTGTATGGGTGGTGCCACGCCCCCTTGTCCAATACTCGCCTTATTCCGTCTGTCGAAAGATATGAGTACATGCTATGTTCATACTAAGTTTCATGGCTGTGCGACTTATAGTTCAGCGGAATATTTGGGTCACAAAAAATGTGCCACGCCCCTTTCCAACGCCCATAAAATCTTACCAATAGAATGACCCATCTATGGGACGACACTATACTAAATTTCAATGCTGTGCACCTTACAATTTTGAAGATATTCTCTATTAAAGATTTGGCTTGTATGGGTGGTGCCACGCCCCCTTGTCCAATACTCGCCTCATTCCGTCTGTCGAAAGATATGAGTACATGATATGTTCATACTAAGTTTCATGACTGTGCGACTTATAGTTCAGCGGAATAATTGGGTCACAAAAAATGTGCCACGCCCCATTTCCAACGCCCATCAAATCTTACCAATAGAATGACTCATCTATGGGACGACACTATACTAAATTTCAATGCTGTGCACCTTACAATTTTGAAGATATTCTCTATTAAAGGTTTGGCTTGTATGGGTGGTGCCACGCCCCCTTGTCCAATACTCGCCTCATTCCGTCTGTCGAAAGATATGAGTACATGCTATGTTCATACTAAGTTTCATGGCTGTGCGACTTATAGTTCAGCGGAATATTTGGGTCACAAAAAATGTGCCACGCCCCATTTCCAACGCCCATCAAATCTTACCAATAGAATGCCCCATCTATGGGACGACACTATACTAAATTTCAATGCTGTGCACCTTACAATTTTGAAGATATTTTCTATTAAAGATTTGGCTTGTATGGGTGGTGCCACGCCCCCTTGTCCAATACTCGCCTTATTCCGTCTGTCGAAAGATATGAGTACATGATATGTTCATACTAAGTTTCATGACTGTGCGACTTATAGTTCAGCGGAATATTTGGGTCACAAAAAATGTGCCACGCCCCATTTCCAACGCCCATCAAATCTTACCAATAGAATGAGCCATCTATGGGACGACACTATACTAAATTTCAATGCTGTGCACCTTACAATTTTGAAGATATTCTCTATTAAAGATTTGGCTTGTATGGGTGGTGCCACGCCCCCTTGTCCAATACTCGCCTCATTCCGTCTGTCGAAAGATATGAGTACATGATATGTTCATACTAAGTTTCATGGCTGTGCGACTTATAGTTCAGCGGAATATTTGGGTCATAAAAAAGTGCCACGCCCTAGTCCAACGCCCACCAAATTTTACCAGTACAATGATACATCTATGGGACGGCGCTATACTAAATTTCAATGCTGTCCGACTTATAATTCCGAAGATATGTCATATTAAAAATTTCGGTTGTATGGGAGGTGCCACGCCCACCTGCCGTACCAACATGTAACATCGCTATAAACCACCGCATTGACAGCTTCTGTCACACACGAAAAAAATTTTGCCGAAAGAATGAGCCGTTTTCGCAAACACTTTCCCGACACAGAATCTTTGAATTTTTTTATATATATAGATTATACAAATTGAAATTGGCTTAGAGGCCTTTTGGCCATCTTTATCCGATTATTATTTTTGACCTTAATTGGTAATTTTTTTCTTTAGTTTAATCTTTTCTTTGATCTTTAAGTAAAAAGTTATTAATACAGCCTTAGGAATAGACTGGCGCCAAATACAGCAAATTGGTTATTTTAGGATTTAACTGTAAACAACAACAAACTTGTAGTTTTAATTGTTTCCATACCTTTTAGTCTTTAAATTAAATTTCCCAACTATATTCAATGAGTTGTTGAATTGAAATCTATTCCCTTCAACTGCACACAATTTACGTATTAATAATTTTCAATTAAATATAAATATATTTGTTGCCTTTTTCAACGACCAAAACAAAAAACAATTTACATATAATAATTTTTTGATTACTTTCAAAATCACTTAGACACTTTAATTTTATTTTTTTTAATTGTAATAGTAATTGTTTAACTACTTTCAAAATCACTTGGACACTTTTGTTTAATTTTGTAATTATTTGCATTAAATTTTTTTTTAAAACTCTGCAACATTTTTTTTAAATACATTCCAAATCACTTGGAGACTTTTATTTTTATTAGATTCACTCAATTCCACATTCAATTATAATTTGCAATAAATTTCACTTTTCTTTATTAATTTGTATCTTATTTTTCCTGTTGAAATCTATTTTCACTCAATTGTGCGCAGAAAACCGTCGGACACTCACACTTCACAACATCCGTGCGACGGATTTTCCAACACAATTTCCGGTGGCCGGGGGTTGCAGCAACCGATCGCGCACGAGCGATCCAGTCGAGCGGCGAGTGATTGTCGGGTCGGCTCGGTCGACCGAATGCGGCAATTATTCAAAATCAACGCAGCGCCATTAACGCGACCATTAAAAACTATTAGTTGTGCGCTAAAACGTAAAACAGCAACAATAAGATACCAAAACAACAACAACAAAATATTAAAATTAATAATAATAGCTGACAGTGTGAACGACAGCGAGTAGCGGCAAATGTCGAGTTGTATGATTTATTGAGCGTTAAAGTGCGGCAGGATCGGCGGCGTTGTTGAGCACATGGTTTGTTTTTGTTGTTGTTGGCGTGTTTGGCATTGTTTGTTTGTTTGGTTGCTTGTTTGTAATTGTTGTTTTATTATTAATTTGTTTGTTTTGTTACACTTTTTTGGCGCTTTAGTTGCTTTTTAGCTTCGTTTGATTTCGGCGTGTATCGCGTTTTAAATGGCGAACACTACTATGAGACAACAGCGACGGCATGCAAACACAGACGAAGTAGCAAAGTGCGAGATTAAAGAAAGTCTCGACGAACGGCGCGAAGAAAGCACGAGAACAGGGCTGAAGGGGACAGTCGTCGACGTTGCGCACGCAACCGCCGAAAATATCGCACCGAAAAAACGCGAATACACCGACAGCGCCGACGACGAGCCTGCTTATCCGCGATCGAGTCGAGCGAGCGAGCGTATGAATGAACCAACGTTCCAACGAACGCTGCCGCTCAAATCATGAATGAAAAAATTTCACAAATAACAACGACGACGACGACAACAACAGCGCCGACGACGAAAACAAAATCTATAGTAGAATTACGACTAAACAACAACAAACCGAACGCAAAGAAGCGACACACAGATACACACGCACACACTGGTGCGCACAGTGAACGAACGCCGAACACGATCGCTGCGCTCGAACGGCGGCAAAGCGGCGCGGCCGTCCAAAGCTTGCGCGTAGTACACGACGAGTCGGCTGAGGCGTCCAAGTGAGCGAGGCAGAGGTAGCCGTCAGTCAGTCAGCCGGCAGGCGGGCGGCGTATGCGCACGAAGCCGGCCCAGAACGAATCATCGAGTCACAAGCGAGCATAAAAACGAAAACAACCAGAACAACAACAGCAGAAGCGATCAAAACAACAGCGATTTCGCTATGAATAAAAACACGACTGCAAGCGGCAGCGCACTGTGGAGCGAAATGATGCATCAGGAAGGGGGGAAAAACTTCGAAATTATTTTTAAAATTTGTGCCCAAAAGTAATTTTTGTGGAGATTAGTGTTAGTGTTGGATATTTCATAAAGAAATTTATAAATTAACTTTTAGGCTTTTACACAGATTTATAACTTTTTCCATTCAGATTCAGCATATGGCCCACAGTGCAATAGACGCAAAAGAAAAAAGCACTGCACGAAATGGAACGAAACGTAATTGTAACTTGACAGACAGACGACCAACCAAAACAACGTACGATCGTGATTATGATTTCGATGATTGCAATCATCACAATGGCAATAGCAACAATAATGATAATGATGATGATGATGACAATGATAATGGATAATGACGAGAACGCGTCGATGAACCGCACTCAACAATCGCAATTCAACTGCAACGGTGATAGTTCGACAACAACAACAACAACAACAACAACAAAGTAGCATCTAATGTGGCGCACAATCGTAATGATTCGGCAGCCTAATGTGTCAGATTGTGCTAAGGTTTAGTGCGCAATCATGATTGTCTGGAGTGTTTGTTGTTGTTGGAGTAATTGTAATTGGCTGTGCTGGCGCTGGACCTGATGATGGCGCCGATGATGATGATGATGATGATGATCATGCAGCCGATGAATGATTTCTCTCTGTCGCTCTTGCGTTTTATTAGCTGACAGCGTCGAGTGCATCTTCATGCACAAGTTGTTGTTGTTGTTGTTGTGTCAAAATCAATTGATCAAAATGGAGTTGATTTGTTGCATCCAAGATTCGTGAAGTGATAGGCGGCTGAAGTGATTCGAAGGCAGGAGGGAGTAGGTAGTTAATGGAGTAGTGAGGGGAGTATCAGCCATTTCAGATTGTCAGTCTTCAAATAGTCAACAAAGTTAATCAAAAAATTGTAGATTTTATGTAACAGAGTTGAGACCCAAAACGTAGTTTTAACGACATTTATTCAGTGATTCATTATTTACTTGGGTACTTTAGTTGTTGTGACGGGGAAGTTTTTAGCGATACATGTACAGTAAAACGCGCTTAAGTTCCTCATCTATAAATAAAAGCTTTTTGAGATACTTAGACGAGTGAAGTACTGAGTACTTAAGCGCACATAGTGCATAATAACCACAAATGTTGGTTTCTAAAACGAAGAAAGTACTTGAGCGGTGATGTATCTAGGCGGATATTACAGTACGTAGTTCTAGAAATAACTCTTGACTGTGCATTTGGTGATTCAGCATTGAAAAACGAACCTTAAGTGTCGGCAACGCAGCCCTTAAATGCAGATCTTTGGCTTTATACGTATTGGCAATGACTATGGCGTCAACGACAGGGACTTACGTTCAGCGATTACGGATGCATGACGAAGCCAATGACGTTCCAAAAGATGTTCGATTTCTTGTGTCATACGTTAAGTATACTGCAGCCTCTTTTAATTACTCACTTACTCTCTCTTGCCGGCCTCGATAGTCCAGCTTCTCTTATCGGAGGCCCTAGGTTCGATTCCTAGCTCGGGCTGATGAAATGCTCGTCTACTTCTACTGCTATTCCCATGAAGTAGATGAGAATTATAAGATCTGGTGCTGTCTGCCTAAGAGATGACTACTGAATTCAATAGAATAGCGAGGTGTATGAGCTGAACGCATAGAATCAGAGAGCTTATGCTGGCTTGGCCATGTTGTCTGTATATCTACAGATGCTCCGGCAAGGCGGGTCTACGAGACCATAGCATCAGGGCGATCCCATCTGCGTCGGAATCAGCAAGTGTCGCAGAACCTGTTGGCACTTGGGATTTCCAACTGGCGCCACCAAACACAGGACAGAAGCAGTTGATGCATTTCTTTGGTTTTGGCTAAGACTGATAAAGGGCTATGGCGCAAGTATAATAGATATGTGCCGGCTTCGATAGTCCAGCGGGTAGCGCGCTGGCTTCTCATACCAAAGGCCCTAGGTTCGAATCCTAGCTGGGGCTGGTAAAACTATCGCTATCCTACTTCTATCGCTATCCACAGGAAGCATATGAGAATGACAAGAAGGAAAACCTCCAAGTGGAAACTCCAAGAAGAAAACTGCCACCCTCCGTTCGGATTCGGCGTTAAACTATTGGTCCCCTCCCCTCCCTTCCCCCTTACCCTATGCATTTGAAATGTGTGTTGTAACACAATGTTGAAAAAACCATGTTGCTTACTCATTTCAAACGGGTGGAATTTGTGGTATCACAATGGGCCCATATAGAGGCCTAAGTGTGCCTCAGACAGAGTCACCCACTAAAACTTACCTACCTTCCTACTCTCTCTTTCTCCTCTTTTGGTCTATCATCATCGACTATTGATAACTGATAACTCCTACTGTCGATTATTGAAACCATTACCATTCCATTACTTCAAAACATTGATTCTTAACGTTCACAACTATAAAAATTGCATATAGCATCAATCCAATAGTGACTAGTGACATTGTTTGGTGCTGTTTACAAGGGTTTCTTTACATTTCTAGAAAATCTAAAACCCGTTCTCGTGTGTCGTAAGTATCTCTGAATAACAGTCGAGAAAGCCAGTTAGTAATCTGAATTTCTTTATAATCTCAATATTTATATATCCGCGAAGCGCCGTTCAATACGACGAAACCATTTATAAATCAACCACAACTAACCGCAAACACCGGCAAAACTTCAGCCCGTCTGCATTTCAAAACAAACAATAAAACTAAAAGTTTTTTTAATAAAAAAATATCTGTTTTACGTGCAGATAAAATACTTTTCAGGTTTACTTTGAAACGCATTAATCCCCCGTTTACTCACGTCATAAACGGATTTCACTGGAAGTGTTGAGCACATGTCGCCTGCGTGTACTTCAAGAGCAATAATATTCGATATCAACAACACTCAGTTGCTTATCGTTGAGCAATAAATTCGTCATCGTATTCTTTGGAATTCAGTCTATCGAATAGTTGGTAAGAGAGGATTAGTAAAGTCGATGTACACGCACTATGCGGAGGGTTCAGATATGGTATGGGAGATAGGGAAGAGTACTAAATTACATATATGTGAGTGTTGGGGAATGATATATATTATACTATGGAATAGAAAATGGTATGGAATAGTATGAGATAGGAAAGAATGAATGGGGTATGAATGGGAAAGAAACTACCGAAGACACATTGAGGTTGACAAGTTAACCTGTTATGACATCACCAAATAGCGAAAATGAAAAGATGTACGGCTGGATCTTTGATCTGTCTGATCTAAATCAATTTATATCTGATATCTGATATAGTAAATCTTTGGTATGGAGAGAGATTTAGGATCATCCAGGAGCAGAGCCTCGATCATAAAGGTACTTTAAACATTTTGATTTCTGAATGAACCATAACAAGTCTTTGATATTGAGTGATTAAGGATAGCCCTGAAGAAAAAGAAACCAGTGGCTTTCCACCTGCGTTGAGAAGGACTATTGCGTAGTGGCAAAGTCTACGTCGATTTCTTCTCCTCATTGAGCCAACATTGGTAGAAATTGCTGGTGTACTTTCTCATCATGGGATGATAATTAGTGCTTTGGTTAGGTTTCTCTAATGAATGAGGAGACGAGCAATGGATAAAGCTAATATAACGTATTAACTTTATAATATAACTGAAAGATGTTCATTCTGTTATTATGATACAGGTTCCAGACTTTTGGGGACTGGTTCTTCGATAGACTTGTGGAAATAACTGATAACTGAAAAGCCCACATGATTTCAGAAAGATCCCGTCTGGAACTACAGGGAACCCAACAGATAGGGAAGAACACTATTTCCTTGCCAAGACCAAATGTTTCCCAAAAGATTTCGACTGCATATACGGGAAACCCAACAGATAGGGAAGAACACTATTTCCTTGCCAAGACCAAATAGTTCCCAAAAGATCACGTCTGGATCTACAGAAAAACCAACAGATTGGTAAGGACACCGGATTAAAAAATTAAGGGAATCACAATGAATCCAGTATGGTCTCCAAGAGGAAGTACATGTCGTACACCCTCCTTCTATGACCCATCTTAACCTTAGGCCAACCAACTACCTTCAGTTGCTCCTCCATAGAGACAGAACAAAGACAACTGTAAGCATCATCGTTCATCTGTAACCTCATTCAGCCTGTTTTGCACGCTTAAGGGGGGAGTACACTTTGAACGTCCAAAAAGTAAGGCATTTTCGTTAATTTTTTTAAGCAATAAAACACTCAGGGAGGGCAAATATGTTATAACCCATTTATTACTCATCCTTCGAACTACAATTTGTATTTTTTTGAACTCGATTGGCGTCCCCCCGTGGCCGGTGCACCAGGTCGCGCGGGCGTCCTCGCGCGGAAGTCGGAAAACGGCGTGAGAAAATACTCCTTCCCATGTGATCCTGGAACATAAATCGAACAAAATCCTGATAAGTAATGAAATTCGGGTTAGAAATACGTATTCCGATTTTTTTTAAATTAATTGTTTTCAAAAGTTGTGGCCTTAGGAAAAAAAGTCCATTTTTTAACCCTAAAAATGCTTACAAAATCGTGGATTAAAAATCCATTTTTGACAAAATCGAAAATGTGGATACGTATTTCTAAGCAGAATTTAATTCTAAACAAGAAAACCTAGGCGATATCCAAATTTAATAATAACTGGTTAGAGTTATTTCCCACGCCAGTTTGAAAAGCCCCGTTTCGAGATAAACGCGTTTAAAGATAAAATTTCATTTTTCTCATGCTCTCATGCTCTCTCAGCGCGCCGGTACATGTTTTAGGAAATCGCTTCGTAAAGCGGTAAGGAATATTCTGGCGGACTTGGAGTCTTTTCTAAATTAAAGTATACATCCCAAGGAACATTTTAAGCCAAAAAAAAAAAAATACTTTTTTTTGAAAAATCAAAGTGTACTCCCCCCTTAAGGAAGCAACCCACTAGAACCCCAGCAGAAAAGCTTCAGAGCCGATAAATGGAACTTTAGAGCCAGTGGCGCACGCAAGATTTAATTTTGGGCGGAGGGGGCTTGGCATACATCTTTTGAACCGAATATCATTCGAAACCTTATTTTGTGCCAGCAATTTTTGTGTTTGGGAGGGAGGTTTGCACCTCCAAACTCCTCACCCCCTCCCTGTCTGCGTCAATGCTCAGAGCCCATTCTGGCTCATGCGTCAGAGGCTTCGTTACCTGCGTGTCGCTTTACTCAAGTTGGCGTCAGACTATTAGATCTTCGGACATTGTTTAACTCTTTTTCCTTAAACTTAATCGATCCGCGCATAAATCTGAATTGATTCTGGATTTCTAAGGAACTAAAGTTCAGGGATTATTGTTAGTGGGTCTTATATGTCTCGTCATAACACCGGAAAAGTATGAGTCTTAAGACCGAAGCATTAACTCCTTCACTATTCGCTAAAACGACGTCAGATCTCTCTTCGACAGGCAACCAAAACTTTGATATAGTTGGAAAGACATGACTTCGGGAGGCGCCCAAACCTCCGTTTGGATGGAACTTTCAGAGTGGTCTATTTTCGACTATTATTTATCGATCGCAACGGGGTTTCACCGGGATGGAACTGAAAAGCTGCGCTTAAGCACGTCAAAGAGACGTGAACTCCATTCGAGCTCAAAGGTGGCTCGAAAGACTGCTCGACCACTCCGAGAGGTAATCAAAACCTTGTTTGAATACAAATATAAAGCTGTGCTTAAGAAAGTCAAAGCGACGTGGTAGTTTACTCCGATTGGGGTCTGAATAGCCGCTTGAAAAGTAGTCAAAAGCTAAGCGTAAGCAAGTCCCAAAGACATAGCTTCGAGTGGTTACTGAAACCCCGTTTCGATGGAAGTGGAAAGCTTAGCTTAAGAAAGTCAAAGAGACGTGGTAGCTCACTTCATGAGTGGTCCAAAAATAGGGGTCGAATAAAGATCACTCTGAAAGGCAATAAAAACCATGTTTGAATAGAAGTGGAAAGCACAACAAAGAAACATAGTAGATCTCTTTGAAAAGGATCTGAAAACACCGTTATAGTTTCTTCCCTTTTAAAATTGGGAAAGTCCAAACCTTCTGCTGCAATTCGATAAAATAGCTACGACTTGGTAGTCTCCGATACAAGCTGTGCTTTTTTGAACCTGCTCAACTCATTCAACTCAACCAATATGAAAACATAACCTCTTTTTTTTTAAAGATGTTAAAACCCGCTATTAAGGCCCAAATTGTATGATCATAAATCTTAATTATAGGTGCAAATGTGTGCATTTAACACATTTGCGCTCGGAATGCGTTTGTGTAACGCCCTTTGAGTATTTTTACTGAAAACAACAGCAACATAAACAAAAACAAACCGACTTCAATAAAACGCAAACAAAGAGCAAAACAATAAAAATCGAATATGAACTTTATTTATTGACTTCTAACAGGCAGTCAGGCCGACCGGCAAAGCCGCATATGTAAAGGGGCCAAAGCGAAGAAAACAACAGCAATGAAAACAAAAACCAAACACTTTGTTATGTTGCAACATGCCGCCATGCATGCACACACACACACACACACGCAAATGTTGTTTTAACACTTGGCGGCGCTGCTGCTGCTACTATTTGTTGTTTTTTATTATTATGATTGTGTTTATGTTGTTGTTGTTGTGTTATTGCCATTTGCTGCATTCCTTTGCGGCTTATCACTGTAAAAAGATTGTAAATTAAAATACACACAAACACACACACAGACACACATACACACGCACAAATGGGGCGGCGCACAAAACGCAACAGCCAAGCAAATAAACACAACGAACAAACAAACAATCCAACGAAATCACACTGCAAAGGGCCACAATGCGCCGGACACTTAACTGCCATTCAACGGCCGCGCTGCGCATGCGCCGACCGAACGAATGTGCAATGGCGCGGCGCATTCGTGCGAGATCACCGGGTCGTTAACTGCGACGGCGACGGCGCTTCAACGTGCCGCTGCCCGCCCATCCTTGTGCGCAATTCTTTCATGCAAGCAAAGTTCCATTTGATGTTGTTGTTGGCGGCATTGCTTTTGCAGTTTCGAAACCTGAACGAAAAAACCAAGCAGCTGTTGATGATGTTGATGCGGTCGGTGCGGTTCGGCTGATTGCTCGGTCAACATGATAAAAATACAAATTAACGCATTAATTTGCTTTTGCTTTGATTGTTGCAAAACAACAAACCGACAAGTTATGCTGGCAACAACAATAATGACATCAACAACAACAAAGGCACCATCCAGTTGAAATCGTTCCGAAAAGAGAATTTCCTTGGTTCCAGGAATTGATTGAGAAATGAATGCATAATGGCAATGATCAACTTCTCTTCTCCCCTCCTCCCTCATTCACCAATCTCAACGTGCTGCCGCCATTCGAAAATATGCAACGAAGAAAATATGCACAACTAAAGCGTTCGTTTTGTTGTTGTCGATTTGTTTTAACCATATTCAACTTAAACTTTCGTCAAGAAAATGAATATGAGCAAGTCGGCGACAACAACAACAACATGAAAACTGACCTAAATGTTTGAAATACCTTTTGGGCTGCGCATTGCGTTTTCGTTGAATTTCGATTTGACTTAATGCACTCAGAGGTGGAATTTTGCGTGATGCGTAATGCGGCGACGGAGAGAGAAGCGAAGAAGTCGATTTGGTAATGTCCAGAGAGACTTTAAGAAAGAGGGGATTTTATGAAGCAGAATGTATCATAGAGAGAATAGGATAGGATAGGGATAGAGACAGAGATAGGGATAGAGATAGGGATAGAGATAGGAATAGAGATAGGGGTAGAGATAGGGATAAAGATAGGGATAGGGATAGGGATAGAGATCGAAGTTCTTTAGCTTCGTCGTACTGTACCGTTTAATAATTAAAATTATCAATTCGAAAAATTTCATTCACCCATTCGATTCATTCATTCATCGACGAGGTCCACATGAATTGTAAGTTCTGTACGCAGTTGCACTATCAGCGCGACTACGGTTCCAAGAAAATCTAATAAATAAATAAACTGAAAAGGCACAACCACTCCAAGTTCACTTCAGCGACTGTTCGTACGTCTTTGCCGCCGTTGAGCACACCTGCTTTCCGGTATTAGCGACCGACGACACGACAGCAAACACTCCACTCGACAGCAAACACTCCGCCTGATACCCAAATAATCCGCACTCGGGTCGTGCGACTTGACGGCCCGGCAGCGCATTTACCTATCGATAATGTTTGCCACTACTTTGTCGTTGTACAGGAACAAATAATAAATGCTTTTGTAATTTAAATTAAAGCCCACCGGGATCGAGGTGTGAATTGGGCACGAATTCTTGCGGAGTCTTTTCCGCATGCGGCCCCGACTTTGCTTATCGCCACATCAATCAAATACGCTCAAATTGCATTTATCAATAAATCAATATCAACATGAATAAACACACACACACACACACACACCAAAACATATATTTCATTCATACAGTCCGCTGCCCTACGAAATACTACCAAAGTATCACAAGAAATCGAAAACGACCAAACAAAAACTGCATCCATTCACAAAACTAGGCAAATAACGCCGCAATAGGAGAGTAAAGAAAAACATTATTTTATTATTATTACTGTAAATATGTACGTGGCCCAAAAATTCCACTCAAAAGTAAACAAACCCAAATTTTTCCTATCAGCAGAAGCTACCAAGAAAAAAAAAACAATGTAAATACAACAATCGAGAAAAAGCACAAAGCTTGAAGCAAAACTATGAAAAACCATAACAACAACAACAAAACCAAAGTCAAAGTCAACTCGAGAAAACGACCGAAAGTCAATTATTTCTGTTATTTGGCTGTCGAATCTAAGTTGTGGCTGTTATCAAGTGTCACAAACAAATAATGTAACTGACATTCCAGCGCATAGCGAACGTTGGCCGCACATTCCAGGCCAGCGCCGCTGCTGCACAGTGAGACCAGACCAGAAAAAAGTCTTCAAAATATTTACACAAGCGCCAAAGAATCCATGAAACTTTCAAAGGCGCAGTGAGTCCGACAGCCGATAATAAGTCAATATGCACTTTGGGTGCCGCTAACGTCAGCCACCAGTACTGACTGACGCGCCAAAGTGCACTCACGTCGATCGTTAACCCTCGGCGCATTGTCGTCACATTGGTGTTTTTTACTGCATTTTTATATTTTCTAATTTTATTCTTTTGTTTTGTTTTTTCGAAAATGCGTGTTGGAATGTCCAAAATAAGTTTACATACTCCTAGTAAATACTTTTTCATTAGGCGTTTAGTTTTTACACACTTTCTTTCATGTTTTTAGATTTAAATTTTATAGCAGCGTTCCAAATATTTCCAGTACGGCGCTGTTTTCACATACAAAACATGCAAAACATACCAAGTGTCTTTTATAGGTTCGTGAAATAGTCTTTGAGCGACTACTGAAAACTGGGTAAGTGTTGATTTTTTAATTCCAAAAAATTTTAAGTTTAAAAGTGCTAAACAATTCCTCGCAGTCAGAATTCGTTTCTTATTCAGTAACTAATTGAATAGGTCGGCTTGGCTTTGATTTGAAGGAGGCAATTTTTGAGAAAATTCCTAAAACATGCAGGCCTATTCAGGTCTCAGCCCACTTCCATTCTATAGGACCGTCCTTACGATCTTCCTTCAGGCGCTGTTTTTTACTCACAGCTTTTTTAGTTTTTTACATAAAAACAGAACGCCGACTTTCTCAATTAGATTCTTCTTATGAAGACACTATTCCCTTCTGTTTTGTCGTCCCAAATCGACCAAAATCTTTCAACAAAGATACTGTCCCCCTCTTTATTATAGGATGTTCGAAAGGAAGGTGCTTTCGTTCACCTTATTCGTATTGGTGATGGCTAACAATGATCTATATAAGCTGTTCCAAAACATGGACGTAGCATAACGAATCAATATTCAGGGTCTCTCATATGGATGTTCGATGTGGCAGTTAAAGGTCGACGACAAAAAGAGAGACCGATCTTCGGTGGAAGGACCAAGTTGAGAACTCCCTAACATCTCTTGTTGTGACCAATTGGAGAAGGCACACGCTGAGGCGAGGAAAGATCTTTTAGGCAGGTCGTTACCCAGAAACGGGCTGTCGTGACTAGTACGTCTGTGCTATATCGTTGTCGTCTTGTAGAACTTTAGTGTCCATTCAAAAATCTTTCAGAATATGGTAGAGCTAGCGTGGTCAGTAGGAATGAAGTAATGGAAGCAAGCCAGGTCCGGTAGGAATCTTGCTCCCAGAGTACGGAGTCTGCTTTCCTGCAGAGCCGGCCAGTGGCACAGGAAGTGTTGAATCTTTTCTATTTCTTCTTCATCTCCGCAGCTTTTACAGACATCAATGGACGAGAGACGCCATTTGATAAGCTTAGATGATGTCCAATGACGCAGTGTCCAGTGATGACTCCAACGAGCTGTTTAGTAGAGGTTCGACTCAGGGACAGTGCAAAAATTGCGTTTTCCTCAAGGAAATATAAATATAATGTTTACGTATATCCACACTGCTGTCTCTTTATTCTCTCTCCCCCTCATACTTAACTCATAAAAATGAGTTCATCATTAAATCGAATATTGCATACCGACTCTTCTCAAACACAAAAAGAACCGTGAGTATGAGTTCGATAATTTTTTTAACGCAGGTACTGCTAGAAACTGGTACACCTGTATCGTCCAGACGGCTTGATTCTTACCAACTAAAAATCACCCCCTGTTCGATAATTTGACCACATAATGGATCGCTTTTGGGTTTCTGGTAGACCCGTATTGACCAGACGGCTTGATTCTATCAGACTGAGAACCACCCCTTATTCGGTAATTTGACCCCATAATGGGTCTCTTTTTGTTCGCATGAAGTTCGTGATTAAGCAGTCTTACGGAGGTATGTATATTTGTAGGTTTTTCGGAGTTAAACCGCTCATATTTTAAGCCAACTATTAGAAGCTACAAGTTTCTTTATAGATTTATAGAAAAATTTTCTATATTTGAAACACAAATGGAATATTATTACTCAGTAGATTTTAAGTCATTAGTTTGAGCCAGACATGGGGGTTTTGCACTAAAATCCACTACCACTACCACTAGAGGTCTGCTGGGAAATTTTCCACTACCACTAAATAAATTTTAGTGGTAGTTGAATTTTTTCCACTAATCACTGATCTTTATTTAATGGTAGTGCAATTTTCTTCCACTAATTTTTTTTTAGTGGTACTTTTTACCACTACCACTAAATAAAATTCAGTGATTAGTGGAAAAAATTCAGCTACCACTAAATTTATTTAGTGGTAGTGAAAAGCATAGTGCACTATGAATTTAGTGCAAAACCCCCATGTCTGGTTTGAGCACACTTTCGGAGTTAAGTTATTTATATTTAATGCCCACTGCTGAAAATACTGAGGTTTTTTATAGACTCGGAATGAAATTATCTAAGTTTAACATAGCATTTGAATAGCTATTTCGAATTGTTGCTAAGAAAGACGAGTTTTCGCACACTTTCGGAGTAAAATTGCACATATTTCAAGCTAACTATTAGAAGCTAAGTTTCTTTATAAATTTAGAATACAATTTTTTATGTTTGAAGCATAATTTTAATATTAAATTATATTAGACTTGAAGACGTTAGTTTGAGTACACTTTCGGAGTAAAATTATTTATATTTAGTGCCCACTGCTGAAACTACTGAGGTTTTTTTTACGTTCTGAATGAAATTATCTAAGTTTAACATAGCATTTGAATACCTATTTCGAATGTTTACTAAGAAAGACGAGTTTTTGCACCCTTTCGGAGTAAAATTGCATATACATATTTTATAGTGTCCGACCGAAACCACTTTTTTGGGCCGAAACCGAAACCGAAACCGAATATTCGGTTTTTTTTTTAATATTCGGCCGAAACCGAAACCGAAACCGAAACTTTCTAGTTGATATAAAAATCACCATATCAAGCACTTTTTTCAACAAACGAATTTTACATTAAGTAAATAAAGAACAAACAAACAAACATAGCATAAATAAATAAATACTTATTAATAAAAACTATTTATTCATTTTTTAAAAACGTAAACAAGAAGAAATCACCCTTTCGTACCTTACTCGATAATATTCAAAATTAAATAATTTAATATTATATGCTAAAAAAAGAAGTTTGTTTACATTGCTGGCATCTAAATTACTCCTCCTTTTACTATGTATCTGCTACACAATAAAATGTAAAAAATATTCTAGAAAGTTTCGGTTTCGGCTATTCGGTCATTTTTTGGCCGAAACCGAAACCGAAACCGAAACCACTTATTTGGGCCGAAACCGAAACCGAATATTCGGTCGGACACTAATATTTTAGGCCAACTATTAGAAGCTACAAATTTCTTGATAGATTTGGAGTAAAATTGATTATATTTGACACAGAATTGGAGTATTATTACTCAATAGATTTCATGTCATTAGTTTGAGCACACTTTCGGAGTTAAATGATCTATATTTAGAGCCCACTACTGAGGTTTTCAATACATTTGGAATACAATTTTCTAAGTTTAACGTAGCATTTGAATAGCTATTTCGAATGTTTACTAAGAAAGACGAGTTTTTGCACAATTTCGGAGTAAAATTGCACATATTTTAGGCCAACTCTTAGAAGCTACAAGTTTCTTTATAGATTAAGGCTAAAATTGTTAATGTTTGAAGTATAATTTTAATATTAATTTATATTAGACTTGAAGTCGTTAGTTTGAGTACACTTTCGGAGTTAAATGATCTATATTTAAAGCCCACTACTGAAACTACTGAGGTTTTTTATACATTCGGAATGAAATTATCTAAGTTTAACATAGCATTTGAATACCTATTTCGAATGTTGACTAAGAAAGACGAGTTTTTGCACACTTTCGGAGTAAAATTGCATATATTTTAGGCCAACTATTTGAAGCTACAAATTTCTTGATAGATTTGTAGTAAAATTTATTATATTTGACGCACAATTGGAATATTATTGCTCAATAGATTTCAAGTCATTAGTTTGAGCACACTTTCGGAGTTAAATGATCTATATTTAGAGCCCACTACTGAAACTACTGAGGTTTTTTATACATTCGGAATGAAATTATCTAAGTTTAACGTAGCATTTGAATAGCTATTTCGAATGTTTAATAAGAAAGACGAGTTTTTCCACACTTTCGGAGTAAAATTGCACATATTTTAGGCCAACTATTAGAAGCTACAAGTTTCTTTATAGATTAAGGATAAATTTGTTAATTTTTGAAGCATAATTCGAAAATTAAATTTCTATAGACTTAAATCGTTAGTTTGACCATACATTCAGAGTAAATTTGTTTTATATTTAAAGTAAATTGTTAGGACATCACTGTTTGTCGATACATTCGGAATCAAAACCTCCATACTTGAGGCAGTATTCGACTAGCTAATTCCTGTATATACCAAAAGATTGAAGTTTTTGCAAATTTTCGGAGATAAATTTCACATATTTGAAACCAACTATGAACGGTTATAAGTTTTTCCAGGCATTTGACATCAAATTGCCCATATTTGAAGAAACGTTAGGATGTTGAAGCCGCTGATGTTGAGCACACAAAATTAGTTTGGCTTGAAGCACTCATTAGGGGTATTCTCGATGTCTTGCACGGAGGAAGAATTCGTAAAAATGCAACCGTGCAAGACTGGAAAATGCTACACATCGGGAACGCACAAAAAAGCACATATTGCAAATATTGCAAAAATGCCGCAAACTTTCTCCATTTCTTTTTAATTTGGTTTTCGGTTGATCCATTTCTACCTGCAAGCAAGACATACATATATGCAAATTATATAAAAAGGTTGAAATAAAACCAAATATAAAGAAAATACGCTTGCGCACACGAAGAAATGCATGGCCATGTCAATTATGCATTTCGTGCACGATGTCAGGGCTATGCAAGACATCGAGAATACCCCTATTCTGTCATTTCCAGTGGAAACTTAACATGTAGAAGGTTCAAGCTCTAAGATTTTTATTATAGATTAACCACGTTTTGTAAGGTTCAAGTGCTGATATTTGTTGAGTTGAAAGTTTGCAGAACTCTTGTAAGTGTCAACAAAGAAATCATAAACATTTTTTCCTAATCATGTTCAATGTCAAACTGATTTGACACTGAAATTAACACATAAATTCTAAGCGTTGAATGGTTTTGAATTTTGATTTCATAAATGTATGAAAAACTCAAACTTGGCTTCGAATTGCGCCGCTGGCTTATCGCCAGTGATTGTCAGCGTTCGACATAAGAATGTTTCAATTAAAATGGTGTAACAAATAAAATAAACAACTGTTTTCAGGGGGCAGACCAGAAGAGTGTCAATTACGTGTCACAGAGGTTGTGCGATGATTTTATGTCGTCGAGTCTGAACGGATTTGAACAAAAACAACGACATATTTAATTAACTATTAGTGAATGTTGCTGTTGCCGGTTGTGTGTTTTCGATGTTAGAATAAGACATTTTTTTTTGGTAATTTTAGACAATTATTTGAACTCTTTATGTGAGCGATAACGTAACAAGTATTTATTTTGTTTTGTTTTTGTAGTGTTTTAAGAAGAAATATAATTTTTTGTATTATGTGTTTTGATTATTGCTTGTTGAAAGGTTTCTCAGCGACGTTTGTGTTTATGGCGTTGAAAGCTGTAAAATCTAAATGCGATTTCGGCTGTTGTTGAATTAAGTCATTAAAATATCGCCTTTGGGAGATAATGGGCGCTGGGAGATTAGGGCCACCCAGCGATAAGCAACACAAAATAATTTCTATTAAATGGGCTGTTTTTACAATCTTTCGAAAAATATTTTTAAATCTATTGAGACATAAAACTAAAAGAATTGAATTTATTATTGAATTGCTATGGAAATAAAAAAATAAATACAAAAACTTAAAAAAAAATAAATGAAAACAAATATGAAAAAAAAGAAATACAAAAATTATAAATAAATATTGGTATGGAAATTAAAAAATAAAATATTAAATATTAAATAAGAAAATAAATTAAAAAAAATATTAAAAACAATAAAAAATAAGTAAATATAATATTAAAAAAATAAATAAAAAAATATTTCTATTCAAAATAAAAAAATAAATATAAAAAAATAATTACAAAAAATTAAAAACTCTTAAAAACAATAAATCAAAATAATAATAAAAAATAAATAAATATTGCTATGCAAATAAAAACAATAAATATACAAAACATTTGGTAAAAAATACATTAAGAAAATATTAAAATCAATAAAAAAAGAAATAAATATAACAATAAATAAAAAAAATATGTAAATATTGCTATGCAAATTAAAAAAGGAAATATAAAAAAAATATATAAAAAAATAAATAACAATAAATAAATAATAAACAAAATAGTAACAAAATTAAAAAAATTAATCAAAATAATACTAATTAAAAATAATAAATCAATACTGCTATACGGACTAGAAAAAAATAAATATAAAGAAATTAAATAAAAAAACTAAATTAAAAAATAAAAAAAAAAATAAATATATAAATATATTAAATTAAAAAATAATAAATAAATACAAAAATATAAATAATAAATAAATAAATATTGGTATAGAAATTTAGACATAAATATAAAAATAAACAAAAATAATATAACAAATAAATAAATATACAAAAAAAAATAAAAAAAAATAAATAAATAGATGTAAAAAAATATCAAATACTAATTAATATAATAAATATATTAAGATTTATACAAATCACAAAAATTCAATTTTTATAAAATTTATTTTGTGCTCGAATTAAAAAAAAATTAACAACATTTATAAAAAAGCTTTGCTTTGCGTTTGTCATAAATTTTTGGGGCTGAAGCCATTGTAATCACATTGTCCTTTGTCCCCACCGTTCCACTATTTCCATTTTACTGGCTGCTTTAAAGCGAAATTTAATTGCAGGTGCTACCGCGTTTGGAAGATAGAGTTCAATTTCAATTTTTCAAGTACAGCAAAAAATGTGATTTTTATTTTGCACAAAAAAATGGGACAAAAGGATGTCTACTGTGGGGTTGGTAGTGTTTCCAACTGTATTGAAATTGCTTAATATATATTTTTCTGTACTATTATATAAAAATCAATGTGACGATGCTTGTTTAAATCACAATCAGGCAACAACCACTGAACCGATTTAGATGAAATGAGTACCAGACGATTTCTTATGTGGGTGTATGGTACATAGGCTATATTAGACTGAACACGCCCATCCCTTACGCCCACTATGATACCCACACTTTTTACATTCCTGGACCTACTTTACCTGCAACATTGGACTCACCGCGTGGATCTGTGGTCTCTTCAAAATACAACGGAAGGGAGTTTCTTCATATTTCTTGATATTAAATATTTTGTATTTATATCATTTTATGTTTTTTATTTGTGAATTTCACACTTTCTGTGTTATATTTTTTAAGGCTACACTGTCGCTGAAGACAGAATAGCGTCTTTTAAAAAACATTGGTTGCCCATTTGCAGCATCAAACTGATGAAAGACAGCAAATTAACTGGTGGCGGGAAGTTGTAAAAGTTAGAGGGGAGGTGGTGCTTAGAGCGACAAAAATTCTAATGTTATAAATCTTACAGTATTTTTTGACATGATTTTTGTTAATTGTGAATTGACTGCTGGCACAAAATATAAAAAAAAATCGTATTGTAATACAAAAAAATATTTATAATAATTAATTCAAAAAATAATAAAAACTACTAAGAAAAAAAATCCCTTAAGTGTTTGATGTGGTGCAGTTTTCAAGTAAAAGTTTGAGGGAAGGTGAACATTTTTATGTAATAATTCTTAAAGTCACAGTGATTTCTTTCATGATTTTTGTTAGTTGTAAAGGAGTGGCACAAAATATTAAAGATATTGTAATTAAAAAATATTTAAAATAATTAAATTACAAATAATAAAAATAATTGTTGAATTGAAATACATTTGAATTTAATTAAAATGCATCAAAGTTTATTAATAGCTGTGCTGCTATGTATGTGCAAAAGGTTTGTAAAGCAAAGTTCCCCCTTATTAAGAAAAAAAAAAAATCCCTTAAGTGTTTTGTGTGGTGCAGTTTTCAAAGTTCGCTTCAAATTAGCTGAAGTTGCCGTCGCCGCGGCCGCAGTTGAATGTTTTGAAAATGCTGGTAACAGCTACTTGAAGTACAAATACGCATACACAACAACAACACACACACATACACAAACACTGGGGGCCAGACGATCGGCAAGTATATATACATATATACAGACAGACAGGCTAATGCACTTGAGAGTGCCGTTTTGGCCCCGGCCGGAACGGCAGCGACTGTGGCTGTGCCTGTGGCTGCGGCGGCTGCTTCCTTTAATTTATTTGCAAGCGATTTATTGTTGTTATTGTTGTGTGCTGGTGTTGCACAGACATACAATATATTATATTGTATTATATGGTTGTTGTTGTTGTTGTTCAAATTTCGTCTTGAACGCCGCACAGCGCTTCCCTTTTGTGTTGTTTTGGTTTCTGGTTTTTTTTGCTTCTTTTGCCATTTGGTGTTTCATTTTTGCTTTGCCTTTTGCTTTTTTGATGTTTTTGGTGTTTTTTTGGTGCGCATCGTGCGATTCAGCGTTTTTGTTGGTATTGTTATTGTTGTATTTTTGGTCAATGCACGCCGGTCAATGACTTGACATCAGACACATTCGCCCCAACAAGAAATTTTCTGTGTGCATTATTAAATTTTGGTGTATGGATTTTTGTTGTTCGCCTTTTCCCTTATTTATTTCCCATTTTTATATTTCGTCTACCCTCGCGTCATCACACACACACGCACACACATATATATTGTATGTTTGTGTGCGTGTTGTTGTGTTGTACGCCTTTCGGCCGTACAGTGTTTGCTGTTGTTGCCATTTGTTTGATGTTTCTGCTGTTTTTGTTGGCAACACCTTGTGTTGTTGTTGTTGTTGTTTGAAATGAGTCAATGCGTCGTTGTCGTTGACGTCGTGTGCCGCGGACAAACTTATTTTCATTTTAGCTTTTTTTTCGTTTATAAATTTTAATTGGCTACATTGTTGCCAATTCGCTATATGTTTTTTCTTTTAGGTTTGTTGTTATTGTTGTTGGATTTTTGCATGCTCGAGAAGTTGAATGCGTGAGACAACTGTACGAGCGGTAAATTGATTTAGATATAACGGTTTGTTTCGAAAAATTTGGAAACTCATCTTGCAGTTATGAAAATATAAATATTACAGTTATGGGGAATTTGTAACTTTTATATTAGTTTTGTGAAAAACACTTAACTCTTTAATGACCTAAGGAAACATACTATTAAACGTACTTGAATGAACAAAATCAGATAGGATCAGATCTTTCTATTTCGATTTGCGATTTCATGATAATTTTTTTTTTAATATCTGATAATTTAATAACTCTAAAGGCCCTAAATAATTAAATTCAATTTGTTCTGTGAAATATTTTCATGCCCATGACATGTCCAATATCCCCAATTCTCCTACAAGAAAGACTCGACTAACTACCAATCAAGCTGTTCGACCTATCTGTACCAAATTTTACTGCCCTCGTTTCATATTTGGCAAAATAATGTCTTATGGCAACTCTGCTTTAAAGTTAAATTGAAGACTTTAATTTTCTTCTTAATTCTTAGTTAACCCTTTCGCTACAGGTTTTTACTGGGGAAAGTTAAAATTTTCAATTTTACGTCTTAGGCTTCTATGTGGTTGTATTAGCAACATTCCATAAGACATTTTTCAAGTTTTATACTCGGACCCTGTATTTTAGAGTGTTTTTCTATGCGAGCAACCACATCGTTGTGGCTGTAATAATTACTTAAACATAAAACTTTTTACGCATAACGAAAATTTGAATATTTCTTAATTTACTTCAGTCAAAATTAAAAAAAAAAAGTATCTAAATGGAAAGAAAACTTCACATTAAAAAGTTCTCTAATTTTTTCTGCTTCTTCGTCCTTTACTATGTCAAGATATACCATTAAAAAAGTGTATACTTCTCTTCTTTAAGCTTAAATATTAAGTTTATTAATTTTGTATTTTTCCTAAAACTTCAAACTATTCTAAAGACCAACAAAAAAAATGTATTCTTGCAACCATAGAGGATACAGACGTCCGCAAAGTAGCATGCTGCCATATGGCAACAAAATAGCGAAAGGGTTAAAGGCTTATTTAAACTTTACTGCTTGACGTTGCCAACTTCATACGAAGTCATCTTTCAGTTTCCGGTACAACAAGTTAGGGAGCACTGTTCTAAATTATATTAAATACTTTTATTTTCTTCTTAATTCTTAAAGTCTTATTTCAACTTTTTTGGTGGACATTGCAAACTTCATACTAAAGTGTTTTAGGTAAAAAAAGTTAGGGAAACACTGCTCTAAAGTATAATAAAGACTTTAATTTTCTTCTTAATTTTTAAAGACTTTTTTAAACTTTATTGCTGGACATTGAAAACTTCATACCAAAGTGTCATCATTCAGTTTCAGGTACAAAAAGATAGGGAAACACTGCTCTTTGATGCATTCGGTTAGTTGTTTTCATGTGCGGTAAAAGTAAAAATTGCATGTTTGTACTTTTAACTTCTTCAAGGTTCTTTCAATTATTGCCATTGTTGTTGTTGTTGTTGTTGATATAGCAAAGCGGTTGAAACACACCAAATTTACAATGCACAACAATAATACAGAAGAAAAACCGCTCAAACACAAACAAAAAGCAACAAATACAACCAGGTACACCAACAAATGAGAGACAACAGAAAAAGCAACAACTAATTATACAAGAAGGATTTCAATTAAAAATGTATAACTGTGGTAGATTTTCAGTAACAACAATAATAACAACAACAATAATGATAACAACAACAACAATACTAAAGACATACGGAAATCATCACAAGAATTGTGAAATGCTAACACAAATTTTACATGGCACAACCAGCACAACTCGATGCCAGGAAACCAAAAACAATATGAAAGGTCGCAATACAAAGTTGCCAAATTTATGCAAATATTTTATTGTTGTTGCGCATTAAAAGTACACAAAATAATGCGAAATTAAAGTGACAGAGCAGAGCCGAGAAATTTTGTCAATCATCGGTCGGGAAGAGGAACGGCGGACACGAGAGGTGGACAACTGCACTGTTTGCCTTTTCTAGTCATTTGTGCGCTGCATCAAGTTGGCGCTCTGTGTGCACAGTGCAGCCGTTGTTGTTGCTATTGTTGTCGCTGCTACCCTGTGCGCTCTTTGTTCAGTGTTGAGCTCTTTCGTTGCTCTTCGCTGCGGCTTGCACTCATTCACTTTTTGCGCGACTGCGCTCACCTTTGCAACGGCCTCCCCTCCCGCCCTTCCACAGTAACCGGTGACGTCGCACCACACAAAAAGTCAAAAATTTACTTCGTCTGCGCGCTTGTTCGCTTCGGTTGTTGACGGCGGCGTCGTCGTCGTCGTACGTTCGCGCGCACTGCCCACTCACAAGGTCAATGACACTGTTAGGGCAGCTTTCGATGAATTTTGGTGGATATTTTGCGCGTGTTGTTGTTATTGTTGTTGTTGTTATTGCTGCTAATACTATACGTTGTGCCCATTTCACTGTTAGTGTTGTGATTGTTGTTGCTGTTGTTATTACTCTGTGCTCACTTTGTTGTTGTTTATAGTTGCTGCTGTTCCCTTTCATTCTCGGTGTGCGAGTGCACTTTTGTTGTTGTTGTTATTGCTTTTTGTCTGCTGCAAAAATTCGCACATTTTTGCGGCGCAGCAATTTGGCGCTGAAGTAGAAGACAGAGGCAAAGTGTATCCGCCGCGGCGCCCGAAGCAACAAAACACAACAACGTCGTGCAATGCACCGACAAAATGCTTGTGGCGTTTCATTGAAAAGCAAAAACAACTAAATAACTGCTTTCTGTTGTGGTGAAGTTAAATAGGCAACGGAACGTGTCGCATGCGGTGACTTTATGCTTAGAACTTTTGTGAGGTTATGTTGGGTTTTTGAACAATAAAGACTGGCAAATTTAATATTGAATTAATTCATTGAATTTTATTGAAATAATGTTTATTCATTTTATGATTTTATGTAATGTTCAGTTATGTTTGTTTATATAAACTTCTAACACATTTTTTAGATCGTTTGGTGTTAATTTTTAAACATTGAAAAAAATGCGTTGGATTATTTCGGATTTTGAGTATTTTTTCAAGTCCGAAGTAAATGGCCCAATATCTATATTACGATTTTTTTTAACACTTTGCTAACCATGTCAGATTTTGATGAAAAAAAAAGAAAAAATAAGTAGCTGTTTGTCTAATAATTTCTAATAATAATAAATTAAATCATGTTTCGCTATACAAACACTTTAACCATTTTTTTGATTTTGACTCGACCGCCTTTTATTTCAAACATTTGATTTGGTTAAGGCTGACCGAAACGTCAGTTGCTCCTTTCAAACAAATTTAACTATTTTCAGTAAACAACTTGAACTAGAAATGAAACACTGAAATATTTTTTAAACTCTACATACCACAATGTTTTTAATTCAATGGCATAAAGTCCAAATTTTATTTACCTGCAAAGAGAAAAAGAAAAAAATTAGGTTAATAGTGTAGAAGATGGTAAACGAAAGCAGCATTTCTGTTTACAAAAATGTCATAAACCTAGAAAAAACGCTAATCCTTAAATTTTATGATCGACGCGGCAACTGTGGCCACAAAAAAAGCAACGCTGCGTCTATAAACTGCAACAATATAAATTGAATTATTGTTGTTGCTGTGCTTGAATGCTATTGATGCGTATCTGATGCGTTTGTGCAGTGTGTAGCAAGCAATAAAAACAATAACAACAACAAGCAGCACTATTAAGGACAGTAAAAAATTTGCGCACAGTTAAGCGTTGACAATATCATAAAAAAAGGATCGAGGTGTGTTGCAAACGAAACAGATTCACATTGCAATAGCAACACTTGTATATTTAAAAGAAGAAGAACTAGGAGCAGAAACAGCAACAGTTGCATCTTTAAACGAAAAAGAAGAAGAATATGGAGCAACAGCCACAACAACAACAGTTGCATATTTAAAAGAAGAACAAGAATTAGGAGCAACAGCAGCAACAGTAGGAGATGCATCTTTAAAGGAAGAAGAAGAAGAATGAAGAGCAGCATCAGTAACAGTTGCATTTTTAAAAGAAGAAGAATAGGGTGCAGCGGCAACGAGAAGAAATAAAACCAACAACAGCAACAGTTGCATCTTTAAAAGAACAAGAAGAAGAATTAGCAGCAACAGCAACAGTTGTATCTTTAAAAGAAGAAGAAGAATAGGGTGCAGCAGCAACCAGAAGAATTAAAAGCAACAACAGCAACAGTTGCATCTATTAAAGAAGAAGAAGAAGAAGTACTAGAAGCAGCAACAGCAACAGTTGCATCAACAACAGTTGAATTTTTAAAGGAACAAGAGGAAGAATTAGGAGCAACAACAGCAACAGTTGCATCTTTAAAAGAACAAGAAGAAGAATTAGCAGCAACAGCAACAGTTGCATCCTTAAAAGAAGAAGACGAATTAGGTGCAGCAGCAACCAGAAGAATTAAAAGCAACAACAGCAACAGTTGCATCTATTAAAGAAGAAGAAGAAGAAGAAGAAGAAGAAGTACTAGAAGCAGCAACAGCAACAGTTGCATCAACAACAGTTGAATTTTTAAAGGAATAAGAGGAAGAATTAGGAGCAACAACAGCAACAGTTGCATCTTTAAAAGAAAAAAGAAGAAGAATTAGGAGCAACAGATGCATCTTTAAAAGAAGAAGAAGAATTAGGTGCAGCAGCAACAAGAAGAATTAAAAGCAACCACAGCAACTGTTGCATCTATTAAATAAGAAGAAGAAGAAGTACTAGAAGCAGCAACAGCAACAGTTGCATCGTTAAAGGAAGAAGAGGAAGAATTAGAAGCAACAACAGCAACTGTTGCTTCTTTAAAAGAAGAAGAAGAAGAAGAACTAGAAGCAGTAACAGCAACAGTTGCATCTTTAAAATAAGAAGAAGAAGAAGAATTAGGAGCAACAACAGCAACAGTTGCATCTTTAAAAGAAGAAGAGGAAGAATTAGGAACAACAACAGCAACAGTTGCGTCTATTAAAGAACAAGAAGAAGAACTAAGAGCAGCAACAGCAACAGTTTCATCAACAACAGTTGAATTTTTAAAGAAAGAAAAAGAAGACTTAGGAGCAGCAACAATAATAGTTGCATCTTTTAAAAAATAAGAAGAATTAGCAGCAACTCTAACATTTTGTGTTCTTCTTAAGCGTTTTTCGACTACAACAATGTGATTGCTGGTGGCCTTTTAAGACAACAACAACAACAATTGGCTGCGCTTGTTACAGGCTGAATGCAAGTTAAGGTTGCAGCTGGTGAGCGCGTTCGGTGAAAGCAATGTAATTATGCTTTTTGTTGTTGTAATTTTGTTGGTCTTTCGGTTCATTCGCCGAGCCAACATAAATAAAACACAACTGGGCAGTTTTGAAAAATTTAATTATGAATCGTTTAACCGCAGCACTTCCGACACTCGGCTGTCCGAGAGAATAATTGCCACTGTGTCTGTGGTGGTGTTGGTGTTGGTGTTGGTGGTGATGGTGGCAGGCAGTGGGACGCCTTTCATCTGCTATACCATAAATTATTCAACTTAACAATTTAAGTTTTCGACTCGCTCATAAATTTCAGTTAATTTATTTGGCGTCGCAGCGCGTAACGCCGACACGCAAGCGGACATAAGTAGATGAATAGAATGGAATAGAAAACAAACATGAAAAGAAAAACGAAAACAAAAGCAAAAAAGCAGCTGTAAGGAATAAACAAAAATTTTTATTAGAACAAATGCGGGTAGCTTAAGTCGAACGACGGATGAACGTAACAGACAGCGGAGCGGCAAAGGGACAGAAAGAAAATAATCAAAAAAAAAAAGTCAGCAATTGAAAAGTAAACAGTGGACTGTTTGTGCAATCTGCAAGGGCGCTGCTTTGAGGGAAGAAGAACAAGAAGAAGAAGAAGCCGACACAGGCGATTAAAAACCATAAAAATTTGTCACTCGGCTGCACAATCTGAAAACGCACGCAAGCTGGGCGACGCATTAACATGCAACGGACAATCAATGTGGCATGCAACACATTGTGGAGTGAGAAAAAGAGAGAGTGAGAGATAGAGAGAGAGAGAAGGGCGGCGGAAGGTGCGCTGCAAAGCGAAGCGGACACTGAAAATGCATGCAACACTTTCCCCAGTTCAGTGATGAATGTGTGTAGGGCATTTTATAGACGAGACAGACAGACATCAACGAAAAAACCAAATACTTTGTCAATAATAATTTTCAAATATTGTTTATTTAACACAAAGCAACCACATTGCAGCAATGGGCTATTAGTTGTCGATTACGATGGCAACAATTATGCTTTCATAATTATGTGAAATGATGTGCTTGTTGTTATTGTTGTTGCTGTGACATTGGCTTTGGCTTTGGTTCATTTGGCACTTAGGCACGCTGCGTGTCGCAGGGAAAGCAGCTTCATTATTTTTAAACGAGCAGCAAATAAATCGCATGTGTGGTAAATATTTAGGTGTGGCAAAGTGTGAATTTTATGAAGCGGAAAATGATGTACGGCCCACAGATGGTGATGGCAAATTAAATGTGTGTTCAGCTACCTTTTCCCCTTCTTACAAAAATTATGAATGTGTAGACATATGTGAGAGCATTTCTCTCTGGTTATGAATGCAGCAAAGAGCAACACAACAAATATTTAGCGAGTGTTGCCTGAATTTGTGTAGGTTTTTTGTTGTATGTTATCACAAATTTATTTAAATTTATTTGAATTCTTTTTGGCATTTCGAGGGAAGCGCATTGAGGCCAAATTAATTTTAATGTGCATTTTTTTTAGACCATTTTTCTAATCTGCATTGTTTAAAGATTGAGAAAACATGGTTTTTATATTAAAAGTTTTCTTAGGTTCGAATGAAATATGAACTTAGCACTTCACACCCTTCGAGAGTCGAAACAATTGTGAATAGTTTCTTTTCTAATATTGAACAGTTGTCTTAGAGCTGCACTTAGGTTAAGTTAGGTTGAAGTGGCAGCCTTCTACATGACAACACACCTAACACTAGAAAGACCGCAAGTTTTCCAAACCTAAAAAGACTAAATTGCATGAGAGCAACTTCCCCTATTTGTCATCTTATAGCAAATGCTGCGATTGATTTATGGGTTTAATTAAAGTAGGCACCAACAAATTAATATTTTTGGAAGTGAATTCAAAGCATATGAACAAAATTTGACAGTTATCCCCAAACCAATTTCTAATAATTTGCAGCGATATCAGGGAAAGTTTGTGTTCTAATTGAAGTCTACAAATTGGGCGCGTTTGATGAAAACCCTGTTTCTTTAATAAAATCAAAAATTAATAATTTTGTATTTTTCCATAAATATTAAATGATTTTTCTGTAATTAAAAAATATTGATACACAATTTATTTAACCCGTTTTAAGCTACAATTGTTTAAAAGTAAACAAGTTCTAGAACTCTAACAAAGAGTGATTTTAATTTCATGATTTAAATACCAAAAAGTAATATCGAGACACAGAGAAAAAATCAGTGTCGAAAGGATTAAGTGGAACAAAGGAACGAAATTAAAAATGAAAAGCCAAATTTGATTAGTTTTTTTCCTTCAACGAGCAGTTAGGCGCAATAATTAAGTGCTGTGGCAAATTTCCTACTGGGCTGTTGTTGGCGTTTGTGCGTAGATAATGACGCTAATAATTTTGACGCCCATATGTCGACAGCGTAGATCACGCGTCATGTTGAGTACATCACGCGACGCGCAAAGAACTCGGGCAATATTTAAATGAAATACAAATCAGTGAAAGCTGAATGAAGCATGTGAGCGTCATTAGATAACAGCAACAGCAACAACACCAACAACAACAACAATGGCATAAGAATAATCAGACACTTAGCATAGATGAAAAGTAAATAAGACAAACAATGAAAAATAGTTCGCACTAAACAGGCAAAAGTCGAACCAACGAACGAATGAACGAATGGCAGCGATCATTGTCAAAGCAAGAGTCAGGCTGGCGATCTATGCGGACGGTTCACTCACCGCATCCATCGATCAATCAGTTCATCAATCAAGCAGTACGGTGCGCAATTTCCCAACCACAGTCAAACAGTCAGCTGCGTTAGTCACTTGAAGTGAAGCTCAGCTGACATTCATCGTCGGATATTTGTGTATTGCATTATCAATTAATATTGTTATTGTTGTTGTTGTTATAACAAACGTGATTACGAAAGCACACAAAACGACAACGACAACTACTATTATTGGTTACTGGACAAGCAACAAAAGCAATCAACTACACAAATAATAACAACAAGAACAACTAATGATCAGCACTAACAACAACCAGCGTGTTGCGATTTAGTGCGCCACAGCGTGTCGCTGAAGAAGAACAACAATGAGCATAGTAATTATGGTACATATACATATGTATATGCAGACATACATATGTATTGGATATGTAAATAGTGTCAGTGACATGTGCTCTCCACCTCCCACTTAAATTGCAAGTAAACAAAATAATAAAATATAAATAACAAATCGCAATAAAAATGGTTTTGTTTCTGTTGTTGTTGTACTTCATGCTCAATTGTTGCTGTTATTGTTGGTGTTTTAATTCGTAAAATTTTAGTTTGATAAGTGATGATTGTAGTTGTTGTTTCAGACGCTAATTCGATGCTGATTATGTTTAGTTTGTGTTGTGTGACAGTTTGTCACAAACGAATGCTTTTTCAACATTATACATTTTATATAAAATGATTGAACAGTGTGACAGTTTGTCACAAAAATTATGAAAATGAAGTAAAATGAATAGTTTTGCAAGAGCTCCAACTCTGAAACTTGACAATAAAAACCTTTTTAAGCATTACTTTACATGCTTTGTGACAAATTGTCACAAAAAGTATAAAAATTCGTCAAACTGATGGTTTTTCCTTGAGCCGTAGATTGCTTACAAATTAGACAAACTTGAAGATATTATAAGATTATTTTTAAGCGGTACTTTATGTCAGATATATTTGAACTGATTTGATTGTTTGTCACAAAAATAGAAAAATTAGCCAAATTTGTAGTTTTTGCTTGAAATGTGCAAAGAAAGTTAAAAGTATGCTTTTTTTAAGTTATTTTTTAAGTTGTTTCCCAACTATGTGACAGTTTGTCACAAAAAGTGTGAATATGCACCAAAGTGATTGTAGATTGCTTGTGCATTAGACAAACTTGAAAGCATGCTTTTTTTAACGGTACTTTATAAGAAATTATTTAACAGTGTGACAACGTGTCACAAAAAGTATGCAAATTTGTCAAATTGATTGTTTTTGTTTGGTCTGTAGATTGGTTATAAATAAAACAAAATTGAAAGTAAGATGTTACTTTAGAAGACAATTTCAAAATTTCACAGCATGTCAAGTGTAGCAAATGGACTATTTTTTCATGAGTTGTGTAGTGTTTATAAATTTGACCAACTTGAAAATAAGATTCTTTCGAAGCGTTACTTTATAACATACCATATATTTGAATTGCATGATAGTTTGTCACAAAAAGTATATAAATGAGCCAAATTGCTTGTTTCTTATATTGAACTGTGGATTGCATATAAATTAAAAAAAATTGAAAATATGATTTTTTTAAACATTGCTTTATAAAAATTTTTAAAACAGTGTGACAGCTTGTCACACAGGTTTACAAATACAGAAAATTGACTATTTTTTCTTGAGCTGAAGATTATTTATAAATTAGACAACCTTAGAAGAAAGATTTTTTCAAATGTTACTTTATAAGAAATGCTCAAACAGTGTGACAGCTGGTCACAAAAAATATAAACATTTACCAAATCGACTGTTCTTGATTAAACTGTGGATTGCTCAGAAATAAGACAACCTTGAAGTTAAGACTTTACTTTAGAAGAAATTTTAAATTTATGCAGAAACTTAAAAAAGTTTTAAGAGCGCATGTCTTACATCTTTATTTGGTTCGAACAAATATTTCAGAACACTTTCGTGTGCTTTCTCAGCTCAGCTTGAAGCGGCAGCTCGAACATTGAGTGACTGTCAGTGAAAATTGGCGCTGTTTTCATTGCTCCATCAACAATATTGCTAATCAAATAAAAATATTAGCAACCATGTTAATGTTGTTGTTGTTATTTTGTTGATAATAATAAAGCGGCGGAAAAATACATTAAAAATGTAAAATTGTTGTTGTACATTTTTAATGTCGAGTCGCTGCTGTCAGGCTGTTGTCATTTCTACTCTAGTTGTTGTTGTAGTTTGGGGTATTGAGTGGGGGGGATATAAGAAAAGCAAATAAACGAAATCTATAAACAAACACAACAACAACAACAACAGCAACCACTGCGCGCAAGTGCAAGTAAATTTGAAATGAAATTTCAACAAAAGGTTAACGTGGAGTTTATCAATGGCGCCAGCAGCCGCAGTCATTGTCACGGCAACAGCAACAACAACAACAATTAGAACAAAAGCAACAACAATGGCAGCCAGCAATCACAAGTCAGCGAAGCGTGCTGCATTTTGCTTGAGCGCCGTCATTGTTGTTGGCATCATTTTATCAATAGGAATGAGATGTTGTTGTTGTTGTTTTTGTTTTTTGCTTTTGCCCAAATATGCAAATTCTTGCAACAAAAAGCAAACATAAAAAGTGCCAAAAATAACAAATCAAAATCAAAAGCCAACGCAAAGAAAGAAAATCGAGCAATTGTTGCTCGATTGCTCACAAAATTGCAAGCAGCATTTTTGCTTGTACATTATTGGCGCATGTGAAATTTCAATTTCAACAACAAAAACAACATCAAAAAATATATACAAAAATATATAAAACATTTCGTCTGTGCTTATCACTCATACGTCCTGTGGTACCATAAGCGATGGCGACAGTGTTTTGTGATTGTTGTTGTTGTTGCAATTGCTTGCCTGCCATACAAATTATTATATTGAATAGCAGCGTTTCGGACAGTTCGATGTTGTTGTTGTCGTTGTTGTTGTTATTAAATGGTAATTAAAAAGGCGCCAGACAGGTTGGAGTTTCCGCTTCGTCAAAAACGAGCAACACAAACAAATTTGATATGTTGAAACACAAATAATACAATAAATAAATAAACCAACTAACGAAATCGCGTTGCGGCAAATTACTTGACGAGGCGTTGTTATTATTTCATAAAAAAAATTACGTGTATACGACAGGAGCGGAAATGTGTGAGTTCCAGTCGACGGGCGCTGGCAATGTTGGGCGGGCGACGTTGACATGATAAGCGGTCAGCAGCCGAACTGCAATTTTTTTTTTGGGTTTATTTTTGGGTTTAGGAGTCAAGCAGCTTTTCGCACTCTTGAATCGAATGGGCCGGGCAATGTTATTGCACTTTGACTGGGTATCTCGACTGCCGTTCGACTGACTGGGCGCGTTGGTTTTGTTATATTTATTTTATGGTTGTATTTTATTGTTGTAAAATCTACATAAATTATTATTATTTTTTTTTTATCATTGAAGCTTTGTGACATAAATTAAGCCACTTGAGAAACGTGGGAAAGTAAGTACGAAAGTCTTTCAATTCTGATAAAATTTTCAGAATGTAACATTAGAAAAACCAATTTTTGGACTAAAATCAAATTTTAATCCTTAACCACAGTTCGTATTCGCCTAATTTGACACTGTGTTGCTTTTATCTATTCGGAAAAGTCCACTTGTTTATGAAAAGAAGGAGTTTTGAGTGCGTAGTGCCATTCAAAAGGATTGTATTGACATCACGAAGGACATTCGGACTGACAATCTTAAACACTCATTTGACAGGCGTTTAGTTTAGTGTTGAAATTTGGAATACATAGTAAAGATCCACCAGGCTTCTGTAGGTCATATCAGTCGACTTGAAAAGGCTGAAATTTAAAATCAAAAAGACTGAAAAACCCAGCTGAAGACCCAGCTGGCTTCTAAAGGTAATATTGCCTCAATCGACTCAAAAAGACTGGAATTGAAAGTCAAAAAGAGTAAAAGTAAGCGCACTTGAGGAAAGCGAAGCGTCTGACGATCTGAAACACTCATTTGACAGCCTTTTTGTTAAGTGTTCCAAATTTGGAATACATAGTAAAGACCCATCAAGTTTCTATAGGTTATCTTGGCCCAATTGATTCGAAAAGGCTAAAATTGAAAATCAAAAAGACTGGAAGGCCCAGCACAGGACTCAGCAGGCTTCTTTAGGTTATATTGTCTCAATCGACTCAAAAAGGCTGAAATTGAAAATCAAAAAGACTGAAAGATCCCGCAGGCTTCTGTAGGTTATTTTGCCTCAATTGATTCGAAAAGGCTGAAATTTAAAATCAAAAAGAGTGAAAGTATCATCCAAAGTATTTGACAGAGTAACTGAATCTTGGGGAAAGCTGTATATGGCATCACAACGGCTCAGCTTTTTGGCCTATGTGGAGGATAGCATCTACACAGCCATTTCAACCTAACCTAAAACCAACTCACGGCTCCTTTCTCTCTTTGCTTGTTTCTTCAACGTTTTAAGTTCAAATATCTGCCATAAAAATTAGTTATGCTCCAGCGTTGTTAATTTAGGCGCCTAACCACCAAGTAATCGAAAAATATCTAATCGTTGCATTTCGGCCTTCGTACCGCTGTAAACACCAGGCAAACATACACACACACACACACACAAATCTGTCAGTGAAATCGACTGATTGCGATGTAAAAAAATATATTTGTTAGCTCTTAGCAAAATGCCTTTGGGCGCTCGTAAAAATCTGATTATCATAAAGACCATAAAAATTTGAACAATCAAGAATTCCCCTAATAAATGCCACAAAATCAATTTTCGCAACGGAAATGTGGATGCCACACTCAGACGCCTCAAAAATCCTTACAAAATGCGCCGGGCGTTTTTTTTTTAAACGAAAACAGCAACAATTACAACAACAATTATGGCTATAACTTGTGCAAAACATATGCAAACGAGTGCCGCATGAAAACGGCAACGAAATTCAATCAAAGTTTATTTAATGCTGTCAATATGGCAACGCTGCAACGATGCGTGCGACAACTGAACGCAGCAGCAGCAGCGGCGGCGGCGCAACAAACAGGAATCAAAGCAACCGAACACAATTCTTCGACGATTGTTGGCAAATTAAAACCTTTATGGCATTTTTATGTGCGTCCCATAAAACTCCAAAATATTTACACACATTACAATGTGTTTAGTTGTATGCCTGTATGGCCTTTCAAAAAATAATAAAATAAAAAGTATCAACCAGCATATTGATGAAAGTGGTAACATTTTTGTATCTAATCTTAAAATTCACTTAACACAAATTTTATTGCTATTTTTATTATTTCTTTATGATTTTTTAAATTATTCAAATTTCTTCTTTTTTTCTAAATATTTTAAATATTCTCCTGTGTAGTTGTCGCATTATAAGAAGTCGATATGTTGTATGTAATTCGGCTGGTGTTGCTTGCCGTTTTATTGCAATTTAAATGGCAATTTATACACAAATGCAATTAATTGTTGTTGTTGGCACTTGAAATTTATACATTTAATGCTGCCAATTGTTTGGTAGTAATAACACTACGTGAACGGAATTAATTTTAAATTTGTGAAGACACAAACATCGCATAAAACCACAGCAATCGTTAAATGTGCCAGGCTGAGCACTTAAAAATGCTGCGATTTGCATAAAAAGAATCCAATTTAACTGTTTGCTTTATTGAAAATGTATTGTTACAAAATTCTATGGACAAATTGTCTATAAAGAGGTATCACAAACAAGTTGTGACAAACTGTGACACATGAATTTCGTAAAATCGTCACTGGATATGTTGGCATATATTCAAAAATAGTTTTAAGGTCCGTTAATAAAATGTATTTCTTCTCTTGTGACAAGTTAAAACAAATTTCGACCAACTGTGACACATAAATTTCGCAAAATCGTCACTGGATATGTTGGCATATATATACAAAAAGTTTTAAAGATTAATAAAAAAACAAATTTCTTCACTTAAGACAGTTTAAGGGCAGTTGTGACAAACTGTGACACATGAATTTCGTAAAATCGTCACTGGATATGTTGGCATATATTCAAAAATAGTTTTAAGGTCCGTTAATAAAATGTATTTCTTCTAAAACCAGATGCGACCAAGTGTGACACATAAATTTCGTAAAATCGTCACTGGATATGTTGGCATATATTCAAAAATAGTTTTAAAGATTAATAAAAAAAACAAATTGCTTCACTTAAGACAGTTTAAAGCAAGTTGTGACAAACTGTGACACATGAATTTCATAAAATCGTCACTGGATTTGTTGCCATATATTCGAAAATACTTTTAAGTATTTACTTACTTTTAATACTTTTAATTTACTATACTTTTAATAAAATGTATTTTTTCTCTTGTGACAAGTTAAAACCAGTTGTGACCAATTGTGACACATAAATTTCGCAAAATCGTCACTGGATTTCTGGCATATATTCGAAAATAGTTTTAAAATTCATTAGTAAAATTTAGTACTCCTCTTGTGACAGTTTGAAGCCAGTTGTGACAAACTGTGACACACAAATTTCGTACAAATAATACTTAATTTATTGGTATTCATTAATACATTTCATTATTTCACTTGTGACAGTTTGAAGCCAGTTGTGACAAACTGTGACACACAAATTTCGTACAAATAATACTTAATTTATTGGTATTCATTAATACATTTTATTATTTCACTTGTGACAGTTTGAAGCCAGTTGTGACAAACTGTGACACACCAAATTTCGTACAAATAATACTTAATTTATTGCTATTCATTAATACATTTTATTATTTCACTTGTGACAGATTGAAACAAAAAGTTTTGACATACTTCACTACTTCACTACTTTTTTGTGACCGATTTGTTTTAAGTTTTTTGCTTCTTCACTGCTTTATGTCACAGTTCACTACTTTATGTCGCAGTTCTTCAGTTCTTTGCTGCTCACTACATTCTGTCATAGATCTTTTTCCAGTTCTTCTCTAATTCAGTACTTTGTGTGACAGTTCTCTGCTTCCAGTTCTTTGCTGTTTAACTAGTTTATGTGACAGTATATTCTTCTAGTGCTTTTCTACTTGAGTTATTTGTGTGCCAGTTCTGTCAGCCAGTAAATTGTTGCTTGACTAGTCCATGTAACAGTATTTTCTTTTAGAATATTCATGTTTTGGGACTGTCAAAGTCCTTTTCTTCAGCATTTTCCTGCTTGACAACTCAATGTCATAGCGCCAACTCTCTGGACTTTTCTGTCTTAAAGTTTTAAATGTCCAATTTGTGACAGTGGGAACGTCATTGTTTTAGAATTTCCTAAAACATTTTTCCGTTAAGTACTTTCCTACTTCACTACTTGACCCTTCTTGGCTTTTTAATTTAAAAACTGTCTGTGATAGTTTTTCTTTAACAAATTTAATGCCAAATTTGTGACATTTAACAAATTGCGTATCAAAACATTCTTCGGGACAATTCTCCGTTTCTTTTAATATGACTATTTTATGTGACTTTCCTTGCATTTATTTTCTAAATACGCAACTATTGAATACATTGTTTACTATTTTACAGTGTATGACAGTTTTGTGTTTTTAGTTCTAGTAAAACTTGCGTATTGAACAACTTTGTGACAATGATTTCTATTCTGATTCTGCAATTTTACCATTTTGAATAGTGGTTTAGTATTTAGGTGAAGCATTATCTATGTGACGCCTATGTGAGCAGCCGCCGTGGCTCAGTTGGTTAGTGCGTTGGACCGCGAGTCGCAGGCAGCAACCTCAGGTTCAAATCAGTAGCGGCTTAAGAGGGGGGGCGGAGGGGCGGACCGCCCCGGGCCCCGGGCTGCGGGGGGCCCCCGAGAGAAGCTTGTAACTATATAAAAATTTCAAGTTTTTCAAAACTGAAACTTGTAAAAAACTATTTGCGCTCCACAATGGTTGATGAAAGACTAAACCGTTTGTCCTTTTATCAATTGAAAGAGACACAGTATCGACAATTGACTTTAAAATGGCAATAACAAATTCAGTTCAATAAAGGAAAGAACAATAACAATTGTTTTAAAATTTTCAAAAAATTTTCCCTCGAAGATTGCAATTTTTATCTTAAAATTTTGTGCAAAATATGCAAATACAAAATTCTAAGTTAAAAATTAAATATCGCAATCTTAGAGTTTGCTTGTAAACTTGTGTAAATTACACAATTACTTAACCTCATTAAACTTTGTAGAAGTCAAAGAAATTTACAGTTATTATTATTATTATTATAATTATTGGTTGGATAAAAACACATGTCCCGGAAATCCGGTTTTCGAAGGCAATTCTATGCTCCTTGTAAGTAAGCTAAATATGGGCTTCTTACATGCTGTTATGTAGGGGAAATATGTTTTTTCAGGACTTTTTTTATAAAGTCACTGCTACTGGGTTTTATAAAATATTTCTGTACATTTCTGAAGATTTCTACTCGACCCGAAAAATATACCTAAAAATAAAAGTGTTTTCTAGGGGGGGGTTTGTGTAACTTTCTTGAGAACTTGAAATAGAATAAAATTTAGATGTATGAATCTACAGACTGAAATCCAAACCATGTATGTTTTCCATACCTGACATATTTTGGTCCTGAAAGTTCAAAATAGAAAATTTAGTTAAAAGACAATTTCCCTCTTTCATTTGATACCCATACCTTCATCATTGAACTATCGCATATATTTAATATTGAAATGTGTATCTCCTTAAAATGTTAAAGTCCTTTAAAAAGGGTCAGAGAATTTAATACTGACTATGCCAGAATACTAGAAATTATCTCTAGTTTCGCGTCTATATCAAAATTTGGATGGGTCTCGGCAAAAAAAAAAAATTGTTTCGCACGGTGTAATAAATGTAAAGTTGGTGTTTTCACTCACTGCATCATAACTTTATCATTTTGCTTTCAATTCTATTGATGTTAGGCTTAATATTTGCTAAAATAGTATATATTTCATTTTAGATTTTAAAACCAGAGAAGATAATTTATTTTTTCTTTAAAAGAATATTCGAAAATTTATGATTTTTTAAATTGGTCGAAAAATTCACATTGTTACAACTTTCACCGTCAGTAACTTCCCAAATCTCATCTGATTTGGACAATCTATATATCACTAAAAAGCCACTAAGGTATTATCTTCTGAACGACGGACAGCTCGTGTTAATCGGATAATTCTTTTAGGAGATATGTGCTCATAACTGAAACAACAGGAAAAAAATCGTTTTTCGAAGATTTTTCGAAAACGCTTCTTCAAAAATTTTTTGGTTTTCAGTTTCGTGTTCAGCGGCCAAAGTTAGTCTAGAAAAAACTTTTATTTTTAGGTGCACGCGATTGGCCCATTTTTTGTCGACAATCAAATCCTCCTCCTCGGCTAGCTTAAAAAAATGGCCAGATCGTAGTAACGAAGCAAGATTTTCTGTTTTTTTCGAGATTTAAGATGGCATTTGGAAATGACGAATTTGCTCCCCCAAAAGTTTTCCTAATTCACGAAAGTTTTATCCATTTTTCATTTTTTTCTCTGGGATTCTATTGCTTTCTATAAAATTTCAAGCATATATACGTTTAAAAATAATTTGTCTCGTCGTTTAAAAATAAAAGTCCGTTTACTGTTCAATGGAATACAAATTTTCAAAAAAAAAAAGCCAAAAGCATAACCGGAAATTCCCCTTATTAGTTTTGTATGCAAACTTATGCTGCACCGTTTTATGGGGCCCCCTCAGCCGTCGCCGCCCCGGGCCCCCGAGCACCTTAAGCCGCCACTGGTTCAAATACTGCCTGTAATAACACCTAAAAAAAATAACGGGAAAACTCGTTTTCTCTTTCGGTGGCTGTCCTCTCAGCTGGAAATGGCAAACCTCTGAGAGTAAAAATTGCTTATGAAAAAGCTCTCAACCTGCCGTTCGGAACCGGCATTAAACTGTAGGTCCCTCCAACCCGTGTACAAATTCACACGCACAACACGGGTAGTTGCGGGAAGCTAGGCCTTAGTCTCGCGTAAGCGGGCTGTCGTGCCAGTCAATTATTATTATTATTATTATTTATTAATTATTATTATCTATGTGAAATCATTTTGGGACACTCTGTGACAAAGTGTCACAAATTATGTTTTCGTTTTTAGGTTTAATAGCATTGTTTGCATCAAAATTATTTATAAAAACTGAGCAAAAATGCCGAACGACAAACAGGACATTTTTTTTCAAACACTTACAGCTAGAAATTAGAACACAATTTGTCAAAAAAGGTTTAGAAAACCAGTGCCTTAAGCTCACTGGTTCGAGCTAGTTTCTGTCCATATGTTCAAATGTTTTTCTGCACGCACACAACGCATCAAATCCTGCGTGAAATTAGCACCATGCAGCGACCAAATATGACGAAAATCACGCACAATCGTTTAAGTATCCATAAAAAGTGCATAAAAACGCAACAATGAGTTTTGTTGCTGTTATAGGCCCAAAAGCGCAGACTAGTGTTTTTATGGGACAATGTGCTGACATAATAAAAACCAAACATATGCAATGACTAGGGGAGAGCTGCGATCTTAGTGAACTGCCGACTTTAAAAAAAATATTTAGCTAAAATTTTGTGCATAAAAGTGAAGCTACAGCTTAGTTCAGTGGCAATTACAGACGTTTTATTGCATGACAGTTGGGCAAATAATTATTTGGTTACTTTTGATGTTCCAGTGAAATGAGAGATTTGTGACATTTCTTGGTATATGTTGGCGTATGAGTTTTGATGCTATTTACCATCTGGCAACGCTCTATGTGCGTTTATGTGACAGTTTTGGTTTTTGTTTTTGTCACATTTCACTTTGACATTCATTATTGACAATTAACAGCGTGAATGTGTTCTGGCATTTTGATTTGTTTTTCTGCCTACACCACTGGCTTTGTTGTTGTGCATTATAATTTTACTACCACACACATTGGTTGGCGTTGCTTTGGGCCGTTGTTGCGCATGTGCGACAACAACAAGTGGCAGCAAGTGTGATGTGATGCGGTGCGTACGTGCGGTAGGTACGCGATGAACGCAACGTACGCCTACGTTCCGTGTCGTTCACATGCAATGAACATAAAACTCAAGTCGTAAAAAATCTCAACCAGCACGCCAACTACCGATAAAACGACCAAACTGAACAACAGCGAAATACGCAAAACCAAAGAATGAACATCAGCAGCAGCAACAATTGCTGCAATCGTAAAAGCAAGCAGCCAAAAAAAAACACAAACGAAAAAACAAAAAAAAAATTGCATAGTAGTAGCAACGATCTCGGTTGGAAAAACCCAAATTGAATTTACACCAAGAAACATAATCAAAGAGAAAAATTCAGAGCAAACAGCAAAATATTTGGGTGCGCGTGCGCCATAGCGCACATTCGCCCTTTGCGCGGCATGTGCGACGGGCCATTGACTTGGACTGCTCCATTTTGCTGGTAAAGCCGTTCGACTGGAATAACAGCCCCCAGGAATCGCTGGCAGCTTGTCAGAGTAGCGAAAACTAAACACTTGGCGCCCACTCAATAACGCTTTGGCGCAGATTTGGCTATGTTTGCCGCCGTGCACATGCGACATTGCATTACTGGACCTCATCGAAAATGTTTGTCGTTGCAGCTTGTTTGCTGCTGCCAGCTGCCGTGTTAGGTTTGTTTTGGGTTGTTTGTGTGCTGACTGGTTTATTGGTTTGTTGCGCTTCGTGACGCGCGCACGCGCTGAACTTTGGATTTATTGGAAATGAAAAGTGCGGTTGCAGCAAACTTTCATTAAAATTGTTAGCAGCTATTAAAATGCAATAAAAACTGCAATCAACAACGAGCTGCAGCAGATAGCTGCAAGCCGCTTGGCACACAGACAGACAGACGGAGGTATGCAGGGATGGACCAACGAAGAGGCTTGTTAAACGAGAGTCCACATGTTTGTTAATGTTTGGGGTTGGTTTAGTTTCTGTTTGTGTTCGTTCCACTCACTTCTTCTACAAACATAAATTTAAAAACAGTAATTCGCATTTCACGTTGTATAAGTGTGATTGGAATACGCTAGATGGCGTTAGAAAGATACGACTTGGTACTTAAAAAACTTCTCAGACAGTTTTATAATTGCTTGAGCCATTTTTGTTTGAGTGTATGTCAAAGATGGACATGTTAGAAAGATACAATTTCGTTTCCAAACAACTTTCCAGACAGTTTTGTGATTGCTTGAGGCAGTTTTGTTTGAAAGCGCATCAAAGATGGACTTGTTAGAAAGATAAGATTTGGTATTAAAAGAACTTCTCAGAGAGTTTTATAATTGCTTTACTCAATTTTGTTGGAGCAAACATCAAAGATGCACACGTTTGAAAGACAAGATTTTGTACTAAAATAACTGTTCAGACAGTTTTGTGATTGCTTGACTCAGTTTTGTTTGAGAACGCATCAAAGATGAATTTGTTTGAAAGATAACATTTTGTACTTAAAGAACTTCTCAGACAGTTTTGTGATTCCTTGACTCAGTTTTGCTTGAGCATGCATCAAAGATGGAAAGACAAGATTTTGGACTAAAATAACTGTTCAGAGAGTTTTGTGATTGCTTGACTCAGTTCTGTTTGAGAGCGCATCAAAGATGAATTTGTTTGAAAGATAAGATTTCATGTCAAAAAACTTCTTAGACAGTTTTGTAATAACATGACTCAGTTTTGTAGAAACCGAATCAAAGATGAATTCGTTAGAAAGATAACATTTTGTACTTAAAGAACTTCTCAGACAGTTTTGTGATTCCTTGACTCAGTTTTGTTTGAGCATGTATCAAAGATGGAAAGGCAAGATTTTGTACTAAAATAACTGCTCAGAGAGTTTTGTGATTGCTTGACTCAGTTTTGTTTGAGAGCGCATCAAAGATGAATTCGTTTAAAAGATAAGATTTCATTTAAAAAAAACTTCTTAGACAGTTTTGTAATAACATGACTCAGTTTTGTTTGAGAGCGCATCACAGATGGATACGTTCGAAAGATAACATTTTGTACTAAAAGAACTTCTCAGACAGTTTTGTGATTTCTTGACTCAGTTTTGTTTGAGAGCGCATCAAAGATGAATTCGTTTAAAAGATAAGATTTCATTAAAAAAAAACTTCTTAGACAGTTTTGTAATAACATGACTCAGTTTTGTTTGAGAGCGCATCACAGATGGATACGTTCGAAAGATAACATTTTGTACTAAAAGAACTTCTCAGACAGTTTTGTGATTCCTTGACTCAGTTTTGTTTGAGAGCGCATCAAAGATGAATTTGTTTGAAAGATAAGATTTCATGTCAAAAAAACTTCTTAGACAGTTTTGTAATAACATGACTCAGTTTTGTAAAAACCGAATCAAAGATGAATTCGTTAGAAAGATAACATTTTGTACTAAAAGAACTTCTCAGACAGTTTTGTGATTCCTTGACTCAGTTTTGTTTGAGCATGCATCAAAGATGGAAAGGCAAGATTTTGTACTAAAATAACTGCTCAGACAGTTTTGTGATTGCTTGACTCAGTTTTGTTTGAGAGCGCATCAAAGATGAATTCGTTTAAAAGATAAGATTTCATTTAAAAAAAAGATTTCATTTAAAAAAAGATTTCATACTAAAAAAGCTTCAGTTTTTCAGTTCAGTTTTTCAATTGCTTGACTCAATTTTGTTTGACAGCGCATCAAAGATCGACAGGTCAGAAAGATTAGGATTTGTACTAAAAGAACTTCTCAGACAGTTTTGTAGTAGCCTGACACTGTTTTATTTGAGGGGGCGTCGAACATGGACGCCTGTAAAGAGAAAACACGCCATACTGTACAGCATTTCTTCCATAAAGACGAAAGCCGCTTGTCTGAAAACGTGAATAGTTTTTATGGTTCTGACATGCACGTAATACAGGAAATCAATATTCTGCGGCCATGTCGGCCGTATGGAGGATGTCTTCGCTCCGGCGTAAAAGTTGCTTGAGGCGATATTTGGAAGTTGATGGCAAAGAGAGAGAGAGACCGTGTCTTCGGTAAAAGGACCAAGTTAAAGACGTCCTAACATCTATTGTTGTGACCAATTGGAGAAGGCGCGTTGAGGCGCCTGGAGGGAACTTTTGAGGCAGGCCATAACACGGTAAGGGGACAAGGGGATCCTTATTTTAATGTCACCGATGTTATCACGCTATGGAAGGCTAATTGTCAAAAACGTCTATAAAATCATGGAAATTTTCAAGTCTGTTCGCCATGTAAGCACTGCTTTGACTGGTCAGAAGCTAAACATTGCACAAAAGACCGCTTGGAACCACAGAAGCTCCGGTATGTTGGCTGAAAGGTTCTTAGGAGGGAAGTTGTGTTCCATCAGGTCAACGCCAGACCACACACACGAAATGTGACTTGCCAGAAGCTCCGGGATGTTGGTTGAAAGGTTCTTAGCAGGGAAACTGTGTTCCATCAAGACAACTCCAGGCCACATACATCGATATCTACTATCCAGAAGCTACGGGATCTTGGTTGAAAGGTTCTTAGGAGAGGAATTGTATTCCAATAGGACAAAGTTAGAACAAACACGAAAAGTGGCTCACCAGAAGCTCTGGAATGTCGGTTGCAAGGTTCTTAAGAGGAAAATTGTGTTCCAACAGGACAAAGTCAGGCAGCACACATCGGTATCTATTCCCCAGAAGCTCCGGGATGTTGGCTGAAAGGTTCTTAGGAAGCAAACTGTCCCATCAAGACAACGCCAGGCCACAATCATCTATATCTACTCGCCAGAAGCTACAACATCCCGTAGCTTCCCGTAGGTTGAAAGGTTCTTAGAAAAGGAATTGTATTCCAACAGGACAACGCCAGGCCGCATACAACGGCAGCGATTCTCTAGAAGCTCTTGGACCATATCTGGGAGGTTCTTAGGCATCTACCTTTTGTCTGGATCTGGCACCAAGTGATTACTCTCTTTTCCTGTCTATGGCCAATGACTCTGCTGATGAAAAATTTGCCTCAAGAAAGGTTTGTGCAACTTTTTGTCGACTTTCGTTTTTGTCCGGGACAGATGAGAAGCCTAATGGGATTATCTTCAAAATGAACAAAACTGTGCATTTTTAACTTAAATTGGATCATTCCAACTATGGCAAATATACCCTTCGATTTCATGCAAAAATAGTAAGTTTCATTCGCTTACATCTTGCAAAAATGTTTTCTTATTCTTATTTGCATTTATACCCTTCTCTTTCGCTCACACAATCTGCATGACGTTTCCTCATACTCTCTCTTAGTCACTCAGGCGTTTGCGCTCTCATGATTTTTATGTGCGTTGAGATTTCTTGTTTTTAATTAAGCATTGTTGCGGTTTTTATGGATTTTTAATGGACATGTTGTTGTTTTTCATAATTTATCGGGTATTTCTGTGCGCAATTCGGTGCTGGTTCTTAGTCAAGTAACATTGCGACACTTGTTGTCGCTTTTTTATGTGACACGTTTTTGCATTTCGGAGCGCATTGCCCGGTTTTTTCTACGGCAACACATAAAGTTTAGTAAAAAAAAATTAAAATATATTTTTTATGATGTTTGCTGTGCAGTTGCAAAACAGTATATTTTCTCTGTGTTTAAGTGCCACGTGTGTAGTTTTTGCTTGCTTTTAAGTTTTTATTATATTGTTTTTTCTAATAAAACTGAAAGAAAATTCAAAGTTTGAGGCAATATTTGACAATCTACCGATGCGCTACATTTGGTGTTGAGCGAAGGCGTCTTGGGAACTAAGGAGTTGAGAAACTGAAACGGTTGACGGGAAAATTAAGTCTTGGAATGTTAGTTTTCGATTCTTGTCAGACGAGGACAGATCAGGGACAACTTGGGATTGTAGCAAAGACCGGCTACACCGGGACAAAGTGCTCTAAGTCAGATATATATCCTGAAATATCCTGGTAAACTATAATGTATGAAAGTTTTTGTCTAGAGGAACATATATTGATTGAAATAAGAAGGCATAGGTAGTCTTTTGAAAGCATAGAAAGCCAGACGAAAACGCATGGGACCCCGAAGATACGATACAAAATTGGCAGATGTGTCTAGAGTACAGTTCCCACAGATCATCAGTCATCGACCGGTGAAAGAAAATCCTCCGTACGCTCGATCATGTCCCGGTAAACTGTATTGTATGGTAACTCTAACCAAGAAAAGCATAGATAGATCTATGAAACCATTAAACAAATATAGAAAGCCAAACGGAGACACATAAAATCGGCAAAGAAGTCAGACGAACGGTCATACAAGGTGCGTCCCAAAGTAAACAGGACTTTTGCAAAAGGGACGTTTCTGGTGGCGCCATCTACATATGTGTGAGGACATGCGTTGGAAAGGTACATCTTTCATTCACATACTGTCTAAATTTCATGACATTTGGTCTAGTAGACGCCGAAATATCCCGCTCAATGTGACAGTATGTTTTTAACTTTGGTACGAGAATGTCGATCGAACAAAGAGCTAATATTAAGTTCTGTTTTAAACTTGGTAAAACTTTTACCGAAACGTTTAAATTGTTAAAGCAAGTTTATGGTGATGATTGTTTATCCCGTGGCCGTGTTAATGAGTGGTTGAATCGATTCAAGAATGGTCGTGAAGACTTGAATGACGACGAACACGTCGGCCAAGCGAAATTTGTGATTACTGACGATGCCATCAAAACTGTGCGTGATTTTATCAAAATGCAGCCAAAATCATCATTGGAATTGATGGAAATGGAATTGAACATCTCCAAAACATCAATTGATCGCATTTTAACCGAACATTTGGGTCTCCGTAAAGTGTGTTCTCGCTTCATTCCGCACACTTTAACCGACGACCAAAAAGCGCAGAGAATTGAGCACGCAAAAGACATCGTTCGGGAAGCCAGACGTGATCCAAATTTCTTGTTCAACATCGTAACCGGTGACGAAACGTGGTGCTTTCAATATGATCCCGAAACAAAGCGTCAAAGTGCCGAATGGAAGCACCCAGATGAGCCAAATCCGAAAAAAACCCGCCGTGAGAAGTCAAAAATCAAAACTCATCTCATTTGTTTCTACGATTCAAAGGGAATAATTCATCGAGAGTTTGTTCCACCGGGAAAAACAATTAACGCTTTGTTTTATGTTGAAGTTTTGAAGCGTTTGGTGCATCGCATTCGTCGTATTCGGCCAGAATACGAGAAGAGGAAGGAAGTTGGCGTTTATTGCATGATAATGCACCGGCTCACAGAGCCCTAGTTACGACCGATTATTTGACCAAAAATCGCATTTTTACCATCAATCATTCACCGTATTCGCCTGATATGGCTCCCTGTGACTTCTACTTATTCGGTCAGTTGCATTTGCCGATGAAAGGAAACCGTTATAAGGACGTTGAGGACATCCAAAAGGCTTGTACCAACATTCTGAAGGCGATGCCGGCCGATGACCTAAAACACTCATTCCAAATGCTTTTGGACCGTGCAAAACGTTGTATCGAAGCAGAAGGAGAGTATTTTGAATAAATAAAAAGAATTATACAAAAATAATCATCCGTTTTCTTTATTTTATAAAAGTCCTGTTTACTTTGGGTTGCACCTTGTATGATAACATGACCAGTCAGAAACATAGATAGTTCGGTATCCAGCAGTTTTTCTTTCACACTTGGAGGTTTTGCCATCGCCTGCCAAGAGCGCACTTGTGCGATTTTTGTAATTCTCATCTGCTTCATGTGGATAGCGATAGAAGCCAGGTAAGAGGACATGCAATCGGTAAAAAAGTCTAAAGATGGGCGGACAGTTCTGAGAACGTGTGGAAACAGAAAGATGGGTCAATAAACGGATAGTCATTCCGTATGAAGGCGAAGAAAGCCAAACGGTAGACAATAAGCTCGACATAAGAGTTTAAAGTCAGACTTGAGTGTGTAGATGATGAGACAAGCAATAGAATCGATCAAATGTGTTCAGAGGTGGGTAGACATTCGATGATCGATGAAATGTATAGATAGGCATTTCTACGAAGACAAAGTGAGCCAGACAGAAGGACGTAAAGCCGACATAGGACTTTAAAGACAGACGTCTGGTCCTATGAACGGCCGGCAGTCACAGGCGGGGAAGTCTAAAGACTGATTGGTGTTCCTATGACCGTCATATAGGCAAGAAGATTGGTGAAGTGCATTAGAAACCGATAGGCAACCCTATGAAGACGAAGTAAGCCAGACAGAAGGACGTAAAGTCGACATAGGAGTTTAAAGACAGACGGCTGGTTCTATGAACGCACAGACAGAGAAGTCTAAAGACTGATTGGTGTTCCTATGAGTGCGTGGGCAGTCATACAGTCAAGAAAATCGGTGAAATGTGTTAAGAGACCGATGGACATTGCTATGAAGATGTAGAAAGAAGAACATAAAGTCGATATAGGAGTTTAATGTCAGAGGACTGGTTCCACGAACACGCAGACCGCCACAGGCAGACAAGTCTAAAGACTGATCGATGGTCCTATGTGTGCGTGGACAGTCAGACAGGCAACAAGATCGGTGAAATGTGTTAAGGGACAGAGATAGATGAAGAAAGCCAGACAGAAGGACGTAAAGTCGACATAGGAGTTTAAAGACAGACGGCTGGTTCTATGAACGCACAGACAGAGAAGTCTAAAGACTTATTGGTGTTCCTATGAGTGCGTGGGCAGTCATACAGTCAAGAAAATCGGTGAAATGTATTAAGAGACCGATGGACATTGCTATGAAGATGTAGAAAGAAGAACATAAAGTCGATATAGGAGTTTAAAGTCAGAGGACTGGTTCCACGAACACGCAGACCGCCACAGGCAGATAAGTCTAAAAACTGATCGATGGTCCTATGAGTGCGTGGACAGTCAGACAGGCAAGAAGATCGGTGAAATATGTTAAGGGACAGAGATAGATGAAGATAGCCAGAAAGAAAGACGTAAAGTCAACATAGGAGTTTAAAGACAGGTGACTGACGCGCAGGCAGATAAATCTAAAGACTGATCGGTGTTCCAATGAATGCGTGGACATCCAAAAAGATCAGTCAAATGTTTTAGAAGCAGATAGGAAGAAGCATATAGATCGTCCTAAAAATGAACGCCGCGTGCGTGAACTTTAAATCGGTCACAGAAGCTTAAGTGCGGTGCTGCGTATCCACAGATTGTAGAATCACTTACACTAAAAATTTCCGCATGAGTTCATTTCTTAGCTTTTTGCTAATCCTGCCACGACTTCACACCGTACTGGTGACATTTCAGTGAATATATCCGCAGCCGCGTCTGTAGGGTACGCAGCCAAGTCGGAACAAAGGCAGGTTTTAGGTTTTTTAATGCGCAAATCTGCGTAATGAATTTGGTCGTTTTATTTTTGGCGCTTTGCGTAATTGCTGTCATGCGCTCAAAAATAGACAGTGGGTTGAGTGGGCTTCAACTTTAACTTTGCCGCCATGCCGTGCTGCGTACAGCGCAAGGCGGACCTGGTTGGTTTTTGTTGGTGTGTTGGCCGTGAATAATGGAACGGGAACGAGAACACTTGAAAATTTGGTTCGTTGAACTTTTTTGCGCAACATGCTGCGGGCATTATTTATTTATTTATTTGCGCCCGCTGGCCGATGTGAGTGCGCCGGCGGGGCGGCGGCCGAGCGCCGATCGTCGGCATTCGGCATTAATCGATCGATCATTAGGCGGCCGCATGCAAGAGGATCGAACGCGCACACAAATTGCCTAATGTTCGTTACAAATTGCTGCCGAACGTTGGCGTCTCTACCTGTTCCGCTGCGCGTTCCACTGTCGCTCGGAGCTGTTTGCATTTTCGGCGCGCTCTCCGACGGCTGCTGCATGCATAACAAATTTTGCGCAGCACTGGAGCTCCGCTAAAGACGCTCCAACATCAATTGGTGCCGGCGGCGGCCGGTGTGCGCGCAAAAGCCAAGCGCCGATCATGCTTCGGCGGAGAGCGAGCGGCCGCATCGCACCGAGTTAAGAGCGAATTTTGGTGGAGCGAGCGAGCGAATGTCAGCGCAAATGTACATTTTAGAATCTGTGCGCGAAAAAAAAGTGAAAAACAACAACAACAACATGAAAATAAAATTAAAAATAAAACGAAAATGAAATAACAAAGCGCAACAACAACAACAACAACGACAACACCAAACAATAAAAACAAAAAGGTTAAAAATCTATTTCAAGGTTAAATTTACACAAGTGCTGCCTGCGCTGCTCGTGGACTGTGCGTTTACTGTTCTTGTTTTGGTTATTGTTATTGTTGTTGTTGTTTTGTGAAAAAGTGTTTTACTGTTGTTCTTGTTATTATGCTGTATTTTGCTGCTGCTCGCTTTTGTTTTCCGTATAGTTAGTGTATTTTTGCCATTAAATGGAGTGTACTAAAACAACAACAACAACAACGATACTTTTGCAGCATTTTGGGCTTTGTTATTGTTTTGCGCACTGCTGCTGCTGTTGTAGTTGTTGGGCCGGTCTTTATGTAGACGCATTTATGTATGTCTACTTGTTCGTATGTTTGTATTATGATGCGGCCACATGAGATTTTTGCACAACGCATTTGCGCCACCGAGCCACTGTGCGTGCGTGCGCTGCGCTGCGAGCCGTGTGAAAAGCCTCGCTTCGGCTGTCGATGGGAACTGAAAGCGTGCGACTGACTCACTACGCAATTTCCAAGACTACACCGAAGCAAAGTCCCAAAGCGGATTTGCGATTTTTGGTAATTGAGTGATCGCATAGGCCAATGTCGATCAATGATATGAAACAAAAAATTAAAAATAATAAACATATTTTAAAATTGTGCAAAAAAACGTTGGCTCATTTGGAAATCATTAATTAACCTATTACACACATGAATTAACCTATTAGTGCTTGAAAGAAATTTTTCAACACTTTTTTCAGCGACTCTAGTTGGCTAAAATTTCTTCCAAAGCAAAGGTGTCCGAACTGTTTGTCCTTTTCTTTTGTCATCAGGATCTTCAGCTCTGCAAACGAAGTCGGGTCTGCACATTTCATTTTTGAAATATTTTTTCTTCATCCAACTCCTGTCGCAAGTACTGACACTATCTCTCTGTGCCTCTCACTTTTGTGATTAGGATCATTAGGTCTATAAATGAACACATCTCTCTAGTACTTACACTTTCTCCGTCTGTCTGTTTCACCCTATTTTGTCGTTCAGGTCTCCCAATAAATTTATGTCTGTTCATTTATCTTTACAATATTTTCTCTTCTTTCAACTTCTGGCACTAGTACTGAGACTATCTCTCTGTCTCTCTTACTTTTGTCTTTTGGTGCTTAGGATTACCTTACTTAGGATTACTCATACTGATACTACCTCTGTCTGTCTCTTTCTCCCTATTTGGTCGTTTAACGATCAGAATCAGCAGGTCTCCTAATGAATTTATGTTTGTTCAGTTATCTTTACAATAATTTCTCTTCTTTCAACTTCTGGCACTTATACTGAAACTATCTCTCTGTTCTCTTACTTTTGTCCTTTGGTGCTTAGGATTACCAGGTCTGAAAGTGAACCCATATATCTAATACTGATACTATCTCTGTCTGACTCTTTCTCCGTATTTGGTCGTTTAATGATCAGAATCATCAGGTCTCCTAATGAATTCATGTTTGTTCAGTTATCTTCACAATATTTCCTCTTCTTTCAACTCCTGGCACTGATACTGACACTATCTCTCTGTCTCCCTTACTTGCGTCCTTTGGTACTTAGTATAACCAGGTCTGTAAGTGAGCCCATATCTCTAGTACTGACACTTTCTCTGTCTGTCTCTTTCTTTCTAATTTGTGATTTAGTTATCAGGACCATTTAATAATTAATTTAATAATTGACTGGCACGACAGCCCGCCTACGCGAGACTAAGGCCTAGCTTCCCGCAACTACCCGTGTTGTGCGTGTGAATTTGTACGCGGGTTGAAGGGACCTACAGTTTTATGCCGGTTCCGAACGGCGAGTTGGGAGCTTTTTCATAAGCAATTTTTACTCTCAGAGGTTTGCCATTTCCAGCTGAGAGGACAGCCACCGAAAGAGAAAACGAATTTTCCCGTTATTTTTTTTAGGTGTTATTACAGGCAGTATTTGAACCTGGGGTTGCTGCCTTCGACTCGCGGTCCAACGCACTAACCAACTGAGCCACGGCGGCTGCCATACCATTAGGTCTCCTAATAAATCCATGTCCGTTCAGTTATCTGTACCATTCTTTTCTTTCAACTCCTGACACTAAGTACTATCAAAACTATCTCTATTTCTCTCTCACATATGTTCTTTTGTGATCAAGAGGTCTGTAAGTAAAGCCACCGCTCTGGGCGGTCTTTGCCACATTTTCTTGTCTTTCAGCTCTCTTCCCACTACTACTGACACTCTCTCTGTCTGCCTGTTTCGCTACCTTTTGTTCTTCTGTGGTCAAAATCATAAGATCAGCCATTGAAGCCATATCTGTCTACCGATCTTTGACATATTTGCTCTTCTGCATCTTCTGGCACTAGTACTGACACTGTTTCTCTGACTCTCTCACTTTTGATAGGATCACCACCGATCATTGCCACATTTTTTCGTCTTTTAACTCCTGGCACTAGTCAACTCCTGACACTGTCTCTATCTGCCTTGTTTGATTCCTTTGGCACTAGTCAACTCCTGACACTGTCTCTATCTGCCTTGTTTGATTCCTTTTGCTCTTTTTTGGCAAGTTCGAAAGGATCACAAGGTAAGTCAATGAAGCCATTTCTGTCTACTGATCTTTGATCTCAACTCTCAGCTCTAGTACTGACACTGTCTATCTCTTTCCCCAGAACGAAGTCTGTCTCTTTATCTCTCCTTTTTATCTTTTTTTGATCACATTCATCAAGTCTGCCAGTCAACCCATGTCTGTCTATCTGACCTTTGAAATATTTTCTCTTTTTTTAACTCACTCCAGTAGTACTAACGCTCTCCTCTGCCTGTGGCTTTCTCTCGATTTTGTTTTGTTTTTGTTATTAGAATCATCAGCTAGGAGCATCTGATCTTTGAATTATTTTATTTTTTTTAACGCCTTGGTGTATACTGACATGGTTTCTGTCTTTTTTGTGTCCTAGAATGAAAGCATGTCTGTCTAAATGGTCTTTGCTATATTTTCTTGTTGTTCAACTCTACACCGACTGTTTTTTTCCTTTTGTCCTTTAATGGTCAGAATCATCACTCTAGTTGAAATTTATTTATTTTTTTTTATTTATTTTAAAATATTTTTTCCTATTTCAACTCCTGGCGTTGGTACTGATACGTTCTCTTTCTCGACCTTTTCTAGGATGATCAGGTAGAGAGAGAAATAAAGAGAGTCTCAGAAAGCAGTAGACTCAACTTTTTTCATGACCATCAGGTCTATGTGTAAAGCCATGACCCCCCAACCGCTTTTTGTCACAATCTCTCTTTTTTTTAACTCCTGACTCTATTCTGACTCTCTTTATTTCTCTCTCGTCTACTACTTCTAACATCTTTTTTATTTGTACTAACCTCCTAAAACTAGAACCAAACCTTTCTCTTTTCTCTCTCTCCTGCTTGTCAAAATGTTTCTCACTCCCGAACAGTTTTAAAATTCCCTATAATTCCATAACCCAAACTAACTAAACGATTTGATTCAATCTGCACAGCGTTCATAGGGCACATTCCGCAATTATCATACATTTACCTACTAATGATTTCATCAATTGACGTACGCACGCCTTTTGGTCCAATGACGCAAATCGTAACACACAGCAAGTATTATTCAAAGTAAAAACAACAACACCAATAACAAAAAATTGAGTAATAGAAAAAAAATTGCAGAAAAACGGCCGCCTAATAAAACGTTCGCATACACAATGAAACGAAAGTGCGAAAGCTGCTGTTTGTTGTTGTTGTTGTTATATATTGTTTTTTGCATTTTTTGATTTTTTTTTTTGGTTTGGTTTGGTTTGCTTGTTCATACAATTTATCGGGTTTTTTTTATACTTTGCTTTTCAGTGGAGAAAATGTAGTCAAGGGTCTAACTAACGTCACCGGCAGCGTGACTGTCTATGATGAAATTAATAGTAGAGGAAAAGCAACAATAACAACTGACGCCAACAACAACAGCAACAACAATAGAAACAAATCAAACATTAGCGTGAAAAAGCTACTCGTCCGAAGCTACTTGAGGTCGTTAAACTCTGGCTGCCTGATGGCAACAGAGCGAGAGAGCAATAGCGAGCGAGACAGAGCGCGCTGCATGCTCGTAAATGCCTGAATTGATTTGAGCAGTGGGCGAAGCGGCTTTTGGAAATGATGAAATGTTTAAATGTAATTTCAGGCAGCGATCTATGATTATCTTATCCATGGAATATTTGGTGGGTGGGTGAGTGGGTGGAAATGGTTCAGTAGTTACGGTTGCAAATGTCAAGTGCGGACAGTTGTGGCCTTCTACCTTTGATTGGGGGGTTGTTTTGTGTAACAAATTAGTTAGAGTTGCAATTTTGGCATACAAAAATTTATTTTAGGTTTATATTGTTGTATGAAAAAGTGTTCGGCCGAACATGATTTGCAGTGATTTTGATTAAAAAATCTATATTAGATGGTTGAAAAAATGTCTACAGTTTGGTGCTCTATATGAGTAACTTAGTCATTGTCAAAAAGGGTCAATTATTGGTACAAGTATGGAATTGTTTTACTCAGAATCGACTTTTAGAATGAGAACCAAGTCCGTACTAGAACCGACTACTGGTACTACTTGTAGAACCGACTCCGGTTACTAAATAGAACCAGCTGCGGGCTCCGTAATCAATTCCGGGTACATTAAGCGATGCAAAGCTCTTTTTGATGTTATATAGTGAGTACAAAAATCGAGTTATTGCTGTACTCAAAATCGGTTTAGAGTGCTAGAAATGGTTTGGCATATTCGACTCGGGTACAGGAATCAATTCTGATGATGATTCAAATGACTCAAAGTACTACTTAACATTCAATACACGACAAGAGTCAATTCAGTGCAATCATTTTAATCGACTTCGATAACAAAAACGACTCAGAATAATAGTTAGGATCACATTTGGGTATTCGAATCAATTTTGGTTACCTTAAATGATTGAAAGTATGATTTAGCAATGAATACATAACAACAGTCAATTCAGTGCAAAAATTACAATCGATTTCAATAACAAGAACGACTCAGAATTATACTAAGCATCAGACGGCAGCCGCCGTGGCTCAGTTGGTTAGTGCGTTGGACCGCGAGTCGAAGGCAGCAACCTCAGGTTCAAATACTGCCTGTAATAACACCTAAAAAATAACGGGAAAACTCGTTTTCTCTTTCGGTGGCTGTCCTCTCAGCTGGAAATAGCAAACCTCTGAGAGTAAAAATTGCTTACGAAAAAGCTCCCAACCTGCCGTTCGGAACCGGCATAAAACTGTAGGTCCCTTCCACCCGCGTACAAATTCACACGCACAACACGGGTGGTTGCGGGAAGCTAGGCCTTAGTCTCGCGTAAGCGGGCTGTCGTGCCAGTCAATTATTAATTATTATTATTATTATTATCAGATTTGGGTATTCGAATCAATTTCGGTTACATTAAATTCAAAATACTATTTAGCATTTCAGCACTCAGCATTCCACACTTGAAGAGAGCCTATTAAACGTAATAATTATAATCGATTTCGATAACAAGAACGACTCAGAATAATACTTAGGATCACATGTGGGTATTCGGATCAATTTTGGTTACCTTAAATGATTGAAAGTATGATTTAGCAATGAATACATAACAAGAGTCAATTCAGTGCAATAATTATAATCGATTTCGATAACAAGAACGACTCAGAATTATACTTAGTATCAGATTTGGGTATTCGAATCAATTGCGGTTACATTAAATTCAAAGTACTATTTAGCATTTCAACACTCAGCATTCCACACTTGAAGAGAGCCTATTAAATGTAATAATTGCAATCGATTTCGATAACAAGAACGACTCAGAATAATACTTAGGATCACATGTGGGTATTCGAATCAATTTTTGGTTCTTGAAATAATTCAAAGTATGACTTAGCATTGAATACATAACAAGAGTCAATTCAGTGCAATAATTACAATCGATTTCGATAACAAGAACGACTCAGAATGATACTACGGATCAAATTTGGGAATTCGAATCAATTTTGGTTACATTAAGTGATTCAAAGTACTAAATCAGGATCGATTTTAAATACAAAAATAAAATCTATATCTCTAAAATTGTCATCGGGATTCAACATTTTCAATTACTTCGCATGCTGAACAAACTTTAGAGATGCCGTTCCGTTTTGAAAAAACAAATTTCTGATTTCTGATTTATGTATTTTATGAGTAACTACAGAAACAAATGGAGAGTAATTTTTCTCTTTCGGGATCTTCATCTGGCATCACTGAGGACCCAATAAGGGTCTATGTGTGGCCTTTCCCGAACTACCAGTTATACCTAACCTATAAAAGGAAAATGTTTTGAAAACGTAGAAAGCATCAAAAAAGCTTGTACCGACATCTTTGACATCAGGGCCAAGCATCTAAATCGATAGACATGCTTTTAGGCCAAAATCGCTGTATTGAGTCCGAACAAATTTTGGGAACTATTTTGAATAAAATAAATCGGGTTTGCAAAACGAAAGTGTTATTTTTAAAAAGTCCTTTTTACTTTGAAACACTCAATGTAAACTTTTCTGTATTACTGAAATAAAAAAAAAAATTGTTTAAACAAAGGGAACTTTCCATGCTTTCAAGCATCAGAACGACAACTATTGTGTGTCATGACGGCTACTTTTACTAAGGCCACTTTTTTCTGCTGTTAGGCGCATGGAAATGTGCTCATTCATTCACAAAAATCTAAAATTTCTTTATGTAAGCTACACAAAAAAACTAGACTCAGCTATGAGGATTTGATGTAAGCATTGCCAGTTCATATTATTTTCAGAAGAAGAGAAAGCTGCAAAGCAAATTATTTCCAAACGAAATTGTCAACAAGTAATTCAATAATGGAAAACATTTATAAAGTAAATTTGCCTCGATTTGGCTTGACTGACCAACAACAATCGACACTCTGTCACATTCAACAATCAGGCATTCATCATACGCCCCTTGGCTCAGCCTAGAAATAGCGTCAACTTCCGCTGACACAATATGCGTTAAATAGATTTAAAACATCAACAACAAAAATTCGCCATTAATAAATATTGTATGTAATAAATAAAAATACAAACAATTGCTATACAAAAAATTAAATCATCACCATCAACAACAACAACAACAATCAAGAAAAATACTTCAAAACAATTGAAAACTAAAAAGCGGAAAAATGGCAAAATAGTCTGTCACATCGACGCAGTGTATTGACACATCACATCACTTCACTTCACGCCCCTTTCGACGCTCCACCCCATTCGCACTGCACACACACACACACACACACACACACGCCAACACTTTTTATTCAACGCCACTGCGTTGTGTAGCAACATTGTGGCACTGTCAATTAAATGCGGAAGAACAAGAAAAAACAACATAGTAGTGGAAAACCACTACAACAGTGCGGAATTGTTGGAAACGGAAAAACGGCGACTATAAAAATAGCAACCAATTCCGCTCGCACACAATACGCAACTATTGTGGGTGGTTGTCATAAAACGCAAACAACAACAAAAAAAGTCGCCTTCACTCGCACAATCTCGCACAAAAATAGTGAGCGCAGAAATATTTGTTGCGAAGAAAAGCAATAAAAAAACAGTAAAATTATTTGTTGTTGATGTTGTTGTATTTAATAATCAACCGAAATAGTTTATGAGTGTCAGTTTTGTTTTTCTTTGTTTTTGTTGGCTGTTGTCATTGTGGTTGTTATTGGTGTTGTTGCTTGTTGTTGCTTTCAACGGGCGCGTTGAATCACATCGACATAAATTCCGCACTGATGAATGTGCTCGACTGCAAATAGTTGATGATGGACAAAACAAAACGAGGCAATAGCAACAATAACAACAACAACAGGACGCATTTTTGAGTTCAAGTAAGCGTACTGAATCTGTGATAGGAATCAAATGGAAGTGACAAGATTTATTGAAGCAAGCAAGACAGACACTTAGAGAAAGAACGCAGGCTGAGAGTAACAAATTGAAATTTCTTGTTCGTTTCGTTCGTTGTTTTCCCTTTCTTCTACAACTCTTCGTTTTAGCTTCTTATGGAGTCGAACTTGTTCAATTGCTTCTTGTTTAATATTTTCCTTAACTTAACTTAACTTCTCGTTCCTGTTTCGTCATCTTTTCCTTCTTCTACAACTCTTCTTTCTTACTTCTTTATGTTCTCGTATGTACTTGTTTCTGTACTTCTTGGTAATTATTCGCCATTATAGATTTACCTTTTTGTTTCTGTTTAATCATCTTCTCTTTCTTTTTTTTGTTCCTGTATTTACTTGTTCCTATATTTTTTGTTTAATATTCTCCCTTTTCGATTAAACTTCTCGTTCCTTTTTCATTATCTTTGTTGTTTATTTTCTCGTATTTACTTGTTCCTGTACTTCTGGTTGATTATTCTTCCTTTTCGATTTAACTTCTCGTTCCTTCTACATCGTCATCTTCTTCTTCTAAATCTTTTTCTACTCTCTGTATATGTTCTCTCGCTCTTTATTTATTTTCTGTACTTCTTGTTAATTATTCATCTTTTTCGAGTTAACTTCTCGTTTCTTTTTTTTCTTCTTCTTCTTCTACATCTTTTTTTCTCTCTGTTTATGTTCTCTCTCTTTATTTATATTCTGTACTTCTTGTTAATTATTCTTCTTCTTCGATTTAACTTTTCGTTTCTTTTTCGTCATTTTCTTCTTCTACATCTACATATTTTTCTTCTCTTTGTTTATGTTCTCTCTCTCTTTATTTATTTTCTGTACTTCTTGTTAATTATTCCTTTTTTTCAATTTAACTTTTCGTTTCTTTTTCGTAATTTTCTTCTTCTACATCCACATCTTTTTCTACTCTCTGTTTTTTTTCTCTCTCTCTCTTTATTTATTTTCTGTACTTCTTGTTAATTATTCTTCTTCTTCGATTTAACTTCTCGTTCCTTTTTTTCATCTTCTACATCTACATCTTTTTCTACTCTCTGTTTATGTTCTCTCTCTCTCTTTATTTATTTTCTGTACTTCTTGTTAATTATTCTTCTTCTTCGATTTAACTTCTCGTTCCTTTTTCGTCATTTTCTTCTTCAACATCTACATCTTTTTCTTCTCTCTGTTAATGTTCTCTCTCTCTTTATTTATTTTCTGTACTTCTTGTTAATGATTCTTCTTTTTCGATTTAACTTCTCGTTCCTTTTTCGTCATCTTCTTCTTTTACATCTTTTTCTTCTCTCTGTTTATGTTCTCTCACTTTATTTATTTTCTGTACTTCTTGTTAATTATTCTTCTTCTTCGAGTTAACTTCTCTTTTCTTTTTCGTCATCTTCTTCTTATTCTTCTACATATCTTTCTTTCTAACTTTGGTGTTTATGTTCTCTCTCTTTCTTTATATTCTGTACTTCTTGTTAATTATTCTTCTTCTTCGATTTAACTTCTCGTTCCTTTTTCGTCATCTTCTTTTATATTCTTGTATTTATTTGTCCCTGCACTTCCTGCGAATTATTCTCCCTTTTCGATTTAACTTCTCGTTCCTTTTTCGTTGTCTTCTTCTTCTTCTTCTTCTATAACTTTTTCAATCTTTTATGTTTCCCACTACTTAATTTCAATTTCCTTTTGTTAGTCTTTAAACTTACACATCTCTTGTCATTTTTCTACATTTTCTTCTTCCAACTTCTCTCATCTTTCCTGTTCCTATCTAATTTTGTTGTTATTGTATCAATTGATAACGGCACTGATATTGTTGCTTCTTTGTTAGCACTCAATTTGCACGGCCCAGTAAGACTCGTTCAATGTGTGTGTGTGTGTGTGTGTGTTGTCGGCGCTTGATGTCGTATACACAAAAGTTAGGTTAGGTAGGCACATGACTAGCTGCCGACGTTTTTCGGCAAAAAATTGTCCCTAAAATTCACGCGACATTAAAACAACAACAACAACAACAACACTATCAACAAAATCACGTCGCAACAACAAATTTGACATGTCCGCGTGACGGTGTTGCCGCCGTGGCTGTGTTACCAATTTTAGTGGCGCACTCTTGTTGCTATTGCTGTTGCTGTTGTTGTTGTTTGTTATTTTTCAACTCTAAAAATAACATCGGTGCAGTGCAGCGTGTACAGGCGCTGCGCACTCGATGTTTTGCAGCGGTAAATTTAGCAACGCAACGCTTCCACTACTACTTTGCTATTGAAGCGTCTGTCTGTCTGTCCGTTTGTCTGTGTGGCTGGTGGGCCCGATTGGCTGACTGACGAATAGTGGCAACCAAGCAGTCTGTCGCTGGCTGGCTGCCGCGTTGTTGGGGCAACAGATGCAGTCACCACGAAATATGCAAAACAAAAGCAAGCAGCAACAGTCGCCGCAACAGGGTGGCCGACAGCGTTGGGAAAGTCAACAACAAAATATATAAAACAAATAAGACGCGAAGAGAAAAGCGAAAAATTTCGCTTGCAAAGAATTCGCAGCATTTGTTGGGGTATGTAAAAATAGCAGCGACAAAATGTTGTTTTGATTTTATGCATGCGAATAAATACATACATACAACAATAACAACAACAATAATAACAATAACAACAACTAAATGAATAAAATCCGCAGCATTTAGAAGCAGCGAAAAGTAAAACTTGTACAAAAATTGCGTTTTTACACGTTGCTAAAAATACAATGACGGCGACAAACTACAACAACAACAGTAACAGCCGAGCACATCGTGTGATGTTGCTGCTGTCAGCATTCGTGTTGCTTGCTGCTGCTTTTGTTGCTTCTAGGCGCATTGCCGCTGTTTGTGCGGCGAGACAGTGACATCGAAAAGTATGCACACTGCGAATTTTGACGGATGCGAACTGGGCGACTAACTTAACTGGCGAACAAGAGCGTGTTTCGGGAGAAGGAGAGAAGAAGAGGATGTTAGAGGAGAGAGAAATAGGATGTCTAGACAGAGAAAGAGGGGTTTGGGAGAGAATGAAGGGTTTGGGAGAGAAAGGCAGAGGGTGTTGGGACAAAAAGTGTGCTGAGGGAAAGTAAGAGGTTTTAGAGAAAGAAAGAGAGCGTGTTGAGAGATAGAAAGAGGATGTCAAGCGCTGTGAGAGAGTGAGAGTGTATGAGAGAGAAAATACGAGTGTTGAGAAGGATGAGGTAAAGAAGAGAAAGTGGGTATTGATAGTGAGAAAGAAGGTATCGCCAGAGAAAAAGGGTCTTGATAGAGAATGAAGATGTTGAGATGGAGAAAGAGAGTGAGAAAAAGGGTTTGAGAGAGAGAGGGTTTTGAGAGAAAAAGGACGTCAAGAAGTGAGGGAAAGAAGAAGAGTATTGAGCAAGAGTTTGGCTCATCGATTGGTGCTTGTCTCAACAAATAAACATTCACTGTGTTGAGGAGAAAAAGAGAGAAAGGAAGTGGGTACTGATAGTGAGAAAGAAGGTATTGCGAGAGAAAAAGGGTCTTGAGAAAGAATGAAGATGTTATGATCGAGAAAGAGAGTGAGAAAAGTGTTTGAAATAGAGAGAAAGGGTTTAGAGAGAAAAAGGACGTCAAGAAGTGAAGGAATGAAAAGAGTATTGAGCACCAGTTTGGCTCATCGATTGGTGCTTGTCTCAACAAATAAACATTCACTGTGTTGAGGAGAAAAAGAGAAAGAGAAAGTGGGTGTTGATAGTGAGAAAAAGGTATTGCGACAGAAAGAAGGTCTTGAGAAAAAATGAGGATGTTGAGATGGAGAAAGAGAGTGAGAAAAAGGGTTTGAGAGAGAGATAGAGAGTTTTGAGAGAAAACGGACGTCAAGAAGTGAGGGAAAGAAGAAGAGTATTGAGCTGATTGATTCGTCCTCGTTCTCAACAAATAAACATTCACTGTGTTGAGGAGAAAGTGTTGACAAAAAGAGAGAGAAAGTGGGTGTTGATAGTGAGTGAGAGAATGAGAAAGAGTGTTGAGAAAAACAATACGAATGTTGAGACGGAGAAAGAGAGAGTATTGAGCACAAGTCGGACCCATCGATATAAAAAAATTGACTCGCGCTGCAACTCTCCTAAACTTCAAGGACCCAAGTCAGCCCTGGATACTAACCAAATATGGGCCAGCGTGAGTTTTAACTGTTTCCGAAACTTTGGAGAACATCAAAGCAACTTCACTTATAGTTTCCATATCTTTGAAAACAATTGTGTAAGATATGTAACGCCAAACTTTTGGGATACGCTGCACTTGCCACAAAATTACATCGATGACATTTTATGGCACACACACACACACACACACATACACAAGTACCAAATAAACAATGCTGCAACACATTGCCCCATGAATTATGTGTGTGTGTGTGTTTGATTTACGCTATTTTTATATGCAATTTGCATATTTGAACGCGTTCGCTGTTTCTATGAAAATTGCATTTTGCTGTTTTCGTTGTTGTTTTGCGTTTTTCAACCAATGTGAGAGTGCGTTGTGTTTGCATGAGACTGAGTGTTGTTATTGTTGTGCTGAAAAGTGTCACAAACAACGCTTTGCCAGTTGTCCGGCTGTGGCACACAGCAACCACAATAACAACATTCGTCTGACTATGCGTAATGCCACAAATATTTTCAATGCGTCAAACAGTGCAACTGTTCGAGGCGTTCTTACGGGCAACAACAATGACAGGATGTGAAAGGGGAGAAAATCGAAGATGTTTGCTGCATTGTAGTTATCTCGAGGTCTACCTGAGAGATAGTGATGACTTCAAGAGTTGGAAATGATCGCCAAGTAAGGATTGTTGTGATCCTTAATCAAATGTTAAGTAGTGTTAGGTTAAAGTGACTTGGTTAGTCTTTAAGTTAGGTTAGGTGAGGTTAAATGATATTAATGTCGATCGAGGCTGAAGAAGAAAGTTTGGCGGTCAATGATTTGATTGGGAACAGGTTCGGAATTGAATAAGAATTGAATAGGAGAAGTGGTGGAATGCTATAAGCAATTTCAAACTATCTGAAACGAATTAAAAATAATTTTTGGTTACATAAGCTAAACGAGTTTTCACTTTGAATCTAAAAAGCGCAGCTTGAAATAATCACAGACACTTTAAATACATCCTTGATTGATTAAATATTGAAATATGAAAGAAGTCAGTACGTTTAAGTAGTCGTTAGTTAGAGAAGCTTAGAGAGTTTTCGCTTTGGATCGGAAAAACCTGGAGGAGACAATAAGGACAAGTCAAAGATACCTGAAAAGCAGCTAAGAACTATCTGGGACTAATTTTAAGCAGTCGTTAGTTAGAGAAGCTAAAAGAGATTTCTGGCCTCTATACGCTATGTACACTTAGTACTCAGCACGCTTAAGAACCTCAAAAAGATTGCATTTATAGTTGAGTTACTTAAGCGGGTTTTACTGTATGTTGTCCACAATTTAGCAAAATGACACATGCCGACTTTTAGAGGGACATGATGACACTTTGACATGAATATAGAACAAGATGGTTCGATGTGAATTAATGCCAGTGATGCCATATTTTGTAAATCCCTCAAAACTCATATTTACACCCAATAGAAAAGGTTGTAGTATTGAAAAAACAGATATTTATATTTACATTTTAATTATTATAATTAATTATTTATTATTTAAATTACTTGATTTTTATGATTTTTTATGTCTTAAAATATAGCTAATTGTCTTTTTTAAGTTAGAAGTGCAATAAAATGGGAGAATCCTTCAAAACTTATTCCTACACCCAATAAAAAAAGGTTAAAGTATTGAAAAAACAGTTATTTATATAAAAATTTTAATGAATTAATTATTTATAATTTAAATTATTTGATTTTTAATGATTTTTTAATGTCTTAAAATTGTCTTTTTTAGGTTAGAAGTGCAATTAATTGATAGTAGGCGGCCAGAACGGTTGTAAATCTCTAAATGTAAAGGTTGAAGTTTAAAAAAACCGATATTTACATTTACATTTTAATTAATTAAATATTTATAATTTAAATTATTTAAATTACTTGATTTTCCATGATTTTAAATGTCATCAAACGTGACTAATTTGTTTGTTTAGGTTAAAAGTGCATTGAATTGACAGAAGGCGCCCAAAAATGGTTGTAAAGCCCTCTAAACTTGTTTCTACACCCAATAGAAAAGGTTCAAGTATTGAAAAAAACAGATATTTAGATTTAAATTGTCTGTAATTAATTATTTTGAATTTAAATTACTTGATTTTTAATAATTTTTAATGTCTTAAAATGTGATTAATTGATGTTTCTTAGGTTAGAAGTGCAATGAATTGGCAGAAGGCGGCCAAAAAGGTTGCAAACACCTCAAAACATATTCCTACAACTAATAGAAAAGGTTGAAATTTAAACAAAAACAGATATTTACATTTAAATTGTAACTAAATAATTATTTATTATTTAAATTACTTGATTTTTAATTATGTTTTTATTTCTGAAAATGTGACTAATTGATGTTTCTTAGGTTAGAAGTGCAATGAATTGACATAAGGCGGCCAAAAAGGTTGTAAATTCCTCAAAACTTATTTCTACACCCAATAAAAAAGATTGAAGATTAAAAAAAACAGATATTTACATTTAAAATGTGACTTAATAATTATTTACAATTTGAATTACTTGATTTGAAATGATTTTAAATGTCTTCAAATAGTTATGACTAATTGATATTTTTTTTATGTTATAAATGCAATGAATAAGCGGACATAAGCCGGCCAAAAAGGTTGTAAATTCCTCAAAACTTATTATAACATTTGTTGGCGGATTGTTTTGTTTTTTTTAATTTTCTAGCAGCTCACAAACAAAAACGACCCAACAACAACAACAATAAATGATATTAAACTGCAAGAAAAAAAACAAACGCCAAAAAATGTTACTGCTGCTGCTGCTCATTAATTTCGTCGACTAATGTCTGTGCAAATCGTTTCAAATGACAATTTTTGCGTCCGTCCATCCAGCTACCGTCACCGACGACCATCGACCAGTGCGTCCATAACGAATTTGTTGCGCGCCGTTTTCGGCGATTCAATCAAATCTCCCAATGCGACACCGAATGATTAACATATTTATGCGACAATAAAATGTACTATTAGTGTGATGTTTTTACGATGTCTCATTGTGGGCAGCACACAATAACAGTCGCAAGCACAACAAAAATATAAAAACAAAAAAAGACATTCGAACAATTTTTGTATCAACAGGTTTAATGGTTGGTTTCTTGTTTTTGTTTGATTCTACGAACAGGTGAATGTTGGCTGCAAAGTTTTTGATCTTTAGGCTGCAGGTGTTGTTGTTGTTGTTGTCATTGTTATTTTTGTTAATATTAAAGTATTTATTGCGCATAAACAAAAGTAAAATAAAAAAAACAAATATGGAATCCGATCGAACCGGAGCGAGCGTACAGAATTTTCCATTGCATATCCATGAACAAATAAACTTTGGGAATTTTTTTTTATTTTAAGAGATGCATAATGGTGAATGACTACTAATTGTTGATGTTGTTGTTGCGCGACCAACAAAGAAGTGTTTGTGAGGTTAAAAAAGAGTGACCGGAATGTTAAAAGTTCTGGAGGACAGCAAAAAAAAGCAGCGAAGTGTCTTTAAGACACAATTTTGAAGCAACATTTCAAACAAAAAAAGTTGTTGCAACCATAACAACAACGTTCAATAGAAATATCTAATCACAACAACAACAAAAATTGCTAATACAATACATTTCAAGTAAAATACAAACACTAACAATAACAATAACAAATTTAAGCAAATAATACAAAGTTGCACAATTCGCTAACAGCAGCAGCAGAAATTTAGTTCATATGGCAGTTGCAACGTCAGACACTCAAAATAATGCACAACTCTCACAACTGTGCCCCTCTCCCCTACTCGCTAAAAAATTTATAATTTTGCAATGATCCGCGCCTGTTTTTGCTGCAACATGTTCACATGTAACTTGCTGCGTTCGTTGTTGTTGTTGTTGTTGCTTTTGCAAATTGTTATTATTTGGTTTCTACACCAAATGCTGTCAGTGATCAGTGGCTGATGTTGTTGTTGTTTATTTTTATACAAGCAGAAAGCTCAACGTTGCTGCACGCCACTGTTGACTGCAATTCTACAAGCAACAACAACTCCAATAATAAATAACAAAAGTCACTTTTTGAAGAGATCCAAATTTCAATTAAGACGACACAATTTTCCGTCTGTCATTGGCTGCAGCGCACTGACTGAGCGGAGAGTGGGAGGGGGCGGGGGGGGGGGTGACGAACGCTTGTGACTTGCAACACTCAGAGCGCACTGCGACCAGCGTCTGGTGCTGGTTCAACGATGTTGTTGTTCTTGCGTTGTTTCTTGTTGTTTTGATGTGACTGTGTGCCACAGTGTTCTGGTTGTGTGTGTGTGTGTGTCTGGTGTGTGTGCGTTTGTTGGCATTAATGTTCTTTTGTTTGGATGCTTAAAAGTCTAAGTAGAAAAATTCCTTTGCAGCCGGCAAAGACGCCGCGTCGGCAACAATGACACAACTAAAACAACAACAACACTAACAATATTAAATTTGTCTTGGTTTGTTGTGTCGCCGCAGACGAAAATTGCATCAGCTGCAACCAGACGCTGGCAATCATTGTTCGATTGATTGAAAAAGCAAATGGAACAAAATGTCTGTTAACCCTTTCGATGTTGCAATTTTTTGAATTGATTGAAATTTTATTCACATACACTTTGGGATTGATTGAACATTAGTCAAAAGAGTGATGTTCAATTTGTAGTGCCAGAAAAAGTTGTCTGCCAGTTTCAAAGTTGTGTTAACCCTTTCGATGTTGCACTGTTTAAATGTTTAAAGTTTTATTCACAAACATCTTGAAATGATTGAACACTGGCCAAAAAAATGAAGTTCAATTTGAAGTGCCACGTCTCTTCGTTTGAATGCCAGAAAAAATTTCCTAAAGTTGTGTTAACCCTTTCGATGTTGCACTATTTACTTGTCTCAACTTGTATGTAGATACATTTTGGGGAGTAATGAATCATTGGCCTACAGAGTGAAAATTAGTTTGAAATGCCATGAAGTTAGAAAAAATTCTCCAATGTTACACATTGAGGAAGAAGAAGATATAAACACTTGTAGATTTAATTTTTTTTTTATAAAATTTCATTAAATTAGTGCATATAGAGCTTTATAAATTCTCTTCCTCTGAACTCTCTCTCTTCTTCTATCTGTTTAAAATACCAACTACATTTAATGGTATTTTTTGGTACAAAACAACAAACAAGAATGTTTTATACAAATTGATTTTAAAATCGAAGTCGTTAAGTAATTAAAACGTATTTGAAATTCATTACAAATTCTTTTTTAAATTTTAATAAATTTTATAAATATTTTTTTTTTTATTCTTAGGCTCAAATTTTTAAACTTGGAAAAGGGCTTCATCAAAAAATTCAGTCTGTAAAAGATCAGATTAAACTGAAAGACCAAAGCTGATCTTAGTAATACAATTTTCCAATCCGTCACGAGCTTACCATGTTCCAACTTTCAAGTAGTTTGGTTTATGTTCGTTTTAACGAGAAAAGCAACACGTACCTGAAATAAAAAGACAAAATACATTCGTTAAAAACTTTTTTATAAGGAAAGCTAGAATCTAAAGAATCGAGAATCTAATGAATCTTATAGGTCAAACAAAAGAAATCATTCTGATTTATTCTTTTATCTAAACTTATTAATAAACTTATTAAGTATAGCATTTCACTTTAAATTTAAACGTCAAATGATGACTGAATGACTTCAGCATAAACCAATTTTGTTATGTAGGCAATGAATTCAATTGCACAGCGTTCTGAAATAATCTATTTAAAAAATTTAGTCTGTGGTTATTTCTTACTTCTTCATCTTATAAATAAATAAAGAAAAGTGTTTAAAGATAGAAGAAATGTTTGAAGATTGATAGACACCAACTGAGTGATTCTTGACGAGCGATTAACCAAAGCAAACCGATCGTTCGGTTTCCTTTTCATTCCCCTCTCTGTGATTAACTATCCAAACTATCAAACTTTTAATATTTTATTGGATGTCTTACCGAATGAAATCTTTAGTGGCAATTATTTTTTCTTTTATTTATATAGTAAAACAGGGAAATGGATTGTTGGATGGATTATTACTGTTTTAATATAGAGAAACAAATCCCTAAAAGAAGATTGAAGAAGATTGTTTTATGTGACTATTTCTCCAAGTGTACGCGTCAAAGTTCTTTCTTGCGATTTTTATATTCTTCACATATGGTAAAAAATAATATCCATAGAAAATCTCACAATATTTTAACCATTTTATAACTGAAAACACTCAACAGCACAGCGAATAAAATCTAAAAACCTCATGAAATATACATCGACAGCAATAATCATTACATGCGACACATGAAATTGAAAAATTGTGCACAGTTTTATGACAAATTTCAATTAAAGCAACGAAAACCAAACATTGCCAAGAAATTATGATAATGTTTATGTTGCAATTGCAGCGACTCGGTCTGTGAGAGATGAGAGATAACATTTGCCAAATGTGGCTATTCCGACAGTTGTGAATAATAAGCAAGCAAAACGTTTGAAAGATATTAAAAAAAATACTCACAGCTAAAAGTGGAAGTTTCTAAATTTTAATGAAAATTTTTGTGACACTAATATTTGTTGACATTTACCATTGTTCAAAGCAAAAACAATGCCAAATTTGGAGAAACATTGTAAATTGATTGAAAGATAATTTTTCAAAGCTAATATTAAAAAAAATATTGATTGTATATTAAATTTTGAGCTGTCAAATGCTATTTTATTGCATTGAAATGATGAAAATAACAACAACAAAAATTTCAAATTTGACCAAACATTGTAAAGATTGAGGAATATATTTTCAAAACAAATATTAAAGAAAATATTGATTGCATATTAAATTTTGAGTTGTCGAATGCTCTTTTATTGCATTGAAATGATGAAAACAACAACAACAAAAATGTAAAATTTGGCAAAACAATGTTTGAGAAACAGATTGAGGAATAATTTTTCAAAGCTAATATTAAAAAAAATATTGATTGCATATCAAATTTTGAGCTGTCAAATGCTATTTTATGGCATTGAACAACAAAAATGTAAAATTTGACCAAACATTGGAAAGATTGAGGAATAATTTTTCAAAGCAAATATTAAAGAAAATATTGATTGCATATCAAATTTTGAGCTGTTAAATGCTATATTATTGCATTGAAAATATAAAAAAACAAAAACAACAAACATTTCAAATTTGACTAAACATTGTGAATATTTTTTTATTGCATTGCAATTATGAAAGCAACAAAAACAAAAAATGTAAAATTAGACCAAACATTGTAAAGATAGAGGAATCAATTTTCAAAACAAATATTAAAAAAATATTTATTGCATATCAAATTTTGAGCTGTCAAATGCTATTTTATTGCATTCAAAATATGAAAACAAATTTTCAAAATTTTAAATTTTTCAATTTTATAAAAAAAGTCTTAAATAAAACAAAGTTCAACTTTAAAAATACCTCAAAACCATTGCACAATCTGTACTAAAATTCTATGATCTGTACTCTCCTCTTTAAACATGAATTTTTTATTTTTTGCTTTGCAATTTTTTTTATCGCATGCTACAAAAACATCAGTGCAAAAGTGTTGCATAAATTTGCATTTGAACCCTTTGGTTTTGTGGCTTATTAGCGTACAATTGGCTAACCGGCAGCCAGACATGTCTAAATCAACAGTCCATTTGTCTTGCCGGTCAGGCTGCCAACGGCCGGCGTGGTCGCGCCGTCATTTTCCAGTTTAAAAGGTGTAAATTACAAGAAAATGTTGCACAAAACAAGTCGTGCGCTCCCTTTGTGCGCTGCGCTATGGCCGCTCGACGACTCGACGGCCGAACGTGTGCAGTCGCTCCAGACATCAATGGCCATTTCAGCGGCTACTTACAGTGAACGCGTCTGGCTGCATAGAAGCGGAGTGAGGGGGAATAAATAATCAGGCAGACAGACCGCTGCGAGGCACAAATAGAGTGAAGTGAAGTAGAGCAGAAAACAGAAATGGACACAACAAACTATTTGGACCGACAAGCAAACACATTACATGTGAGTGCCAGAAACAGTTTGGAGTAACTAGTCACATAGAGCGAGGAAAAAAATTGAATTGAAAAAATTTAAGACATTGGACATCTGTGATATGAATACAAAGTGTGTTTAGAGACTTTCAAGAAAGACGCACATGTTTTCCTGGCTGAAATGTTTGTATAATTTTGAAAGTAAAAATTATATAGTACCAAATTTTTATATTTCGACATATGTAATGTCACCGGGAAATAATTAAAGTTGAATAATATTAAACAGGAGAATTCAAATAATTCGAAATTTTGTCAAAGAAAAATACACTTTGGACTCCATTATATTTTTATTCCTCATCTCAATTGTCCTCTCATCTTATTTTTGTGTCTGTCTGTTCGTGTTCATGCATTTTGGTTCTTTAGCAAAATTCTATGTTTTAAATGTTTGGGCATTTTGAAATAATTTTTCTATTAGTTTGAAGAATTCAATTGATTAATGAAAATATGATTTTTTTCGTATGCGCAGTTTTCTATGTTCTTTAGCAACTCTTTACAGTTTTTGATTTCATATTAACCGATTTTTGCAGTTTTCTATGTTTTTCAAATATGTATCTCTCAAACTAAAGCAACTCCTTACACCATTTTTACAGAATTTTGCAGTTTTCTATGTTTTCCAGATATTTTTCGTATTGAAATAATGCAACTTTTTACAGTTTCTGATCTCAAACTCATAGAATATTTCAGTTTTCTATGTTTTCCAAAATTTGTTTAAAATTAAAATAATGCAACTTTTTACAGTTTTTGACCTCATATTCATAGAATTTTGTAATTGTTTTCCACATATATTTCTATTGAAATAAAGCCACATTTTTGTTTCAATAAAAAATCAACTTTCTTCATTATTTTCACAGAAGTTTGTAGTTTCCTGTATGTTTTTCAGATATTTTTCTATTGAAATAATGTAACTTATTAACAAACTGACCAGAGTTTTCCAGAGTTATTTCTATTGAAATAAATCAATTTTTACAGTTTTTGATCTTAAACGCACAGAATTTTACAGTTTTCTATGTTTTTAAAATTTTTTACAGTTTTTGATCTTAAACGCACAGAATTTTACAGTTTTCTATGTTTTTAAAATTTTAAAAATTAAAAAATGCAAATTATTCTATGTTTTTCAGAATTGTTTCTATTAAAATAAAGCAACTTTTTACACCATTTTCACAGAAGTTTGCAATTTTCTATGTTTTTGAAATATTTTTCTATTTGAATAAATCAAATATTTACAGTTTTTGATGTGAAAGTCACAGAAATTTGCTGTTTTCTATGTTTTCCGGTATTGTGAATCCATAATCATTGAGAATTGATAATTTTTGACAACGAAAATTCAATTATCCCAAAGCAATTTTCAATAGTTCGACCATATGTCATAAAAAGTAATTATTCGATGTTTTATTGAAAAAAAAGGTGTATTTATTTTGACAGTTTGTCCCGCTATCGATTTGATTATTTTATTTTACTTTCATATTTTCATACGCACACATTTTGATACTTTTGAGAAGTTCTATGTTTTTTAAGTTTAGCCTTTTTAAGTAGTTTCAACATTACTTTAAAGAATTCAATTTAATTTAAAAAATAGCAATTTAAATTTTTTCTTCGCATAGTTTCCTATATTTTTTAAAGAATTTTTCCACAGATATGAAGCAACTGTTTCAGTATTTCGATATTTTGTTTCCATACCCTCTAAGAAAATTTAAATAGTTGGGCATTATTTCAGAGAAAACCTAACAATTCGATGTTTTTGGACGAATGTGTGAATAATTTGATAGTTTTTTTTCTTTTGAAGATTTTAACAAAGAAAATTCAATTAACTCTAAGAAAATTTCAATAGTTGGGCATTATTTTAGAGAAAACCTTACAATTCGATGTTTTTGGATGAATGTGTGAATAATTTGATAGTTTTTTTCTTTTGAAGATTTTAACAAAGAAAAATCAATTAACTCAAAGAAAATTTCAATAATTTGGCATTATTACAGAGAAAAACTAATAATTCGACGTTTTGTTGGATGAATGTGTCAATAATTTGAAATTTTTTTTTAATTTTTTTGGCAATTTCAACAAAGAAAAATCAATTAACTCAAATAAAAATTCAATAGTTAGGCATTATTTCAGAGAAAAACTTCGATGTTTCGACTTATTCGATGTTTTTGGACGATTGGGTTAATAATTTTTTCTTTCTCCTACTTTCAGTTTATATATAACTATTGTATAGAATTCTGTACATTTGGATACTCTAGCAAAATTCTATGTTTTCTTTTTTGTTTCGATATCAATTTGAAGAACTAATTCCATTTAATGATTAATTAACTATTGAAATTGTAATAATTGTTGTGGTTCTACACATTTTTCTATGAATTTTCAAGTGTTATGTAATTCGCATTTGTAGAAATGTAATCATTCTTTTCGATATTTTAGTTTTTTTACTCTTAATAACAATAATTTTGACACTTTTATTAAATTCACAGATATTATGAATCATATTTTTGACATTGTGGATTATTTTGTATTTTTTTTCTTTCATAATTTGTTTTAATAACTTTCGCAAGTTTGCGTTAAGTTTCACAGTATTTTTGAAAAAAACAAACTGAGAATTGTTTTGATTTGAAAAATTTGAACATATTGAAATATTTTTTCTATGTTTTCTGATCATTTAAGGGGTCAATATGTGGTGTTAAGTTTTCAAAAACTTTTGTGTTTTTAAACACTTTCAGTTTTTTTTTTAATTTTTCTTATTATTTCGAAATTGCTGTGATTAAGGTGGCCAACTGCATTTAAAACTCTATTAAAAGAATTTACAATGCTTATGGAATAATGATCCAACAGCTTCATTCACGATGGTGAAAACACAATAAAGTAAAACCACAACACGTCGCGGGGGGAACACAATTTCAGTTTACGTGTAAGACTACAAATTATGGCAATTTCGTATGCAAAGCTAAAGAAAACGCTTAAAATAACCCCGTACAAGGGATTAGTAACAGTCATACACAAAATAACAAAAACAACAACAACAAGAAAACATAAGCAACAACACTGTGTGCAATTTATGCACCTTTTGCGTACTTCGGCTGCGTGCTTCGGTTGAAACCAAAGCAAAAGCACAAGAAAAAAATAAAACGCAGCACGTTGCACGGCAGTCTGACATTATCATTTGAACTCAGCCGCCTGGCAGACGGGTGCTTACCAGCGCTAATTAGCATAATTGAGTTGATGGGGCCGAGTGCAGCGGCAGAACGAGAGAGTGATTGAGTGAGTGTTGGCGCGCCGGCAGACAGGCAACCATACGGACGGTCGGACGGACAGACGGACGAACAAAAAAGTGTTGCCAGGAAGTGAAGTAATGGGCGATGGTGTTTGGGGAAAGGTGTATCGGGTTAGGATTTGCAGTGAGTGCAGTGAAAGTGGTGGAAATTGTAATGGCACTGCGGCAGTTGAAAACTCTCATAGGACAGGCAACAGTGTAGCACTAATGGAACATAATGATTTGGTGTTTTTCTGGTAGAAATACCAGTTGGTGTACTTGGCAGTTTGCTAAGCGTGTTGAAATTCAACATTGTTAGTAGTAGTTCTGGATTTTCAAGCCAAATTTTGGTGTATTGATTTGCCTTATTGGAATGAAATCCACTTGGCGAATGGAAGAAATAAAGATTTTAAGACATTCAAGCGGTAAATTTCTATAATAAAGAGAAAAATTAGACTACTGAAGGGAACAGTGAAGACCCCAGACCAGTGATGGCCATAGTGTTTCCAGAGATTATTTATAGAAATTATTCATAGAGAGATCGTGTCCCGAGAGACCACTTATAAACAGATCATGTATCCAGAAATCATCCATAGAGAGATTGTGTCTCCAGAGATCATTCATAGACAGGTCGTGTATGCCGAAAATCAACCATCGAGAGATCGTGTCTCCAGAGATCATTCATGAAAATCATTCAAAGACAGATCGTCTCCAAAGATAATTCATAGAAATCATTCATAGAGCGATCGTGTACCCAGAGATCATACTTAGACAGATCCAGAAATCATCCATAAACAGATTGTGTCTCTAGAGATCATTCATGAAAATTATTCATAGAGAGATCGTGTATCCACAGATTATTCATAGAAATAATTCATAGAGAGATCGTTGGTTCAGAGATCATTTATAAATAGATCGTGGATCCAGTAATCATTCATAAAGAGATCATGTCTAGAAAACTCATTCATGGAAATTATTCATAGAGAGATCGTGTGTCCAGAGATCATTCATAGACAGATCGTGTATCCAGAAATCACCCATCGAGACATCGTGTCTCTAGAGATCATTCATGGAAATCATTCATAAAGGAACTGTGTATCCATAAATCATCCATAGAGAGATAGTGTATCCAGAAATCATCCACATAGACATTGTGTATCCAGAGATCATTTATGGAAATCATTTATGAGAGATAGTGTTTCTAGAAATCATCCATATAGACATTGTGTATCCAGAGATCATTCGTGGAAATCATTCACACAAAGATAGTACCTCGAGAGATCACTCATAGGTAATATCATTAGTCCAGAAATCATCCATAGAGAGATCGTGTATCCAGAAATCATTCATGGAAACCATTCATCGTGAAATGTGCCCCTAGAGATCATTCATGGAAATCATTCATAAAGGAATTGTGTATCCAGAAATCATCCATAGAGAGATCGTGTATCCGGAGTTCATTCATAGACAGATCGTGTATCCAGAGATCATTCATAGTAATTCAACCGACTCAGTTTTTCATTTTGTGATCTGATATATTTTTACTTAAAAGAACTTACAAATTTCATACACATTTTCAAAATTTATTTAAATATTGATTCTTGTTCATTGAAGCAGATGTGAGTATCAAATGAAATAGCAAAAAGTTTACCTTTCGTATAAGCTTTTTATTTTGAAGTTTCTGCATAAAAATATGTCAGTAGTGTTCATACAAATATTGATCCTTCAAGCTGTCTGATTGAATCAGTCAACCGGATTCTGTTAAAAAGAAAGAAACTATGTTGACCCAACAAAACGAAGGAGTCAACCGGATTCTGTTAAAAAGAACGAAACTATGTTGACCCAACAAAACGAACAGTGTCGGATTTCCTAACTCGATCCAGTGGTCTCTGGTTCACTGAACGACTAACCTTTTGTCACCATACTGCAACTCAGTCTGCTACATTATATGTCTTTGCCTGACCCAATAATAAATACAGTTTCGAGTCTCCTAACTCGATACAATTTTTTATGGTTCACTGAACGACTAATCGCTGGCCCGAAAAAGACTAAAACTTCTGATGTGTTTTATTGAGGTTTTTATACTAAAATTCACTAATCAAGTTTTGGGAGTCGAGTCTTGTTCAAAATGTGCTCTCCATGGCCTTTGCAGTCTTTGTGCATTAAAGCTTTGCATTTTCTAATCAGGTGAAGTGAAGTCTTCTGACTTTTTGCACAGATTCTACAGAAGCTTCTAAAGTCAGAGCCATGTAGAATATGTAGTATTGAAGACTACTTTAACCATTTTAAAAATTAAATAGGATTCTTAGTTTACTTCTACTTAAGCTTAGCTCTTACTTGTTAATGAGTCCTTCAGGAATTTTAGGGTTGAAATCTCCTAGGAATCTCCTAGAAATTTCTAAGAATGATTTCTTATCTTAAACCTATGTTTCTTTAGTGTACTTTCAAGAGCTTTAAAACAGAAAAACAAAACTTTATATTCCAAAATTACTTTTTCAATAGAATCATGGAAAGTTTTAAAGGAGCGTTGAGAAACCACCCTGAGGTGATCCTTTGTCAAGTATTCAGGGTTCAGGCATTGAGTAGCCCACTTCACTTCATTCCACATGAAACTGTTCAAACCTTTTTAATAGATGAATTAAGAAAAAAATCGCTTTGCTGCAGACAGCAGTCAGCCTTCAGATGGCGTCATTTGTCGACCATGTCGACGCAGCGGGCATTTCGTTCGCTGTCGGCCTGGCCTAACCTAGAAATCAGCCAACCAGTTAGACAGACATATACACACACTATTGTTGTTGTTAATTGCAATTTCAAACTGTCCGAAAAGCGAATGAGACTGCAGCCAAGAACGTCGCCTTGCGTTGCGTCACTGCCAGGCGGTGAAAGTGCTTTTGGCGTTCGAACGTGCTGGAGGCGCTGCATGAATTCGCATGCCGTGTGCAGCAAATTTCGCTTGTTTTTTTGTCTTCCTACGACGTGCTGCAGTTGCCACATGTTGCTCACACACACTTTTAATGACTAAGGCAGGCAGCAATTTTTTGCGCTTTGCTTTTATTATGCAATTACCATATTATCTGGCAGGAATTTGCATAAAGCAAAGTAAGTAACTGGCTGCAAGTCGCCTATGCCACACACACACACACCACACATGTGTGCAGACTATGCTGACTAATTGTTGTTGCCGTTGCAGTTGTTGCAGCGTTTATTGTTGTTACTTTTATGGTCGCCATCAAGTGCAAATGGCAAATTAAAAATTATTTTTCAATTAAGTTTTAGCACTAAGCACTAAGCGGCGTTGCCACTCGGTGCGCCGACTCGGCCCAGCTGTCGTGCCAAGTGGCCACAATGCCACACGGTGCGGCCCCATTGGCAGCCGCATCACAGTTAGGGCCTCTTATCGCGCACACTGCAAATGAGTTGCATAATTGCAAATAAATTTTATTGTATTATATCGTTAACAGCTGTTAATGTTGTTGTTGTTGTTCTTGTGGAGCTTTTTGTCTATGCAAAACTATTCCTGGGCACTGCGAGTGGGTTTTTTAAAGGGTTTGTAGCTGTTTTGCTGGTAGGAGAGGAACTGTCATCGACTAAGTAATGATTTAACAAATTGGAACTGCCTGTTGAAAATTATTAAAACAACGTCAATGCTACGAAATACGAAATACTGACAGTTGAAATATGTAGAAACTTAACTATCACAAATAATTCCCATCTCTACTCTGCAGGCAATTCTCAGGGTCACCACGCCTAATCTAATCTAATCTGTTCTAATCTAATCTAATCTAATCTAATCTAATCTGTTCTAATCTAATCTAATCTAATCTAACCTACACTAAACTAAACTAAACTAAACTAAACTAAACTAAACTAAACTAAACTAAACTAAACTAATCTAATTTAATCTAATCTAATCTAATCTAATCTAATCTAATCTAATCTAATCTAATCTAATCTAATCTAATCTAATCTAATCTAATCTAATCTAATCTAATCTAATCTAATCTAATCTAATCTAATCTAATCTAATCTAATCTAATCTAATCTAATCTAATCTAATCTAATCTAATCTAATCTAATCTAAGATAGGTCAACTCGAATTTAGAGGTAGTAGCGTCTGGAGATCTTGTAAAACCCATTTTTGTGAAAACTATAGCAATGGCCTAGAATCGAATTAGGCTTAGCGAAGGCATGGTTGTTGGCCGCCTACATTCCGTTGGTGATTCGAGAAGTCAATCATGACCATAAAATGTTACTTACCTAATACTAACTAACTCAACTTATAGTTGAAATATCTTTGGTCGAACTGACTTTGGTATAAAGTAGAATACAAACTTACAAAACCAAATTCCGATTATAATTAAATCCGTAAATTTTCCATTTATGACTCACTGTTTTCCAATCAGTTTAAACATTGCTTCGCCAACTCACCACTGACAAACTAATTCCTGTCCGTTTTTTCAACAAAAACAAATATTTGTTAACTAGAAACTTGACTACTATTTTAATGCAGTGCTGGCGCTTTCTGACCATAAACAATCCGCCAAAGTGCATAAACAATGCGCTTTTGTTTATGTTTTTTTTTTGTTGCCAACACAAATATTTACTAAACTTGTCCACAATAATTTACGTGTAAACAAAAACAACAATTTTTATAAATTCAATTTTTTTCTTCAAATATTATTTGTCGCCACGTTGGACGCTTTTCAATGTGTCTAGTCATGTAAATAAATTCGCCGCTTGTAGTCTCTGGACGCAACAACAAAGTGAAAGTTGAAAAAAACAAAATTACATATAAAAGTAGTAAAATGAATTTTTGCACGAAATTTTGCAATTTTACACCCATGTGCCCGCATAAAGCTGAAAACGCAGCAAAATTGCACTAAAATCTCGCTGCAAATTCATAAAAATGTGTGTTGTTGTTTATGTGCAAAATTCAATATTAAAAGCACAACAATAACAACTGCTCGGTTTTCACTTTCAACCGACACAAGATGCGCTGCGCGTGTGGCTTTATGTCAGTGTGTGTGTATGTGTGTGTGTGTGTGTGTGTGTGTACGAGTGTTTATGTGTACAGAGAACAACAAATATGAAATGAGAACAAGAGCAAAGCGAAAATATTAAATTAGGTCAACAGACCACAAAACAGCAACGTAAACAACAACAGCAGGCCGGCACCCCGAACGGGAGCAGGAAACAGCTGAAAACAAAAAAAAAACTGAAAAGAAAACAACAACACAAAATTTGGAACTCAAGTTTAAGTGGCAATCGCCTGACTGACAATCGCGCATGCAAACGTCCAACAACAAGCAATGCACAGACGGCTGCAACTTTACGATTTTTGCTGCATTTGCAGTCGAAAATTTTGCTGCCACATTAAAAACCAACAACAACAACAACAAAAACAACTGCGAGCAGCACAAAAGACACAAATTGCCATAAAAACATAAAATAAAAGCGCACACAATGTTTGGGCGCATTCACATCAGTTCAGTAGCTGTGTGTGTGTGTGAGTCTTTGTATGTGTGTGTGTGTTGAAAGTGAATTTGGGTCAATGTTGCGCAACGCCGAAAATTTCACGTCAATAATTTTTGCTGAAATATATAAAATGTTGTTGTAACAACAACAACACAAACACGACACAATTGCAGCCATAAAAACAACAACCGCACAGTGGGCAGTGCACGTGAGCTGCACGATTTCTCGTCCATGTTAACCACAAACAACAAATTGGGAGCCACGCACACACACGCACACACATTCATCAAATATACAGCTGTGGTTTTAGATATTATTGCAATTTTCGGCAATTAAACGTGATACCACTGCCGCTGTTTCATCAACAACAACAACAACCACAACAACATTTAACCAAAACAAGACATAAAAATGCTTCCGAAGTTAATTTTAAATAAAACTACAAGAAAACACTAGTTTCTGCACACTTTTCGTTTATTTGTTGGTAGTAAAATTTTTTTACTGAAGTCGCTGATAATACAAAATATTATTTTATTTACTAATAATTTATTTAATATAAAATATTTTTTTTTCGACCGATCTTGAAACTGGTGCATTAATGTGCTGGGAATCTTGGAGGAGTTGCCTGTGAAACCGTAATTAGGTTTAGTTAGGTTAGGTTAAAGTGGCTCTCTGGGCACTGGGACTGGGAAAAACACACTTTGGCCACAAAATGGGCCCATTGTGATGCCAAAAGGGAAAAGTCATCTGTCTTATGGCAAGTCGGAGAACCTAAACAAGCAAATTGGATTTGTGGCTACAGCATAGCAAGTCTCTGATATTGACAGATCTGAGATTGTCCAAGTTATTGAAGAAGGGAGAGTTAAAAATTTCCATGTTCGTTTAGAGAGAGTCGGACAGTGGCATAGAAGGTGACTAATAGTGTAAAAGAATGGTGACTCTTATTTGAGTTAAAGAACACTTTGGAACAGATCACAATCAGCTATCGGACGTCCTGAAAGAAGGAGGGTCTGAAAATGACTTCAGCGAACGTTGAGAACAGTCTCAGCAGAATGTTCAGCATCTGTATAGACTCATTCGAATTGTAGATCTTTTAGTGAGAACAATTGTAGATCTTTCTGCGCTAATTTTGAAAACCTGTTGGACAGGGAAGCCAAAAAAATCCTTTACTTAGACCACAAACGCCTAAGATGCCTAGCTGTTTTTATAAGAAACCATGTTTTTATAAGAACCCATCAAAGGGCAAATTCTTGTCGCGCTTTTTTGGATGCTCCCAAAACATATACAAAGGACTAAATTTTGAGGTTATTTCTGGAAGATGCTGAGAGAGCCGCACATGTCGATTGCTGCTGTCCAGTCTTGACGATTAGTAAACAAACATTCCTCTTCCATTTTCAGCATAAGGAACTACCTCTGCTCTCGATGATGCCGAAACCAGCCAACACATAATGTGCAATTATCCAGCCTTAGGAAATGCAAGAGGTGTATCAATTTTTTTACAAATATTTATAGCTTGCAGAAACATCTACTGAAGTTGACAAGGAGTTAAAGTCATCAAAAGTATGGTCTATGACTAGGACAGATTTCTGGAAAACTAATCTTTTTCGTGTAGGAAATATAAAGGATTCCAATTAAGTGACCTGTTTCAATAAATTTCCAAACGAAATCCCAGCTAGCAAATGGGTAGTGTCTTCCCAAATATTTTCACCCTCTCCTTCTATTAAATATGTTGCTTGTTATCTCATAAGCGATTCTCCCCAGATCCCAATACATAGCAGATTTGAGAATGGCAGAATCGGCAGCTCTTCAAGTTCTGGCCATGTTCATTCAGAATGATCTTCGATGGTTCGATCATATTATTCAGATCTCCGCATAATTCAAACAACATATTATCAACCAAAGATGAAATGTAATTCGTAACTAAGGGCAAAGAATTTAAACCCCATTTGAAGTTCCTTGACCGCGTCCAAAACCATTCACTTAAGTTTATTAGGGACAGTAGAGCATTCAGCTCTTTTGACTCCTTGGGGCACGTGTCCTTATTTTACATATACTTTTTTGGTAAGTGTTCAGAGTAGAGCAGAGGAGATTGCTCCTCATTTCGGGTATACCACCGATTGCTCTTCATTTCGGGTATACCAGCGAGCAATCTGCTCAACCATTGAATATCATTGAGTTCATTTCTGGTTCATACCATTATGGAAAGGATTTCCAGATATTTTCCCTATGATCTTGATGGGTTCAAGTCAATTAATAACTTCATAACATCTCCATAACATCCTCCATCCTTGAAACTGGTGTTGAAATGCCTTGAGAAGCTAAACAAACTTGGCCTCTACAACCTCTACAACCAGGTATGGGTCCTCTGGGTTTCGGGTCACGCTGGTATTGAGGGAAATGAAATGGCGAAGTTGTTGCAATATTGAAGACATCGAATCAATGGATAACATTTCATATCGGTGTTGAGAGCTACAAAGGAAAGGACTAAAAGGAGTTAAAAGAAACCGAGGCCAATGTTGTTGGAATATTAAAGATATTGAATTGATGGGGAACGTTTTATATCGATAACGATACAGAGGAAAGGACTGAAAGGACTTTAGAGAAACCGAGGCCAAAGTCGAAGCAATAATGAAGATATCGAATCGATGGGAAACATTTCAAATCGATGATAATAGCTGCAAAGGAAAGGATTGTAAGGAGTTAGGAGAAACCGAGGCCAAAGTCTAAAAAGGAAAGGGCTGAAAGGAGTTAAGAAAACCCGAGGCCAGAGTCGAGGCAATGTTAAAGATATCGAATCGATGGGGAACATTTCAAATCGATGATAATAGCTGCAAAGGAAAGGATTGTAAGGAGTTAGGAGAAACCGAGGCAAAAGTCTAAAAAGGAAAGGGCTGAAAGGAGTTAAGAAAACCCGAGGCCAGAGTCGAGGCAATGTTAAAGATATCGAATCGATTGAGAACATTACAAATCGATGTTGAGAACTACAAAGGAAAGGACTGAAAAGAGTTAAGAGAAACCGATGCCAATATTAAATTTACTTATAAAGGAAAGTTCACATGTTCGACATGGGATAGTGAATAAAAATTTAAAGAAAATATGTTATGTTTTCGAATTTCTCAAAAATCGTTAAAAACCGCAACAATGTAAAACTTTGGCGCCAACTAAATGCAACAACAGCGCCGCCAACAAACACCGCAACGACGCTGCGGCGGGTACAAAACCAAAGTGACATTTATTAATCAGTGCAGCAGTTAAGTTGTCAAATAAATAAACAACCTGTTAGACACACTCGTACTGTGTGAGTGGGAACAGCAACAACAATAACAACCACAAGCACCACTGACACGCCCACTGTATGCATTCAAGTGTTCATGTACAAGTATTGTGCAACGTACAAGCGGCAAGTTTGTGGTCCATCAATGTGACGACTGTACGTCAAAGCAGCAACACCCCTTCCCCCACTCTCCGAACTCTGCCCCTTTTCTATTCAAAGATGGTCTGTCTAGGCAGCTGCTAGCGTTCGCCTGTCTGACGTGGTAGCAAAGTCTGTGCGGCTGTTTAACGGCGCTGCGCCAGCCGCCAACCGCCAGACACCTTCATTAGGTTAAAGACATAAAAATGGGTCGTAAAAAAGCGCACCGCCGCCGCTGCCACATTCTGCACAGCGAAACAACAAACAAACTGTCGGCGCTGTCTGTGTTGTTCGTTGGGCTGTCTGCAGCTGCGGCTTGCAACGTCTAAGCAGACTGCGCGTCCTCTACGCTGGTCGCCTATGTCGTCGAAAGCCAGAATCCGCACTGCTGCATATATTTTAGCCGGCAACATCAACAACAACAACAACAACCGCTTAGCACACATATACAACAACGGCAACGGCGCGCATCGCTCAAGCGTATCGGCATTAAAATTTTGCGCGCGCAGCTGTGCTCTGTTGTTTTGTTATAATAAAAACAACTTAAAAGAACAACAACAAACAGCAAACTAAGAAAATTGTTATTTTACAGCAAAATGGTGCAACGAAAATTTGATGCCACGCGCAAAATTGCAAATTAAAAATTGTTATTGAACGCAATGGCAACAACAAAACAACAACAACAACAACAAATAGAAACAAAGCCAATTCAAACAACAACAACAAACATGAACTCGCCTTAAATGCAACTTTTGTTGGCTACACTTTTCATTCGGCTGCAAATTTTGTTGATGTTTTTGCTGCAATTTTGCTGTTTTTGTTATTGTTGTTGTAAACCATCTTATCAATTAATACACTCACTGTACAGATTAGCCAACAAAAAGCCACAATCACAGTCACATGGCACAGCTGCCGCATCGCGTGATTCATGCAGTGCAACAGAAAATCGCATGCAATAAAAATAAATAAAATCGCAACAAAAATTTACGAAAAACAACAACAACAATATTCAAATACAATGCATCGCGTTATTTTGCTCAATATTAATTAAAATTAAATTAATTAATTTTATGCGCTGTCGCCGTTGTGCCTAATTGTGTTGCTTGCAGCCAGCAGGTGTTGGCGTCTGTTGTGCGCCGCCCTGTCATCCCCCGACCCCGTCGCTGCCCATCGCAGTCCGTTGTTGGCCCCTTAGCACATGGCACTTGCAGCGAAATTGCAAATATGGCCAAGTGCCAAGCCAGCCATGCGAAACAATTTTTATTGTTGTTGTTGTTGTTCTTGTACATGCTCGAACGTATTGTAGTTATTGTTGGTGCAGCTTGCATGCGCTGAGAAATTAAAAATGCGCACAAATAACATTGACAACCGAAGGAAGTGTAGACAGTTTGCTGTAATGTTTTCTTTTTTGTTAAAGAAAAAATATAAATAAATAGTTTTAATTTAAACTTTTTTGTTAGAAAAAATTTAATTTTTTAAAAGAAAATGTTGAAAATTAGAAAAAAGCAATGCAACAGTAACATTATATGAGTCAAACTGTTACCAATTCGTCATAAGAAAACATCAAAAGCTGAGTTTGAGGTTATGTGCACAAGAAAGTGTTCAATTTGAGGTTATGTGTCAGCAGGTTTCCCGAGATCTAAACAACACGTGTTTTTCTATTGAAGGTTTTATTCCAAGTGATCAAAGTAAAAAGTGGTATGACATTATATACATGTGACAATTGTTGTAATGTACTGGAAAATTGTACATAAGTTAGAGTAAGCGACTGGGTTGTAAAGTTGCGTTTTCTGTCAACAATCCCTCCTTCAACCCAAGCACTTTTACAAACCAAAATTATTACAATTTCATTCAAATTCAATTCTTAATAATTTGCACGCTTCGATATGTTTCTGTTTGCCCAGAGGTTTAGTGAGCACATCTGCCGCATTCTCATCTGTTGCAACATATTTCACCTCAATTTCTTGCTGCTCGTACTTTTCGCGGATGTAGTGGTATTGTATGTCGATGTGCTTACTTTTCTTCTGCACCGTCGGATTTTGCACCATGAACAGTGCACTTTGATTGTCACACATCATTGGAGTAGGAACATCGACATATTCTGTGTACCCCAATTCGCTCAGTAAACCACGTTGAAAAACCACTTCTTTGGTCCCTTGGCACAACGCAATATACTCAGCCTCCATTGTGCTCAAAGCCACTACCGACTGCTTTCGTGACTCCCAGGCTGTAGCACCACCTGCCATTAGGACGACACATCCGGTAAACGATTTCCGGTCGAAGTTATCATTACCCCAATCGGCATCTGTGAAACATACAAAGTCTTTCGAATTAGCAGAATAAGTTAATTTACCAACTGGATTCTGCTTCAGGTATCGCAGCACGTATTTCGCTGCATTCATGTGCTCCTTATGTGGATGTGAGCTGTACTGCGAAAGCTTGGACACTACATGGGCAATATCGGGCCTCGAGATAATAGCCAAGTACATAAGTGCCCCTATTAAACTTTGGTAGCGCTTCGTGACCAAGTCGCAACCCTCCTTATCACACTTTTGTAGTACCGTACCAGCAGCCCATGGAGTTGTTGCAGGCTTGCAATCTCCCATGTCCCACTGCTGAATAATCTGCTCCGTGTAATGTTTCTGATGGATTGTGATGTCACCTCGATCACCAACGCGCTCAACCTCCATGCCCAAGTAAAATGACAGTGGGCCACGATCAACTGTTTCAATGTATTTGTTAAGCGATTCAATGATTGCTATCATGTCATTTTTGCTCGAACACGCTATCATCATGTCATCAACGTATAAACCGATGATGCAGATTTTATCACCGTTTCGTCGCACATAAACACAAGTATCGTGTATGCATCTAACAAATTTCATCTTCAGTATTATATCAGTAACTTTGCGATTCCATTCGCGACCAGCTTGTTTTAAGCCGTACAAAGCCTTTTTAAGTTTACAAACTTTATTCAAATTATTTTCATCCTCAAACCTTGGCGGCTGAACCATATATACCTCCTCTTTTAATTCACCGTTCAAATAAGCCGACACAATATCAACATGATTTATCAATAACCGATGTTTCGCTGCTAACGCCAACAGTAATCTTATTGTAGAGTGCCGAACAACTGGCGCAAATGTTTCCCGGTAATCAACGTTGTAGCGCTGCGCACAACCAAGCGCCACTAGCCTCGCCTTGTACCTTTCGATTGTACCGTCTGACTTTCTTTTCAGCGTGAAAACCCATTTGCATCTAATAACATTTTTGTTCTTCGGCATGTCTACCAGCTCCCACGTACCATTACGCATTAATGTGTCATATTCCACTTGCATTGCCGCTTTCCAATCCTGAGCATTTGATGAACTTAAAGCCGCAACCACAGTGCTTGGATTCTCTACTACAGCATTCAACATTTCAGGTCCACTATCTGTACAATAAATTTTCCGTGGTCTGCCTACGCCGCCTGTCCGCACAATCTTCGGTCGTCCCCTTTTCCTTTTATTTCTGACCTGATCGATTTCCTCTTCTGAACTGGACTCACTTGCTTCTTGCACGCTGCTGTCAACTGGCACCTCAACGTTGGTATTAGTTGTGTCACGTCCTATTGGATCATGCAACTCATAAGACTCAGGCTCAATTTCATTTACGAAAATAGGTTCCTCGCGATCGTGCGTGCTGCTTGGCATTTGTTCAAATGAATTTTCAAAAAAAATAACATCGCGCCCGATCGTTACTTGCTTCGTCTGCACATTGTATAAACGGTACCCTTTTGTGAGATCGTGATACCCAACAAACTTCAACTTTTCACCTTTTGGTACGAATTTATTACCGCGTATTTTCGGACCTTTCTTTAGTACTACCGCATCGCACCCAAATGTGCGCAAATGCGAAACCGATGCTTTCCTGCCATGCCATCTTTCATAAGGTGTCACGTTCACAATCGCCTTCGTTGGCGACCTATTCCTGATGTAAACAGCTGTGCTTATTGCTTCGGCCCATAAGCTTTGCTGCATCCTCGATGCGTACAACATGCACCTCGCCATTTCACACAACGTTCTATTTGCTCGTTCAGCAACCCCGTTTTGCTGTGGGGTATACGCGACTGTTGTTTGATGCCGAATTCCTTTTTCAGCAAAATAGTTTTTAAATTGTGAGTTTACAAACTCTTTACCGTTGTCACTTCGCACAGTTTTTATTTGGCGGCCTGTCTGCTTCTCCGCTGTCGCAGCAAAAAGTTTAAATATATTAAATGCTTCCGATTTCCGTTTAAGAAAATAAACCATTGTGTACCGCGAGTAGTCGTCGATAAATGTAATAAAATATGACGCGCCACCGACCGAATTAACACTAACTGGCCCGCACAAGTCCGTGTGTACTATTTCTAAAATGTCTTTCGTATAAACGTTTCCATAGTGCGCGAAGGGTTTACTATGAATTTTACACACCGCACATGTGAAACAATCTATGGTTTTAGGTACTTTAATGTTCAATCCATTCACCATATTTGATAGTTTATTTAAATCAACCGCATTAATATGCCCGAAACGATTATGCCAATTATTAATTTCACTACCAATAGCGACATTAACTTTTTCAATTGTGTTTACTTTCATGTCCGCAATATATATGCCATTTACTAGTGCAGCTGTTAAAATAGTCTCATTTTTGCAATTCGTTATTACGGCACTATTTCCCGAAAATTTTACATTATTTCCACACTGAACCGCTTTTCCAATGGAATATAAATTTGAGTGAAGATTAGGAACATACCAGACATCACTCAAACTGATACTAGTATACTTTGTTCTCAACGTTACAGTACCTTTCCCATGTGCATAAATACTTCCACCAGACGCTAATATGATGTTGTGCTTCTCACGAACAAGAGAACTAAAATAGTTTGCATTCTTGCACATGTGGGAAGTCGCGCCGCTGTCAATAATCCAAACGTCGTCTAAACATTCCTCACCATCAAATAGTGACCACGCTCTTTCACTTGCTGCTTCTTTGTTGCTTGGAAGTTTGCACTGAGAGCGAATATGCCCACGCTTCCCACATTTGTAACACTTTATGTTGTTTCGGCTGGAGTTATTAAAGTTGTTGTTGCTGTCATTTCGATTTCCACCTTCTTTGTGATTAACGCCGTTACCGCTGCTGCCGTAGCTGCCGCTGCCTCTGCCGCTGCTTCTACCATTGTTGCTGGTACTGGATCTGATGCTGCGTTTCATTTCACTTGCCGCGAATACTGTCTCTCCATTTTCATTCCGATCCCCTTGTCTTTGCTCTTCCTCCGAGATTTTAGCAACGAGTCTGTCCAGATTTGGCAATGAGTCCCTACTTTCAATTGCCACCACGAAATTTTCCATTTCGTCTGGTAATGAGCAAAGTAGCAAAACTGACAAAAAATCGTCGTTCATCGTAATACCGACTTCCTTTAAGTCATCCACGATACCGCAAAAATCGTTCAACTGAGATGCGAATTTTTCACTGCTCTTAAACTTGAAACGCACCAACTTTTTGAATAAATTCACCTTTCTGCAAGCAGTGTCTGCCTTATATAAGCCACTCAATTTGTCCCAAGCGCTTCTTGCTGTTGTACAGTTTTTAATATTTATGAGCTCACTTGGCTTAACACTTAGTGTGATTGTAGCAAGGGCTTTTCTATCGCAAATTATCCATACAGACTTTTCTGCCTCCTGTTGTGGACATTCCTCGGTGACTGTACTCCATAAGTCTAAAGTTATCAGCAGACTTCTTATCTGGATGCTCCACGTAGCGTAGTTGTCTCCACTTAGCTTTTCGATGTTCGCGATCGAGTTCGCCATCGAATTTCCTTTTAATTGCTTTTAACACCGGATGAACAATTGAACCGAAATATTAAATGACTTGTCAATTTAATTACACGTGACCGTACTAGACTCCAGAACGTAATCTGGGCCCATAACCCTTGTCAGCAGGTTTCCCGAGATCTAAACAACACGTGTTTTTCTATTGAAGGTTTTATTCCAAGTGATCAAAGTAAAAAGTGGTATGACATTATATACATGTGACAATTGTTGTAATGTACTGGAAAATTGTACATAAGTTAGAGTAAGCGACTGGGTTGTAAAGTTGCGTTTTCTGTCAACATTATGTAATGCTTATAGATCAAACCTAAAGTTAAAATTGAAGTGAATTTGAGAATGAAAGAAAGCTAATGTCAGGTTATTTGTATGAAAAAGTACCGCAAGATTGCTGGTCTATGATCTGTGATTAGTTTGAGGTTATGTGTACGAACAAGTTTTGAGTCGGAGTTGTGAGCAGGAAATCAGTACTTTTCCTATACATTAAATTTAAATTGAGGCAGAAGATTTACGAAAATATGTTTAGTTTGAGGCTATGTGCGTGAAAGTGTTTGGTTTGAGGTTATGTGTATGAAAAAGTTTTGAACTTGAGATTTAAGTACAAGATCAGCGTTTTCTTATATATATGACATGTTTAACTTGTTGTAATGTGCATGAGAAAGTGCTGAATTGGAGGTTATGTGCATACAATTTAATTAAATAATTAATAAATTTAATTTTAATGTACTTTAGTTCAAATTGGGACAACTTTCTTAATTAGTAAAACATTAGTACATTCTCATAAACATAAACTAAAACTGAAAGTAGATAGAAATAAAGGTCTGTTAAATTTTTAGTCATCTATACGAAAAAGTGTCAAGTTTAAGGTTATGTGTATGAAAAATGTTTAAACTTGGCTTACAAGTAAAAGATCACCACTTTCTCATACAAATAAACTCAAATAGAAACTGAACGATAACAATTTCAGGGCCTACACATGAGAAGTGTTTAGTTTGAGGTTATGTGTATAAAAAATTTGCTTGAGAAAGGATGAAACTTGGTTTCTAAGTACAAGATCAGCACTTTCGCCCACAGATAAACACAAATTGAATGTAGAAAGTAATGAAGAACTGTTGAAGTTGTAGCTATGAGTTATGAGAAAGAATTTAATTTGAGGTTATGTGCGTTTGAGGTTAATTTGAAGTTATGAAGTTGTAAGGTCAGACTGTTTCATACCAATAAACTCAAACGAAAACTGAAGCATAACGAAACACTGGTTAATGCGAGATTATGTACATAAGATATAGAAGAGTTTGAGGTTATGTGTATGAAAAGTGATAAATTCAATTTACAAGTATGAGATCAGCATTTTTTGATACACATAACCTAAATTTGAGTATGGAGCCCAATGAAGCAATGCTTGAATTAGTTAATTTTAGGTAGTAAAGTTTGAAATTTAGTTTATAAAAAGTGAACAACAGTTCTTTACATACAAAACTACAAATTGATGGTCGAAGTTAAGGAAACAAAGCAATGCATTGGTAAATTTAAGGTTATAAACTTTAAACTTGGCTGAAAACTATGAGATCACCACTTTTCTATACACATAACCTCAATTCAAGTGTATAGATTAATTAAACAATGCAATTCGTTGCAAACTTGACTTAAACGTATGAATCCTTATTCACATAACCTCAATTTGAGTACAGACGTTGATGAAACACTGCAATGCATTGCTTAATTTGAGCAATGCATTGCTTAATTTGAGCAATGCATTGCTTAATTTGAGCAATGCATTGCTTAATTTGAGGATATAAAGCTTAAAATTGGATTATAAATATGTATGAGATCAACACTTTCTTATACACAAAATCACTGCCAAAGTCAAAGTTAAGGAAACAAAGCAATGCATTGGTAAATTTGAGGTTATAAAGCCTAAAACTAGGCTTGAAAGGATGAAATCGACACTTTTCTGTTCACATAACCTCAATTCAATTGTTTAGATTAATGAAACAATGCAATACGTTGCAAACTTGACTTAAACGTATGAATCCTTATTCACATAATCTCAATTTGAGTACAGACGTTAATGAAACACTGCAATGCATTGCTTAATATGAGCAATGCATTGGAAAATTTGAGGTTATAAAGCTTAAACTTGGCTTAAAAGTTTGAAATCAACACTTTTCTGTACACATAACCTCAATTCAAGTGTATAGATTAATGAAAGATTGCAATGCATTGGTAAATTTGAGGTTATAAAGCCTAAAACTTGGCTTACAAATATGAGATGAACACTTTTTTATACACAAAATCACCCTCAAGCTTGAAGTTAAAAAAATACGGCAATGCATTATTTAATGTGAGGTTATGCGCATGAAAAATTGCTGCGCTTGAGGTATGAGATCAGCATTTTCTCATACTCATACAAGTATAACACCGCACAGCTCACCGGTGCTTTATTACCCACTGACACTAAAAACAATAAACAAAAATTCTTCCAGGCCGCCTTCACATTCTTGCTACACCGCAGCCCATACCAGAATGTGCTGCCAATCCGCCTCCATCCGCCTCGAACCATTCGTGCATTGTGCACCCCATCGAAACGCTTCCACGTTGCCTCTTTTGCATACACACACGCGAGCACATAAAAGAATTTAATTTAATTTTCTTGAATTTATGTTTTTTTTATATTGTTTGCAACACAAATTCCTTGCATACTTCAAACACAAGCAACAATTTTTGTATTTTATTTTGCTTTCATATTAGAATACGAAGCAAACTTGTCCAAGCATTAACTCATTGACAGTTGTTGTGTGCATATATATTGGGAAATTGTTTGTTTCAAACGCAAGTATCCTTCCGGTCGACAGCAACAACAACCATAGGCAGACGACAACAAGCAATTCTAAGTATAAACACAACAATGATAACGACAACAACAACAATGACAGTGACAACATTGACAATATGCATGTCACTGTTGGCCAATGCGGGCACATTGTCACACGAACAGCCATTTAACCCAATAAACCTCGCCATCCATCGACGGAAACGGAAGGAAGTGCGAAAAAAACGAAAACTTATAGTGGAAACTGTCAAAGCACGCGCAACAGTCAAAGCCGGACGAAGGCAAAATAGCAAAAATATTTTCACACGCACAACGACAATTTTCAACAGCCACATAGTTACATAGAAACATAAAAGCGACTGTTGTTGTTTGTGCACGCACTTTACACTGTCGTCTACATTTGGTCGTCGAAACGTCCGGTTCGGAAGTTTAAGCATTCCGCTGCAAGATATGGCAACAGGCCACATGAATGTGCAATAAAAAATCCGAAACGTTTGAGAGATTGTTTGAAGCGAATGAGGAGAAATTTAGTGAAATTGAAAGCAGCGGAAATGTGAACTGAATTGATTTCAGTTAACCAAAAACTTGAAGCCTGGAAAAATTGATTTAATATTTTGTAAATTTTTGTGATAACCTGCACTGTGGCACTGAAAAACCAAAACAAGTACAGTTTGTCAAGTAAATGTTTACAAATTTAAAGAAGGTAGAAAATTATTTTGAAAAGCTTATAATATAGGGTGTTTTTTTAGAGGTTTGTTTTTCGAATAGAGATAAAACTGGCATTTTGTGGTCAAATCTGGCAACTCTAATGTCATTTATGTTCAGTTTGGTTTGCCATTTCATCATGAACAGGTTGACAAAAGAACCACGCTTGCAAATTGTGCAAATTTATTTCGAAAATAATGGTTCAGTTCGCGAAGTTTACCGCAAGCTCCGTCCATTTTATGGTCGACATAATCGTCCATCAGAGCAATTAATTCGGTTAACCATGGGTCGTTTTCGCACTACGTTTACTCTATGGGATAATACGCATCCGCAGAGACGTCGAACAGTGCGCACCGCAGAAACAATTGCCGCTGTAGAGCAAAATGTTGAAGAGGACCCAGTCAGAAGAGGAGTCAGTTACCGTTAATGGAGACCGGTATAGAGCCATGATAACCGACTATTTTGTTCCCGAATTGGATGGCATGAATGTGGATGAGTTGTGGTTCCAACAAGACGGCGCTACATGCCACACAGCGCACGTCACAATCGATTTATTGAAGGAAACATTCGATGAGCGCATAATTTCGCGGAATGGACCTGTCAATTGGCCACCAAGATCGTGTGATTTGACACCATTGGATTATTTTCTTTGGGGATATGTGAAGTCGCTCGTCTACGTCAACAAACCAGAAACGTTAGGGGACTTGGAAGCCAACATTCGTGGCGTTATTGCCGACATACGGCCCCAAATGCTCGAAAAAGTGGTTGAAAATTGGACCTGTATTGGACCAGCCGCGGCGGCCACATGCCCGAAATCATATTTAAACATTAATGGCATAAATCCTTCCAATAAAGCCAAATTGATGGACATTAAAACGACTTTCTTGTGTTTTATTTCAATTCGAAGTTCTATACCTCTAAAAAAAACACCCGATATAACAGAAATTGCAATATTTTGAAATTATTTGAAAAATATAGATTAATTGAATATTTCACTCTCATATAATATCGAAGTAATGTCTATTTGATTCGCGTATTGAAGGACGAATTGATTTGAAAGTATCTCCTTGACGACCCAGAAAACTATCTGACAGAGAAGAAAGAAAAATCATCCGAAAAGTTCGTGAAAATTCCCGTATCTCAATAAGGGAAATGGCTTTGGATATAAAAATAGAATGCGGAACTGATATATCTCATGAAACTGTTCGGAACTGTACGGCGCCAAATTTTCAATGCAATCTTGGTTTTGAAAGAAGACAAATTTTTTGACAGTTTGAAGTATAGCTTCATTTCCTTTTTTGATTTTTTACACTGTTTTCGCGTATCAAATAGACATTACTATTAATCTATATCTTCAAAACTTTCAAAATATTGCAATTTCTGTTATATTTATAAGCTTTTCAAAATAATTTTTCAACATTTTTTAAGTTTGTAAATATTTACTTGACAAACTTTATGTAGAAAATGGAGAATTTTCAACAATGACACATCACACACACACACCCACACACAGCGTGTGGTGTCGGTTGTGCACTCAATGCGTTCATTATTGACGTTTAGTGCTTGTACTTCTATGCCAGCCATCGTCATTGCAATTATTGTTGTTTTGTTGTTGTTTTTGCATTTGTATCTGTAATAAAAAGCCGGCCGGCGGAATTTTGCGGATGTGTGCAGCAACAAAAAATGCGAACAAGCAACGGCAACACAAAACCAAACCAAAAAAAAAATATAAAACAACAGCAAAAATTCAAGACGAAATGAACACAACAAGCAAAGAGGAAGAGCTGAAAATAGCAACAATAACCAAACAATGTGTTGTAGTCAGCCCCCGCAATGTGTATAAGAAGCATTTGTTCAATGGTAGTTGTTGTTGTTGTTGTGTTTATATGAATTTAAATCGCACACACACAAACGCTTACACACCCACAATGAGTGCTAAAGTGACAAAACGTTTTTGTTGTATGACAGAGCAGTGGCAGTGTGTTTGACGTTGTTATTGTTGTTGTTGTTGTTGCTGGTGTTGGCTACTAATTGCCGAGGCCAATTAAATTATTTGCTGCTATTTTAAATGTCTGAATGAATCAGTCAAGTGCTGCTGCTGCTGCTGCTCGATGCAGACACCGGTGCGTATACGTAACCTTTTTTGGTCATTCGCTGCTGGCGGCCAAAATGCGCAAAACGCCGCACAGACACTTGGCATATTCATTCATCAGCAATTAGTCAGCAACTGTGAATGTGTCTGATGGTGTTGTTGTGGTTGTTGTTATTGTTATTGCTATTCAAATGAGCAAATATGAAGCAACACTGTTGGCTGCTTGCGCTCGCTCCATTTGTTTGTTGTCACCAGTAGGCGGAAGTAAATACTTGTCATACTTGTCATACTTGTAAATATATTGTTGTTATTGTTGTTGTTGTTGTGGCTGTTAATTTGTATTTTCCTTTATTAGAAAACGTTTTGTTGTTTCTGTTGTTGTTGTTCACACCGGAAACGATACATTTGCTCACTTCGGTGTTTTGTGCTGCTGATGTTTGCTTTACATGTTGATGTTGTTGTTGTTGTTATTGTTATTGTTGTTGTTGTTGTTGCTGCTGCTGCTGTGATTATTATAACCATTTGCTACACAATATTTGTATACTGTGGCAGCTATTGTTGTGGTCGGTGGTGTTGGTGTTGTTGTTATTATTGTTGTTTTCTTTTACCACTTTTTCTATTTTTGTGCGCTGCGCTGTGACTGGCTGTGTGCGTGTTGAAAATGATTTCGAACGCGTCTATTTTGGTATGCGATGGTGGGGCTTTGTGCTGTTGTTGTTGTTGTTGCTATTATTTCTGTAAGTTGTTTATAAAATAGCAGCCAACCATTTATGGTTCACTGGGTTATGGCTGTGCGCCGCCGCCGCCGCCGTCGCCGCCGCCTTCGTCGCCACAGCTTAGCGTCCGCGCACTCAGCTCCATAATTGCACTTTGTTTACATTTTTCATTTCAATTTCCAGTCTGCCATTCATAGCAATTACAGCAATAACAACAACAACAACAACAGCAACGCTGCTCGAGCATTTCTTGCTCATTTTTGGCACAGTTTTACGATTTCATTCATTCGCTCATTCATTAGAAAATGATTGTGTTTTTGTTATTGTTTTTGTGTGCATAGTTGTTGTGTTTTTTTAGTTTTGATTTTGATGAATTTCAAGTGTGGCCTTTTACGCGCTGAACACGTAGTGCCTCTAATTGGCTGTGGGTGGGCTGTTGTCGCTTTGATTGGCTGGCCGGCCGGCTGGTTGGCTGGTTGGTAGTCTGGTGGGTTGCTGACTTGGCTTGCGAGCATTTTTGTTTGGCTCTTCGGCTTCAGTGGGCTGATGTGCACCGTAAAATTGGTTAGTGGATCTGTAGCTGTTGTCACTAATACACAGCGACATGGTCGTGCTGACTTTTGTTGCCGGCAATCGTTGTTGGCTAATGAAGAGAAATGAGACAGATGGCTTATGGCTTATGACAGATGGTCGTGCCGGCTCAGCGGTTAACTGTGGTTACTTAGGCAATGCTCGAACTGCCAGTGGGAGGGTTGTGGCCTTAAGATGCAAAACAAACAAAATATGAAACACTTAAAGGGCTATGGTTTTAAACATATTTGATGCAATGACAATGTGGGGAAAAAATTTGAAAAATGTCTAAGCATGCCTCCGTTTCAAATTAATCATGATCCCACAAGCGCACAAGCAACTCTAATCTCGATGTTGAACTACTGAATGATTCTGTGAAATCTCATTTCGACGCTTTACCCACATTGACAGCAATGTTTTAGTGCTTTTCAACAGCAATCAGTCAGCTTAGACGCATTCATGGAATCAACAAATAACAAGAATTTCATATTTTCCCACTCAACTAGCTGCATTTGCATGCGAGTGGGTACTGAATAAAATACTTTCGCTGATTGTCATTCAATTGCCGTTCATTACTTCTACGCTGTCGACTTAGCGTATTGAAAGACAGCTTTGGCGAACAATGTGTGTTGGCTATTGAGAAAAACGTAAACAATTCTGGTAAGGAAAATGCGGTCGCTGCCAACGCATGACGTGCAAGTGCCAGCTGTGCCTTTGACGTCAACCTGTTGACAGCTGCTGTATGCAATAATGAGTATCGAACAATGAGTGACGAACAACGTCACAACACAACGAAAATACGATAAAGAAGCGCAACCGACAGACTGATGATTAAAACCCCTTGCGAACTCGAACTTGGGGTAGAACTGGACAAACATTTCTAGAAAGCAGTTAGAAGTTTAATTGAACATTGACAGAGCAACTTCTGTCTAGAAAGCAGTTGGAATAAGTTTTCATTTGAAAGTATTCTCTGGAGGCTCAAGAGGTATCGTTTAATATCTTTTGGGAAAAAGTTTTAAAATCAGGTTTACAAAGCGCGGACAATGATGTAAACCAGAGTTTATGCTAAGAGACCTAAAGAGGAACCTGAACCTGACCTGAAGATGTCAATTGTTACCATTCTTTGGATGGGCTGGCAATGGTCTTTCATTTGGAGGCCGTCGCTATTCTGACGAAATGTATAATCGAAACAAAATGGAGCGGAAAAGAACGCACGAGTAACTTCGGTGATTGCCCAAGAATGTCAGATGAAGCTTAGGCCAGTCGCATAATAATAAAATAAAATAAAATAAAATAAAATAAAATAAAATAAAATAAAATAAAATAAAATAAAATAAAATAAAATAAAATAAAATAAAATAAATTAAAATAAAATAAATAAAATAAAATAAAATAAAATAAAATAAAATAAAATAAAATAAAATACAATAAAATAAAATAAAATAAAATAAAATAAAATATAGTAAACTATAATGAACTCAAATCAAATAAAATAAAATCAAATAAAATCATATACAATGAAATAAAATCAAATAAAATCAAATCAAACCAAATCAAACCAAATCAAACCAAATAAAATAAAATAAAATAAAATAAAATAAAATAAAATAAAATAAAATAAAATAAAATAAAATAAAATAAAATAAAATAAAATAAAATAAAATAAAATAAAATAAAATAAATAAAATAACATAAAATAAAATAAAATAAAATAAAATAAAATAAAATAAAATAAAATAAAATAAATAAAATAAAATAAAATAAATAAAATAAAATAAAATAAAATAAAATAAAATAAAATAAAATAAAATAAAATAAAATCAAATCAAATCAAATCAAATCAAATCAAATCAAATCAAATCAAATCAACTCAAATCAAATAATATAAAGCCGATAAAATCACCTTCGAGGTTGGCTGACTAGTGGATGACTTGAATCTCACCAGGTAAATTCGAGGATCGGGCATCATTTGTTGGATGTTGATTGTAGTGAAGTGAGAAACAAAATGCTGTGATATATGTACACAGGACGAAGTTTATTAAGGGATTGAAAAAATATTTCAATTCAAATTTCAAACATATGAATTTCAAACAAATGATTCCAAGGATCGAACTCAACATCTTTGACATCTTTTAGTAACTTCTGAGATTGTCCACGGATGTCAGATGAAGCTTAGGTCAGTCGCATAATAAGCTACAACTGATCTGAGCCGATAAAATCAACTTCGAGTTTGGCTGACTAGTGGATTACCTGAATCTCACCAGATGGATTCGGGGATCGGGTATCTTTGACATCTTTTAGTAACTTCTGAGATTGTCCACGGATGTCAGATGAAGCTTAGGTCAGTCGCGAGGCATAATAAGCTTCAACTGATCTGAGTCCCAGCACATTGTGGTGTTTATGGTAACGAAACTGCCAATGAAATCACCTTTCGAGTTTGGCTGACTAGTGGATTACGTGAATCGCACCAGGTGGCTTTGACTCACCATAACCTATCAATGACCCACAATGAGGATCGAGTATCAAAACGGCACTATTTCTTTGACATTTTCTATTCTATTTCTATTACAGCAGAGATCAGCATTAAGCAGTCACTCTGCTTCCCTACCTACGAGTCGCATAAAGCAACTTTTTATTCAATTCTATTCATTCTAATTGGTCACATAAAATTCATGCCATTAATGACTCAATCGATATGAAATAGTAAACACAGAAAAACACAAAACAATAGCACAACAGGTGTACACGAGATTGTGTCATATGCTGAGCAAATGTCAAAAATGTGTATAAGCTGTCAATTTACATAAATTAAAGAAGACAAATGCAAACGACTTGGAACAAGTTGCCGTACAACAACAACAGCTGCAGACAATGAAAAAGACACTCATTCAAACGATACCAACAGAGCAATGATAACACAACAATAAGAAGAATAACAAACACAAAAACAACAACAACAATCATTGCCAACTGTAAAGTGAAAGTGTCAAATTAATGCATAAATAAATTAAACAATAATTAATATAAAAAAAAATTAACTAAACTATAGTTGAACGCAGCAGCCAAAGGAAAGCAGCGCTAAAATGAAAACAGTTAAAAAAAACAATTAAAAAAAAAAACAAAATACTTAAGAAGAATGGAAAGAAATTTGCAACAAAAACAAATTGAAAATATTTTAATGTTTTCGCACTTTCGATTTGTTGGCATTAGTGTGTTGGTGATATTTTGTTATTGTTTTTGTTTGTTTCTTTTTCATCTAATATTATTACGTAATTGTTTTGAAAACAAAAATGAACTAAACAATAAAGGCAACGAATGAGTGGAACAGCAGGCAGCGGCAGCACAAAGTCGCCGCAACAGGTTGTGACAGATAACAAAATCCAAAAGACAATATGGACGATGGACAGAGCCACAATGACGCCATTAACGCATTGAACGGCTGCGGGTCATTGGGTGAGTGTGTAAGCATTTGTGTGTGTGTGTGTGTGTGCGTGTGGTTTGGTTTTGAGCAAAAGCTGTTCCAGTGATTGGTTGAAGCAAGACAAATTGCGGTTTAGGCTCAAGAAAGTAGAAATACAAACAAAGAAGATGAAGCATCTATTTGCATATTCTTTGGTCAAATTTAAAATGGTACAAGGATTTTAGAAAGCATTGGAGATCTGAGTTCGTAGTAGAGGTAAAAATAGAAGATGAAGCAAAAATAGACAAGCGGTATTTGGCGGTAAAGATAAACTTTGAGGTGGACCTAGAAAAACAGTGTGATGGATGTTAACATTGAAGACAGGATAGAAATGACATGAAAGGTTAAAAATATCCTGTGAATTAAGAAAAAATTGGAAAAAATTGAGGTAGAATTAATAGAAAAAATAAAGCTAAGTAAAGAAGGTTGAAGTTGTGTTAGGGTTAGTTAGGTTAGGTTCGAATGGAAGTGTACAAGAACGCCAGTACTTTAAACCGTAGTCGTTATTGGCCATTACGAGTGCCAAAAGGTCTCACATTCTTCTGATCGAAGAGGATCAGAGAAGGAAAATGCATGGTTAAGTTAGGCTAAGTTAGGTTAGGTTCGAAAGGAAGTCTAAAAGAACGCCACTACTTCAAATCGTAGTGGTTATTGGCCATTGTTAGTGTATTTTTTAAGTGCCAAGAAGTCTCACATTTCTCTGATCGAAAAGGATCAGGGAAGGAAAATGAATGATTAAGTTGGGCTAAGTTAAGTGAGGTTAGGTTCTCTTAGATCTCGAACATACAAAGCGAAAATATCATCAAATAATTCAGCGCCTTTTTTTATAATCTAATGAAACAAGAACTCTTACTTTGGCTGTCAATGAAAATCCCCTACAATTCCAATGCAATACAATTCTTCTCAATTATTCAGCAGGACCCATTCAGGATGACACAGAGCTCCATCTAGAAGACTATCTCTCCTGTGGATGGCTTAAGAGTACATGATGTCTTCGTTTTCATCTAACCAGCTTCAGGTTTTGCAGTCGTTTGTGTAGAATAAATGCGTAAAATCCACAGTCATGGACACTGGATTGCTTCATTGTTCTTTTCCAGGATATATTACAGCGCAATTCATTCTAATTTTGATATGTGGTACCAGAATGTTTGTTGAAATTGAGAATAGACACTGACAGACATTGGTTTATCAGACAACGAAGAATATTTGTACTATTCCACACATCCCCCAAGTCGTCGTGCCAGGCTCCGTCTCCCAGGCGCACACAGGGGGCGGGGTTGGAGTTTCAAATCCCCCAAACACGAAAATGCGAATACAGAATATGGTTTCAAATGGTTTTTATTTCAAAAGTTGTACGCAAACCCCCTCTCCCCCCAAATGAAATCCTGTCCAGGCGTGTCTCCATTGCCTCCATTTGAAAATGTAGCTCGAACGGAAGCAAGTCTAAAGCCACATTTATTATAATTTCGATTATTTTATTTTAATTTAATTTTATTACATTTTATTTTAATTTATTTTATTTCATTTTATTTTATTTTATTTTATTTCATTTTATTATATTTTATTTTATTTTATTTTATTTTATTTATTTTATTTTATTTTATTTTATTTAATTTATTATATTTGATTATATTTGATTTGATTTGATTTGATTTGATTTGATTTGATTTGAATTGATTTGATTTGATTTGATTTGATTTGATTTGATTTGATTTGATTTGATTTGATTTGATTTGATTTGATTTGATTTGATTTGATTTGATTTGATTTGATTTGATTTGATTTGATTTGATTTGATTTGATTTGATTTGATTTGATTTGATTTGATTTGATTTGATTTGATTTGATTTGATTTGATTTGATTTGATTTGATTTGATTTGATTTGATTTGATTTGATTTGATTTGATTTGATTTGATTTGATTTGATTTGATTTGATTTGATTTGATTTGATTTGATTTGATTTGATTTGATTTTATTTTATTTTATTTTATTTTATTTTATTTTATTTTATTTTATTTTATTTTATTTTATTTGATTTTATTTGATTTTATTTGATTTGATTTGAATTGATTTGATTTGAATTGATTTGATTTGATTTGATTTGATTTGATTTGATTTGATTTGATTCGATTTGATTTGATTTGATTTGATTTGATTTTATTTGATTTTATTTGATTTTATTTTATTTTATTTTATTTTATTTTATTTTATTTTATTTTATTTTATTTTATTTTATTTTATTTTATTTTATTTTATTTTATTTTATTTTATTTTAATCTAATTTAATTAAATGTATATTACATATTTTAGTTGAATTAATAGAGGTTTGCTAGAAGTTAGAAGTTTGTTTCAATTAATTTTTTTTTTAACTTACCGAATTAAATAATTGGTTTGGTTTTGAATTTGATTTCAGATTGATTTTCTATTTATAATTTTTGAAGTTTCTTTTTTCTATTAGTTTACTTTTTTTAATGCTTACAATAATTTTTGTTACAAAAGTTCGTAACGAAAACATTCTCAAGTGTTCTACTTTTTTGAGGTTATCTCTCGAGCATTGCAAACGTTTTCTTAACCATAAACTATCATTTGTACACTTTTCACGCTTCGGCAAGGTGGCAGTCGCCATGTGTAACCACGGCCGTCGTTTTACAAGTGGCCAACACGCGCGACACACGCTGCGATTTCACGCCTTTTTATCGCACGTCCGCCGCACAGCAAATTAATTTGCCGATTACGTAAATTGCGTACGCAACGCATGACTTCCATGTAAACATCAAAAATAAGCTCGTCACATTTCCAGGAAATTCTAACAAAAAAAAACAAATGCAAAGAAAATAAAACAACAACAGCGACGGCGCGTAAACAGTTAAGTTTACATTTCATAAAAATAAAAACACAGCAACAACAACAACAGCGTGTCAACGCAGTCAAACAATTTTTGTGCAAGCGAAATACGCCTTGCAGTGTGTGTGTGTGCATGTGTGTCAAATTAATGATTTCAATAAAAAGTTAAGTTTGAAGAAACACTAAATGAAAAACACTTATTTAAAAATAAATTTGCTTCGTTAATTGCTTAGTTTTGTGGTCTTAACGATGAAAGGATTTTAATTTTATATTTTGTTCAGCGGAAAAATCTCCACCCCCTTCCTTTGCTGGCAACACTGTCTTCATGAATGCCAGCAACATTTGCCGTTTTGACGTCAATATTTGACGTTTTTAGCATTGCAAATGAACTTTTTGTCTACTTGCTTCATCTCAATTTATTTTTCTGTTATGCTTTTTGTTGTTTTTTCTAGTCGATTTTTTGGCTCTTTCATTTCATTTCATCTATCAACAACAATGCGAATTTCGTTTTCTGAGCACAGCAACAAGTGGTGCAAACAACTGGAAAACAAAAGGTTTTGACTTTGTAGTTGCCACACTTTTCATTTTCGAAGGCGCTGCAAGGTTGCGAGTACTTCACACAAAAACATTTTTGCATAAATCAAATGTGAGAGTGTGTGTGTGTGTGATCGATTCATCTTGAAAGAGCGCAACAAAACTATATATCAAAAAAATATACAAGGCGACCAACATTTGTCGCATGCGGCCATTAGAAAAGTAAACAACTTCTTGGAATTTGCAATTTTTGCGCCTTGTGTCAACAACAGAAAGAGTTCAATATTTATAAAAGCTCTAACATTGGGATTCCCCCAGTTCGTTGCATTGGTCCCAGAACAAAAGACAAATAAAAGAATTGCAAAAATTACCAACATTTTTGGCGATTAGTTTGCTGGTCAGTGACTAATTGAGCGGATATTTACTCTCAGAGATAGAAAGATGTTGCACAATTAAGCTTCAAATCATTATAAAACTTAAACTTGAAGCCACAATCGACAGTTTGATGAGCAAGCGAAGTGTCGAAAATTGTTGCAATGGGGCCAAGTTATTTGTTTATATTTTTATATTATTTACTATAATAAAACTAGTAGACTTTTTATAGACCTCGAATATACAAAAATAGAAAAACCATGAAATAATTCAGCGCCTTTTTTAATGGGATAAAAACTGTTGCTTTGGACACGTTGTACAAAAGGAGAGAATCATAGAAGATATCTTCGAGAGTAGAAACTTGTGAACTGTAAGTTAAACCAGATGCTTTCATCACATGTCAGTAGGTCATAATATGAGTTATGATTCAACTTAGATCAAATAAGAAACGATTTCCTGTATGCAACTGTCTTCTCAAAGTAGAAGACATCCTTACAGAGGAGATGCCATCGGGTATTGCTCCGAGCAATCCGTTCAAACACTGCTACTGATTCGTCCACGTTGATATAAGCTGTCAAAACGCAAGGACTCGCAGCGGCTAGGGTCTCACGCCGAGGCTGACAGGTATACTTTTGAAGTTGTTAAGGAATTCGGCTACCTTGGCATCGTCATTAACAGCAACAATAATGCCAGCCTGGAGATACAGCGTAGGATTTCTCTTACCAATAGGTGCTACTACGATCTCGGTAGGCAGACCTCTCTCGACGAACAGAACTTACAAAAACTACTCCTCTATGGTGCAGAAGCATGGGCGCTGTCCCATAATGACTTTTGGAGTGTTCGAGAGGAAGATACTTCGCAAAATCTCCGACCCTATAACATACGATCCCACAACAACCTATATTAGCTGTTTCAATGGACACAGCTCAGCGAGTTAACATTCAGCAGCTACGCTGGTTTGGGCATGTCTGCCATATAGACAATGAAGTTCCGGCGAAGAAGGTGTTCCATGCGGTACTTAGAGGTCGACGGCGAAGAGAGTGGCCGTGTCTCCGGTGGAAGGACCAAGTTGAGGAGGCCCTAACAACTCTTGGTGCGATAAATTAGAGAAGACGCGCACAAAGCTTAGAGTCCTGAAGGGAAAGTAGGAAACTTGCCTCGAAAATCATCAGAATTTGATTGGTAACACTGATTCCAAATACATTTTTGTTAACTGCCTGTTAAAAGATAAGGCTTCGAAAACTGGCCTTCTAGAAGACATTCCATATGGACGACTGTCTTCTCAAAAGTTAAGTTAGTATGGGTATTTGCTCACAAAATTTTGTGGCGTTCAGAAGACAGTGCTCTTACCTACATAAGAAATCTCTGCCTCGAAATTCGGACCTAGAATTCAGCTGAATACAAATGAAATGACATAAAATGAAAATAGAAGAAGCTTCGCACTACTAGAAGGCCTAAGCGAAGTGGTTATCAGTAGTTTAGGTTTGTTATAGAAAGGGAGTGTGCGGCATCAACTTCCAGACCCTTTGGGACCATTGCACGGAGACCCTTTTGGGACCATTGGGATTCCCTTCATTTTTGAATTAGGTGCCCTTCCTTATCTGTTGGATTTCCTGTAGATCCAGACGAGATCACTTGAGAACCATTTAGTCTTTACAACAAAATTTTTTAGATTAGTAATCTATGCATCAGCTATTTCCGCAAGTCCATCAACGAATCTGGAGCCAAGAGTCTGGATCCGTTGTTCCTACAGTAATGGACAGTGGCATAACAGGTACTCGATTCATTCCACTCTATCTTCGTCTCCGCAGCTTCTGCATAAATCATCGGTTGTTATCAATACTATCTACTCATTATAAATTTTATGCTCGGAAGGTACATACATACGTGGGTGGTCCGATAAATACTTAGCCTACAAAAGAAAAGGAAAATTTTGGAAAAGTGGCGATTTATTTCTCAACGTAGTCTCCTTTCAACTTGATAGATTTGACCCAGCGATGCTCCAACTTCTTTAACCCGTCTGAAAAATACGTTTTCTGGAGGCCTCCGTGGCGGCGATAACCTCCTCATTCGACTCAAATTTCTGCCCGGTGACTTTTTCAAGTTTGGAAACAACAAGAAGTCACACGGGGCCAAATCTGGAGAATACGGTAGATGGGGCAGTTGTTCGTAGCCTAATGCGACCAATTTGGCGAATCACCGACCGATATTGATCTTTTTCCATTTTTCACAGGTTCGTTTCCACACGCGGTCAAAACAAAACTACAAATCCAATATGGCTGAAATTTTGACAGTAGCCGTCTACGAGAATGTACTACACGATAGTAAGTTTCTCTTACGATAGTGGCACCATCGGGCGGTGGGGCTAAGTACTTATCGGACTGCCCACGTATTTCCCAACTTGAGAAAGGAACCTATCCTGAAACGATGACCCTTCAGAAGTGATCTAAATGAAATGATATAATGTATCTGTTAAATAAAAGAACTTTCAAATTAGTTATCACCCCCAACTTGAGGAAGGAATCTACCTTGAAACGTTGACTCTTGTGGTACGATTTTTAGTGCTGGGAAGCTACATATTTCCCAACGTGAGAAATAAATCTATCTTGAAACGATGACTCTTGAGATGAGGTATCAAAAGGTACATATCTCCCAACGTAAGGAAAAAATCTATCTTGAAACGATGACCTTTCAGACGTGATCTAAATGAAATGATACGACGTGCCTGTGAAATAAAAGAGCTTTCAAGAAAGCATTTAATGCCAGCTACTGCAATCTCAAGTTCCTTGCAGTATGGGTACTGGTAACTATCTGCTCATAATAACTTTTGGGGTAACATATTTCCCAACTTGAGGAAGGAATCTATCCCGAAACGATGACTCTTGAGATTCGATTCGTCCAGAAGTGATTTTCACTAAAGTATTGCAAAATACTATGAAAAAACAGGTTTCGATTAGATCCAGCAGTACAGAAGTGATTTCAAATGAAGGGTTGCCTGTGTCGATAAGTCTTCAAATCACTTCAGTCACTATTAAATGGAATACATTCCATTTAAATCACGCACTATTGTTGTCACTAGCGATAATTGAACACGCACCCGAGCTTCTAGTGAACGCCTACGAATGTCCCAGTTGCAATCAGATCAGCGCTGCCATCACGCTCACCAACGTCACCAGACACCTGTCACAATATTTGCAAGTACATTTTGCCTTCATACATAAATAATACATACATACATACATACATAGAAATGTAAGCAACTTGCTAAGACAAGTACGCCGAAGTCAGCAGAATTGTGGGAAATTGTTGTTGGCTGATTCACTTGGTGCCTTCTAGCGATTAAAGCCGGAAGGCACCACATGGCTTTCGATCGGAATTTTATTGAAGTCACTTGACGTTTTGGGGGGGATTGCGAACAATGGTTGCGTTTGTTTGGCATTGGGGCTTACGAATAGATTTGTCTTTCTTTAGAAAAGAAAGGACAAGGTGGGCCAGACATAGACTTTCAAAACTTTTTTGCAAAGGGTTGACAGGTCTTATTGGCCTTCAGGCAAAGTTTATAACACTTTGAATTATGTGGATCTGGTAGAGAAATATAGGAGCAGAAATTCCAAATGGCATTGATTCAGAACTGCGTGACTGTCAAATGTGTTCTACTGTTCTTCGATTGGTCCATATGTCTCTCAGTTTGTTTCTGCCTTGAATTCATGTTGAGAGATGGGAATCATGTGAGAGACATGGGAAGATATTAAAGACATAGAAATTTCCAAGTTTTCATTGGAATATCTTTGATATTAGAGACATAAATATTTCTAAATTGCAAAGATATTGAGATATAGAAATAAATGAATAAGATAATAAAAATTGCTGCGAAATAGGATGAATGGAAATGTTTTGCCCAATTCTGATCTCTGTGTTCAACTGTTCATTCACAAGTCTGATTCTTCGTCCATCTCTTATTTCATTTGCTCCTCTGCTCGTTTTTTTCTCTGCTTTTTCATTTGTCGTCCTATTCATCTGTCTATATATTCTTTTGTCCAGCTCTGTGCTTATCTGCTAAACTGTTCATCTACATTTCTCGTTCTTGGTTTGTCTCTCAATTAATTTGCTTCTCCTCTTGCCCTGCTTTTTTATTGTTCTTTCGCCTATCTCTCTGTTCATCTCTCACCAAATTCTTTTGTCCACCTCTGTATTTACTTGCTAATCTGTTCATCCACATGCCTTGTTCTTAGTACATATATCTCTCAGTTCATCTGATTATCTACGCGCTCTGCTTTTTATTTGGTCATTCACCTATCTTTCCGTTTATTCACCTATCTTTCCGTTACCGTTATATGTCTTCTTGTACCTCTCCATCTACCTCTCTCTATCGCATATCTCCCTATTTACCTACCTAGATGTTCTTTTATCTGCCTCTGTATTCATCTGCTTCTTTGTTCATCTTCAAATCTTGTTTTTTATCGATCTCACAGTTATCTGTTCATCTTTTCTGTCAATATGTTCTTTTGCCTGTCTCTGGGTTCATCTGTTTCTCTGTTCATCAACAAGCCGAGTCCTTTGTCCATCTCACAATTCATCTTCTCGTCACTTTCTCCATTCTTTCATCAGTCTTCTCGCTCATCTGTCAATTTGTTCTTTTGCCCGCCTCTTTATTCATGAGCTCCTCTGCTCGTCGAACCGTTTTGTTGGACGTCTGTTCTTTCGTTTGCCTTCCTGTTCATCTGCTCTTCGTTTTGTTTGTTCTGGTGTCTGTCTTCCTGTTCGTTTGCTTCTACGCTCTTCCCATTTATTCATCAGTCTGTCCTTTCTTCAATATCTGTCTTTGTTTATGTATCTCGAAGTGAACTGTTGACATCTGTTAGGGAAATATCTTTTCTGTCTATTTAATACCATAAAATGAACAATCAGTGGTCTGATATAAGTACCTGAAAGACGATCATATTGTCTTAAAAGATTTCAAAGTTTTGCATAAAAAAGAAAAGATAATTAATTAGTTTACCAGCAACTAAACTTTCTGAAGTTCCCCTTCGAGAAAACTTAGATTAGACGCAAAAGATTTGGCACTCTACAGTTTCTTGCTCTCTTTCTAATCAAAGGAAAACACAAAATGCCACAAATTTTATTTCTAATTGTGAGTTTCTGAATTTCAGTTATTCTTGCTTTTCATAGAAATTCTGCTAGTCATGGCTTAAGCTAAAAACAACAACGTTTAGCTAAATAAAAAATATGTCGCAAATAAGTGTGCAACACGTAGTCGACGATAAAAATATCGCTGAATGACATATCAGTCATATATCTGTCATATATGGACTGAAGGTTGGCGCCTGGTTTCGGTTGTTGTTGTTGCTGTTGATGTCTAATTGTTGACAAAAATACGCATTTACGTGCAGACAAAATGTTCAAATATTTTTGACTAATAAAGTAAAAATAAAAATTGATCAAATAAAACGATTTGAAAAAAAACGAAAGAATAACACCAAAGATCTGTATTTGTTTAGTAAAACAAAAACAATAACAAAAATGACATTGAAAAAACAACAAGTAATGGCCTTTCAGTCGGTCTTAAACGACTTGGAGATGACTTCAACGAAAGCTACAACCTTTTTGTTTGTGTACCTTTTATGTGGAGTTATTCAGTAAGAGATATTAAGGGGAGTACAAGTTAAAGTCAAAACATAATTTTAGAAAAAAAGAATAATTTTACTATGATCACATAATGAGTTTCGGGACAAGGTTCATCGACTTCAAGTCATCAATACATCTAAAGAAGAGAATTGGTTTGGTTAGAATGAAAAGATTCGGTTCTCCTATAACGAATTCAATTTTATGGCAACTCTGCCTTAAAGTGTCCATGTCCATTTTGGCAAAAGTTTCTAGCCAAATTTTATTTCTATATCTCAAATGTCATTGTTAACATTGTTAACGGACAGACGAACGGACAAGACTAGATCGCCTCTAATGTTTTGTTGGGCCCAAATCTCTTCTTCTGACCGTTAAAGCTCGCTACCAATACGTGTACATACCTGTGAGATAATAAAATCCAACAAATTTCTAGCATGCAATTTTTAGCTTCCTGCTTTCTTAAATACCAGCGTCCCGGTACGGTGATATCATGCGTACGTTTATATATATATAAAGATATATATATGTATATATATATTTAGAAGTGTTTGCCTATGATTTTGATGTTTTTGTTGTTATTACACTTTTTTTTATCATGTTTTTGCTGATAAAAATGAACGCGACAATGTACCCGCTCGGCTCGTCATTGCTTAATTCACTTCACAAAACGACGAGTACTGGCTGATCGTAGTAATTGTTGTTGTAATTGTTGTTTTTCAAAGAATGCGCCATTGGTATTTGCGTAAATGTGATCGCATTACGCAGCGCTTAAGCACATTTACACTTCTTTTTCAAAATGAAATAAATAAAAAAAAATACAAAAACGAAAAATCAACAACAAATGAAATATGAAAACTGTATGGAATACAAAAAAGCACCATCAACAACTGCAACAACAACAAAACACATTGGCAGCAAGCAGAAAAAATAACAATAATAAAGATTAAACTTGTTGACAATAACAAGTACAAAGTCAAGCCCTTAACCCAGGCAATACCAATCCAGAAAATTACGTACGTATGTATGTATGTATACACATTTCAATGATTTTTGTGCACATTGCGTAGTTGTGGCGTCACCATGACGACTTGACGTTTTAAAACATTAAGTTTTTTAAAACGCCTACAAGAAAATTTGTACATTATTTCGGTTGATTTTAGGTTATTTGGAATATTAGTAGAAATTTCTTGACTACAAACTTTTTCAAATAGCAGCGGCACTTTTCTCTCAACTGCATTGCATACAATAATTGCTTTAGCAGTGTCAACTGATCGGCCATTGCTCGGCGACCAACAGTTCCTCCCTCTGTCGGCGGGGTCAATGCTTTCATGGAGCCACGCATAATTACAGTTATCAGTGCTTTCATTTTATGTAATTCTCATCGATGCGCCGAACCTCGTGTCTGCTATTGGCTGCGATCTCCACTCGATCAGGCGCGATCACCATTGGCTGACATGTAGTCGACGCTTGGCTGCCAATACAAGTCTTATCGCCATGCTCGAGCTTGTTGGAAAATTATATTTACTTGTATTTTGTATGACGATTTACATTCACTAAAGACCGATATGCAGTTATGCCATTATGAAGCGTGACAAAGTGATCGCATGTGATCTTCAAGCCTGGAGTCAACGAGCGAGCAACGAAAGAAGAACTTTGGCAGGGAAGATGAAGATTTTATTAAGGTGTCATAGCTGCTCCAGGATGAAGCTCCAAGAAGACAGGGAGAACAGTGAGACAGTGTCTTCGGTGAAAGAATCAAGTTGAGGATCTTTTGGTTTGATCAACTGGAGAACAGTGTTGCCAGATCAGGAGATTTCCTCCTAGATTTAGTAGATTCTAGGCCTTTTAGGAGAATTTTGAGAAGGAAGAATCGTTTAGGAGATTTTGATGGTGATACAATTGATATCATTAGTTGCACTGAAGCCTTCTATATTGAAAGCGTAAATATCTAATTTAATTTAATTAAATTTTATGCTTCAAAGTGCATAATTTAAGCAATGAACGAAGGAAGTTTACTAAAGCGAATTTCATACCGATCTCAATTTGTATAAGTTTTGTTTGTGTTAAGCCGAAGCCGAATGAATATATAAATATATTTTTATTTTTTTATAAGAAGTTTAATTTCTTAATTTTTAATGACAAAACTTAAAAAAAAAATTTTGGAAATTTTTTAAATTTGTGGCAGGATATTTAATTTCTTTTTTAAGATTTAAGGTATTCATGTGTCCTTGATGCGGCAAAGATCCAGATTAGTAGATTGACCCAGTTGACTTGAGCTGGTTTCCAATTAGTGCAACGGGAGTATATACAAGAAGTCTCAGAGATAATCTTTACTGAAGTACCACTTTACTAAAGCTTACTTTAACTAAAGTACGAGTAAGCATCTTTGAATTCCCATCCCCCTAGGACCAGAGTCCTTGACCTAGCAGAATCCTTGACCCTAGAGTCAAGGAGAGTCACTAAGGCTTGAGGAAAGAATCAGGAATGCAAAACACTGGTCTAAGACAATAGAAAATCTTCAAAGGTTATATGGAGTAAAGAATGCCTCAGACTGAGAAAACATCAGCTTAGATAGATCACCGGGTTTCTAACTGGCCACTAAAGACTGAGAAGACATATGCATATAATTGGTTTAGAAAAAAGAGACTCCAGTGATGTGGTATATCGCAGCAGGAGGCAATACCTGGGACAGTACTGGCTTGGAGAAGAGAATATGAATCACCTAAGCCCCCGTCAGTTACTAGGCTTCATAAGGTCGGCGGGTCTAAGGCATATTCTCTAATAGCTTTTAGGGGGCCCAATAGATCATACTTGATCTCTGTACATTTAACTCTAATAAACACACACACTCGACTTTGGTTGTTCCCTTCTTGTTTGAGCATTTTTCTAAATATTAGAATAAATCTGATCTTTCTGATGAACTGAAAGTTTCCCAAAAAACATTGGACACCGATCTTTTGCACCAGTTCTACGGTATAACTGTAAACCTGACCTTTTCTCGACCATATTCATGATTATTCGTAATAGTTTTTATTTATTAACTCTCTTATCACTTAGGCCTCTGACATTGATAGTTTTTATTCATAAGCTTTCTTATGTCTTGGGTCACTGAAAGTTTCCTAAAAGTATTTAGCACCGATCTTTTACACCAATTCTGCCATTGAACTGTCAAACTGAGCTTTTCTGAAACATACTCGTCTTTGGATGTTCCCTTCCTGTTTGAGCATTTTTCTTAATATTGATTATTCATGACTGATCATTCCGGATCACTCAAAGTCTCCCAAGGCCACTGATCCTTAACAGCAATTATGCAGTTCAACTGTCTAAATTGTCCTTTTTAAAGCTCGCTAGACTTTTGTTGTACATTGTTTCTTTCTCTTTTTGATCTGTGATTCCATTCTGATCGTTTTCGTTCACTCAAAGTCTCTCAGGAGCATTAAGCACCGATCATTCACATAAATTTTGTCACTTAACAGTCTAATTGAGCTTTTCTTACCTTCGACTTTTGTTGTTTACTTCATTTCGATGTCTTATCTCTCTTTGATCTTTCTAGTTCACTGAAGGTCTCCGAACTGGGATCTCTCAAGGGATCTGTGATCTCTTTCTAATTTTTCTAGTTCACTGAAAGTCTTTTAAGCGCTTATAGCACCGATCTTTCACATCAATTCTGTTAGTTAACAGTCTAACTGTACTTTTCTGAACCACAGAAGTCAAACTGTTGTTTTACTTCTTTTCGATGCCTTATCTTTGATCTTTCTAGTTCACTGAAGGTCTCTGAACAGGAATCTCTCAAGGGATCTGCGATCTCTTTCTGGTCTTTCTAGTTCACTGAAAGTCTCTCAGGAGCATTTAGCGATCTTTCACATCAATTCTGTCAGTTAACATTTTAACTGAGCTTTTCTGAACCACAGAAGTCGAAATGTTGTTTACTTCATTTCAGTCTCTTATCATTCTGGTTCACTGAAAGTCTCTGAACAGGGATCTCTCAAGGGTTATGATTTCTCTTTCTGATCTTTCTAGTTCACTGAAAGTCTCTCAACAGTATTTAGCATCGTATTTAGTCTAACTTATCTCATCCTTTTCGAGTTTGGACTTTTCGACTTCTTTACTTCAGCTCGAGAGAATCTTTTTGGATTTGGAAAGTATACCTTTTGATGCAAAATTAGTGCCTATTTCCCAAGATGCCATGCAACTAATTTATTGAATATTTTCCTGACTTTTGAAAAGGTTATTGCTAACCGGTCTCACACAGAATGACATTCGCTGCTCTGTAACTTGAATGGCACTTAATACATTTTACATTTTATTTTGTACAAATCTTTTGACCCATGATTCATGGCTGTGTCAGTGTTAACGCGCCACTGACTGGTCAACTGTCAACCGCCACAAAAAACAAAAAATTTTCGTATTGCTGGCAACTTGATGTACTTTTTCGCAGCTAAGTATTTCTCCTACTTAAAACTTATTTTGTACTTATTTTGCGCTATCTGTGACCATGTTGATTTCATCGTCGGGCCATTGTCACGTGCACGACCAAATATGACAACAAATGCCAAATGGCATTCATACAACAATAAACAAAAATCCACACGGCAATAGGTGAGTAGCATTTCGAGTTAATTGAAAGCGGCCGCGTGCGCGGTGAAAAGCGGCTGGCTGGTGGCTGCACTATGTGCGCGAGCTGACAAACATACAAAAAAAATAGAAAAACAAAAATACCTTACAAGGCCGTTAATTGGCGCAACAAAGGCCAATAAACGGCAGAAGCGAAGGCGCGACACAGCCGTAAATCATAAATGCCAATTGATCGTTGGCATTGTTGGCCATTTGGCATTTGTGCTGATGGCTTTTAGTTTCTTGTAGTTTTCTATTTTTTTTTGTTGTTGTTTAGTTATCGGTTGTCAGCTTATGAAACGGCAAAAAACTATTGGAAAATGCTGTGGTGAAAGATGGTCGAAAAGTCAATAAAATTCAAAAGCGGGTTCAAAGTACTTTGAAGCGTGCAACGCGTGTCACAAATAATTATTGTTTGTTGTTGGCGTGACTAATGCTAATGCTTTTTTGTAGAAATAACCACAAAAAGATTGCATTAAAAAGCAGCACTTCAACAACAACAACGAACATATAAACTGCGAACGTATAAATTTGTTCATAAGTTTCTATTTTTTTAATTTTGTTTCAGTGTTTTTGTTGGTGTTGTGAAGCAAAAACAAAATGAGAAAATTATGATGAAGTGTTGATAAAAACACACATACTTAATTTTCAGTGAACAGATAATAAACAACAAATTACTGAAATATTATATATTTTTAATTTAATTGTTTAAGATTGTGGGTTCGACTTCCTTATTGTGTGGTTTATTATTATTATTATTATTTTGGACAGAGTATGTGGCCTTGTGAATTCTCTTTTCAAGTGGTTTGTAATAAATGTAGAACACAAAAATAGAAGTGCGCACCAAAGGCTGATAATCGAAAAAAGATTGGAGCATTAAAAAATATTAAAAATATTACAAACAAATTAAAGTAATACAAAGTTTGGGACTATTGATAACGTTCTACGAATGCGATCTAGTTTGCTTTGCAGCTAACTTCTAAATAACTTTGTGACAGCATGTCACAAATTTTTTTATCATAGCAACTTATAAGTCGCGTTTGCATATTTATAAAGGCATTTTGGTTTATTTGTTTTGTAGCTAACTTCTAAATAACTTTGTGACGCTTTGTCACAAATCTTTTTTTCATTGCAGCTAATGAAACTTGAGTCAAATATTAACTTTTATACATTTATGAAAGCATTTTCCTTTGTTTTATGCAGCTAACGGCAGTGTGACACTATGTCAAAAATATATTCTCTTACTGTACCAAATTAAACTTGAGTCAAGCAGCCACGTTTGCACATTTAGAAACGAATTTAGGATAATTTTTTACAGTAGCCTTCTTCAAAAACTTTGTGACACTATGTCACAAACATATGTATTTTCTCAATGCAACTAACTAAACCTAGCTCAAGTAATCCATTTTGCGCATTTAAAACCGCATTCTTTTAATTTACTTTAAAGTTAATTTCTAAATAACTTTCTGACACTGTCACAGAAAACTTTACTCATAGCAGCTAAGTCAACTTCGGTTAAGTAATTGTTCAGAAATGCATTTGGGGCAATGTTTAACAGTAAACTTCTTCAAAAACTTTGTGACACTATGTCGCAAACATATTTTCTCAATGCAGCTAACTACATCTTTTTCAAGTAATCCGTCCTGCGGACTTGGAAAAATGTTAACAGTTGGCTTCATAACAACTTTGTGTCACTATGTCACAAATAAAATTGTTTAATGCTGCTAATTAAACCCGAGTCAAGTAATGGTTTTTGCATATTTAGAAACGCATTGGGGATACTATTCTCACACTTAGCATCACAACAGCTTTGTGACACTATGTCACAATCATATTTTTTTCATTGCAGCTAATTAAACTTAAGTAGCGCAGTCACTTTTGTACATTTAGAAAAGTATTTTCGTATATTTTCTGCAGCTAACTGCTAGATAACTTTGTGACACTATGACACAGAAATATTTTCTTATTGTAGCCAGTTAAACTTGAGTCAATGTCACATTTGTACATTTAGAAACGCATTTGGGATAATTTTTTGCAGTTAGCTTCATTTAGTTAGAGAAGTTCTCTAAAACGACGAAACTTTATGTTGCCTAAAGCTCATATTAGGCTTAGGTTCCTGCATCAAGTCATGTGTTCAATTGTAAGCATTAAAAATTTTGTGACACTATGTTACAAAAATTCTTTTACCACCAAAACCACTTCAAACTACATGAAATTCTTTTTCACTCACTCAAAAGTAGTTTTGCCGCTGTATACCTATTTTGTGACACTATGTCACAAACGTATTTTACTCAATGAAAATCCTAACTTCTGTTAAACTATCGCATTTATTACACGCTTCAGCATCAATCAAACAGCTTACTCAGTTTCTTTGCTTGTAGGTTTACCTGCAAAAAGAAGAAACAAAAACAACAGCTTCTGCAGCTAACTGCTAGATAACTTTGTGACACTATGACACAGAAATATTTTCTTATTGTAGCCAGTTAAACTTGCTTAGTTAGCTTTATTTAGTTAGAGAAGTTCTCTAAAACGACGAAACTTTGTGTTGCCTAAAGCTCATCTTAGACTTAGGTTCCTGCATCAAGTCATGTGTTCAATTGGAAGCATTAAAACTTTTGTGACACCATGTCACAAAAATTCTTTTTCCACCAAAACCACTTCAAATTACATGTAATTCTTTTTCACTCACTCAAAAGTAGTTTTGCCGCTGTATACCTATTTTGTGACACTATGTCACAAACGTATTTTACTCAATGAAAGTCCTAACTTCTGTTAAATTATCGCATATATTACATGCTTCAGCATCAATCAAATAGCTTCTACAGTTCCTTTGCTTCTCTGCTTACCTGCAAAAAGAAGAAACAAAAACAACAGTCAGAGAAAATCATGATTATCAAAACAATAACGGCAGCAAAATATTAAATGTAAGCAATTTAATAAGCACACCTCCCAATAAACCAGCCATTGTTAATTTTGCCTACGCAATGCAATAATAACAATAACCACAACACAATACAACAACAACAACAACAGCAGCAGCATCTTTTCCTTTCTTATCTCCTTGTATGAGATTTTGTGCCACATGGCAACAGTGTTCCCCGCGCTATTGCAGCAGCAACGCTACGCAGAAAAAATATGCCAATAACAATAAGAATAACAACAAAAACAAAAACAACAATAACTTCATATTGTATTATGCACGCAGCCATTTGAGTCAAAAGCTGAGCCGGCATCATGTGGTAGGTGTGGTGGTGTTTAGTCAACCTGATGGCCATTGTTGTTGTTTTTATTGTACTGCTACGGTTTGCATTGCAGAGCTGCCAAAACGATTTACAACAACGCAGTGCTTACTGCATTTTGAAATGGCTTGGCAAACATTTTGCCATGGTTTGCCAAACTGTGACGAGAGAATTTTAATTAGACGATTTTGAATTTTTATTACAAAAATTTTACATTAAATTAATCAAATGGGGAGAACGTTTAAGAATATTTTTAATGCCTTTCTTTTTTTGTAAATGTTGTGTAAGAGGTAATCAAAATTAAAGCTTTAATGATTAAGTAGAGCAATGAGTAAGGAAATAAAAAAAATTGGTTGAACTGTCAACACAAAATGTAACACTGTGAAAATATTTCTGAATTTGTACAGGAAAAGACCCTAAACAACCCTGAAGACCCTAGGTTTCGGTCCATAGAAGCCACTGTCAGACCGCTTTTGGCCAGGACTTTCGGTAACTCATTCTGATCTGTTCAAATGTATCTTTTAACTTAAAAAAGAATAACTACGTTGCTCCAGGCAGCTTCTTTGAGTTTCCCAGAACATTTCGAGAAATTAATTTTGATGCATCAACTAAATTTAGGCAAATTTATAGCGGCTTTAGAATGTTTTTTCAAACAAAATTTAATTCAAAGAATTGACTATTGACTGATGGAATAACTTACGTTGGCTTAAGAACTAAAAACTGTTTTTTTCGCACAAAATTTCATTCACACAATTGACTCTAAGTTTTCTGGTAAGTTTGTGTGAACTTCTACATGGAATTAAGTAAATCGAGGTCTTTAAACTTCATTGAATAAATAAACCATTTAGAATGGTTTTTATTAACTCATCAGCGATCAGGACATATCTGTCATGCAATTCTTATTTTTTTTTTTTAAACAGTAAAAATGAAACTTAGTCAAATGTTCATTGGAACACTTATGTCCCAATAGCAGTTATTTAAGTTTGCTTATTGCTCACCTTTGCATTCAGGCAACTGTCAAAGCGAATGTGTCGATAGGAAAACAAAAGCAAGTAGAAATGCCTTTCTGTCTTCAGACAACGAGCTCACGTGTCTTGGACACTTTACAGCACCAATTAAAAACCCAGTCATGAAAAGTAAAGTTTATTTTATTTGTTGCTAGTGGTGCCGTGATTCAAACTCGCTCTGCTCTGAATTTTACTCAATGCATTGACCTCTAAACCAAATTTGTCAAAAAAAAAAATTGTCTCCTAAGGAAATAAAATTGACCGATCTTCCAGGTCATAGCTACAACAACTTTCACATTTTTGCGCTTTCTGCTGTTGGTGTTCGTTACCATTATTGAAATTGTATGCCTTTATCATGCCGACAACAAAGTAACTACAACTACAACCACAACGCACTGATAAGTTGAAAGTGACTCAAACTGTATAAAAGATGACAAAAGGAAAGCGAACCGAAATAAATAATATGAAGAAATGAGCAACAATTCGATGCTGAGGCGAGGCATTAAAAATACACAAAACGCGCCTGTCATGCCATGGTACGCATGAGGCCGACATACACACTTACGACAAAAACAACAACAACAACAACAAATAACAACAGCCCATCCATATGCCGAGTGCGCGTAAGCGTAGGAAAACGCTTATCTGTTCCATGCGATCCCCACGCAGCCTCCTTCGTCAGTTGCACTTTGTACTGTTGTGTGGCAGCAGCAGCCGCCACAACAACAACAACAGCAACAACATGCCAACACCACCCCACCGCATGGGATGCATTGGCTTGCTGCAACAACTCCAACGCTGACTGGCGCTGGTACAAAGCATATGTAAATATTTGCCATTTATTGTTGTTATTTTTAATGCACACGCACACACACACACACACGAAAACATGTGAAGACCCACTCATACACATTCTTACATTTTGCAATCATTCGCAGTTCCTGTTTATGCTTGTTTCACGCTTTTTCGAAATGACAGCACATGCAGTCGCAACAGCTGAAGCAACAACAGTGGCCGTGACAGCGACAGCAGTGGCAACACTGGCAACATTACTCACAAATTGTGGGAAATTCCATGGAAATTTTTTTCACATGTGATATTAAGCACTTGAAAAAATACCAAACAACAAAAACAAATAGCACATCATTTACATCCAACATTCGAGGACAGTTCATTGATTTCAATTTTATTTATTAATTTTTTTTAGCCAACAAATATTGTGGAAATATATTACTTGCAAATTAAAATTGAAAAATTATGTCTGCACATGAAAGTTCAGTCCATTAGTGAAACTTGCTACTCGCTAATTAAGTCGCAGCTGTCAAAGCGATGACCGCAAAATTGTTTCATACACAATTTTAAAAATTTGCAACTTATTTAAACTTTTTAATGAGTAGCTTTTTTCCGCTTCTTGTTGGCGCATATCCTTATTAGCAAATATTTTTTTTTATATTCTTTACCTTTCCTATAAAATTCTGCAAATGTCAAAAAATATCTGCGCTCACGCCAACACAAAGTGGTGCGTTATTTTAAATGCCAAGTCGAGAGATAATATTTTCATAGAAAAACGCCTGAAGGCTGTTTGTTTGAAACGAGAAGTGGAGGCCAAAACATTTCGCAAGGCTATACATAAATAAATTTCTATTTTTCATCAACCTACATCGATGATAAAAAGCAAACAAGTGGGAATTTCCTTGAAACGATTTAACAATGGTTTATTTCAAGGAATGTTCAAGGAAAATCGGAATTTGTGTAACCACAGGTGTAACGAGACGAAAGACACCTCAAGCGACAGGTATTTTTGAAGAGGTAGATACCCCGAAAGGTGCAGAGAAGTCTGAGAGAACAGAGATTTTAGAGGCAATAAATATGTTTTAAAGGAAAGAGACGCTTAAAGGAATATTGATGTCTTCATGAACAGGCACCGCTGAAGAGGCAGAGACGTTTTAACAGGTAGAGATTCCCAAATGGAGAAAAGCAATAGAGGCGCCCTAAAAATTCTTTTGAAAAGAGACCGCACCTCCTGCGCTTACTTTGAATAGATGTAAAGGCTAGAAGACATTGTTTTGAAGGAAAAAGAAACAAAGGAACAGAGATATCTGAAACGACAAAAATGCTTAGAAGAACGAATACAATTGAAAGAACGAAAACGCCTGAATTAATAGCGATGCCTAAAGAAGTCTTTAAGTCCTTAAGGGTCAGAGATGTTTTAAGTGAAAGATATGACTGAAGTAGCTGAAATAGCTAAAGAGACACAGAGTCTTTAAAGGTCAGAGAAGTCTGAAGTGAAAGACAGGACTAAGGTAACACAGATACACCTAAACAACATTTCAATAATAGCCAACCTGAACAATTGCGTTGGTTCTGAAAGAATGCATAAGTTAGAAAACAGGGTTTGGAAGGAAGAAACAACAGGGACGTCTGAAGAGACAAGAAAGCATTACTTGTGTACGCCTTGTGTAAATCTAGCTCGTTATTTACCCATTTCGAAAGAAGTTTTCCTGTACTTTCTCTTCAACGTTGGAAAACCAACCATTCTTCCCACTACAGCCTCACAACTTGCTCATTATAATAATTTGCTTGGAGCTACAAAAATTTCTTTAGCCATAAAAATGCTTAAGATAGATATGTTTGAACTAACAGAATAGCTTTAACGGACAGAAACTAAGAAAAAAAACACAGGGACATCTGAAATGGAAACGATACCTTAAGAGACAAAGAAGCTTTAAAGTACCGATACGCCTTAAAGAATAACGACGACTAAAAGCACAGAAATGCCTACACATAAAGAGATACTTGTAGCGACAGAGACCCCTGAAGAGATAGATAAACCTTCAAAGGAAGAGGTGTCCGAAGCAACACCTGTAGTGACCAATACGCCTACAAGAAAGAAGAGGCCTGAAAGGACAGAGACGCCTAAATAGACAGAGATACCTGTAGCGATAGAGACACCAGAAGAAATATAGATATTAAAAAGACTGAGATGCCTTAAGAGATAGAGGCAACTGTAGCATGAAAAACGGTTAAAGAACAGAGACGCTTAAAGTGATGTCTAAATGCTTTCAACGAGAAGAATTCTTGACAGAACGCAGACGCTTGAAAACACAGAAACCTCTGAACACCTGAAATGGAAACGATACCTTAAGAGACATGGATGCTTTGAAGTGCCGATATGCCTTAAAGAATGACTACGACTAAAGCGACAGATATGCCTAAACAGACAGAGATACCTGTAGACGCATGAAGAAAATGAGGTGCTGTAAATGAAAGGAGCACCTGAAGTAATAGAAACGGTTAAAAGGACAGATACACAAATAAAAGTGACACCTTAAGCTAAGTACATAGATTCTTTAACAGACGGATGCATTAGAGGGACAGGTATAGTTAACGTAGCATATATACTTGAAGGGCAGACACCACAGAGACACGAGAATCTAGAAGAATCCCTGAGGTCATGATGTACAGAGATGTTCAAAGCAGACAAACTAAGGAACATAGACCAAAAGGAATAGAGGATGCTTGAAGCAACACACAGAAATGGCGGACTGAATAGAGATGGTTAAAGGTAAACAGCCTTCTCACGGTACAGATACACTAATAGATTAATAATATCTAAGGCCACAGACATGCCTACGGAAAGGAGATGCTAACCTTGGAGCGATACACCTCAATTGACGAAGTTGCCTATAGAGAGACACGTATAGTGACAGAGATGCCTGAATTGATGATGTACAGAGACGTTTAAAGAACGTAGAAGAAAGAACAGAGACCAAAGGGAATCGAGGGTGCCTGAAGGAATACACACAGCAATGGCTGAATAGATAGAGATGGCTGAAGAAAAACAAAGGTCTGACAGATACTCATGCACTTCATGGACACCTAAAGCTACAGAGACCTCTACAGAAAGGACATGGAAAGACACAGGTGCGTTGATAGACAGAGATACCCGAAACGATACAAGTGTCTGAGGTGACGATGGAGACATACTCGAAGCGACAGCGATGCCCGAGTTTACGATGGACTAACACTTGAAGCGACAAAAATGTTTGAGGTGACAATGAACAAAAACTCGAACAGAAAGGATATGCTTTGCTCGGAAAGACACAGGTGCGTTGATAGACAGAGACACCCGAAACGATAGAAGTGTCTGAGGTGACGATGGAGACATACTCGAAGCGACTGCGATGCCTGAGTTTACGATGGACTAACACTTGAAGCGACAAAAATGTCTGAGGTGACGATGATTAAACACTCGAACAGAAAGGATATGCTTAGCTCGGAAAGATACAGGTGCGTTGATAGATAGAGACACTCGAAGCAATAGAGGTGTCTGAGGTGGCGATGGAAAAACACTCAAAGCGACAGCCTGAGTTGAGGTCACGATGTACGGAGATGTCTAAAAAGTAAGATGAAGAATGGTAGATGAAATTGCAGAGACATTTCAAACAATAGAGAAGCGCCTAAGTTGACTTAGAAGAAATACACCTAAAGCAGAGGATACACCATGCCATGCTTATTAATGGGTTCGGAAATGCTAACCAATATTTTTAGGTCAGCTTGTCAGGCAGACCAAAAAAGCTAAATTACTAAATATTCAAGACGAACTTTTTAACGATCTGGGTGGCAACGTAAAGACCCCCTCAGCTTCGCCTAGAAAACAACCAATGTGAGGGCATTCAGCGTTGTTCTAACTCATCAGAGTGTTAAATTTAGAATGCGTTTTGAACGGTTTTCTGGTTCGAGGCAGCATTTAGAGACAAGTGTCAGTTGTAAAAGCAGCGCTTCGGGCGCCGTCAGCACATTGTGGTCAGCCGCTAATGAGGTTACAACGAAAATCGTTACTTGCCAGCCATTATTGCTGAGCAGCAACCGAGAACCCGGCGGCATGGCGTCAGCGTCAGCAAAGTGCTGCGACGATCGGTAAAAATATTTGAATTCTTAAAGGGCAATTTGTGTACATTTGGACCAGTTGTGGGCTATAATTTAAATTTTGCGCTTGTTTATCACCTCGCCTGACGTGGCTGCGTACGCTGAAAAGCATGAAAGAGAAAAAGGCGCGCACACACACAAACACACTTTAACATACTGAATCAGACGTGCCAGACTGGAGTCGATAACGTTGCGCATAGTTAGTGAAATATGAAAAGTACAGCAGCGAAAAGAAAGGAATGCGCATGCGCAGCGTCCGCGTGCGCGGCAAACAGAGCCAATGGAAAACAAAAGCCAAACACGGCCTCGGTGCGACCAGCCAACAAACAAACAAACAAACGTTGGCCAAGATGAATGTCTGCGTTGGACCGACTGCGACTGCGACTGCGGCAAGGAGTCTGTCTGGGCAGTGGCAAGGGAAGCGCGGCAGATGCTGCACTGAAATCTGCGCGCCAAGACACTAAAGTCAAAGCCCCGCTCAAGTGCCGAGCGCAGAGCAGCCAAACCAGGGACCGATCGACCGCTGTTGTTGTGATGATGTATTTGCTGTTTTGTTGTGATGGTGCTGGGCGTTGTTGTTGTTGCATTGCACATACAGTGGTGGCATGCAGCATGGCTTGTTGGCACAGCTTGCTGACTGAAGAAAGTGCACGCGGCCGTCGTCGTCGTCGTCGTCGCTGCCGCCGGTTCTGGCCTAAGACGTTGCGCGCGTCTTGTCTGCCACAAAAGTTGTTTATCATCCTTGGCTTGTTTTTTCCACATTTCGTTTCGTTGGCTTTTTTGCGGCGACTTCTAGTTTATGTGCGCTCTCAATTGCACCTCCATTCGTGTTGTTGCTGTCTCTTTCGTGCTAAAGTTGCTAGCTGGCTGGCGCGTTGTTGGTTAGTGCTGCAGTTGTTATTGTTATTGTTGATATTGTTCATGCTGTCGCTGTAACTGTTTGTTGTTGTTGTTATTATTGCTGTTTGGCTGCTTGTTATGGCCGTTTTGGTTTCTTCATCTGCAATGGAATGTGGCAACACCACTTTGTGAGCCCTTCTTGCGTTGCCGTTTTGTTTTTGGTTTTTTGTTATTTATATTTATTTGAATTTATTGTTGTTGCTGTATTTGAGGTCTCTGGCGGCTTGTTGTTGTTGGTAATGTTGTTTGTTTGTTGTTCGCATTTGCTTTGCTATTGCAATACATTGTCACATTTCTTTAGCATTTTCTTTACTTATATTTTTATTTATTTATTTTTTTTGTGTAGAATTTTGTATTTCATGTTTAATTTTTTATTTTTATATTTTTTTAGTACAATATTTTTTTATATATATTTTTGCTCTCTTATTTGTTCATTGCAGTTTCCCTCCCAGCCATTTCCTTTCCAGTTCAATTTTCAACTCTTAACCCGTTTTTGTAACAAGTCGCTGCTTTTTTTGTTGCTTTATTGCCAATTTCGTGTCGCCTTTCTTTGGTTTTTGCTTCACTCTCTTGCAGTGGTGGGCGTTGTGAATCTAATGGCTGAAATTGTTAATGAAGATGATGATTTCTATTTGATTACAATTTGGCGTTTACGACGCGAATTTATGGCCGGCGGCTGCGCTTCAACATCCAACGCGTCCAGCGCCGTAGGCTGCCGTCTTCGGCGTTTCGTGGCACAGTGAAATTCTATTTTTACCGGCAAACGTGCGCTTTCGTGGTGCACGTTAATGTTCGAGCTGGCAGTTGTTTTATTTCGTCGTCGTCGTCGTCGTCGTTGTTGTTCTCGTTGTTTATAGTATTTGTTGTTTTGCGGGCGTCTTTTGCATATGAAGTGAATTTATTTTTAGCCACGCTTGGCATTGGCAATTGCCGGAAAGTATGTGGTTATGGGATTTTAACAACCTGAAGAAAGTAATTTGCATATAAATTATTTGCGGCGAATCGCATCGATGGATGAATTGTGGAAAAGGTTGTGTTTATTGCCGAAAATTGCCGATGCGATAAGCGGCGTGTTTGGAATTTTAATTTAATTGTGAGAAGGCTTTAACCTGCATTTAGATTGTTTGTGATGCTCAAAGTGGCTGCAAAGTGGGGTCCAGCCATTGCGACAAATGCTTTGTCACAACTTGCATTCAAATTCTCGGGCATTCGTTTTGTAAGATGGCAGATGCTTTAGGTCCTTTTGAGGATGAACTACAGTCCAGTTTCAATGGCATTAAAGCTGACAGATCCTTGAGGATCCTTGTTAGAACTTGCATTCAAATTCTCTAGCATTGGTTTTTAAAGATGCCAGATGTTTAATGTCCTTTTACGGATAAGCTACAGTCCAATTTTAATTGTATTAGATTTTCAAATGACAGATCCTTGGGATCCTTTTCGGGATAAAGTACAGTCTAGTTTCAATGGCATTGGATTTAAAGAACACACAGATCCTTGAGGTCCTTTTCTGAATGAAGTGCAGTCCAGTTTCAATGGTATTGGATTCAAAGATGGCAGATCCTTGAGATCCTTTTCTGGATGAAGTACAGTTCAGTTTCAATGGCATTGGGTTCAAAGGTGTCCGATCCTTGAAGTTCCTGGTTTTGAAAGACGACACATCATTCAAGTTCTTTTGTAGATAAAGTACAGTGAACTCTGGATCGGTATTTTTTTAATTAAAGATAAAGATTTCATTGTCTTGACTGACTGATTCATTATCGCTCAGCCCAAACCGCGGAAGCTATAAACATTAAATTTGAACTGGAGCTACACTTTTGAAAATGAACCTCCGCTAAGAATGGATTTTTTTTTAAATTCAAGGTCTAAAAAAGCCAAGCATGGGTTAAGGTGTTGTATGAAGAAACATGATTTAATGGGCCCATTGATTTCAAAATGGGTGGAAATCCTCCAAATCAAAAATAAGTCTACACATATTTTTCAGTTTTTCGAAAATCAAAATCTGGCAGATTATATGAAGAAACATGATTTATTGGGTCTTTCGACTTCAAGTATGGTGAAAACATTTAAAACAAAAAATAATTTGTCAAGTGTTTGCCAGTTTTTCGAAAATTAAAATCTGACAGGTCAATAATGGGTTAAAAGTTTGTATGAAGGAAAAGATTTAATGATACTCATTAACTCATTGTATAAAGAAACATGATTTAATGGGCCCATTGATTTCAAAATGGGTGGAAATACTCCAAATCAAAAATAAGTCTACACATATTTTTCAGTTCTTCGAAAATCAAAATCTGACAGATTATATGAAAAAACATGATTTATTGGGTCTTTTGACTTCAAGTATGGTGAAAACATTTAAAATAAAAAAATAATTTGTCAAGTGTTTGCCAGTTTTTCGAAAATCAAAATCTGACAGGTCAATAATGGGTTAAAAGTTTGTATGAAGAAAAAGATTTAATGAGTATTTTGATTTCAAATATGTTAAAAACATTTTAAATAAAAAATAATGTTACATATGTTTTTCATTTTTTCGAAAATCAAACTCTAACGGGATTTACAATGGATTAAAACTTTGTATGAAGAAACATTTAATGGACCTATTAACTTCAAATATGGTGAAAGCAATTTAGCAATCAGGATCAACGAAGGGTTAAAAGAATTGTGATTTATTGGATCCAATGACTTCAGAATTGTGTGCAAAGTCGCCGGGCTCTGCTACATGTTATATGTTTTAGTAAAAATGTGTATCTACCTTTTTGGTATTTAATTTTTTTAGCATTAACATTTACTTACTTAGCTGACTATAACAAACTTTTAAAGCTCTACGATTTGTCTGCGAAATCTGTCTTCTTTCGCTTCTATTCCAGTTTTTCATATTAAGTATTCAGAAATTTCCTACTTTATGTTTTCAAATGAGACACTGACTCTTGCATTACTTTTTTGTGGCCTTGGATCTCCTTGAATTTGATATTTGACTTGGCAACCCATTACAGAACTTTGCTCCAGAAGCCTCTAACAAGTTCATACATTATCCAGAAAATAAGATGAGGATCTACGTGATCCAGTCAACGGAGACACAACGAAAAGTTGATATGGCCTTCTGACGGGCCACTGTACAATTGACATCCACACAAGAAGGTTGGGATTGATTTATAATCACTTCTGTAGAAGCTCGAACAAGGAAGAAAACGCACTTCAACTTATTGCCCTGTATTATCTAGAAGAAGAAAGATACACCTGGAAAACTCCTTCTTCGACAATCCAGGGGATTTAGCCTATAGAACTTTTCACAGTAGAGGAAAGAAGAGGCACTTCACCATCTATGCATTTGTTCTGCATTATCTAAAAGAAGAAAGACTTAGCTGGGCGAATCTTTCCTCGACAATGTAGATGATTTAGCTTATAGAACTTAGAGGAAGAAAAAGCACTTCAACTTCTTGTCCGGCATTATCTAGAAGAAGGAAGACAGCTGAACAACTTTTTCCTCGACAATGTAGGTGATTTAGTCTATAGGACTATTCAGAGTAGAGGACACTTGTCCTTCATTACCTAGAAGAAGAAAACTCAGCTGTGCAGGAAAAGGCACTTCAACATCTATGCACATTTTCTGCATTATATAGAAAAAGAAAGGCTCACCTGGGCAACTTTCTCCTCGACAATGTAGGTGATTTAGTCTATAGGACTATTCACAGTCAACTGGGCTTGACTAACCTATGCTCTTCTTTATATTATTTTTTCCAACGGCTACATGATCTCTTGAAATCTCTAGTACAACATCTGGTCTCAACACCTACAATTATAACCCACCCAGTGCAGTGTAGCCACTACGACCCAAGATCTAAGTTCCTTTCCTCCGAGGATCGATATGATATTTCTTAAAAGCGTCCATAAATGGGTGGTCTAGGGTTACTTCTCTTCTATGAATAAGGAGAACTTAGTTCAAATGACTGTGGCCTTTATTAGTCTTAGGTGAGCTACCCACTTCTTACCAAACCTTGACAACAATATTGGTCTCACTGATTTCAAAGCCATATGAAGATCGTTGCCAGAAGCCTTTAGGAAAATAGCATAAAAACTTCAGTAAGCTTAACTTTTCTTGATCTCAACTAAGTTTTAGAGTCCGACCGATTAATCGGCATCGGCATCGGCTAGTATCGGCCAATAAAATTGGTATCGGCATCGGCCAAAAAACAAAAATCGGCCGATGCCACATTGGCCGTTTTTGGTCGATGAGTCCATGGGCCTATTTTTCTGCTTTCATGTTTTTGTTTTAATTTTTTGTACCAACGGGTTCTTGTACCCCTTTTCAGTAATGTATTTTTAGATACTGTTTAATATAAATGTTTCCTAGAAATGTTTTTTTTTTAATTATAATTAATTAATTGACTGGCACGACAGCCCGCTTACGCGAGACTAAGGCCTAGCTTCCCGCAACTACCCGTGTTGTGCGTGTGAATTTTTACGCGGGTTGAAGGGACCTACAGTTTAATGCCGGTTCCGAACGGCAGGTTGGGAGCTTTTTCATAAGCAATTTTTACTCTCAGAGGTTTGCCATTTCCAGCTGAGAGGACAGCCACCGAAAGAGAAAACTAGTTTTCCCGTTATTTTTTTAGGTGTTATTACAGGCAGTATTTGAACCTGAGGTTGCTGCCTGCGACTCGCGGTCCAACGCACTAACCAACTTTAATTAGGTATTCTTAAAAACACAGATTTTCTCGAAATGTCTATGCAATTCGTCTCTTAATGTGGATATCAGAAGAGGGGCATTTAATTTTTCAATCTTATCCTTCTTTTTTTAATTGGAAGCATTTTTTAACAGGCCTTTTATTTTTTCCAAATTTGTTGTCTGACTTCTTCCCACTGCATCTGTACAACAGGTCGCAATTTGAGAGTACAAATTTCAATATAAAAATCGTAATTTTAAGTTGAATAAAAAACTGAATTTCTATGCAATATTTACGTCACTATTTTTGTCTCTCTCTCAGTGGATAAATGTGATATATTATTTTTTTAATACATGTCTCTTGTTACTTTTTTTTTTTATTTAGTTTTTAATTATTTCTTTTCTCGTTGTTTTGTTATTTTGTGATATATTACAAAAAATATGTAATAGTTTATTTTGTTATGTTATAAAATAGACTGTGTTTTTGATTGAATTCATTCGTGTTATTTTTTCTATGTAATCGGCATCGGCCGATTTTCTCTCTCGGCTCTTTCGGCCGATTAATCGGCATCGGCCAAATTCGCCCTTCTGGCCGATTAATCGGCATCGGCCAAAAAATTTGGTATCGGTCGGACTCTACTAAGTTTGATTAAATTCATTGGACTTTGGAGTAAAAAAGGAGTAAAAACGTTTTTAAATATTTTCATTTGTCGTCATACATTTCAGTGAAATCTTTTTCTTGGCAAACGCAAGTTATTTTAAATGCATTTGGAGCGCCCATAGTGTAGTTTGGCGACACCCAACAAAACCAATTAACCACAAAATTTCAACAATTAAATAAAATCAACCAAAAGAAAAAACAACAACAAAATGCCTAACAATCAACACAAGAAATCAAAACTAAAACACGCACACACACACACACACACACACAAACTAAAAGTCAACTAGTCGGCAAGACGACATTTTAGCTAAACATACACACATACGAGTATACCAAATTAATTTTAAGTAAACAACAACAACAAAAACAATGCTAGCTATTAACCGATCATGCCAAAGCCAGTCAGTCTCAGTCTCGCGCTACGGTCTTCAAGTATTTGGTAGCGCGCGATCGGTCAATGGTGATCTGGCCGCATTCCAAAGCCACCGTTCTCCAAAAGCAACAAAAATAACAACAACAATACCCAAACACCAATACCAACATTTAGCTCTTTCTCTTTTGCGTTGACTTGGTGATTTGATTTGTATTTTTTATTCATTCTTCATATTGTTGTTGTTATGATTTGTTGTTGTTGTTGATCTTTTATTTTTTGCCGCACGCTCATTCATCAGGCAACATCGGCAAACGGTCAACATGATCCGTCATTATGAACGAATTCATTAGCACACGAACGTCATTTGAGAACACACAGTGGTTTTTAGTAGTATTACTTGCTTTGTTGTTGTTGTTATTGTTGCTTTATTGATTTTTGTAATATGCCAAGACAGCGCGACCATGTGCCGCATGATCAGTTTTAGAATTCTATGCGGCATTTCATTCACGCACGCACACACTCACATAAGTGTTGATTGTAAAAGTCAAATCATGAGTTTTGAATTCACAACTTGGGGTTTTTTTTTTGCTGGCGCTTTCCAGCAGACATTTTACTTAGTAGTCGGGGATATTTTGCCGCGGTCAATGCTTGATTTCTGTCCGTTCGGTGAATGCTTGAGACTTACTTTTGCTCGCGCTATGATTTATGATGTTGGCGGCTCCAATGCTTTGAGACGGTTCGGTAAAATCGCTGTGTTTGGGATAAACCCACAATGCTGGGAAAATGCGAAAACAAATGAAATTAACGGCTAACTTGATCCCACTAAACATAGACTCAAGAATTCCGACACATTGGGGTTAAGTGATTGCAACTGGCAAAAGATTGAGTCATGCGTTGTGGCTATTTCGCGTCTACACGAAAACCCTGAAAGAGTCAACTACTTATGAAATATGAGATTAACATAAAGATGCTGCTGATTCTGCCAAGACAATACGGTCTTAGTCGTAGAATGATGTACATACTTTCTTGATCAGACATTTGTAGTGAGTTCAGAGTTTCGGAAACAAACCATTTTAAACTCATTTGGCATGTGCCATACAAGAACAGGGACACCCAAAATATTGTAGATCTTGCAGAATCAATCTTTTTAAAATCCATTTGACATCCATCAAAGAACGCAGACATCTACTGGACAAAAGATCGCAATCGTGCAGAATCAAAGCAAAGTCCATTTGACATCCACCATAAAAGAACAGAGACATCAAAAAGATCGGAGATCTTGCAGAATCAAACGTTTTGAAACCCATTTGACATCCACTATAAGAGAATAAAGAAATCTACTGATTAAAAGATCACAGATCGGGCACAACCATCATTTTAAGTCTATTTGACATCGACCAAAAAACACAGAGATACCAAAAAGATCGCAGACTTTTTAAAGAGCCATCTATCCGACATAAAATCGTAGAGCGTACAGAATTAAAGCACTTAAAGTACTTAACATCCACCTTAAAGGAACAGAGACAACCAAAATACTGCAAATATTGCAAAAATAAACTTATTAAAGTCTTTTTAAAAGTTTAAAAGAGTGAAAAAATCTACTGGATACAAAATGCAAACCATGCAGAACCAAAGCAGTTAAAGTCCATTTGACATCCACCATAAAAGAACAGAGACATCAAATAGATATCAGACCTTGCAGAATCAAACTTTTTAAAGTCCATTTGACATCCACCATAAAAGAAGAGAGCCATGTATCCCATAAAAGTTTGTCTTCACACCACATACTCTGCGCTCGCTATCCTTAGAGACAACTGAAAAACCAGTTTAACTCGCACTAGTTCGTTGTTAAGTCCACATAAACCACTTTCAGTCATACAGAAAGCTCATCTCTATAAAAAAATCAAAGATCAGAGATCAGATCAAAGATTGTTAAGCAATAACAATCCTGATGGAGTTACTTGGTGGAGCTCTTTAGTAAACAATCCGAGCTCAGATTTTCTCTCCACATCCCTGGATATATGTGTGAGCATTTTTATTGAGCGTATTGCCTAAACCAAAGGAAATAGTTTCCTTTTATGGTATATTTTTCAGTAGTACAACTCTTTAATAATTTTTAATTGACTGGCACGACAGCCCGCTTACGCGAGACTAAGGCCTAGCTTCCCGCAACCACCCGTGTTGTGCGTGTGAATTTGTACGCGGGTAGAAGGGACCTACAGTTTTTATGCCGGTTCCGAACGGCAGGTTGGGAGCTTTATCATAGGCAATTTTTACTCTCAGAGGTTTGCCATTTCCAGCTGAGAGGACAGCCACCGAAAGAGAAAACGAATTTTCCCGTTATTTTTTTAGGTGTTATTACAGGCAGTATTTGAACCTGAGGTTGCACTAACCAACTGAGCCACGGCGGCTGCGTAAAGAGTACAACTCTTTAGCTTTCCGAAAATGTTTCAATGCGGCTTGAACCCTAAGTAGCTGAAAGCCTAGAAAATCCATGTTTTAAAATTACTTGGAAAACACTCAGCTATCTTTGAAAGCATTCAACTGTCTCTAGCTTCGAGACTCGAAGAAAAAGCTACCTTAAATTGCAGCTCTTCTTAGTAGTAGACCTCTCCAGGTTTTCAAAAATGGTTCAATACGGTCGCCATCACACCTGAAAGACTGGAAATTTGATGTTGCCTACAAAAATCTTTCAGAAAATCCAAGTTTTAAAATTACTTGGAAAACACTCGACTATCTTCAAAGGCATTCAACTGTCTCTAGCTTCGAGACTCGAAGAAAAAGCTACCTTAAATTGCAGCTATTTTTAGTAGTAGAACTATCCAGGTTTTCAAAAATGGTTCAATGCGGCTATTCCACCTAAAATCCTAGAAAATAGATGTTGTAGCATGATTTTGAAATAAAGTCCACTACCTACTAAAACGTTCAATTGCCTGTAGCTTTTAAACTAGAAAAGAAAGCTACCTTTATTTTCGATTTTTTTTTAGTAGAACTCTCTGATAGCCGAAAATATCAATGCTTTGAAAAAGTCAGCTATCTAAAAAATCCTTCAACGACCTTTGCTCATGAAAAAATCAATTGAAAAACATTTGACTATCTAAAAAATCGTTGAATGACCTCTAGGTCCTTAACTAGAACATATAACAACCTCGATTTCCGACTCTTTTTATTAGTAGAAATCTCCATCGTTCCAAAAATGGGTCTCGGTCTCGAAACCGCGAGCCGAAAAAATCAATGCTTTGAAAAAGTCGAATATTTATCTAAAAAATCAACGACCTCTAGGTCCTAAAGAAGAAGTTATAACAACCATTATTTTCGACTCTTTTTATTGGTAGAAATCACCATCTTTCCAAAAAAGGGTCAATCCAGTCGCTATCACAAGAAAAAGTCGGGAAAATCAAAGACAACATGTTTGGATCAGCATTTCCATTCAACTTAATCGACATATGTAGCCATGACCAAAGAGTTGGGTCAGGAAGATTTTAACCAAGGCCCCATGTTTTTGGGGGCCCAGGTGCCGATCGTTTTGGTGCCTCAAAGACCGGAATTTCCTTCTACGGGCCTAGTGATTACTTAGTTCTTTAGATCTTTTGCATAAAATTGAACTAGTTCCACTAGATAATGCGACCAAAATTTTAATGTCAGTCACAATTTGAATGTCAGTTCCTGAATAACTGCGTCGAGAAAGACTTCAACTCTGTGTGAGTAGTAAAAAGTTCAGAAAATGTGTTGAATTGTTGTTGAATGAAAATTTTGTCATTATCTCAACTTGTATTCAATAGTTTGACTCATTGATGACAGTTGAGTTTGTTCACTTGAAAGCTGAAAAAAAAATTGCTAACCATATGAAACCAATCTCAATGATCTTGAACCATGAACTTTTTATGACATACAAAAGTCATCGTTTGTATATATATTTAATGAAATATTTTCCTTGAATTTAAAGTGAACAAGGCAACAATTCTCAGCATTGCTGCAAGCAAAACGAACCATTGAACCGACAACAACCGGTCAACCAATGCAACAAATCAAACAACCGATTGCTTGTTTTTGTAACTTCATTGTGCTCTGCACGTTGTTGGCAGCAATTGTTGTTGTGGCTACTACCACTCATTACTGTCACCATCAACATTAAGCGGCGACAACCAATGTAGCACAAGCAGCAGCAACAACAACACTAAATCAAAACCAATTTGAAATCAAAATTTATGTGTGAAAAAATTGCTAAGCCATGAAAAATGTGAAATTGTTCGTAAAAAAAAGCGGCAACAAAAACGAATAGTAACAACAATAATAACAACAACAATAGCAGCAACAATAACAACAACAACATATGAATTTGTTGAGATACATAGCAACAGCAGAAACAACAAAAACCAACTAACAAAAAGCATAAAACAAAAACGCTGAGCGCTACAAAAACAACAACAACCAGAGTAGCAATAACAAGCCCACAAGAAAGCCAGACTGAAATTGCACCGAATAACCGCAAAAACCAAATACACAAAACCACCAACGACAGCGATGGCGACGACGGTGGCAGGGCGCTGCGGTAGCCGAGTGCGGTGAGCGCCAGAGCCGGTTAAAGTCGCCGGAATGGATGACGGATATAAAAAACAAAAACAAAAAACACCAACAACAACAACAAGACGAAGGAAATTGCCACGGTTAAAGTGGCGTGCGAGCTGCCTGAATGTGGGAAAACAGCTAAAGTTGCAGTTGGAGGTGGCATAGGTAAACAACAACAACAACAATCAACCAGTCACCAACAGACAATAAAAACTACGCTAAAAACAGCCATAAATACAGCGGCAAGAATAAACACTCAACGGCAGCCAAGTTCAAGTCGAAGGCTGGCAGCAACTAACAACAACAACCATAGCTAGCAATGAACAGTTAAAGCAAACATGCCAACGCTGACAGCAGTTGCGCAGGCGCAGCGGCTCCTGGCCGCAAGAGAGCGAATGCGCGTGCTTTCTCCAAACCCTCCGCCCCCCGCCCCAACCTGCTCTGTCCGGCTGCTGGCAACATAAGACACCGGCAGCAACTGTTGCTTGCTTGCAAATAGAACAAAACTGAAACGCTCTCTCACCAACATTGAGCGCCCCCAGTTGCCCATTTGCAATATTTACTCGGCTTATGCGCATATTTCAGTTTTATTTGTTATTGTTGTCATCATGACTATAAAACTGGTTCGTGCGACACTCGTGTCCGAGTGAGGCGAAGGAGCAAGCAAAACAAGAAGAAGCAGAAGAGACCTTGCGGCCTTAAACAGTCGCCAAGAATTTTCACAAAGCACACATTTGAATTTCTCACTGCAAATAAATAACAAAATACAACAACAACAATACAAAAAAATCACAACAACAACAACAACAACAATAAAAGTTGCATATGTGCAGCAGCGTTTTGTTTGGAATTTCAGCTATGCGCTAAATTACTCTCAGCAGCGGCTACAACTACAACAACAACAATATTCATAGCTGCGCAGCCACAGCATCGCTGAAACCCGGACCAACTGGTTGGCCATTCCACTGTTGTTTGTGACCGTTTACTTAGTTTGGTTGTGCGCTGTGGCGTTGTTTGCTCTTATGGCCATTGTTGTTGTTAGTGTTGTTGTTGTTGTTGTTGTTTTGGCTTTTCATTTAAGCAACCGCTAAGGCCACTTGTTGGACTGTTTGTTGCTTTTTATTAATTAATAAAATTGTACACACGCTGTGCCAGTGGCGTTCTTGCATATATGGTGACGCATTATCACCTCTTCTCGTCGCCGATCAAGTCGGCCAGTCGCGCACAAATGGCATTCGCCGGAATTGTCTGGCAATTTGGCTAGAACCAAATGCAGTTCTGCTGCTATCGAATGCCGATGAGAACCAATGCAACGCCATGCAACGTCCGATGACCAAATTCAATTAAGAAATGTGTGGAAAAGAATGCCACCGACTGCACAGCCTTGAACTGCACACATGTCCGACTTGTCCGATCGTCCCAAGAGTGCAGCGGATTTTTTGCTTATCGACTAAAATCACGCAACAAATGCATTCATTGCATGCTGTTTTGTGTTGTTGTCGTTTGGACAGCAGCGAACGAGTTCAAATGTAAGTTTTAAAGCGGACAAATTAGTTTTATGATGGAGGCGTCTAAGATGGGTTGCGGATTTTTTTGTGGTGGAAAATTGTATAGGGAAATTGTTTAACAGAGTAGGTTCTGGAACATGGAGACATTATGGTTTGCCAAGATTGTTTAACGTCTGCGCTGTGGAGGTTGATAGCGGTAGCGAATAGATATAAGTATACTTCAAAGACCTCATTGAAAATCAGATTTTGTAGGTTAGGTTAAGATGAAGTGGCAGCCTTTTGTTGAAAAACAGCTGTGAACATCAGCAGAAATGGATATCTCGGTATGATACCACATTGAGATTTCCCTCACCCGCCACCTAGACAGCACGAGGATTCCAATGTAATCCTCTTTATCTCTATTCTATTTAAAGTTTAGAGCTCTTTAAGCCTACAAAAATCACACTGGGTCACGTAGGCTCATATTCCTAGTTTAAGTTCCAAGTTCCTTCTCCTGTTCCAAAACATGTTTTTCCAGTGATTTTTTTTAAGTATGTTACAGACTTCAGTGGTGTCTATAATATTTGGAAATTGTTGTTAAAACAATTTTCCAAATACACCAACAAATTTTTTCAAGACAAAAGGTTCAATAGTTGTGGAATTATTGTTGAACAGGGCCTAATGGATCCAAAGCGTTCCCGATGGTTGGAAGAATAATTGCGTTTTCCAAAGAGAAAAAAGTCAAACAATTTTAGTGTTTTTCAGACCAAAGACAAACATTGGCATTTAAACTTCAGGAGCGTTTCTTCTTTTAGCTGATGTAAACAAAGAGTCAAGCAATTTTAATATTTTTCAGACCAACGGCAGACATTGGCATCTAACTTCAGGACTATTCCTTCTTTAAGCTGATGCAAACCGAAGAAACTAGAATTTTTAATATTTTTTAGACCAAAGACTGTTTACTGATTTTACTGTTTTACATTTTACAGCTTTCTATTTCTTTAGAAAAAGTAAAATTTGTTTAAAGTATCGTTTTATTTGTGACATAAGCTAAGACATCAATGGGCCTTAGTCAAGAGGGAAACAAGTCACAATATTGTTTTCAAAAAACCTGTAGTGGCTTATAGCTTGACAAGAGCGCTCTTATCAAAGATGAGCCTACTTGAACTATAAAAGTTTTGAAAAAGCATTTGTGATAACAGTTTTGAAGTACAGTTTGAAGTACCTGGATTGAACAAGCTTCCGTTGGTCAAAAATAAAATCTGGAATACTAACATTTGCTGATTTAACTAACATCTCAAATGTCTTTTGATGCTCATCTCAAATGTCATTTATGCATTAAGATCACAAAGAATTGAAAAATTGAAACTGATTTTGCAATGCTTGAAGTTGATTCATTAGCTAAAGATTCGAGTTGTGAACATACCTGCAAGAAAAGAAATAAAATACAGAAATTAGTGAGATGCATTTTCAAAATTTCAAGTAGTTTCTTAAATTATTATAATTACTTTATACTTTAAGTTTCTCCTCTTTTTCCACATTGCACATGAATTCGCATACAAAAACCATTTAAGCTTACATTTTAAGTATATGATGTGTTTAGCAATTTAATGTAAAATACTATGAGGGAAATTTTTGCGGAGCACTTTAACCCTCTAGCTTCTATTTTTATGGGTCAATTTGACACGTTTTAACTAAAATGTCAAAAATGTGCTTCGAAATAGGACTTTTAAGAAAGAAATTTACCATGAAAATATTCTCTAAATACATCAAAGCTCAAAATTTAACTTAGAAGCTGAAGATCATCAAAGAGATGAAGAGAATCAAAACTGAAGAAGAGTTTAAAAATTTTGTTAATGTTATGAAAACGGCCAGTCTGGCAGCCACCTTAAGAGTTTTCAAAGTTCAAAATTAATATATATAATTAATTTTTTGGTTTTATTCAGGAATTATGTTAATGCTATGAAAACGGCTAGTCCGGCAGCCACCTTAAGAGGTCTCTGAATATATCAAAGCTCAAAAATCATAATTATAAATAATTTTTTTTTTTATAAGAATAGTTCAAATATACTCGGAGAACATTATTTCAACATACTTGTAACTTGGGCATTGTTTTATAATTTCTACTTTTCAACCAGATCGATACAAGCTTCGTTGAATCAACCGAGAAATAAACTTTGTATTCCTTGGGATTAGCACAAAAGCGAGCTAAACCGAATGCTATATTTTCTTCCACCTCACTATATACCCAACCGAATTTATGTATATAGTTAGTTTGATTATTAGGTGATTTTCTCACTTTTAGAATACTAAGTCACAATGACTCGTTCAGCTCATTGAATGTTCGCCCTCGACGGTCCCGCGCAGCCAATCACATAAATCCCAGTGATTTTCCACGCTTGTGCGCGTCGCTCGTTCCAACCCTCATAAATATACTACATACACATGTTGTTGTTGTGTTACATGTGTGTAGCTGTAAAAAATCACGCGCAACGTCAACGCCAGCGTTGTCCTCATTCCAATCCATCAACTTTATCCCACGACAAGAAGACACGAAAAAACTCCCCTACAACATCGCCGTCTCCCTTCTTTCAGCTCGCTTATAGTAAATTGAATGCGCTCTTTAACACGGCAACAACACACATTTCACCCAAAAAAAAATATAAGAATTTCTTAATTTCTTTTGATTTTTGAGTTTTGTCAATTAATTTATACATTTTCTACCAATCGAAATTCCTTTGCACTGTTGCACCCTGCGCTGCGGTTCACAAGTTCGATACGTGAAAATCTGACAATTCGAAAGTGTAACGGCACTCGGCAACTGACACTTGGGCGCACGTTCGTTGCGCAGCTGCTGGCATTGCGCCATGCGCCCCTCGTGGCTCATTAATAGTTCCGGCCTGTAGCCGGAACCATTTGGCATTTTTCTCAACTAATTGCCGCGCCACTTCACCAGCCAACTCCCGGCGGAGCATCAGCTGTTGCTGTTGTTGTTGTTGTTGTTGTTGTTGTTGCAGCTGTGCGCTGCATCAGCCTATAAATTTCCAATAAACGTTGCGGCGCAACGCTCGTCGTCCATGAAGATTGCCAGCCACGATCGGCGTTCCTCACTCAAAGTGCAACAGCAACAGCAGCTTGTTGTTGTTTGTTTGTTTATGATATAGTTGTTGCAGTTGCTGTTGCTGGTGTTTGACTTGTAGTAGTTGTTGTGTCGTGTAGCGCATTGCAGTCTATGTGTGTGTGTGTTTGTGTGACACTAAAATATTAACTCCGTGGGCCGTTGTTGGGGCGTCCGCCTGTCGACAGTTCGTCAAAATCGCTTGCGATCGTCGAAATCTATTTTTGTACTGGCCGACGCGACCCCCTCGCTGTCATTTGTCGCTTACGCAATGCAGCGGATCTTTAATTTGTTGCTGGCATGCGGAAATCTCTTAGGATTTCGAGGGGCCGTTTGCAGCACTTCCGACATTTCGTAATTATGTTTCGAAAAATGGAACGGCAACAACAAGAAGAACAACAACACTATGTTGCAATCGGCTTGGCGCATTTGCTGTCTGTTTGTGTTGGCATTTGGCGCTGCGCGGTTCAAAGGACGTGTGAAGCGCTGAGTGGTGTTGTGGGTGTGTGAGGTCGACGCTAAAAGTGTCTGCCTGCTCGAATGTGTCTGTGTGTGTGTTGTTTTATAGTTTTGAACAACAGACAGCAACAAATGTGGGTCGCAGCGACCACACCGGACGTCTCTGGGGGGCGTTGTAATTTTGGTCTGAGGATGAATATAACGTTTCATGTGTTTGTCTTTGCAGTCGAGCGGCTCAAAAAAAATTAATAAAAGCATTTGTGGACATAACCGAAATTGAATTCGAAATTGGGGCGCGTTGTGGGCAATGAAGTTTAGAAATGGAGTCCAACGAAATGGTGGCCGCATAATTGAGTTTGTTAACGGTTTTTGAAGATTTTCTCATGGTTTTCATCTAATAATTGAATCATTACACTGTGCAACAAAAGTTAATCCATGACTTCGAATAAGATAAGAGTAAGAAACGCAACTAAATTGTTCAACAACTTATATTTTCTTTACTTCTTCTTCTTCTCTCTGCTTCTTCTCTCAAATTGGAATATGCAACAGGTACGTAAAATTTCGTTCTAAAATGGTGTAACCCGTTCGTTCTTTAAACATTCACCAACTTTTCTTTTTCTCTTTTCCCTCCATCTTCTTCACGCTGCTTCTTTTCTCAACTTTAAACATGACGAGTGCATAACGTGATTTTAAATAATAAAATGTACGTAAAATTTCGTTCTAAAATCAAGTAACCCGCTCGTTCTTAAATCATTCACCAACTTTTCTTTTTCTCCTTTTCCCGCCTTCTTCTTCTCTCTGCTGGTTTTCTTAACTTTGAACATGATAAAAGGAGTAAAACGTAGTTTCCAGCAAAAGGTACGTAAAATTTCGTTCTAAAATGGTGTAACCCGTTCGTTCTTCAATCAGTCTCCAATTTTTCTTTTTCTTCTTTTCTTTCTTCGTCTTCTCTCTGCTTGTTCTCTCAACTTGAGACATAAAAATGAGTGTAAAACGTGGTTTCTAACAAAAAGTACGTAAAATGTTTTTCTTAAATCAGTCACTTTCCCCTTTCCCTTTCTTTATATCCTTTTCTTTTTTCTTCTCCTCACTGCTTCTTCTCTTAACTTGAAACATATTAATTAGTGTAAAACGTGGTTTCGTGCAAAAAGTACGTAAAATTTCGTTCTAAAATCGTTTAAACCGCTCGTATTTAAATCATTCACCAACATTTGTTTTTGTTCTTTTCCTCCTTCTTCTTCTCTCTGCTTGTTCTCTCAACTTGAGACATAGTAAAGTGTGTTACAAGTTTTTTTGAGCAAAATGTACGTAAAATTTTGTACCAAAACCATTTAAATTGTTCGTTCTTAAATTATTCTCCAACTTTTCATTTTATTTTTTGTATACTTCTTTTCTCTGCTTGTTCTATCAACTGCAAACATTTTAATGAGTGTAAAACGTGGTTTCGAGCAAAAAGTACGTTTAATTTCATTCTAAAATCATTTAATCCATTCGTTCTCAAATCATTCTTAAACGTTTATTTTTCTGTTTCTCCTCCTTCGTTTTCCCTCTGTTTCCTCTCTCTCAAAGTGAAACATAGTAATGAGTATAAAACATGGTTTCCAGCTAAATGCACGTAAAATTTCGTTCTAAAATCGTTTAATCCGTTTGTTCTTAAATCATTCTTCAACTTTTCTTATTCTTCCATTTCGACTTCTTCTCTCTGCTTCTTCTCTCAACTTGAAACATAATAATGAGAGTAAAACATGGTTTCCAGCAAAAGGTACGTAAAATTTCGTTCTAAAATCGTTAAACCCGTTCGTTTTTAAATCATTCACCAACTTTTCTTCTTTTTATTCTTCTATTTCTTCTTTGAGGTTCTTCTTTCAACTATAAACATGTTAATGAGTGTAAAACGTCGTTTTGAGCAAAACATAAATCAAATTACAAACCGTATGAAAAGTTCACAAAATTGCTTAGAAATAAGATTCAAAACTATTTTCAAAACCGTCATAATTTCTTGTTAATAGTGTTTTTCGGCTGTTTGCAACATAATCTATTTAGAAATGGATAAACATTTGCTTTCGAATTGATGGTTTTTCATTTTTAAATATCTGTATTTTCTTTAGTATTTCTGTCAACTTTTGCTTTGGTGACTTTTATTTTTTTATCGTAAAATATTTTATATATTAAAAAAAATTTATTTTGTCAAAAAATTAGCCAAATCCGATGCGTATTTTTCGAGATATCAGCGTATATGATATGTAGTCTTTGTAGGTATGGAAACCTTGCAGTCTTTCTAGTGCTAAATAAAAATTTTCCTTTTCGTCTTTTTTCCCTACAACCCTCTTCTCCACTGTCTAGTTTACTTACTTCCTCTTTCTAAACTTTTCCATTTGTTTCTCCGTTTACTACTCAGTTTCAATTTAATTCCTTTGATCATTGACTTCAATTCCATTAACTAAGAGGGTTTCATTTGATTTGCTTTCCTCTCCCAGCAAACACTTCCGTCAGACGGTAGACGCCAGACGACCATGCAATCGTAATCGTGGGTGATACCGACGACCACTTACAGTGGAAACGGCAATGCCACTAATGATTATGTCGCTGATAGACATGAAATTTTATGCTGTGATGTCATCAGTCTCGACCAGTGGAATTAATGCAGTCCGTCTGTTGGTATGTCGGTCTGTCAGTCTCGGCTGCTCCTCCCCGTGCAGCCAGCTGGCCGCGCACGCACGTGGCGCACGAGTACGCTCGCACATCCGTCTGCAACTCGGTGCGGCCAAGTACGAATATGGCTTGCTGTACGTACGCGTCAGACTGTCGCGACCGGCTCGACGGCCAACGTGTGTGTGGGTTGGTGTTGACAGACAGCAGTAGGTGTGTTTGATACCCCAAGTGTCAAGTCGAGCGACAGAGCGGCACGTTTGCGTCGCTACGTACATCGGTTGTCTGGAGCGCAGACAGGCAGCATGACAGACAGGGCAGTGCGTATGCCGTGGCATACGCAAGCAAATGGCGGCGACGCACAGTTATTTTTAGATTTCTTAAAAAAAAAACAACTACAAAAACCGACGATGACAACTGCAACAGCAGACGACGTATTAGAAACGAATTCTTCAACAAATCAAAATATTTGTTGAAAGCCTCGTGTCTTGACTAACTTACGCCAGTAGCAGAGATGTTGCAAGGCAGCAGAAGCCACGCGCTGCAGACTCTTGGTATGAATTGAGGAATTTATTTCGGTAGAGCAACTGCTACGAGGCAATTGGGACTAAATGTTCCAAACAATTTCGAAAAAGGTTGCTGGGATATTATAAACGGAACGGCAATGGAGACCAAGCGGATGCTAAGGACACAAGGCGATAAAAATTGTACTCGAAGACGGTGATCAATTCTATCACGTGGGAAGAAATTATTTTTTAGAGGGAAATATTTTTCATGCATGGGAAGAGGTCGAGAAACGTAGACTTACAAAAAACTTTAAATAAGCTTTTGGATAGGTAGACTCATGATTCAAACCATTAAACCTCCTTGACACAAAAATTTCAGTCAAAATTGTATTAGGACGTCGATCCTCTCTGCCTTGTGGAAGAAAATAAGTCATTCCCCTCCATGGAGAGAGCTAAAGAAATTCATTCGTCGATTCACCAATAAGGCTTCGAAATCAGTGTAGTTACATCAGTGGCGCACAGAGGGCGGTTTAAACCCCCTAAACAAAAAATTGCTGCTACAAAATATAGTTTCGAATGGTATTCGGCTCAAAAGTTGTACGAAAAATCCCCCCAAAATTGAAATCCTGTGTGCGCCACTGAGTTAAATTTCCATACAAGGACTCAGTCTTCTCAGGATATAATCAAAAAGTGGAAAAATTTGACATAGTACACAAAGTATTAATTAAGTTAGCATCATCTCTTTCTAAGTCAAACCCTAAAACCCATAGACAGATACATCGATAGTTTCATTCTAAGTTAGATGTGCTTCAGATTGTTTCAGAAAGAAAAAGCACAGTAACAAGGCGCTTTCGACATTTCCTATATAACAAAGGCACCTTTTGGCCTTCGAACAATGTTCCCGAGTCGTACGCTATCCTAACCTTACTTAAACCTAACCAAGATACTGAGTTGGTAAGAAGTATTCACAACATTTTGAACGTTTCAAACATACTCGGTAAGCTTATTATAAGTCCAAGATCCTGGGTCTGTTTCAAATATTAACAACACTTTGAGCATTTCCAAATTTACTTGGTAAACTTTTTATCTTTCCCAGATCCTGGGTCTCTAAGAAATCTTCACAATACTTTGAAGGCTTACTGAAGTTTGATATGAATTCAAAAACTCGCTTCTTTGTGGTGCCGTGTTGCCAACATGAAAGCAAAACACAACCAAATTTTCATTCTATCTGGAACCAAGACAATTTTAGTCCTTTACTTCCTTTAGAGGTATTCTTTCCCTAATAGTCCATTGGAACAACTTGTTGACTTTGACACTTTCAGCTTATGTGGCTCTGTCATCAAAAGTAGTTGAAAGGACAAAACAGCATTTAGGTCTTCAATGGTTTTCACAAACTAAAGAAACACTCATTAGATCAATTGTAAGGTTAGGTTAGATTATAGAAGGAAAGTGTGCGGCATGCATTTCCACTCGGAGACCCTGTTAGGTCCTTTGTGATTCCCTTCATTTTTGAATCCGGTAGGGAAGGACCCCATCTGTTTGGTTCCCTCTAGATCCAGATGGGATCTTTTGGGAACCATTTGGTCTTGGCGAGGAATTTGTGTAGATCAGTAATCTGTGTTTTGGGACCATTTGGTCTTGGCGAGGGAATTGTATAGATCAGTAATCTGTGCATAAGCTATTTCCACAAGTCCATCGTAAAATCTGGCCTTAAGAGTTCGCAACCATTTTTCCTATAGTAATCGACAGTGGCTTATCAGATGCTCGATTGATTCCACTGCATCTTTGTCTTCGCAGCTTCTGCAGGTCAATTGTACTTTGCTACGTTCCGGGGACTTAGCCCGAGCTGTCTGCAACTTCGGGTATCTGTGTTTCTGTGGTAACTGAGTGAAAGAAATGCACGTTTGGATTCTTTCTTAAACAAAATATGGACTTTACATTCAGAAGTTACTTAGTGTCTGTTGGGAAAATGGTTGCTAAATGTTGTTCGTCCTCTGATTGTGATCAACCACAGAGCTAAGTTGATCGATGATAGTTGGAATAAAAGTTCTTCAAAGATCTTTAAGTATTACTTCCTTGGGCTTTAATGAAGTCTTAATATATTCTATGTAGGAATCTGTCGTTTCGGACACAGCAACATTGATCGATCTTCTTCTTATTGTGGTGAATCACAGAAGAACAATGGACAATGATTGTCGTTAATGAAAAAACTTTTAACAATTGCATGCTTGAGCTTAGTCTTACTATCTTCTATGTAGTAGTCTTTCATTTCAAAAGTAGCAACGTTGGTCTTTCTCTGATTGTGATGAATCACAGAACAACCGTGGAATTTGTTAGTCATAAAAAGTAAGAGAGTTCTTTAACGAGAGAACCTTTAACTATGGTTTTCTTTTACTGCAATTAAGTCTTAACATATTCTAGTAGTCTTTCGTTCGCAATGTCGATCTAATTTTGCATATCCTAATTTGTGCTCAAAAATGATCAAAAGATCCGTGAAAGTTTTTTAATGTCTTTAACCTATGGTAATAATATATATAAATAAGCCATAAGCTGCCATCAGACATATTCCAAAAATTGCCAACACTTTTAATAGTCACTCAGAGTGCGCTGACTTGTTGCTTCTTGAATGCTTCTAATGAAACAATCATTTCATGCTATCGATCAGTAACGATCAGTCGATTGCTGTTCATGTGTAAAGCTTAAAGAAGAAGGCAAACATGGAGAGTTAAATTGGTTAAGTTTTTAAAGTGTTTCATTGACGCAACGGCAACCATAAACTCAAAGATCAACCTCAACGAAATCATCTCGCGCACACACACACACACACGCAGACATATGAGGGCGCTCGAGGCACCACGAGCGTTGCTGCCTAACTGGGGCGCACATTAACCCATATAAACACACGTGGCTTTCAAGAGCGTGCAACTCGAAATTGTTTGCCAATTTTGTGCCGCTTTGATTTTGGCAAATAGTGCGCAGCAGCAGCAACAACACTAATTACAACAACAGCGGCAGCCTTTGTGCCTAACACAGGTAAATTCAAATTAAATTAATGAAGACACACGTGCGGGGCGTCCAAATGCGCAGCGTTCAGCGGCCGACCGCTTCGAAAGCGCGCTGGCGTCTGCATGAATTTGGGTCAATGATGAAGAGATGAATGTGTCATAGCACGACGACAGGCCAAGTGCGGAGCAAAAGGAATTGTGAGCGTGTAGTAGCTTAAATTTTGTCTGTAGCAATTGTTGCTATTACGGCCGACATTCGTGTAAAATTTTTTGATTTTTTTACTTTTTGTGAAAAAATTTGCCATTTGCTTTGGTTGTTTTTTTGGTTTTTTATATTTTAGATTTTATATTTATTTGTGACAAACATTAGCTCTGACTGACTGGTATCGTCCTTTTTTTTTTGTTTTTTTAAACTAAAGGAACGTTGAACGTGGCTTGCTTGGTTTGGTGTGTGTTTGTGTGTGTGTGCGTATATGTGTTTGTAGGAGCCGGTGAGTTGGCATAAGAAATTACTTGAGGTCGTATTTGCTTATTTTTCATAAGCACTGAAGAGCAAATAAAACAATAAAATCCAGTAAATGTGCTTAAAAATAAAATTGAATAAAAAAGTGCATAAGCATTGCGTGATAAATAATGACAAAAAGAAGAAAAAGTGTTGCAGGTTGTGAACTATCAATGCCGAAAGCTTTTCTAACGCGTGGTTTATGATGCTGTGCTACCCTCCCCAGTCCGCTGAATATTCAAACCAGAGGTTTTAGGTTCGATTCCTAGTTCGAACTGATTAAGCACTCATCTACTTCTATCGATATTTAAAAAAATGTACATGAGAATTGAGAGCAACTATGGATGAGAGAAAGAATGTAGAAAGTAAAAGCTTGAGACTAAGAATAAAGAGATAATAGGTTAATCAAAGACGTACAAAAATTAACACTGGAATGCCCAGTGGGGTCAAAATGGATGAAATGATTGAATTTAGGTTTTTTTACTATTTCTTTGCATCACTTTTTGGAATAACAAGTTTCGTGATTGTTACTATTTTTTTCAAACCAAGTTAAATCCAAACATAAAATATTTGTTAAAAACTATTTGCACAAACTTTATTTTTGACTTTGTGGAGATCTTTTGTGGTTGAGTCAATAATAAAAATGACAAGTTTTAGAGTCAACTGAACATATCGTAGGACATCAGTATTCCTGCAGTAACGAAAGACTCAAAGAGAGTTGGATTGATCAGGCATTCCAGTGTTGAAGATAATATAACACACCATCTCCCTGCAGTAACTAAAGGGTTAAGAGTTAAGGTTGGATTTACCAGGCATTCTAGTGTTAAAGATAACATGATACACCAGTGTCCGTAGCAAAAGGGTTAAGGAGAGTTGGATTGATCAGGCATTCTAGTGTTAAAGATAACATGACACACCAGTGTCCGTAGCAAAAGGGTTAAGAAGAGTTGGATTGATCGGGCATTCCAGTGTTTAACATAACATGGCACACCATGTCCCTATAGTAACAAAAGGGTTAAGGAAGGTTGGATTGATCGGGCATTCTAGTGGTACAGATAAAAAGTAGAAATGAAAAAATGATTCAGAATGAAAGTAAACCAAATAGATTAATAATGAATTTTTGGATGAAAATGAAGATTAACAGAAAAGTAGAATTGGGAGAAAACTCAAAGCAAGAATGAAACAAGAGACAAAGATGAGAATGAAGAAGGACGAAATTGAATACTAACAGAAAAGTAGAAATGGACAAAACTCAAAACAAGAATAAATTAAAAGACAAAGATGAGAATGAAGAAAGACTAAATTGAACACTAACAGAGAAGTAGAAATGGACAAAACCCAAAGTAAGAATAAACCAAGAGACAAAAATTAGAATGAAGAAGGACGAAATTGAATACTAACAGAAAAGTAGAAATGGACAAAACTCAAAACAAGAATAAATTAAAAGACAAAGATGAGAATGTAGAAAGACTAAATTGAACACTAACAGAGAAGTAGAAATGGACAAAACAAAACAAAACAATAAACCAAGAGGCAAAAATGAGAATGAAGAAGCACGAAATTGAAGACTAACAGAAAAGTAGAAATGGAGAAAACTCAAAGTAAGAATGAAACAAGAGACAAAGATGAGAATGAAGAAGGACAAATGGAGCATAACAGAAATGAGTTTCATACTCAGGACAAATGGAAAAGAAAAACTCGGACTGGAGGAAGAGAAGATAGAAAACGTGCTGTCAGTACGAGTAGAAGAACGAAATGAAAGCTGGATTTAAATTCAAGTCAAATAGGAAGCAGATAATAAAAATAAAAAGAAAACCTCGATAAAAACAGTGCGAAAATAAACATAAAGGTAGGGATTCAGCAAAGATCGAACAAAAACGAAAACATGAATAAAATCGTAAACGAAGTAGACAAAAAATAACAAACAAAAGTTATGTGCTGTGTTGGGATATAGAACAGTAAGCAATTCCTAACGGAAGAAACTCTCAGCGTGAGACAGAAAGCACACTGACAGACAGTGGCGAGCACAAGCGGAGAGGGGGTTTTGGGGGTTTAAACCCGCCAAACACAAAAACTTCTAGAAAAAAATATGGTCTAGAATGGTATTCGGCTCAAAAGTTGTACGCAAACCACTCCCCTAAATTAAATAGCCAGGACAGCTCGATCAGCTCTGCTGGATGGTGATCGAATCATAAGAAATATTGTGTTAAAATATTTAATGCTACTCGTTCAGTCCATCAGTCAGTTTGGTGTTTGTGGGTTTGCGTTTTTTTTCTTTTTATTTTATTTTTTGTTGTAGGTAGTTTGAACGGCAAACAGTTTAAAAATAGATTTGTAAATTTATTATGTAAAAGCTTCTAGACAAATGATTTGAATTGAATTAAAAAAAAAATAAAACCAAGCAACCACCAAAAACTGGAGTTGAATTGTACTTGAAAAGTCAAGTAATTTCGACACACCAACAAAATGTGCCAATGACAAAATTCAAGTTTGCATTCAAACAAACAAAAATCACAAAACAAATAAAAATGCTGAGACCGCAAACAGAACACAACAATAAATTAGCTGTCGAATGTTGGCAGCGACGCGCCGCAATTCAAAACCATTAATTTCATTTAACACTCCTTTTCTGGTCAATAACCCGAGCAACAACAAAAACAACAAATAACCACAACAACAAAAATAACCACAAATCAGCATGCAAAGCGCAGCGAGTTTATTCTTACAGACAGACAGACCAAACCGTTGACTGAACTGACTGAACAGTCGAGAGCATCCTGTCACAGTCGACGTTGCAAACAAACCCAAACAAAATATCAATTCGGCTACAACAACAAAAACAACAACAATAGAACCAACTGCTGAATGATCGCATGTCAAGCAGCGACTTGAGCATTGATGAGTTTCCTTCGCTGTTGCCATTGAATTGTTGCTGTTGTTGTTAGGCTAAGTAAACAAAGCATCAAAAATGACAACAACAAAAACAACAACAATAAGAAAAAAACGCGGCACTTGCAACGTTGTTGCATTCCTTATAATCATCAAATTTTGATGGGACATTTGAGAGTCGCTTCAATGAATGCGCGCGCCTCAAAGTTTGAATGAAACGACCGACAGTCTGAATGTCTGGCACAGTCACTGCGTGTGTATGTGTGTGTGTGTGCAAAATGTTTGCACAAAAAGCAATTTGTTTTTTTTTCACTGTCTCTCTTCTGTATTTATAAACTTTGAAGTGTTGGCATTCGATTTCAAATCGTTGAAATGAAGATCAACTGTTGTGGTTTTTGTTGTTATTGTGTTTGAGCAACTAATTGGCATTAATTTTTGGCAGCACATCAAATCTGCGGGTTCAATAAAATTTCATTTTTCAAACATGATTTTGCAAATATTTATTGCATTTTTTTGTTTGTTTTGATGGGTTAAACAGTTTTGCAATAAATGAAGCAATAAGTGTGAGAATTTTATGAAATTTGTTGTCGTGCCAAAAACACAACGTTAATTTTTTGAAATTTATTCAATTAATTTTTCATAATAATATTTAATTGTTTTCTGTTCAATAATGTCAAAGCTAAATTGGCTTTAAAGTAATGTACGAGGCAGCAATTTTCACAAGTTAATGAATTGATTAACTGAATTGTTGAGCAGTTAAATTGAATAGTGGTAGAAAATCACGTGAATTAATTTTGATTTAATTTTGAAATGTTTTTCTTTTCGAGTTTTAATTTCATTTTGAAATGTTTCTATAATTTAATTTTTCTTCAAGAAATGAATATTTATTTTAAATATTAGAACAATCCAATTTAGATCAAATATGCAATTTTTTGTTCCATGAATTGTTTTCATTTTGCAGGTACTGTGCTACGTCCTTTTCCGGACCATAAAAACTAGTATTCCCTTTTGAAGAAAAAATAAAATGTGGCTTATTTTCCCTTTGCTGATCTGAATCTTTGACACGCGCTCAAACAAAACTGGCTCAAGCAATTACAAAACTGTCTGAGAAGTTTTTTTAGTATGAAATCTTATCTTTCTAACGTGTCCATCTTTGATGTGTGCTCAAACAAAACTGAGTCAAGCAATTACAAAACTGTCTGAAAAGTTTTTTTTAGTAATGAAATCTTATCTTTCAAACGTGTCCATCTTTGATGTGTTCTCAAACAAAACTGAGTCAAACAATTACAAAACTGTCTTAGAAGTTTGTTTAGTATGAACTCTGCACGCTCAAACAAAACTGACTCAAGCAATTACAAAACTGTCTGAGAAGTTTTTTTTAGTATGAAATCTTATCTTTCTAACGTGTCCATCTTTGATGTGTGCTCAAACAAAACTGAGTCAAACAATTACAAAACTGTCTGAGAAGTTCTTTTAGTACGAGATATTATTTTTCTAATAAAATCTATTATAACCCAAACACATTTATACATCGCGAGATATAGTAAAATTACAACATGCATCTTTTGGAAAAGTAATAACCACTTTTTGTCTTTAGTGCACTGTTGAAAATAATTTTTTCCATATATCCGGAATTTTTTCACAATAAAAATTACAACTTCTAACTATATAAAAAATCAAACAAAATGACTGTGTTTCTACTTTTTAGGTTTTAATAACAATCAAAAATACTGACCCAATTGACAAATGTACTTCACACACGAGAACAAACGACACCCACGACACAGACCCTGCACGTTGAATTTTAATGAGCTGAATTCATATTGTGCGAGTTCATAAATTCATCATAGACTATAAGAACTGTCAAATTCAAACAACAACAATAAAGTGCAACAGTCAAAGTAATGAGCCATTGCCGAAAGCCACTTATCAAACGGTCATCTACATACAAATTTCTATGTTTTGAAATTTCCATAATTGCTAATGAAACCCTAATTAATAACCACACGCTGTGCTGCATGCATGCACCAACCAACACTGCAACAGTCGTGACGGTCGGACAGCAGATTGTCAGTACCTTCAAAACTAAGTATAATAATAATGGCAATAATAATGACAATAATAATAATATCAACGATACAACAAAAATTGTGCTGCCGCATTTGTCAACCCTTCCGATTGTATTTGTTGGAACTGGTTGTTGTTGTTGTTGTCGTTTTGTAATATCACTCAAACGCTCAATTAAACCGATATATGTATGGCTGCCAGTTGTGTTGCAGACGATGTATGTGTGTGTGTGTGTGTGTATGTGTGTGAGACGGATGCATGCGGCGAAAACCATAAAATTTACTACAAATTAATTAATACCCATTTAAAAGTAGTAAAAATTACGAGCAACAAGCCCCCATGGCTTCAAAACCCGCACAACAACAATGCTACAGCAACAAAAAACATAAATACGTAGAAGAGAGAAGAGTATAACAGGAGCAAGACGTTGGAAGGGGAGACGAGGGATAGAAGCACAAAATTGACATTACCAAATATGCAACACATCAGAGAGAACAACAACAACAACAACGACAACAATACATTAAGCCATAACAACACACACACAAACACAGACACTGACATAGAAAGAAGCGAACGCGCCTACAGACTCAAGCACGACACATTAAACAATGCCAAAGCAAAGCCATCAACAGTCGAGCGTCACCACAGTCACCCAGTCAGTTAGTCAGTCAGTGAGCCAAACAGCCATCAAACCATCAACGCAATCAGCTGTTAACTGAAGTGTAAAATGTCGTGTTGTATTTGCGGTGCGGCGGCAGCGAATGTGTACAACCAGTACAAGAACAATAACAACGACCAACACCAAAGCGCATCTTTTTCATGGGCCATAACTTGCAGCCTGACGTACAGACGACGAGCCCTAAAATAAACTTTCAACTGAAACATGACTTTTTTATGCTTCTTCTTCTTCAATTGTTGTTGTTTTTTCAAGTATTTTACTTTTGTTTAATGATCTTCAATTTGTTATAGAAATTATCATTAACCAAAAAAAAAAACAACAAAAAACAACAACAACGCACACGCAGTCATAAAAATGAACACAAATTGGCCGAGTTTTAGGGCCGCGCAGACTGTACTCAACCAACAACAACAGCAAAAGCATAATTAGTTAGATTCCGAGCGATTAATCGGCATCGGCTTCGGCTAGTATCGGCCAATAAAATTGGTATCGGCATCGGCCAAAAAAAAAGAAATCGGCCGTTTTTGGTCGATGATCGGCCTATTTTTCTGCTTTAATTTTTTTGTTTTCATTTTTTGTACCAACGGGTTCTTGTACCCCTTTTCAGTAGTGTATTTTTAGATACTGTTTAAAATAAATGTTTCCTAGAAATGTTTTTTTAAAACTAGGTATTCTTAAAAACACAGATTTTCTCGAAATGTCTATGCATTTCGTCTCTTAATGTGGATATCAGAAGAAGGGGCATTTAATTTTTCAATCTTATCCTTCTTTTTTAATTGGAAGCATTTTTTAACAGGCCTTTTATTTTTTCCAAATTTGTTTTCTGACTTCTTCCCACTGCATCTGTACAACGGGTCGCAATTTGAGAGTACAAATTTTAATATAAAAATCGTAATTTTTAGTTGAATAAAAAACTGAATTTGTATGCAATATTTACGTCACTATTTTTGTTTCTCTCTCAGTGGATAAATGTGATATATTTTTTTGTTTTATTGCATGTTAATGTATTAGAATTCTGAATTCTCTTGTTATTTTATTTAGTTTTTAATTATTTCTTTTCTCGTTGTTTTGTTATTTTGTGATGAATATTACAAAAAATATGTAATAGTTTCTTTTGTTATTTTATAAAATAGACTGTGTTGTTGATTGAATTCATTCGTGTTATTTTTTTCTATGTAATCGGCATCGGCATCGGCCGATTTTCGCCCTTTCGGCCGATTAATCGGCATCGGCATCGGCGAAAAAATTTAGTATCGATCGGACTCTATAATTAGTAGTTGACGTACAGTTGACAGTGCGCTGCTGCTGGTATTTTGTTGCAATTGTTGTTGTTGTTGTTGTAATTTTGCTTTACCCATTCCAACTGCGAGTGATTTAAGTGTGAACATTTTAATCGACCTCAACATTCTACACACTTATTGCAGCCGCCGTTTCGATTTGATTGCTGGAAATATTTTCATATTGCTGCATCTGGCAACAACGGAAATTGTGCATTTTTTTCTCATCGTAAAATATTTATTAATGTTGCATTCCTCATTAGCCAATTAGGCGCATTCTAATTGCAATTAAATTATGGCTGGTGTGCGTTGTGGCCGAAGAGCGGCGCGCACAAAAACCAAAAGGTTAACTAATTTAATTAGCTTAAAACAAAAAACAAGCTAATATCAAATATAACAACAACAACACCAATCAAATTGCAATTTAGTTTGTGTGTGTGTGTGTGTTGGCGAGTCGGCAGTAGACTTTCAAATTCAATTGAAATTTTTTTCGAATGGTATGCGGACATGTTGTTGAAAATCCGTTATGCAACGCAAGCTCGATTTTTCTCATGCTGCAAAGTGTGTAATGATAGCGATTAGAACTAATGCAAAAATGCTATAAAACTTGCGAAGCGTGAGAAAATAGTTGATAGTTGGATTAGGGAGAGTAGTAAAGAATTCAGACGTGAGAGCGATCGAAGCAGTCGATATGTTGTTCTATGAAACTGATCTTCTGTTCTACACGCCTTGACAATGCTAACAAAAAGTGTTGGAAGCAACTTTATTATTGATCCGAGGGGATCGCCTGGTCAAAGACGCTAAAAGTCGACAGAGAAGGTGCAAGTGTTCTCTCCCTGAAAAAGCCTATAAACGATATCCGAGATGGTATGCGTGGTCGTTGATTATTTTCTTTACTCTAAACCAATTAACCGATGAAGCCCACAAAAGATACGAGTTACAAAAATGACTCTTTTATTACTTTCTTTTACATTATTCGTCACAAGGAAGCCTACAGTAGGAAGCCTACATAGGAACAATAGGCGATTTTTTGCCATTTTCCTTTCACACTTGAAGGGTTTGGCATTGCCATCCTTGTAATTTTCATCTCCTGCATGTGGATACGGATATAAGTAGATGAGTGTTTCGCCAGCACGAGCTAGGAATTGAACCTAGAGCCTTTGGTATGAGAAGCCAGCGCGCTACTCGCTGAACTATTCAAGTGGAACTGATCTATGAAATGACTTTCTCCTAAATCTTAAAAAAATACTGAAATTTCCTCCCAAAAGTTAAAAAAATCTCCTAAAATTTTTTTTCATATTTTGCGTCATTTAAAAAGAATTAAACTTCTTACAAAAAAATAAAAATATATAGCTACTTATATTAAAAAAATTAAAAATTTAAATTAATTACAAAAAAAAATTGCATATGGGATTTTTTTGGCTTTGTTTCCCAAGCAGGCCTCTAGGCCTTCTACTTTCTACACCCTCTATCACGCCTCCTATTGACATGAACATTTTTTCCCCGAAAAAATATTACTTTTCTACCACAAAACTATAACTGGTAATTTTTTTGCCAAAATATGTTTTGTTGCCAGTGTTCCCAATACATCATACTTCGTTATCCAAAAATTTCCCAAAAATCCACTAAGGATCCGAAAAATCCCATATCATAAATATAAATCTCCTAAACGTTCTCCTAAACAATTCTTCCTCCTAAAAATTCTCCTAAAAGGCCAAGAATCTCCTAAATCCAGGAGGAAATCTCCTGATCTGGCAACACTGAACTGATCACCAGCTCTTCTCGCCATGGCAAAAACCCACAAAAGGTGTCAGAGGCGACGTTGATCAATTTCTGGACTCTACGTTTCTTGATGAAGCACACAAAAGATATTAGAGGTGACTCTTTTATTACTTTCTTTTACACTTTTCGCCATAACAAAGCCTACAGAACTTTTCAGAGGTGATCACTGTTGGCCCTGATCATAAGTTCTACTCTATATTTCTTGAGCCTTGAAGCCTTCAAAGGGCATCTGAGGTGCTTTCTTTAGTCGCTGTAATTTACAAATGAGCAGAGGTCCATAAAACTGGTCTTCTTACTTCTTAAACTGCTATAATGAAACCTACCAAAGATTTTAGAGGTTATTTCTGTCGCTCTACTCCACTCTATATTTGTTGTTGTTGTTCTACTGCATATGTCTTGAGCCTTGAAGTCTTCAAAGGGCATCTAAAAAGTTATTTTTAGTCGATGTATTTTTACAAATGAGCAGAGGTCCATAAAACTGCTCTTCTTCTTATCATACCGAAGCCTACAAAAGATTTCAGAGATGATCTCTGTTATTTCTGATAATTTGCTCCACTCTAAACCACTTGATGAAGTCTACTAAATACATTTGAGATGATCTCTATTGTCGCTGTTTTTTTACATAATTATAAACAAAGGTCTATAATACTCTTCATCTGCTTTTCTTGCCATGACAAAGGTATGAAGACCATAAAAGATATCAGGGGGTTGTCTGTATTAACTGATCATCTACTCTTCTTGCCATTATTAAGCCTATCCAAGGTAGGTATCAAGGTCAAAGTTGAAGAAGCCCTGTTATCTCTTGGTGTGACCAAATGGAGAAGGAGCGCGCAAAGTAGAGGCGCCTGGAGAGAAGTTTTGCGGCTGGTCATAACCCGATAACGGGTTGTTATGGCCAGTTAAGTAAGTAAGTAAGTAAGTAAGGTATCAGAGGTGTTGTCGTTGATCATTTACTCCGAATTTTGAGTTGGTCTCTATTGTCGCTGCATTTGTACATATGAATGATTAGAGGTCTTTAAGGCTGATACTTTCCTCTTCGCTCCATAACGAAACCTACAAAAGTATGTCAGAAGTGATCTCTGTTGTCGTTGGCTGCCCTCTATATTACTTCATAGAGCCTATAAAATATATGTGAGTTGGTCTCTGTTGTCGCTGCATTTGTATGAAGGATTAGTGGTATCTAAAACTGATCATTTGCCTTGCCGAAAAATATAAAAAGTGACTAAGGAGAACAGAACTTGTATCATAACATAACAGCACTGGTCCACCTTTAACTCTAAGCATACCTGAACATTAACATATCTCACTACATATACGACAATACATCAGCATAGGCATTGCGATCTGACTCTAGGTAGACTTTATCTGAATCTAGACAGTTAGAGGATCTACCGAAGCTGCTTTAGTAACAAAAAGCAGAGGTCTAAAAACTGGTTATTTGCCTTAATAAATTTTATAAAAAGTGACTGGTATCATAACATAGCCTTCCACTCTAAACACACCAGAACATTTACATATCTTTCTGAGTAAACAGCACATCGGAATAGTCATTACGATCATAAAAGAAGACTGTCTCTTTGTAGACTGCGTCTGGATTTTGACAGTTAGAAGATCTGCCAAAAATGGAAGATCAAGCAAAGGAGGAACTAATAAACTGCAAATCTTTTGTTCTATCACTGTTTGCCTCTCTAAATACAACTAGAAAATCTTACAGTGATCCATCTTTAATGAACTGGGTGGACAAGAAGTACACCAATATTAGAGTCTTGCCAAGGTTTAGGCTACAATCTAATTGGCTTCTCTACTCGCGCACCACATCACATCACATCACATCACTTCACTCTACTTTATTCTGCATTATCACAATCTCACCACTTGCTGGCCTAAGTTATCCTTTCAACAAAGGCCTCAACGACCACTTTAACCTAACCCCAAACACTATCAGAGATTTCTTGTACGATTGGGGCATCATTTTGATGTTCTCAACGTTCCAATAGGAGTTACATACGTACATAATTTGTTATTTGTAATGAATATTGTCTGAGATCAAGTCTACGCACAACAATTACCGAGATGGCAGCTCTTGCCACGACTGACAGAACCCGATCGAGCTGGCAACCTGTCACCGGCGAACCGGGGCAGGGTTCTCTTTTTGCAATTTTGTTGTTTCGTTTGATGGGCTGGGTGCGCACAGCCAAAAACTTTTAAAGTAAACCATGCTTTCTAAATATTTTTGAGTAAATCAAATATAAACATTAACAAAAACTACAATGAAGAGCGTATCTTAAGAAACAAAGTCCAGTACAGTGGTACAGCTAATTTTCAGCAATTTTTTGTTGGTTGAAAATCGAAAAACTGAAGACTCTCATTGCAAATTTAATACAACTACAAAATTTTTAACGATTTCATAGCTTATACTGGCCAACAAGGTCCACTGTCTGGGCTTTCCCATACGGGCTGCGGCCACAACAGTGCGTCGCTGCTGTTGCTTTGCATTCACCAAACATGTATTTATATTTATAAGAGTTTTTGTTGTATTTGCAGCTTATCGTTTTGCCAATCGATGACGCTGTACGGTGTCCATTCATTGTGCGCTGCTGTCCAACCATTCACAGTTGCTGGCTGAAGCGGCCGGCGGCAACTTGCACACCGACTCATTTATTAATTTTCTGCTATTATTTATAACCAACAGCAACAACCACTACAAAAACAACAAACAAGCGGCAAACAATCCAACAAATCAATGACCTTCTCGAATAAAAAAAAACGGCAACAGCGCAGGTAAAAAACTGCAACACAAATACAACAACAATGAATGAAAGAAAATAAAAACAATGCCACAAACTTCTAATATTGGAGCAAAGTGTTTAAGTAGAATTTTTGTTTGGTTGATTGTGTGTTTGTTTGTTTGTTTACTTTTTATATTCGCTTTCATTTTGGTTGCTTTGGAACGACCGAAAACGTTTTCGTTTCATTTGAGGTGTGGTTGTTGCATTCGCTGTACTGGTTCATGTTGCTGTTGTTAGGTTTCCTAACAAATGTATTGAGTCATTGACCGATAATATCAGGGATTCAAGTGTATGCAGCGCAGTAAACGCAGCAAAATAATAGCAACAACAAGAACAATGAAACCTCGAAAGTCAACGAAAGCATTTGGCAGCAGCGAGTGTGGAATTTTTGAAGTATTGTTTTACGATATTAAATGGATTTTGTCTGATTTTCTTATTATGTTAACCCTTTCGCTACAGGTTTTTACTGGGGAAAGTTAAAATTTTAAATTTTACATCTTAGGCTTCTATGTGGTTATATTAGCAACATTCCATAAGAAAATTTTTAATTTTTATACTCGGACCCTGTATTTTAGAGTGTTTTTCTATGAGAGCAACCACATAGTTGTGGCTGTAATAATTTCTTAAACATAAAACTTTTTACGCATAACGAAAATTTGAATATTTCTTCATTTACTTCAGCCAAAATTAAAAGAAAAAAAAGTATCTAAATTGAAAGAAAACGTAAAATTAAAAGGTTCTCTAATTTTTTCTGCTTCTTCTTCCTTTACTATGTCAAGATATATCATTAAAAAACGTGTATACTTCTCTTTTTTAAACTTAAATATTCAGTTTATTAATTTTATATTTTTCCTAAAACTTCAAACTATTCTAAAGACCAACAAAAAAATGTATTCTTGCAACCATAGAGGATGCAGACATCCACAAAGTAGCATGTTGCCATATGGCAACAAAATAGCGAAAGGGTTAATGGCAAAGTGCAATGCTTAAAAGTGGGCGTGGTTGGTGCTATATTTGGTATTTCTGCATCTCGACAGAGACTTTAGTCGTCGCTGAAAGTTTACTCGAGGCTGCGAAAAACTGCATCCAGGGCAGTGGTGCACACAGGATTACATTTGCTTTTTAAAATCATATTTTCCAACCAGAATTTTTGTAACAAACCTAAATATATTTTGAAAGTTTGAACCCTTTCGTGCTCCCCTTAGGCTCTTGACTTCAAAGGTCCTTTTCTTAAGTATTTTGTGTAAAAACTATATAGAAAACCATATTTTATATAAAGAATCCAAGCACTCGAAACCCCTAGAAATCTTCTTTGACCTAATCAGAGCCAGTCAGAGAATCGAAAGAAATTATATTTTAATTTTTTCTTACTATGCACTTCTCATTTCTTACTGTACGTTCCGCTTAATTTTTTCACTCGTGTTTCCTTTCATTACTTTGATTTAATTGTTGTTTTAATTGTTTAATTGCTTATCAGCTGCTTCGAGGCAATAAACGAAAATCGTGTGAAAATGTTTGAAAAGGCATGACGACGAAACAGCTTGACAAATTAAACAACAACAACAATGCAAACCCATGCAAACATTTAAGCCCAAAAAATTCAAATCGCTCTGTGATTGCATGGGTTGTGTCTGTCACATGGCAACAGCGCACGCGAAGGTGTCAACGATCGACACGTGCACCCGCCGATCGAGCAGGGCGAGTCGATTCGCGTCGACTGTGCACCCGATTGTGGTTTCAGCAAATGCTCAGGTGTCAATGACAGCTGTGGCTGGCTACGCAATTCAGCGATTTTACGATTGTTTTCAATAGACGTTCATACAACACTGCAAACGATCATAAAAAATAGCTCTGTGAACGACTTAAGCCATGCAAGACTCATAAAAGTACCGCAATTTTTAACTAAAACCTCGATGTGTGAGAGAACTGTCATATGACATCAGCTGGAGGCAATCAGGGAATAAATACATGCAAATAAAAAAAGGGGTTTAAATAGGCGACCTGACGAGAAAATGCTTGAAATTTTTACTAACAACAAAGTAGAAAAAATTAAAACAAAATACAACTTAAAACAAAAATAAGAAAAGAGTAAAGAAAAATCTATGCCAAGCAACACTAAGTAGAAAAATTAAAAAAATTTAAAAAAAAATATTATAAATAATAAATAAGAAATAGTCAACCAAAACCACCCTAACCCATTCAAAGATCATTGCAACCCGCAAGAAAATCTCAACAATCTACGCAAAAGTATTCGCTGCTCTCATTGAGTTCTCGTTCCCGCCAGTTCTACGCGTTCCACTCTAACGCCTTGGGGTCGCCACAAAGTCTGTGTGGAATTTTAATGATACAATAAATAATATAAATAATGATGTAAGCGGCTTAAAAGTTAAACGGGAAAATTTCACCGCCACTTCTAGCAACGCTTTGATGTTGAAACGTTTTTGTTGTTTAGCCGCTTTGAAGCGGCGCTGTTGAACGAAGAGTTCTTCAACTCTTTGAAATGTAGATTTCAGTTTTCAGCTCATTGTGCTTCCTGCTTTGTTTTTACGTTTCGAACTATGCTCAGCTAAAGGCAGACGATGTGGCAAAAAATTCCTAGTCAGACTCACAAAACCAATGAAATACAAATTTCGAATAAGCAATCAAAAATGCAAAGAACGCGATCATAGTTTGCAGAGAATGAGTAGAGTGGAATAGAGTAGAGTGGAGTTAAATGTTCGAAGGGTTTCGGTTTTGAGTTTTGATTCACTTGTTTTGTGTTTTTTGTTTTCATTTGTTATTAAATAAATTTCAATTTAATTAACACACTAAAACGCCACACCAGACAGAAAGCCATTCATGTATATAGGCTGAACTGGATTTGTTGTTGCTGTCATTGTTGTTGTTGTCGTTGATTTATGGTTTGATTGTTAACTACAGCTGGTGTTTTCGCATAAATTGTATTTTGAGTGGTGATTTTTTTGGGGAAATTTGAAGCGTCTTTTTAACAAAAATTTTATACACAATGATGCGAAATTTGATTCAGTTGATGTTTTTATTTACAAATTCAAGTTTAACTTCAAATTCGGGACTGGTCTGATCCAATAAAAGTGCTCAATTTATAAATTCAAGAGTTATTTCAAAGTCTGGACTGATCTGTTCCAATAAAATTTGTCAATTTAAATTTGTTTTCTGTGCAAGTGGCAACTCTGAATTTTGACGACTCTTGCGATTAGTAAAAATTAATTGCTACACAAAGGAAGAATACGTTTCCATTGTGAAAACAATCGATTTAGAAAAGCAACGATTTCCAGTTTGAATGATCTTCCGAATTTCGAATGTCAACTGGTCACCGAAATACTAACAGCAAACTTCGAATTTAGAAAGGCAAACTAAATAAATATCCGAAATATCCACTCCGAATTTTATTTCATTTCACTTTGAATACTGAATTTCAACGTAACATTGAATTTTAGTTTAAAATGTCTCTAAAACTACTAAAAATTGTACTCCGAATTTTACTCCGAATATTGTTCTCATTTAAGAAGGCAGACGCGACAAATATTTTGCTTGAATTTCAAATTGTATTACTTGTATTACTCCGAAGAACACTCCGAATGTTATTTTTATTTCACTTTGAATAATAAATTTAAACGTAACATTGAATTTTAGTTAAAATTTTTTCTAAAAACTACTTCAAATTATACTCCGAATTTTTTCCCGAAGCTTGTTCTCATTAAAAAACGCTAACTAGACAAATATTTTGCTTGAATTTCAAATTGTATTACTTTTATTACTACGAATAATACTCCGAATTCAATTTTCATTTCACTTTGAATACTAAATTTGAATGTAACATTGAAGTTTAGTTAATAATTTCTCTTAAAACTACTCCGAATTTCACTCCGAATCTTGATTTCGTATAAAATGGCAGACTAGATAAATAATTTGCTTCAATTTAAAATTGTTTAACTTATATTACTCCGAATAACACTCCGAATTTGATTCTCATATTACTTCGTATGCGAAATTTCAATGTAACATTGAATTTGATTTCAAATTTTTTCTAAAAACTACTCTGAATTTTACTTCGACATTTAGTTTTTCCGAACCTTTATTTCATGTAAGAAGACAAGCTATACAAATATTTTGGTTGAATTTCAAATTTTTTTACTTATGTAACTCCGAATTTTCTTTTCATTTCATCTTGAATATTAAATTTCAATGTAACATTAAATTTCACTTCAAAATTTCTCTAAAAACTACTTCCAATTTTACTTCGGATTTCTTCTCAGAATCTTCAGACTAGGCAAATATTTTGCTTGAATTTCATTTTCATTTTACTTTAAATACTAAATTTTAATGAAACATTGAATTTTACTTTAAATTTTCTCTAAAATCTACTCCGAATTTATTTCCGATTTTCGTTCTCATGTAAGAAGACGGACTAAACCAATTTTATGCTTGAATTTCATTTCACTTTAAATACCTACTAAATTTCAATGTATTATTGAACTTTACTTCAAATTTTCTCGAAACACTATTCCGAATTTTTATCTCAAGTAAGAATGCCCACTAGACCAACTTTATGCTTGAATTGAAATTTGTTTAACTTATATTACTCCGAATAACATTCCGAATTTCATTTCTATTTCACTTGAAATACTTAATTTCAATGTAGCATTTAATTTTACTTTAAATTTTCTCTAAAACCTATTCCGAATTTTACTCTGCATTTTGTTATTTTGTAAAAAGGAAGCCAAATTGACTTCAACGAGGCCTTTAATTATTTTAGCTATGCAGACTTTCTGAAAGAAAATCTTCCGTAACCTTTACCATTTTTAAAGGCAAATTAAATAAAAAAACAAATACAGTCGTGTCTGGGTATAGTGAACACCCGATATAGTGGACACGTCGATATAGTGAACACCCAAATTTGACATGGAACCTCTAAATATTGAACAACATTTTGAAAGCAATTTCAAACAAAAAACAAAAAGTGTATTTTGAGCAAATAAAACGAGTTTTTGAACAAAAATGTTAACCTTGTTAACTGTGAACAGGCCTAATTAGTTCACTATATCCAGACACGACTGTATTGTCAAAACTTTTAAGCCTTTTTTGAAGCATAACTCCATAAAGCAATTAAGGAAAATTTAATTTAATATTAATATAAAAAATAATATAATATTAATGGCACTTAAAAAAAAAATCATATACAGCAAAACCCGCTTAAGTTCCTAACCTATAAAAGTAAATTTTTTGAGGAAGTAAAATAAATCAAATTTAATGAATAACATTTTGATTATTTAAGCAGAGTAGGTATCAAAGATGGGGCCTAACTTAACCAGGTTTCACTGTAGTCACATTAGTGTTATACAACTCGAACAATACTTTCTTTATAGCCAACGTTCAGTATTTTTGTTCAAGTCGCTGAATATTTTGCATATCGATTTCGAATTGCATCTCAACTCAAATGCCAATGCCAACAATATTTTAATCAACGTAAATATCAAAATGTATTCGCACGACAAACAACTGTCGGTAGAAACCAGACAGCAGCGTCTACCGGCTGTTGGGTGCTGGAATCTGTGAGTTTGAACAGGTGGCTGCCAGGGCGTTGAATAAAATTTTGAATTAATTCAAAAATAGTTAAGTGCGATTGTATATGATCGAAATGTTCATTCATTCTTTGACATGCCACGATTCGATTCATTCATAGCGTGCGAGTTAGTTATCTTATTAATAATTGTGTAATTATTAAATAAATTGTTCGTTATTCATTGCGCTAAACCATTTTAAAAAATACTTTTTAATTAATAAGAAAATAAAAAAAAACATTCATTCATTCATACATTCATTCATTTATCTGTCACACGTTCATTCATTTCTCTACTCAAATCACTCTCAGCTAATTTCTTGATAATGAGCTCCAAGCGTTTTTCAACGCACTTTTATGTCACACACACATATACACACACACACACACACACACATGCACACAACTTGTACCATTTTACAGTTGTTTTGCTGTTGTTATTGTTATTATTATTATTCTCAATGTTGCCTTTAATTTGATTGTTGTTGATGTTGTTTGCGTTTTTCAGCCAGCTTTCAATTGACGTCAATCATCGGCGGTGCTGGCTGCGATAGTAGTCGTCGATAGACACCGGCAGCACACCTCAACTAAAAACCCAACAACAATGCCACTATTTTCGCTGCAAAACAAAAGCACCGCCCATACCAGCCACCTGCCCCTGGCCCATCATCACCAATAAGCAAAGCAAAAAGCACGAAGACTGAACTGGGATACATTTTATGATCTCGTCTCAATATTTATGTTCTGACAACAAAGCGCAAAAAAAACACAGCAAAAACGTACAAAAATGCTGCGCATTATAGGGAAGTATGCTTGTGTGTGTGTGCGTCTGTGTGTACACTATGCCAAATAAAACAAAAAAAACATAACAAACAACAAAAAACTTAAGTAAAATATTAAGAAGAAGAAAAAAACCTTCAACGAAATGCTCGACAAACTGTTCTACCGGTATTCGATTATTTAGGCATTTAGATGGCATTTCAGCTACTTGAACAGTGATACTGTTGTTGTTATTGTTTTTTTTTTATTTTTTGTGCGCACACATTTTCTTTGAGTTTTAATGCAGCAAGTTTTTATTGGATTTCTTTAAACTGTTTATAATCGTTTTAAAACTTTGTTTTTTTTTGCAGGGTTGTGGTTTTTTGTAATAATTGTAACTACGCAATTAATTTAATTAATTACTTGGTGTAAGGTTTTCATTAAAATTTTATAAATATATTTTTCGAAATCTTTGTAGTTGCTGCAACTAGTGGCACAGTTTGGTTGAAACAAACCCTCCATAAGGATTGTCGTAGATATCATAACTGGACACTGCCCCGTCGGTCAACACGCCAAAAGACTAAGTTTGCCGTATAAAGATTTCTGCAGAAGCTGCAGGAACGAAGATTGCAAGGAATCTGTTGCGCACTTCCTCTGCGAATGCGCGGCGCTTGCGGGAACGCGCCCACGATTCTTGGGACAACACTTCTTCAGCTACCTAGCGAATCTAGAGAAGATACCCCCAAGCAGTGACGCACACAGGATTTAATTTGGGTGGAGAAGGGTTTTACGTAAAACTTCTGAGCCCAATTCCATGAAACTGCATTTTGCACCAGCAATTTTTGTATTTTCCTCCATGGGACGAGCAAATTATGTGAGAGATTGAAGCCATTCGCCAAGGCGATGATTGGACCCTATCAGTACTGCTTTAGTCCACCCTTGACCAGATATCAACTTTACGCCAAATACTGGAGAAGACCCATGAGAGTCAAATTGATCTCCACTATCGAACCATCTATTTATAGATTACAATGCAGCATTCAATAGCCCGAAAAGAGATCGATCGCCTATATGCCGCATTGTCTGAACTTGGTATCCCTGCAAAGCTCGTGAGACTTTGCGGAGCGACGTTAAGCAATACGCGCGCTCCGTCAAGGTTAGATGTGACCTCTTCGACCTATTTGATACCGTTCGAGGCTTCAATCAGGACGAACCTTTAACATGCGACCTCACCATGGAGAGTGTTCAGCGCAAGGCCGGTGTCGTAATGGCACAATCTTCCACAAAAGTGTCCCGCTCCTTGCTTACCCCCAATGACATTGACACCATTGGGCGTAGGAAGCGAGATGTTACCGTTTCCTTTGCGGCAATCGAAAGAGAATCTGCCAAAATGGGTCGGGTGGTAAATGAGGGCAAGACGAAGTATATGCGTCCAGGCCGACAGATGTACTTTTAAAGTCGTCAAGGCATTCGTCTACCTTGGCACCGCCATTAACAGCAGCAATGATGTCAGCTTGGAGATAAAGCGAAGGATTACTCTTGCCAACAGGTGCTACTACGGTCTCGGTAGGCAATTGAGAAGTAGAGACCTCTCTCGACTGACAAAACTAGCACTCGGCTTGCCTAGCTACGCTGGCTTCGCCTTGTCTGTCGCATGGACGATGAAGCTCCGACAAAAAAAATGTTCGATGCGATAGTTGGAGGTCGACGGCGAAGAGGAAGGCCGTGTCTCTTGGTGGAAGGACCAAGTTGAGGAGGCCCTATCTCTTCTTGGTGTGACCAACTGAAGAAGGCACGCGCAAAGCAGAGGCGCCTGGATGGAACTTTTGCGGCAGGCCGCAACCCGGTAACGGGTTGTTGTGGCCAGTTAATAAAGTAAGTATTCATATGCAATGCGGATCAAAGGCTGAAAGATCTCTGTGAGATATGTTTATCACAGTTTGAAAACCTATGAACCAAACAGGTGCTACTACGGTCTCGGTAGGCAATTGAGAAGTAGAGACCTCTCTCGACCGAAAAAACTAGCACTCGGCTTGCCTAGCTACGCTGGCTTCGCCTTGTCTGTCGTATGGACGATTAAGCTCCGACGAAAAAGGTGTTCAATGCGGTAGTTGGAGGTCGACGGCGAAGAGGAAGGCCGTGTCTCTTGGTGGAAGGACCAAGTTGAGGAGGCCCTATCTCTTCTTGGTGTGACCAACTGAAGAAGGCGCGCGCAAAGCAGAGGCGCCTGGATGGAACTTTTGCGGCAGGCCGTAACCCGGTAACGGGTTGTTGTGGCCAGTTAAGAAAGTAAGTATTCATGATCTCTGTGAGATATGTTTATCACAGTTTGAAAACCTATGAACCAAACGATTCAGCTGATGTGACTTTTCACAGTCCATACTTAGAACTTCGTTAGCAGCTCCTACTCCAAATAAGAAGAACTGAGTTGGATAAGAAAGTAGTAGCACCTTTATGGACCTCTATGACTTCAGCTTGTTGCATGGCAGCAGACACGTCCACTTAGCTAATACAACTTTAAAATAAAATCAGGCTTCAAAATGTCGACTTTAACCTCAAATTCTACCAACGACCGTAGCTTCTTGGTTCTTCTTCTCAGTTGGAGGCAGCTGGCCGATTAGCAAAATGGAGTGCTAAATCGAGCAGCAGACAACGCCACCAGAACCGCACAATGTTAACAATTACAACATAAAAATAATAATTATATAAAGTTAATTGCATGGGCGGTGCAGCAAGCGCAGCAGACTGATGAAGGCTCTGCTGGCGGCACGATGCGTCCGCCTCTCGTCTCTGCAACATGTGTGCGAGCGGCAAGTGTTGAAATGGTTTCGGGTACCATGCAATGCGGATGTGCTGCTAACAACCGACACTACAAAAACAACAACAACGACTATAGAAACCAGTAACAACCAGTGGCAGCAACAATGCAGCAACGATTGCATGCGGCATGCGGCTTTCATTGCTTGTTGCGCTTAGAATAAGAATGCAATTGTTGTAGTTGTTTTTGTTTTTGTTGATTGCATGCGCGTGTTGCAATATTGTGCCGCATTGTTTCAATTGTTTTAAATAATTATTTTTTCGCGCTTTTTCTGCATTTTCTGTCGCTGTTTAATTGCAAATTACAAATGCAAAGTGACTGCGGCAATTACCACTTGTTCGTTTGGCTGGCTACATGGCTGCGTGTCTGTGTGTGTGTGTGTCTGTGTGTGTGTGTTCGTACGACGGCCTGGCCCCACTTGCCGCCAGCATATAAACATTGTTATGCCGGGCAATGCCAAAGAACGCCAACCGCTGCAAATTGTAGGCAGTTAATTGAAGGCCAAGGTTTGCCGACTTTTTTTGTATTTCGCAGTGCGCAGCGGCAGTCGGCCGGCTGGCGTCTCATTAAAAAGCCATAATATTTAGTACAATGTTAGCAATTATGAAATATTCCAGCATTATTCTGGCTACCCACAGCGGCTCGAGTGATTAGCATAGCACAACGCCGGCAAGCGGTGCGGCGCTTCGAAGAGCGATTCAGACAATTGCATTCGAAAGAGTGTGCGAGGTGCTCAGTGCTTTTTGTCCAATGTGGACTAACTACAAGGAAATCAGGTTTCATTCTGCAGACATTGTTAGGGTCCTGAATTCTAGCATCAGGCTTCACCTTGCTGGCATATCTGAGCCTGAAAATCAGCCACTTTCATGCTTCATCACCTATCCGGAGTGGCTTGAGACCTCTTAAGGGTTGAGACCTTGAAAGAAGGAGCTCGGGTAGGGAATCCTGCGGTACCATAATGAGCCTATTTTAGCTTAATTGTGCTCTTATTCGAAAGCTTCCTTTACCAATTCTTCCTATCTATTTTTTCTCCTTACGCACTCCACTTGAAAGCAAAGAGCCTCTACAAGGCAAATGGCTTGTTTTGGTTACGTTAATCAAATTAAACTTTGCCACGATGGCTGATGAACTTAGTTTAAGGTATCCTGTACTATCACAATGAGCATATTTTAGCCTAATAATGCTCTTCTTCCTATTTATTTTTTTCTTTTGCACTTTAGTTGAAAACATAGGGTCTCAACAAGGCAAATGCCTTGTTTTGGTTACGTTATTTAAATGAAATTCTGCCAAAATGGGTGATGAAGTAATCGCTAGCAGTCCTAGGGCTGCCATCTATCGTCTTCAAGGACACCTTATGTAAGCGTCTTCTTCGTATACGTTGCTGATAGGTTGGAGAAGTTGATAGAGGGTTTGTGTCGTTGATGAGTGCTGCATTATTTTCCCTTAGTCCGTACAGACGCTGAGTTGTTGTTCCTCTACTGGATTTGGGGATTTGCTGCGAGCAGCTCTTTCCAACTCATTGAAGTGTGTCAAAGATAGGAACTTGTGACATAGTACTACAGTGGACTGGTTAATGTGGATGGTATGGAAAATTAAAAAAAAATTGGGGAGGGGTTGCAAGCCTTATGTGGGAATCGAATCCACGACCTCTGGAATAGGAGAAGCTTTGGCCCCATTCAATCAGCACTACAAACTTGGTAAAGACTCAAAACGGCGAAACGCATCTTTTGGCACATTACAAGGCCACATGGATAACTCGTCTATACAATACATGATCTGTGCTCGTTATTCTTTCAAAACTTGCACATCTTTGCGGCACAACATTGCGCCATAAGCGTCGCTTTATCGACGTAGGAAACGTCTCAAGTCGCTTGTTACCATACGAAATCTTAGAAAGATCAACGAGTCTTTGTGTCTCATACCATTTCAATTCTTATAAGCGTACGCATGTGTCAGAAACTATGAAAAGAACACAAAGTATGGGCATCCAAGTGCTACGTTGACATGGTCTTAGAGGGTTCTTGGGACAATGAAGCTCCATCAAAACTCCGTGACTACTCTATGGTGTACCATGAATTTCACTGAAATGCCTAAATTCGCTTTGAAAATATCGGTGGATAGCAACAAAGGTTATGAAGTAAATGTCCGATGAATGGACTTAAGTTAGGTAATGTTGTGCTGATAGATCCTGTTCTGTCTCTGGCGGTACCAGAGGGAGGCAATGACGTCTAGGATGCCTTTGTTTTTAATGAATTTGGGCAGTGATCTGATATCAAGCTTAGGGACCTCAACCAACCCAGGAAAATGTGGGGCTCCTAGACATGTAAGACGCGATCTAGCTTTAGCAGGACAGTAGCACAGAATGTGTTCCAAGGTGATGGATGGAGGGGATGGATGGATGGAGTTGAAGAAACTTTATACGCCCCATTAGGTAATTTAAGCAGTCCCATCAATCAGTCGTGGTGTCTTGTTCAACGGAAATTCTAATTCGATTCTATAAAAAGGCCTACAAGTGCTGGAGCTCTCAGCAAGAAATAACAAATCTTAAAGAGTAGCTTAAGCACAATGGGCTATCTGGCCTGAGTGCTTGAGAAATTGGAACCTCTAGGGTTCACTTTCTCGGCTTCCCTCATATCCTTCCCATCCATTCCATTCCATCCATTCCATTCCATGGGTTCCATATGACTATCTTAGTTCTTAATATCTAAAGGGCTTTGGTTCTATCAAAAGGCATCTGCCACTTCATTTTTTTATCCAACCTCCCAAACAAACCAAAAGAGTTTCGTTTTTATTAAAAGCCTTACAAGTCCTGGAATACAGCGCAGTTCATCCGTTGTGCCCATTGCTGAACAGTTCAAGTTCCTTCGGCTGAGTCCCCTTCGAGTGAGTCCCTTAAACGTTTGAGAGTCGCTGCGCAAGCTGATCATTTTGACTTTGTGCTGTGCTATTGCACTTGGATTGTTGTTGCTGCTGCTCCATTGCTCCAATTGCGGCCACTTGCTTGGACTATTGTTGTCGCCGTCCGCTGTCCGTCGCCGTCGCTGCAGCAGCTCCAATGCATTTGTGCACTGGTGCCACTTTTATGGCGCTGTAAATCTTAAAGATGCCTGCACGCTCTGACTCGCTCGTATGTACATTGAACGATGTGGCGCTGTGCATGTGGCAGTTGCTGCGCTTTCAGTGCGCATTTTGTATTATTTGCTGCACGGCATTATTGCATTATTACTTCTTCTCGATTGTTGTTATTATATTTTTATTATGATGTGTTTTTATGTTTTTCGATTTTCATTCAGCTTATTTATTGTGTTGATTATCATAAATTATTATATTGCAGCTACAACAGCAATAAGCCGAGCGCCATTGTGCGCGCACTTGTTCGTGCAATCAGGCAATGTCCGTCCGTCTATCTGTTCGCTCGTCATTGCCCACTATGGTCACTATGGGGGCAATCGTCTTTCAGTATGCATTTTGTTTGTGTCTAGCCGCATTTATTTGTCTGTCTGTCTGGTCGATGTTTGCGGCGGCGCTTAAATTGTTTTAATATTATAGCAATTAATTGCTTAAAATGTAAATAACACAAAACAATCAACTAGCCACTCAACATTATTATTTCAATTTTACATTGTTTGTTGTTATTGTTGCTTTAGTGCAATATAAATATTTTAGTTTTTGCTGCTGCAATTTTCGCATATTTTAGTTGGCTTTTATGGCTCGCAATAAGCGAGCGGCGCGCTTTGATGTTATTCACACTTGCGCCCTCTCATTCTAACAGCGTTTGTGATCACTGTTAATCATTCTAACAGCGTCTGTGCGTGGTGACTGTTAATCAAAATAATGCATCGTTGAAGTTAACACATAAGCCCAGAACTGCTGATTTAGTCGAGACGAGAGGTGTTTCCAGCCATAAAAATTGGGTCTGTCAGAACTTGCAAACATACTAGTACATATAGGTTATATTATTGTATATGTATATATGTAAGATGTAATGTTTAATGTAATGTTTTATTATTTAGTTCCGGTATTTCAATTACAATTAAAGTTCAGAAAATTTGGATTACAATTTAAAGTTTAAAGATAAACAAATTCAACAAAATGAAGTCACTGTCGTTTATCAACTATCCGTCTTCTCAACTTATTTTGACTGCAGCCAACTTCCTCTTTCTCTCCTTCGTCCGTTTACTCCTTTTCTTAGTTTGTCTTGTCCGTCAGTGTTGTCATCGTAATCGTCCGTTACCTCGTTTAGAGTTACCCTTCCTCCCTACATATATATATATATATATATATATATAATATACCCCTTTTAAAGCGAACTTTTGGTTAAAACGAACCGTTTTGCCCAGTCCCTCGAAGTTCGCTTTAAGCGGAAAGTACTGTATATACATATAGGTAAGTATATATGTATATCGCATAAAATATTCTTCCAATTCAGTTATTTTCATTTACATTTTCCTACTTGACAGCCACTGTTTTCTTACTTACCTTTTTTTGTTGTAATTATCCCATGCCGACGACTGCGTCCTTCTCACATCAGCTTACACATAACTTTTTTTCTTCAAAAGCCTAAAATATTTGGCGTTGTAATTGAAATTTCTATATTCTTTTTTTATAGTAGTAACAACTTTTATGCAAATTTTGATCAAACAAATATTTATAAATTTTTCACACCGAAATTTCACTGCATTTTACTTCAACTATGGCGCCATGAATTTAAATTTTGTTGCTAGAAAAAAAAGAAAAACAAAATATTTTATTAAAATCTGCATCTCATATTTTTATTTAATATTTAAGATTCAAAATTTAATAGATATGAGTTTTGTATAAGTTTTACACGGGTTTATAATTTTAATAATATTAAAAAAAATACGATACAAAAAACCATATTAAAATTTTGTTTTCTTACAAATTTAACAGTGAATTGTCAAATATTCGTAAATTTTAAAACAGCATACTTTAAATACAATTACCAAATAATGATTGAAAAACATTAGCCAACCCTTTATAAACTTTGAGCTATGTATTTGTCTACAAATCATAAGCGAACCGACAGTAAATATTTGGATAACCGTCAGTTAACCTAAACTCTCTACTCTGAAACTTTAGATAACCATTTTCTACCCATTGGAGACTATTTGATAGTTGAGTTAACGAAAGTAAAGATTTCTCTATTGGATGTTGCATGAATTGCAATTTGAACTCTCTACTCTCTGACTTGTGGTGTCGCATGAGTTGCGATTCGAACCCATTACTCACTGACCTGTGGTTCAAACCGCTAACCACTTATGGCTTACAAAATTAAATTTAATTAAATATTTTAACGATTTTCGTCATCTCCCAATCTCCTATCTTTCCTCTCTCTTCTTTGATGATATTTTCGGCTACTTTGTTCGGTTGTTTAATTTACAACATTTTTGCATGCACCTCAATTTATGCTTCGTTTGTTTAATATAAACACAACACCTTAAAATACATAAACAATAAAAGCATCAAAATCAAAAAAACAACAAAAACAATGCAATTAAAAACACAAAAGCAATGAACACAGCAAAGCACCAACAAAAAACCAAACTCATCAAATCGTGCGCGAAAGTTACAAACAAAAATAACAGCAACAACAATATCAGCACAACAAAAAACACTAAACAAAAAATTCAAATGAAAAATGAAACACGACAATAACAAAAACAAAAATTTAAATTAGCTGTGATGCTGCGATGCGCGCAAAATTGTTTTAAAACTATTCTATTTTTGTCGGCGACATCGACAGCGACGACGGCGGCGGCGTGCAGGCCACTTTGCGTGGCCTGTCAGTGTGAATTTTGCAAATAAATAAAATAATACAAAAACAAAACAAAAACACAAAATTGATAACTTTTTTCTGAGTGCGCTGCAGTTTTTTATTTAGGTTTGTTTTTTGTTTTGTTTATTTCTTTGGGCTTTGCTTTTGTTTCGTTAGAGATTCGCATATTTTGTGACAAATGAGAAAAAAAAAATATATATATATAGAAAGCAAAAAAATGACAATTATGGTCGACAGCTAAGGAAGGTGGAGAAATTATTAATGAATCAAGAACCTAAACAAACACATTGGCCGATTTAGAGTTTTTTAGTTTGTTATTTAAATTTTTTTTATTTTACTTTGAATTTTTATAAATAATTTGTCTTGCATGAATTGCTATTTATAAATTAAATTTTTGTTTTATACATTTTGTTCTTCTTCTAGTTTGAATATTTTAATATTCTCTTCATTTGTATTTCATCAAAATGTGCCCTAAATCAACGCAACAAGAAAATCCATGGTTTTATTTTTTTTTGATGTGAGTGATGAAAACTTAAATAAACAATTTAATTATTGCTAATTTGTTGGGATTACACACACTTTGCATTGCTCTTAGTTGCTTTTCGCTTTTTTCTCTGTCTGCTTGAAGATTTTTTTTGTTCGGTTTTTACGCGTTTTCCGTTGTTACTTTGACTTTTTTGTCTCTCTGACATTTCGCAGCTTAACGTTTCGTTTTGCTTTAACTCAAATTGTGATGTTCGGTTTGTTAATTTGATAAAATGACAAAAATATTTTGAAGCTGCAGACAATTTGTCGACACTGGTTGACCGACTGGTTTGGAACAGTGGGCAATCGAACGACGGCAGAGTGACAGCAAATTTCAAGGCACTAACGGAAACCAGTTGCATGCAATAAATATCGATAAGGAAAAGCGTTCGATGAATCGATTAAGAAGCAGGAAAATTCTTAGTTCTTAGGTAAGAAAAGAAATTCAATTTTCATTGAACAATGATCAAAGTAAAACGATTAAACGATCTAAAGATAGATTCAAATTTGTTCCTCATGACAAAAGTACAATGCGCGATCACAGTGGCGTACACAGAATTTCATTTTGGGGGAGAGGCGGTTTCGTCCACAACTTTTGAACCTAATACAATTTGAATACATTTTCCTCCAAAAGGTTTTGGAACTCCTTAAATCCCCCTTGTACGCGCCACTGTACGATCAAGTCAAACATAAGATAAACTGGGCCACAAGTCAAGCGTATTCTTTATGATTTTGATCAAACTTCAGTTTATTGCAATTTACAATAAGGAAACAAATCTGACGCGAAGTCAAAGGTGATTTTCATATCAATCAATTTCATATTTCAAGCTTATAGAACAGTAAATTCAATAGTCTTGGTTCATCTAACATGGCTCCCATCTACAGACGTACTGACGTAGAGAGGTATAAAAGTTGCCCTAGCAAAGAAAAAGAACTTTGACACCTTCGATTGAATCAGAAACTGTTTGTGGCACAATTTCGAATCCTTGTTTCGGGCAGAGCACAACTTATGGCATCCAAATACATACAAAATAACACAAGATATACATTAAAAATAACACAAGATCACAACGAATTCTTTCTTTTCACTTGGTTGAAACCAATTTGCAATCGTTGCAAGCTTTATGAACAATTTCATGTAACGTCAAATGGCTTAAAGTCCTTTTTTCAACATTCAACGCGTTCAACTTTTGAGCCCAATACCATTTGAAACCATATTTTGTAACAGCAATTTTTGTATTCCTTATCCCAAGACTTACTTACTAAGGGGCCCCGTTCTTTTCTGGGTTAGAAGAGGTTCCCAAGCATGGCATCAAGTCGCTGCTGAACAGACACATTCTCACCGACTTTTACGTCGATTCGCAACACTAAGAGGAGCTCTAACTGGTATCGCTAGGAACCCAAAGGGTCTATGTGTGGCCAACTTGGCCCGCCAGCTTACCTAACTTAACCTAACCTGATGAAGACTTTGATTAGTTTTCATTGCGCTACGTTTACGGAAACAAAATATCAAACAAGTTATGAAGCTTCAAAAGAGTTTTGAGTTAGGTTAGGTTAGATTATGGTGGCTGCCTCTGTAAGAGACACACTCGGAGACCTAAGAGACCCATTGTGATACCACATATTTCACCCTTTTTTTGATAGAAGTAAATCAGCGTTTCACCAACCCGAGCTGGGATTCGAACCTAGGAACCCGGAATGAGAAGCCAGCGCGCTACTCACAGAACTATCGAGGCCGGCTGAGTTTGATTTAGTTGTAAGATTTTACGGAACTCTGCCGGTCATTTCTAATCATGTCTAGAGCCAAGATTTTTTAAATTGTGGAAAAGGCAAGAACAAATAAGTTAAGTTTTTGTTTAGGCCTTGAAATAGTTTTACATTTTCTTACTTTTCAATATTTTTCTTAAATGCAAATCGTAGTGAAAAAGATCAGCTACACTAATTAGAAATTCAATTTTAAACCAAATGATTTTAAAACATCAGTGAACATATGCCATGTCAAGTTATGTTGAAGTTTCAGCCAATCCAGGACCTTCAGAGAAGAAGAAACTCCAGGAACATAAGAAATATGTTTATATGCACTTTTGTTACATAAAAATTCTGCGATTTACTAGTTTTGGTTCATATAATTTTCCCAATGTTCAAGTGATCACCAACTTGGACCTGCCAACTGTAGTTAGAGTAGTTTTTTTCAATTGCGATTGTTACAATATTTATATAAAAATTCTATGAGTTGTAAGATATAACTTTGGAAAATTGAATCCATACAAGTCTGATTTTAATTACAGTTTCTAATTGAAATTATTTAATTAGAAGTTTGAATGAGTTCGCGTCTAATTTTTCGCTAATAAATATGGAAACGAGTTGTGATCTTTGTCGAATGATCCTACAAGGTGCAATGGGAATCAAGTTGCGCTCGTTATAAGTTCGATAACTTCAACTGAGCTTTCTGAAAGTTTTTTTAAGTTAAAAAGTTTCATGAAATTTCAAATATCTTTAAGCATTTCTTATTCATGCAATGAAAGCAAATGGTGATCACTAAAACAACAATTCAAAATTTGTTTTAAACATGAAAATAGGTCAAGTGTTTTTTTTTCTGGAACTTAGTTTTCATAAGCTATACAATGTTGACACACAAATTGATTCATATAGGTAATTTTTTTTCTTGAAGAAAGGCAAATAAATATCTTTTAAAAAATTTACACTTTAGAATATTCGGTAGACGGTCAACTTTATTTATCTTTACTATTAGGTGGCCTTGTATTCTTAAGACACAATCAGGCAAAAACTATAAAATCGATTTAGATGAAATAAAAACCAAGTGATTTCGTTTGAAGAGGATTGGCCGCGCCCACCTCTAAGACCTACTATGGTAATAAAACTCAACTATGGCACAGCTGATATGGGTATGAAACGATTCAGCGTATCACTGTTGTAAATATAAGTTCTATACAATCGGGCACGCCCACTTTCTGCACTCACTAAACTAGCAAAATGAAGTGACTCTTCATGTTTACAAATCAATATTGATATCAAATGATTCTGTGCTTCATGTGGATAAACTGAGGCTATATTACATTGACCACGCCCACCAAAAACGCCCACTATAATTATTGAAATCAGTTGTGGTATATAAGTGCATTGACATTACTTGATTCTATTTTTCAAGAGGTAAACCTAGGATATATAAGATTGATCACGCCCACTTGACGCACCTTCCTTCTACGCCCACAATAGTAACTGAAATCCGCTATGGTATACTTTGTAAGACAATATGGCGCTTAATTTTTTGGTCATAATTGCTTAATTTTACAGGCAGAAAAATTTGACTCTGTTTATGTCTCCGCTGAAACATAATTAAACAGCTAAGGAATTAAATCATTTTGAGTTGTAATTCAAGATTTTATTATTTTAACAATTTGATTGTGTTTTCGGAAAGTTCCTTTCCAGATAGTCACCCTTAACCTAACCTAACTTCAATTTTTTTTTCTTCAAATTACTTGTAGTCGTTTTTGGTTTTGTTCTAACTATTTGTGTAAAATTGCACTGTATTCAAATAAATAAACAAAATTAAAAATATTAAATAATAAATCACTTTCAATCTGACATCATTAAAACATCAAAAATAAAACTAAATAAAACTGAAACAAAATTAAACAGCTAAGGAATTAAATCATTTTGAGTTGTATTTCAAGACTTCATTATTTTAACAATTTGATTGTGTCTTTTGGCAAGTTCCATGCCCATATAGCCACCCTTAACCTAACCTAACTTCAATTTTTTTTCTTCAAATTACTTGTAGTCGTTTTTGGTTTTGTTCTAACTATTTGTGTAAAATTGCACTGTATTAAAATAAATAAAAAAAATTAAAAATAATAAAATAATAAATCACTTTCAATCTGACATCATTAAAACATAGTGTCCGACCGAAACCACTTTTTTTTGCCGAAACCGAAACCGAATATTCGGTTTTTTTTTAAATATTCGGCCGAAACCGAAACCGAAACTTTCTAGTTGAAATAAAAATCACCATATCAAGCACATTTTTCAACAAACGAATTTTACATTAAGTAAATAAAGAACAAACAAACAAACATAGCATAAATAAATAAATACTTATTAATAAAAACAATTTATTCATTTTTTACAAATGTAAACAAGAAGAAATAACCCTTTCGTACCTTACTCGCTAATATTCAAAATTAAATAATTTAATATTATATGCTAAAAAAAGAAGTTTATTTACATTGCTGGCATCTAAATTACTCCTCCTTTTACTATATATCTGCTACACAATAAAATGTAAAAAATATTCTACAAAGTTTCGGTTTCGGCTATTCGGCCATTTTTTGGCCGAAACTGAAACCGAAACCGAAACCACTTATGTGGGCCGAAACCGAAACCGAATATTCGGTCGGACACTATTAACACATCAAAAATAAAACTAAATAAAACTGAAAAAACGAAACCGTTGGGCCCACGTGGTGTCATGGTGTCATAGCAATCATTGCTATGAACAACAATCATGATTGAGCAATATTGAGCATTGCGATGATCGGCATTGCCAATGCAATCGATTCGATAGGCGATCGATTGGCGATCGGCAGTTGTCGATATCTACGGAATTGGCCGGCATGACGCACGATCGGCCAAAGTGTTTAGCTTAAACTTGATATAATTTGTTTTGCAAATATTTAAACGATTCTCTCGATGGTGCCGCGTTATAAACAATTAGATCCGGGAGCAAGAGCAAACACAACAACAACAATAACAACAACAACAACAACAACCGCACGAGTAACTGACACGTTATGCGAGCGAATCATGTTGGCCGCAAGATGAAGAAGAAGAAGAAGAAAAAGCAATGGCCCAGACAATTGCTGTGCCATTATTGGTGGCGGAAGGCGTGTGTTTCAAAATAAACTCTCACTACAAAACCAAAGTGATTCACATGGCCGGTGTGTGTGAACGATATGGACGGCGCACAACACAAAAAAAACCAAAAACATTTTTCACATTCGCACAAATCAAAATAAACACACACAAAAAAAACGGAACCGAAGACTGTTGAATGTTGAAGAAAACAAAAGCCAAAAGACGAGTATGTAGATAGGCTATAGGCCAGACAAACTATATATGTACTGATATATGTATGTATGTATGTATGTTGTGTGTGTGTGTTTGCCACTGCTGGCGATTTCATTAAATTTGTATTTGATTTTGCATATTTTCGGCTTTGCTTTTTCCTACTTTTTTTTCGGCGCCCATATGCAACTGTGTACGTATGCATATATCGGTGTGTGTGTGTGTGTGTATGTATGTGCAACTATTTACACGAAAACAACACGCAATTTCAATTTAATTTGCGCTTTTGCTGCGGCCATTGTTATGCTTTGCCCTCGCACTGACAACGTTGTGCTGCTGTTTCAATACTTCTTGTTGTTATTGTTGTTGTTGTTGTTGCTTTTAGGCGTTTGCTAAATGCCGCTCAATGTTGCTGAATGTTGCCGAAATTGAATTGAAAAGCAATTCTTTGCACACTTTTGAGCTGATTTGGTATGTTTTTGTTGTTGTTGTTGCTTTTGTTGGCGCTGCGCGTTTTTAATTACACGCACAGCTACCTCCCCACCTATTGAAAAGTTGAAAATAAACCTTGAGTAACCAGAATAACGAAATATATGTAGCACGCCGAACCAGAGCAGCAACAACAACAATCAGCAGCAGCAGCAGCAGCACACCTCAAAGCGCGCGAGAGCAACGCTAGGCGCGACCGACTGACTGCTGCTGTTGAAGGCCTCGAACCACGCGCTCAATCGACGTGTGCAGGATCGTTGCCGTCACCAAACCAACGTCACCAAAAAAATAAAAACAAAAACGGCTCAAAATCCGCCACTTCCCGCCCGGCATTAGTTGCACATTTTGTTGGCGGCAAATATTTCGCATTGACTGCAATGCTTACCTCAAGCACAGCTATTTGTCTCGCTCTCACACTTGGCGCCGTCACACTTTTCTTATAAATTAATTTTTTTACAAAATTTGTATTACAACTTTTCATTAATATTTTTTTAAATATTTTTTTGAATTTACTAATTTAAAATTTCAACATTTTTGGAATTTCTTTTCGTTCACTTTTTCGCTTTGCACTTCTCCCGACTTTTCTTACTTTTCTTGTTTATATATTCAAATGACAAAACAAAAGGCAACAAGGAAGAATGAATATTTTTATCATTTGTCGTTTGGATTTAGATCGTCGCTGGCGTTGTGTCGTTTTCGCTTTATTGTCGTCGAGTCGTGCTGTTGTTTGTGGTTGCTGCTGTTGATTCTGTCGCCGCTCATAAAAAAACCATAAACAAGACACACGTGACGTCACACAATCAAAATATTTCTCAACCTTTTTCACCTCGCGCCGTATTTCGCAGCATCTCAACGCACTTTGACTGCACACACAAACTGCCCGACTTGGCCTTTGGCAAGCACTAAATTGCAACAAAAAAAATTGCACACACTTTATTTCGCACAAATTTGCATTAAAATTAAATTAATTTTTTTTTGTGTATAAATTTTTGTTTTGTATAAAATGTAAATTTCAATGTAGAAATTAAAAACAAACAAAAAAAACAACTCATATATGTATAACGCAAATATTGAAATGCACTTTGAAAATCAAGAAAATAAAGAGCAACTAAAGCGCGCATACGGGGCACACAGACATTTCAATATCTACACGACGAAAGTAAAGTAACGACTAAATTCATTCATTTGGAGCGAAGACCGTCGCACGAGCGCAAACACCGCACGGCACAGCACACCAAAGCACAGCACACAAATTGAGAGAAATAAATATGAACAAAAACAAATTAAAAGCAATGGCAACAACAACAAATGATAAAAACTAGTGAGACGTCTTTAAGCGACGATCACAGCCGCACTGTGCGACACGCTACAACAGAGAGTATGCAGTTGATATTTAATATGCCAAATTAAAATTGCATGCAACTTGGCAAGAAGTTGAAAACAAGGCAAATGATATTAAATTATAAATTGCATGCAACTTGAAAATAATACAGTTCGTAGTATCGTTTGCAATATGGCAAAAAGATTGCAATATCGTTTGATGTCGCATGCAACTGAAAAAAATGTGGGTTCATAATATTGCATGCAACTGGAAAAAAGTTGAGATCATAATATTACTTATAATAATTGCTAAAATTGCATTATAGATCGTATGCAACTTAACTTGAAATTAAATCAACATTTCGCATGCAACTAGAAAAAAGTTAGAATCATTATTTTGCATAAAACTGGTCAAAAAGTTCATAAAATTGCATTATAGATCGTATGCAACTTAACTGAATGTCAAATCATTATATCGCATGCAACTTGAAAACAAATTAGAATCAGAATAAGCAATATTTTGATTCTAACTGGTAAATTATAGATCGTATGTAACTTAACTCAAGATTAAATCATAATATTGCATGCAACTAGAAAAAAGTTAGAATCATTATTTTGCATAAAACAGGTCCATAAGTTCCATTATAGATCGGATGCAACTTAACTAAATGTCAAATCATAATATCGCATGCAACTTGAATAAAGTTAGCATCATAATATTGCATACAACTGGTAAAAAAGTTCTTAAAATTTCACTATAGTTTGTATGACACTTAACCAAAAGTGAAATCATAATATTGCATGCAACTAGAAAAAAGTTAAAACCATTATTTTGCATAAAACTGGTCAAGAAGTTCTTAACATCACATTATTGATCGTACGTCACAAGTGAAATCATAATGTCGCATGCAACTTGACTTAAAGTTTGGAATATCGCATCTTAAAGAAGAAGTAGGATCACCGAATGCAACTTAACACAAAATTAAATCACAATATCGCATGAAACTGCACAACTTACATCAAAATATTGCATATAATTTGGCAAGCCACATGCAACTAGTTAAACAAAAAGTCGAAACAAAATATTTCATAAAATTTGGCAAGCATTTTTTACATCGCTTGCAACAGCACTTAACTAAAGGTCAGACCGCAATATCGCATACAAGAAGTCTCATCCTAATATTGCACACAACTTTACAATTGCATTAAAAATTGCTTGCAACTTAACAAAAAGTCTGATTCTTATATCGCACACAACTTGACGGAAATAGGAATATGGAATAGGAAGATGGAATAGGAAGATGGAACAAGAACAATCTTTCAAATAATTTATCTTGAAAGTCTTAACTTTTCTTGGGTTCTTGGGCTCTTCGAAATAAATATAATCCTTAAAATCATTTCAACAGGAAGTTTTAACTCATCCTTGTGCGCCAACTCTTACTATGATACAGTGATCGTCTTTTTCAGTTTCGGAAGTACAATTGGAATAAACATGATCTTTAAAATCATTTCTTTAGGAAGTCTTTACTCATGTTGGGTCTTTGAACACCGAAAAAAAGACTTCCTCTAATACATCTTCGGAATGAGCACAATCATTTCTCCAGAAAAACTGAACTTATCTTGAATCTCAGCTCAACAAATTGAATACTGTATCGTGACCTTTTTTGTCATTTTCGGAATTGTTAAATGAAATAATTATAAACTTTGAAATCATTTCCCTGGAATTTTTAGCTTATCTTAGATCCCTTAACATGAACAAGACTGTCTCGAATACATCTTTGTATATGGGTTTTCTAGTAAGCGTTCGTATGTGACAGTCAGATGTAGTTCAACCTTACTTATCGTTTCTGAAGCTTTTCTAACTTCTGTCTGAAAGTTACTTGATTTATTTTAAATAAAAGGCTCTAAGAGAACTCTATGCTCTAGTCTTCTATTCTCTTTCTAAGTATTTCTATGAGATGCTGCCATGTTTGGCTTTTCGTTAGTAAAGACCAACAATCGAAGGATGCCTCTAGGTTTAATACTCTTTATAACTCTTCCTGTAGGTATGGGATCATGAGGATGAAATCTTTTAAAATCACAAGCCTAAGTTTGTTTCGTTAATGGCTGATAGCTCGACTTAAGTATATAAGTATTTCTCACATTCTTGGCCATTTCAATTACTACATCCTTAATCAATAATGTGGTTCATCTGTAGTTTATGATCTTATTTGACATCTCTCAGTTCAAAGTGAAATCTTTGAATCTTCGGTAAGTAGAATGAAACAATAATAACAGGTAAAAGGTTTTGTACGATACAATTTCTTTAAAACTTTTCAGGTATTCAATCCATTGAGTCGTTCTTCTTTTCCTTAGGACTATTTAGAGTTCAATACCCCCCTGGGGTCACCTAACCTAACCTAACCTAGAGTTCATTAGTTATCTCAACATATTCAAATATTCTAAACAAATTTTTTTTAACGACGCTTAGCTTCTTTCTTAAGCTTTAAATATTATCTAATACTTCAAAATCTGAAAATAAATCTTAAACTAATATTGGTGTCTAATACAAATTTCCAAAATTATTTATGTAAAAATGTATGTAAAAGTATAGAAAATAAAACTTTCCAATTCCACAACTTGAAAAATTAACAAAAGTCGAGTTGTCACGCCAATTTTGAAAATCCCTCACTCATGATTCTTTAAAATCATAGCATCGACCTATTTTAAAAATCCCTCACTCATGATTCTTTAAAATCATAGCATCGATCCAATCATTGTGCAATTCGCGTCCATATGTTCCAGCTTCTTGGCTGTAGGGTCCAATCCACGAATCAAAGAGAATAATATGAGAAATATAATAACAACAAAAACAAACACAAATATAGTGATCGCGCTAACGACGCAAACAATAACAATTGCGAACGACAAATGCGACACGATCGGCTCCACCGACCGACATCGTGTGTCCATGTGTGTGTGTGTGTGTGTGTGTTGGGTTGTTTTGCTCCGCAAACGAGTCGACGACACGATGCGATCGAATGCGACGCACAAGGTGTGTTGGAGCACGCTGGGGCCCGAAACCATAAATGCGCCAGACACCGAGAGAGCTTCGTGCATGCCAGAGAGCCGAGAGCCGCACACAATTGCGAGCGAGCAAAATAGCAAAAATCTACAGCCAAAAGTTAATCAGCAAATCAACATTGGGGCCACTCGTAAATTCTCTAAAAGCGCTAAACAATTTTGTTGTAGCTAGTTGTTGTGGTTGTTGTTGTCTTTTGTTGGTGGTACGAGGGTTGAGTGTGAGCGCCAAACATCGACAAGTACATGTGCGGCGGCAAAAACAAGTTTCGGCGGCCGCTGAGAGCAGCGCCGGCAGTTGGTTGATTGTGTGTTGCTGTGTTGGTGTGTTGGCGCAACGTGGATCCTATGCTGGCCCCCAAAGACCCCGGCCAACAATGGGTATAATTAAGTCATATTTGTGGTTATTCCCAAAAGAGCGCCGATCGCGCTCACCGTCTCACACTCACGCTCGCTGGCTCTCGTTCGCCGGGGCCGCGGCGTGTCTCGGGCCGGCTTGTTGTTTTGTGTGTAATTGATCGCACGCGTACATTTGTAGCGACTTTTTCACCTTTTTGTAATTTATTGATTTTCCTTTTAATTTATATTTCTTCGGTGTTTGTTGTCGGTTGCTTTTGTTGTTTTTCTAGGCGATTGTGCGGCCGCTGTTGTGGGGCTTTTCTACGGCATCCGCTTTCGGCTGTGGCGGCATGCGGCATGCAATGGAAATAAATCTTAAATGTGCTCAAAAATGTTCAAAGTCGACAATTAATTATAACGAAAAGTAATGCCTAAGCGATAGCATTAACTTTCAGCCGTTTAAGTATACGAAGAGAGACATTTTGTAGGAAAGTCCTCGAATGCTATTACAAAATAAATTAAAGAGATCAGCAAAGAATTTTTGACATAGAGTAAGTTGACACGTTAAAGTTGTAGCTGCAATGAGAAAAGGGATTAGGGAATCGAGGAAGAAGAGACAGCAGCTGCACGAAATAACAAACTAAGGAAAGACCACTTCAAGGGATCGTGGCTTGGAGAAGGGAGGAGAAAGTGTGAAGCGAATGTTGCTGAGATTTTCTCAGCTCAAAAGCTGGCAGGAAACAAATTTTGATGGAAATGAAAACGAGCAATAAGAAGTGGAATGAAGTTCACAGCTTTCTTTAAGCCTGAAAAGAAAATTGAAGCTAAGTTTAGAAAATTAAGAGAATTAAGAAGTAACAGAAAGCAAGACAAGCAGCAGTAGCAGAGTAGACAATACCAACTTAGAACAAAAAGATATATAAAATTATTTGAGAAGAGAAACAGAGGAAACAGAGAAGATAAAAGTGAGATAGAAGGAAAAACATAACATAAACATATGTCAAAAAAGTAGTCGATTGAAAGAGGAGAGGAAAGATTAAGACAGATAAAAGTAAGGGTGAAAGAAATATATAAAAAGGAGAAGAACAGAGGAAAAATAGAGATGATAAAAGTGAGAAAGAAAGAAAAAGTGACATGAGTAAAAAAAGAGTAGTCGAATGAAAGAGAATATTAAGACAGATAAAAGTCAGTCAGCAAAAGAAAAATACAAAAGGGATGTAGGAGAGAAACAGAAGAATAACAGAGAAGATAAAAGTGAGATAGAAGAAACAAGTGATAAAAGTAAAACAAGAGTAGTCAAATGAAAGAGAATAATAAGACAGATAAAAGGCAGACAGAAAGAGAAAAGTACAAAACAGAAGAATAACCGAGAAGATAAAAGTGAGATAGAAGAAATAAGTGATATAAGTAAAACAAGAGTAGTGAAATGAAAGAGAATAATAAGACAGATGAAAGTAAGATGTCAGTAGAGAAACAGTTGAACAACAGAAAACATAAAAGTAAGATAGAAAGACAAAAGAATAGAAAGTTATACAAAAAGAGACACAGTAGATAGAGAACATTACGTAAAGTAAAAAATTTAGAGCAAGGGATAGATAAAACCTGAATAAATATAATAATAGAAGAAGAAATATTAGACGAACAGAGAACATAAAGTTAAGATAAAAAAAAGAAAGATAGAAAGATACAGAGATGGAAGTAGATAGGAGAGAAGACATAGTAGACAAACATTGAAGTTAAAAATAAGAAAGAAAAAATAGAAATAGAAATAGATATCAGGGGAAGAAAAAATAAAACTGAAAACGAAACAAAAAAACAGAATAGACCAATAGAGAAGATAAAAACAGATTAAAAGATTAAAGAGATGTCGAAAGGAAACAGAAAAACAACAGAGAAGATAAAAGTGATATAGAAAGAAAACGTGATATAAGTAGAGAAACAGTTGACCAACAGAGAACATGAAGTTAAAATAGATGAAGAGAGATATATAATTTAAGTAAGATAGAACAAAAATACGTTGATAAAACAAAGATAAAAACGATGGGAAATAAAAAAGGAGAAACAGTAGACGAACAGAGAACATAAAGATAAGATTTAAAGGTAGAAAATTATACAAAAAGAGGAGACAATTAAGTGAGATAGAAAGGGACAAAGATGGAAATAGATATGAGCACAGGCGCAGTAGACCAACAGAGAAGATACAAGTAGGACAGAAAGAGATGGATACAGATATGAGGGATGATCAAAAGAGAAGATAAAACTTAGATAAAAACTATTAAAAGTAAGATAACAGTAGACGAATAGAGAAAATAAAAGTCAGATGACATATAAAAAGATAAAAACGAAGACAAACGGAGGAATAGTGTGAGATAGAAAGATAAAAGAATAGAAAGTGGTACAAAAGGAGGAACATTAAACAAAGGGAGATCATTACAGTAAAATAGAAAGAGAAAGAGATAGAGATATGGATAGGGATAGGGATAGGGATAGGGAAAAAGATAGGGATAGGGATAAAGATAGAGATGGAGATGAAGATAGAGATAGATACAACTAAGATAAAAACTATAATAAATAAAAATGGAGAAGGGGAGGCACAAAGACAACAGAGAACATTGAAGTAAGATGGAAATAAAACTAGATGGCAATTATAAGAACGGAGGTACAGTAGACCAAGGGAGAAGATAAAAGTGAGATAGAAAAAAATAGAGATGGAAATAGGAAGGAAGAAAATAAAAAGGGCAGGCACCGTAGACCAACAAGGAAGATAAAACTACTTAAATACAAAAGGATTAAAAAAAAAGGAGAAACAGTAGACAAATAGAGAAGATAAAAGGCAAATAAACAGATAAAAAAGATGGACTGAAGAGATGGAGTGAAGAGAAGGTTAGGGTTAGAGTAAGGTCAGGTTAGGTAAATGGCTGGCCAAGACGGCCACGCATAAACTTGGTTGGGTCCCTAGCACTACCAGTTAGAGCTTCTGAGTGTTGCGTATCGACGTAAAATTGGTAAAAATGTGGATGTTCAGCAGCGACTTGATATCATGCTTGGAGACCACTTCTAACCCAAAAAAGAACGGACACCCTAAGTAAGTAAGGCGCAGTCTTGAGATAGTACGATATAGTGTTATAAATGGAGAAAGAGAACGAAGATGGCTGACAGGTAGAAGTGGCGCAATCAGCCCAAAATTGGACCCGTTGTGATACAACGTGATCGCTAATTTCGCTTCTTTTTTGGCGCCAAACCCATCTGAAGAAGTTTTGAAGCGTTTAAAACCATTAGTGGCAATTTGAAGGCAGTCAATGGAATATCCAAGCGAGAAAATTCAACGATCAGCTCATTGGTTGTGCCCGGTCTGGCCAGTTCGTCTGCCCTGCAGTTCTCGGCGAAGTCTTAGCGATCCGGCACCATAAAGAAGGCTGATAAAACAGTGTTAGAAATGGATTTAATAGAAAAAAGGATATAAACAAGAATAATACCAAATACAGAAAGAGAGAAAAGAGACTAAACGTGCATCAAAAGCTTATTGTACCAACCGATTACTGCGAAATGAGTAGCAGAATTCACCTAACCTAAACAGTCGAAGCGTCCAGCACAACGTCTCTTATAGTTAAAATTTAGTTTCAGTTTAACTGTTTCTGCGTCAGACCACACCTTCCTTGTTTCAGCAGTGGCGCCGTTAGGCCCCCGGACACACACCCACACCCAGACCCACTCACTAACACCAACACGTGCACATACCTGCTGAGCTGCGGCAGCTGGCAGCCCAGTTGAGTGAACGCATTTCTCATTAAATTAACGATCTGACGTTGGCCGTCAAGTGTCGACGCGCGAGTGTCGAGCACGTGAACCTGTGACGTCAGTTTGCATTTACAATAATTGCAATTTTTCCGCAAGCGGAACGTCTGCGACGCAAATTCCGTACAGCACACAAACAACAACTACGACGACGGCGCAATAAGGCAAACCGTCGCGTCGTCAGCGCGCCAACAAAAACACTGGGCAGCACCGCAAGCACTGCGGCACCCAGCAACCACAACGCACACACACACATACACACACAACTACCATCGATCGCGACTGCGGCACCTGCACTTCAACTTGAAATTCGATGGGGTAATTGAAATTAAAAATGCAAATATTTAGGCGAAACGGACGCAAGCGGCGCGCAATGAAAGTGCAAAAATTTTCTAAATCACATGTCCGCGAGTGATTCTGTTACCGCACACATGTTCGTCAGGCGGACGCAGTTGGTCGTAAGGCGGTGGTGGCACGAGGTGGCGGCGTCTGACGTCGCATTTATGTGCTTGTGTTCTTGTTGTTGCTATCGATGGCATTTTGCCTGTTAACGGCGCATTCGCGCGCTTTTTACACTTCGCTGTCGGCGTGTTGCTGCTGCTGCTGCTGTCTTTGTTGACATTACGCGCGACATGCGATAATAGCAACAACAATAGCAAGTGGATTGTATAACAATAACAATGAAAAGGCCAACAAATGTGGCAAAGGTAATTGGAAACGCTTTTGCGTTATTATTGGCGCCAGTTCATCATTTCATCATTTCTCACGCTCTCGCGTTCGTTCGGGCCGCTCACATTGGCGGAAAATTCTTGCGATAATTTATTATTTATTTATTTTATGAAAAGTGGAACATTTTTTGCTGTTGACAGATTTTTATTATACGAACACATGCCGGCGCTAAATGTTTAGGAAATTTGAGAATTTTTACTACTTATGTACATAGTTGACTGTGATATGGTGACTAAGGGCGATATTTTACGATGCAATTGCATACGAACTGTGTGGTATATTTACCAGCCGTATAATATGTTCATATAATGAATGGTATATTTACACCCGGAGTGGTATATTTACAATCGTGTGGCAGATTTACGCTCTGTACGGTACATTGACAGACACCCTTTGTGATTTAATCACAAACAAAATTTTTATATTCCCGCAACAAGTGGTTTATTTACAATCATGTGAAAGATTTACACTGTGTGTGGTATATTGAATAACAACAAATTTGTTATATTCCCACAACAAGTGGTATATTTACAATTACGTAGAAGAGTTACACTCTGTGGCAGGGGCGCACAGTGTTGCGAGTTCATATAGCGGAGTGACAAAAATAGAAGGAGTGGTCGTACATGAAATTTGGTATACAGTTATTGTATGAGTAAAGAACTTACTGTGCCTAATTTCAATGAAATCGGACCAAAACTTCGACCACCTCCCATACAAACGGATTGGAAACAATTTCATATTAACAATGAAAATTATCTTAGTTCATAAAAGTTACATTCAAAGTATTTATATTTTAATATAAAATTTATTTATAAATGTGTATATAGATAAAATGCGCTTTTTTCAAAAGTGATTCAAAATAAAATCTCGATAAATTGCACAGCTGCTCAGAAGTTGCTCTTAGAGGGTTAAAATGGTGGACTGCTCCCCACTAAGTTTTCCTCCTGAATATTTCTTTCGAACATACCTACCCCCTATCTCCAACCTTTAATGAGGCTCCCATACAAAATCATCGTTTTTAGAAAGTGGGCTCCCGCTGCTCTCAGGTTGATCCCAGACGTACCATGTGTAAGACTGACTCCCATTTATTTTCCCTTTCGAATGTTTTTTCTATACACACCTAATCGCTATATCCAACTCTTAAGGTGGCTGCCATACAAAACTAGTCATTTTCAATGGAACTGGCTCCACACTTGTAAATGTAGCAAAATAAGTGAGGAAACATCGTATCTGGGAAACTACTGAACCGATTTGAATGATGTCTTCAATAATCGTCAACATTCCAGAGTGCAAAAAATACAAAATTAATTCAAGTTCAAAAATTCACCAGCAGAGGGCGCCTCCCATACAAGTGAAGTAGTTAGGTTGTCAACTTTTGGTTCTGTACGAAAAAAAATCAAAGTGTACTGTGGAAACTCCATTAACCCCTCTATTTCGGATATAATAGTAATCGTAATTGATTTTCCGAAGCTTTCTTCAACAAATTTTTCCATCAGCAGCAGAGCATTATTTTACAGATTGCATTGGCATTCAACATTCAATTGCATTGGCGGCCGCCGTGGCTCAGTTGGTTAGTGCGTTGGACCGCGAGTCGAAGGCAGCAAACCGCAGGTTCAAATACTGCCCGTAATAACACCTAAAAAAATAACGGGAAAATTCGTTTTCTCTTTCGGCGGCTGTCCTCTCAGCTGGAAATGGCAAACCTCTGAGAGTAAAAATTGCCTATGATAAAGCTCCCAACCTGCCGTTCGGAACCGGCATAAAAACTGTAGGTCCCTTCTACCCGCGTACAAATTCACACGCACAACACGGGTGGTTGCGGGAAGCTAGGCCTTAGTCTCGCGTAAGCGGGCTGTCGTGCCAGTCAATTATTAATTAATTAAATTGGCATTCAACCAAACGGTAAAAATTTTTTTTTGCCAGTTTAGTATTACGTGTTTTTTAAAGTAAACTGCACTTTCCAAATAGGGCATTTTCAGGTACCTTATGTGCCTTAATGCATTGGAAATGAAATTTTTCCCTATTTTTAGTAAAAATTTCATGAAATTTGGTGCACTGGAAGCGATGTTATTGCATCTGAAGTAAAAGTATGTTTGTGTCATCGTACAAAAATAAGCATCGAACAAAGACCCAACATTTACTTTTGTTTTAAAAATGTTTGTCATGAAATGTGGTGGAGTTCATAAGTGGTAAACGCGATTTAAAAACGATTGTCAGGACTAAAATGATGACCAACGTGTTAGCCAACTGAAATTTGCGTTCACCTTAGATTCCATCAAAAGTGGGTGGTAATTCATAAAAGATTCGCCAAAATCTTCATTGAAATTCTTGAAAATGGACTTAACCTTCGCTTTACTTATACCCACCCGGGTGATCTTTTTATATTCATGTTTAATCCTTTCCGACATGAAAATAAACCCGTTCTGTATGAATTGTATGGGCTGTAGTCCAATATATTGGACATTGTGACTGAAAGGGTTAATATCTGCCAGAGTATTTAGCTATGCTTTCGAATAACTGCACTAATTTTAAGGTAATTTTCAATAACATTAACAAATATTTTTTTTAGAAATCTTGTTCATGTTTAAATTTGAATTTTGTCATTTTGTATACAAAATATCTACCCAGGCGCCTTCGCTACCATTTTGAAGAAAACTCGCATGAAATTTTTTTGCGTACCTTATTATGCGTTCAATAAAACCTCTGGAAAGAAAATTTCTAATATTTTCCAAAGTTGCAAAATAAATCATGAAAGTTAGGCTTTTTTTCGGAAAACGAACTATCGCCTGAGGAAGATACTAATTACTGAGGTATGAAAAAAATTATATCTTTATTGTGAGTTTTACTCAAAATAGCGGCGGAAGTGCCTGAGTCATCCGAGTGAACGACATTGGTAAACGACGCATACAAAAATCTTTGGTAAGGCCAACCAAAAATCTTTAAGGTTAAGCATCTCAATAGCAAATCAATCAATTATCAATAGCATTTTAACTGAATATTTGGCTATCGAAGGATGCCATCTCATCGATCGACACTTCTTTCGATTGTTTTTTTGTTTACTAAAAGTCGAAATTTAACCATCAACCACTCCTCGTTTTCACAGGATGCGGCACTGTGCGACTTTTACCTTTTAAAAAAGAAGCATTTGCCGATGAAATAAATCGTTTTGAGAACGTAGAAACCATCCAATAGGTTTGTACCGACATCCTGAAGGACATTCCGGCCGACGAACTAAACTACTCTTTATACAAGTTTTTAATCATGCATATCGCTGTATTGAGCCTAAACGGGACTATTAAAAAAACAAATTAGTTTCGCCCAAAAAATTTTTTGTTATTTTTTAAATGTTTAAAGATGAAAAGACCTTTTTGCTAATGTGGGAACGTGCATACGATGCTTAGTGATTGAAAATGTGGACAAATTATAGGCTATGGGGGGGGGGGTTCTGACACCCAAACCCCCTCCCTTGGCTACGCCCCTGCTCTGTGGTATACATGCAATGTAAGTGTTTTATTTACACCCTAAGTGGTATAGTTACCATTATGTGGAACATCTACCTGCATCATATGTTGTATATTTACAACCATGTGGTATATTTGGATAATAAGTGATTTATTTAGATATCAATTAGAATATTTACAAATACCATCTGCAAATTACAAATAACCTATGGTCTATGTACAGTCTGTGCTGTACATTTACATATACTATATGTGGTATATTAACAACCTATTTGTTATGATGTGTTGTATTCCTAAGCTTAGTAAAATATTTCCTACCATTTGGTAAATCTACACCCTCATCATGTGACTTTTTAAACCCTAAAACAGTATATTTACAATTGTGTGTTACATTTTCCTACACTATATGTGGTATATTTACATCAGTATGGTGTATTTATACACTAAATGCTATATGTATACTCTTGGTGGTATAGTTACAACTATCTATGTGGCACATGACCCAACACCCACCTAATGAAACAATATACACCGTTAGTGAAATATTTGCTATCATTTGGTAATTTTACTACCTCTTGTGTACATTTACATACACTCAATGTGGTATACTCACAACTGACGTGTTGTACTCCCACCTTAAGTGAAATATTTGCTACCATTTGGTAAATTTACACTACCTTCGGTACATTTACATATTATCTATGTGGTATGTTTCCAGCACGTATGGTTTATTTACTCTAATTGGTATTTTTAAAGTTTTGTGTTACATTTAGCTATACCAAAAATTTTAAATTTACACACCGAGGAGTATAATTACCAATAGTGATATACCTACAATTGTATGATATATTTACATACTCTCTATGTGGTACATTCACATCCCGTGCAGTATTTTTACACACTATGTGTTATATTTACCACGAAACTGGTAGTAAATAGGTAGGAATTTCAAGTCAAAGTGTAAAGTTGTTTCGTTTGAACCTTTAAACCAATGCGGTACATTCGACATGAAGGGTCTCAATTAGTTTAAATGGTCCCTAGACATCCTAACGGTAACAGTTAGAGCTACTTAGTGTTGCAGTTCAACATAAAAGCAGTTCAACATAAAGAAGTGAAGTGGAATTCCAACTAACTTTCAAACCTAACCTAACTTAATCTATTTATTACATTTCATACTAACTACTTTTATTCGAATTTATTTATTTTATTTTTTATTTATTTATCATAATTTTAAGTTAAAGTAAGAAAAAACGACACTTAAGACCCTCAGACATTGATTTTCTTTTGTTCCATCATTTCGAAATCTCTTTTCAAGTGCAGGTAGTCGGTCTGTGTGTAATTTGTAGTAAATTCCAATCTAATTCAAGTGGTTATTATTTGATTAAATTATAGAACGACAACTCGAGCATTTTGCATGCAACTTGCACTCATTTTTGCGTACATTTTCTGCATTGTCATTGCATAAATATTTGAGACGCAAATAGACACAATGAACGAAGCGTTGGAAAGCACTTGACGCGTCTACAATGAGTGATGTACGTAGTAAAAAGTTGTAAATTTACATTTCAAGTGTATTAGGTAATGCATTATTATCTTTATAGATTGCAATTAACACGCATATTTCGCTTGAAACCAGGCACCATCGAATAAATCAAATGAGCAAAAAGAATATCCAAAAAAAAACAAGGCAGACATTTATTGAAGGGCAGACAAAGGCAGACAAATGGGATTAACTCTGCTGAATGAACTGTATTGAATGGAATTATAAAATTTGATGTGGAAAGTGTAGACAGTACTTGAGAAATTTAAATTATATTTTTGATATATTTCGAGTCAACTAAAATAGATTTCAATGCATATTTGGAGAACTGGAGTTGTTGGGTCTAAAAAGTTGTATGGTAACAAAACTAAAGATTGTCAAATTAAATTTCGAAAATATATTTCGGATATATTTTCAGTCAGCTAAAGTAGTTTCGGGTGGATATTCGGAGGGCTAGGGTTCTTGTGTTTAAAAAGTTATATGGTGACAAAACTACAGATTGTCAATTGTAGAAATCGAAATTATGTTTCTTATATATTCTAAGTCAAGTAAAGTAGGCTTCGATAAAGATGTGGACGACTTGATCTCTTGGGTCTAAAACGTTGTATGGTGTTCCCTAAACTACAGATTCTTCACCACGTTTTTGAAAGATTTTTAAAAAGTATTATGTATCTAATAGTAAACGTTATAGTCGAATATTAAAGTCAAAAGAAGAGAAAAATTTTTTTACAATACAAAATATTATAGTCAACTATAAATAGAACAGAATAGAATAGAATAGAATAGAATAGAATAGAATAGAATAGAATAGAATAGAATAGAATAGAATAGAATAGAATAGAATAGAATAGAATAGAATAGAATAGAATAGAATAGAATAGAATAGAATAGAATAGAATAGAATAGAATAGAATAGAATAGAATAGAATAGAATAGAATAGAATAGAATAGAATAGAATAGAATAGAATAGAATAGAATAGAATAGAATAGAATAGAATAGAATAGAATAGAATAGAATAGAATAGAATAGAATAGAATAGAATAGAATAGAATAGAATAGAATAGAATAGAATAGAATAGAATAGAATAGAATAGAATAGAATAGAATAGAATAGAATAGAATAGAATAGAATAGAATAGAATAGAATAGAATAGAATAGAATAGAATAGAATAGAATAGAATAGAATAGAATAGAATAGAATAGAATAGAATAGAATAGAATAGAATAGAATAGAATAGAATAGAATAGAATAGAATAGAATAGAATAGAATAGAATAGAATAGAATAGAATAGAATAGAATAGAATAGAATAGAATAGAATAGAATAGAATAGAATAGAATAGAATAGAATAGAATAGAATAGAATAGAATAGAATAGAGTGATAGATAGATGTGATGGGAGCCGAGAAAATAAATCATAGGAGGTCATTGTATTTAAGGCTCAGGAAAGCATAATGCACTTAATGTATTTATTCTAAATAAATAAAAAATAAAATAAATGCAAATGTAAAAATAACACATAGTGGAAAGAAAGGTGGGGGATATATAGTCGAATGCTACAGTCAAAAAAAGAGAATAATTGAGTCAAATAGAAAATATTATGGTCAACTATATTAAAATAGAGTGATAGATAGATGTGAAAGGAGCCAGAAAAATAAACCATAGGAGGTCCATTCTTCAAGCACTCAAACTAGAAAAGGATAATAGAAGAAAGAGGGGTGGAGGATACAAGAAAGTGGGAAGGTAAGGAAGGAGAGGGGACTACTCATCCTCCTGCACAAATTTCCTGGATTTTTATGACTCATAGGGGGTAAGAGTTTGGACCTCGTCCATTCTCATAACATTTGAACCCAAAGCTCTTTCTTGGAAAGACGGGACAAAAAAATGTTCAAAATACGCAATTTAGATCTTCGATGATGTCCCTGTTGGCCATATGCCGACCCCATAGATTGTGACCTCTGATAATTTTGACCATCTGGCAAAGATCTTTCGTTCCTAATCTCAGAAGGAAGACCCTGCCTTCCTGTTCGGGCTAACCATAAAAGACTTGGCAGTCCTACAGCATTTCAAACTAGATTAACGTTCCCTATGAAAGTTGTTTACACGGGATTTGATGCAGTCTTTTGATCAGAAAATAATAATTATTTGTTGAGTTTTATTTTTTTGGGGGAAAAATAAAAATTATGCGATGAGTTTAATTTTTCACTTGCAGAATGAGAATTTAATTTTCAGTTTTATTTTTTCTTCACAAAATAAAAATTACGGGCCGAGTTTTTATTTCTGATTTCAAAACAGCCTCATGTGGTAAGTTCAAGTTTTCAAATTATATTTTGAAAATTATTTTCTGAGCAAAACTTTTCGCTTATGAAATAAAAAGTCTACAATGGTTATATACTTTTCTATAATGGAATGAATGCAAGAAAGCGATTTTTTCAAAACTTCTCGACTTCTTGACTAATAACAGCTGCGTACTAAATTTTGACCTAAACTTTTCTGCTCATATGATTTAACTTTCCAATGAAGGAAGCGCACACAAATTGAATGAATCGAATGAAAATTGCTGATTGTGGTTTATCTAACATCATAAAGTGCATGATTTTTGTTGGTGTTGTTGTAGTATATAGTAAAAATTTTACGATAATGCAACTGCACATTGAACAGATGATTCAATGCCAGAAAAACTTCAACTCCACAGTAAAGATACTGAAGTGAGTGGGGGTGTGTGTGTGTGTGTGTGGAAGTAGTTGGATGGTTAGAATTTAAAGCTAATAAACATTGGGATTATGCTGCAAAAAGTGGTGCGCAGTTTTCATTTTAAAAGTATTAATGAAAAATGTTTAGCCATAAAAAAAAAATGTAAAAATGTTTAACCATAAACGATTCCAATAAACAAAATGTCTGAAGTGCAATTAGTCAAAATTTGGTTTAGAAGTATTTTAGTCAAATTTGCAAAGCGCTGTCACTGAGCAGAGAACGAGCTACAAAAGTATAACAACAACAACAACAATAACCATTGTAGTGACACAGTTGCCGGGTTCATTCACACATTTTGCATTGTGACCACCATGGACGAACGGAAAGCCGAACGCCATCAAGGAAGCACAGCCAAACTGTCAAATAACCACAAATAGTAGCGAGTAGTGAATGGACGAATACATAGTAGTTGTATAGTAATAAAAAGGTAGTGTAGTGACAGTAGTAGTAGTAGTAGTAGTAAATGCCACTAGCTGTCGCCAGACGGCGCTGCCAACGCCTTGGAAGCGACCAGCTTTACTCCCATAAAATCATTGCGCCGTACAATGCTCCACTTATATTTTCCCTGTCATTCAGGAGCATTGACATCAATGCGCATTCTGTTCCATCTATGCTTTACACATAGAAATATATGTGTGAGTGTGTGTGTGTTTGTGTGTCCAAGTTGGAGCAAAGGCAAAGTGTGGTTGCAGCAGTGAAACATTAGCATTTTTTATTATCTGCTGCCGCTCGTGCTTAATGCGCCAGTGTGTCTGCCCCTCCCCCTTTAAATGTTGCCTTTCTTGGAAGCTATTGTTGTTGTTGTTGTTATTGCTTTAGCTGCTTCATTTGCTTTATTGCTTGATTTTTTGCATTCGTTGATTTTTGCTTCGGCGACACTTGTAGCAAATTATGTCAATTTGTCTGCTGCACATTGGCTGCAGCAGACGCAGCGGCAACCAGTCGCTGTTGTTGTAGTTTTACAAAGTGTTGCGAGGTAAAAACCAGCCCATAATTTCTAATCAAAAATATTTATAGTTAATTTGTTGTTGTTGTTGTTGTTGTTGTTGTTGACAATTGATAAATAAGTTGCAGCCTGCGCTGATATTTGATGTGAGACGTGAGATAAAATAGAAGTAAGTGAGATAGCGGAAGTAAGAATTTTGAAGCAAGCAAACTGTGATAGTTGACGAAAGTGTGCAACTTTTTTGAGTTGGTTGCAATACTTCTACTCTAACAAAACAACAATTGGAACATCCTACTTGAGTTCCAGGACCTCTTTCTGTATTTTTCTTAGTCTTTAACCCTTTCGCTATTTTGTTGCCATATGGCAACATGCTACTTTGTGGACGTCTGCATCCTCTATGGTTGCAAGAATACATTCTTTTGTTGTTCCTTAGAATAGTTTGAAGTTTTACGAAAAATAGGAAATTACACGTCTTTTTTAATGGTATATCTTGAAATAGTAAAGGAAGAAGAAGCAGAAAAAATTAGAGAACTTTTTAATTTAACGTTTTCTTTCAATTTGGATCATTTTTTTTTTTAATATTTGGATGAAGTAATATTCAAATTTTCGTTATGCATTAAAAGTTTTATGTTTAAGTAATTATTACAGCCACAACGATTTGGCTGCTCTCATAGAAAAACACTCTAAAATACAGGGTCCGAGTATACAAATTTAAAAATTTCTTATGGATTGTTGCTAATATAACCACATAGAAGCCTAAGACGTAAAATTTAAAATTTTAACTTTCACCTGTAAAAACCTGTAGCGAAAGGGTTAACACAATTTTTTGGTCCTAGTTTTAACATTCCTTTGTGAATATTTGTAATGAAAAGTTGAACATATTGCACACTAAACACAAAGCAGTCACAACTCAAAACTTGCAAATATTCCGGAGAGGCAAAAACTGTTGATCCTGCAAAAGTATTGCAATTGAAACAAAAACAGACATACAGTAGTTTTCTAGTTACAAAAATTAGTAATAACAATGAAATTTTCAAAGTAGTTACTAAATATGTAAAACAAAGAAGTGGCGACCTACTCAGATTCCCTAAGAAATTTATTAAAATTAGTTTATAGGTCTCCGCTCCATGAGGACTATGGACCACTAATTTGGCCTATGTGATACGCCCCTGGAGCCAACCAATCTAACCTAACCTAACCAACTAAATGTGTACTGTGAATTTATTTACGGAAAAAAGTCCATTTTGGAAAATTTTGAGTTGTTATTATTTTGTATTTAGTGTGCAATATGTCACTGCGTTCCTTAACACTAGAAAGACCGCAAGTTTTCCATATCTACACAGACTAAATATTATATTCGCTGATATCTTGAAAAGTACACATCGGATTTGGCTAATTGTAATTGTAGAGCTAATTGTAGAACCCGATAAAAAAATAAAAGTTATCAAAGCAATTTAAAAATGAAAAACCTTCAAAATGGCCGCAATGGTCCTTCTAGTGTTAAAACCAGGGACTTAACTTTTATTAGTTATTAGTTTTTTAAGAAAATAATTGCAATGTAACTATTACAATGCAGCATAAGTTTTATTTGTTGATTATAATTATGATTTGCGATACTTAATTTTTAAGTTGCGTAATAACTGTTATGAGAAACAAATATTTTTTTCGTTCTTGATAATTATTATTTTGGGATATTTTTGTTTACGTTACTTCATAACTTTTATTTATGATTTTTTGTTATTTACGTTGCCGATAACTATTATTTGAAAGAACATTTTTTTTACGATGCTTCATAACTTTTATGAAAGAATTGTTTTTTTTTCGTTGCCTTACCACATTTTGAAAATGAATTGATTTTTAATTGTTTAGTTGTTGGTGGAAATTAGGTATCTGCAGTTAATTTGCGTTTGTCAATTTAAAACAATTAAAAATCAATTCATATCCAAAATGGGGTAATTCAACGTAAAAATTTTGTTGTTCAAAATAATAGTTATCGGAAACGTAAATGAAAAAATATTATAAATAAAAATTATGAAGCAACGAAAAAAAAAATTTTTCAAAATAATAGTTATCGGTAATGTAAATTAAGTCGGCCTCGATAGCTCAGCGGGTAGCGCGCTGGCTTCTCATACCGAGCGCCCCGGGTTCGATTTCTGGCTTGGGCTGGAAAAAACACTCATCTACTTCTGTCGCTATCCACATGAAGGGAATGAGAATTACAAGAATCGCACAAGTGCGCTCTTGGCAGGCAATGGCAAAACCTCCAAGTGTGAAAGAAAAACTGCCCATCGCCGTTCGGATTCGGCGTTAAACTGTAAGTCCGCTCCCCTCCCTTTCCCCATCCGTTTGAAATGTGTGGTGTATCACATGTTGAAAAAACAGTGTTGCATACGCATTTCAAACGGGTGGAATCTGTGGTATCACAACGGGCCCATTAAGAGGCCTAAGTGTGTCTCATACAGAGGCAGCCACCTCAACCTAACCTAACCTAATGTAAATTAAAAAATTCATAAATAAAAGTTATGAAGCAATGTAAGAAAACAAAAATCCCAAAATAATATTTAATAATGAAATGGAATGGAATAATGAAACCTAATGGAAATTAGGTTTTTGCAGTTAATTTGCGTTTGTCAATTTAAAAAAATTAAAAATCATTTCATATCCAAAATGGGGTAATTCAACGTACAAATTTTTTTGTTCAAAATAATAGTTATCGGCAACGTAAATGAAAAAAATTATAAATAACAATTATGAAGCAAAAATTTCTCAAAATAATGAAAAAAAAACAAAAATTCCAAAATAATAATTATCGACAATGAAAAATATACTTGTTACTTATAAGAGTTATTATGCAACTAAAAAATATTTATTACATGATAATAGTTATAGGCGACGTAAAAAATTTCTTATAGCGAATAATTATTATAAAGCAATAATTATAGAAATTTTTTAAATTAGGGCAATTTTTGTATTCCCAAATATATGGATAATAATTATTTTAGGTCTCTGGTTAAAAAAGGTTCGAATCTTCTTTGACTCCCTTGCAACATTTTATTTCTCAGTCAGAAATAAATAGGTTAGAATCTTCGTTGACCTTGCAACTTTGTATTTGATAAGCAAAGCTCTGAATCTTTAGATAAGTTTCATACGCATTACGCAGAAGTCTCTAGAAATTAACAATTTTCACTTCCCCACGTTCCCCTCCTAACCACACACCATAATTTTGGTTGTGCTTCACAAACGCAAAATAGCAATTAAAAATGCACAACAACAACAACAACAATAATAATAATAATAAAACAAAGTCAAAAGTGACATGACAAAGCGGCAACCCGGAAGAGGAGCAGGATGGTGCGGGTAGTAGTGACGCGCGCACAGCAGACACAACAACAACAAAGATGCGGCGATACGCGATATTTCCCGAAAATGGCAATAGCGACTGCATCAATAACAACAACAACAACAATTGCACAGAGCAAATGTTAGCTGTCGGCATGCCAGCTCCCGGCGAGCGAACGAGCGTATACACCAGCCAAAAACAACAACAATGTGAACAACAACGACACCAATTGCAGTCACTGCAGCAGCAGCAGCGGCGCAACGTCGACGGCGTCAGTCAGCGGCGACTACAACAAAAACAAATGAAAACAACCCTCAAGATGACGTTGACCCCGAAAGTGTGGCAAAAGCGAAACGACAGTAAAGAAAAAAACAACAAAGCGGAATACAAGAAAACTGTGCACAAAAAAACACAAAGTAGCAAGTTTATTGTATTTGGAAGAGCCAAAGAGTCGACGAACGAACGAGCGAGCGAGCAACAAACGGTCGCTTGTTTTGGGAGCGTTGCGGCGCGGGGCAGTTGGGTCAGTCGCGCCAGCCGACAATGATGGAGCAGAAACATGTCCGATAGAAATGCGGCATTTCGGGCACATGTGCGCGCCGAGCGCCACCACTGTTGGAGCCGACGACTGAACGACGGTCGGAGAGCGTCAACAGCTCGGCGCATACACAGACAAATGGCCAGACAACAACAACAATAGCACACACAAAACAAACCTGATAAGGGCGGAAACGTCGCGTTCGAGTGCAGAGAACGTCAGAGAGCGCCACGGCGATAAGGTGAGCGAGCTAGCGTTGACTGGCAGCCGAAAACATACTTATGAATGAATGCATTAAGATAAGAAGAATTGAGTACAAAGTGCAAGTCGCAAGCAACAAGAAATCACAACAATGTACAGCAGCAGCAGCAGCAACGACAACAACAGAGAATAGTCGAGAGAGCGATACGCGGGAACTGCTAATCGACACAGAGCGGCACTGCTTCCAGAGGGGAAGTAGGGGGGGGGGCGGCGAAAAATTGTGCTGTTGTTTTGTTGGCGCATTGGAATAGAGCCGCGGACACACACACACACACACACAGAGCCAAGCATGCGGTCCGCTCCATGTATGCGCGTACTGTTTGTTGTAGCTGTACGCGTCGAGCAGCAAAAACACCAAAAGCCAGCCGCCAAAACAACAACAACTTTCACACCGTATAACAGCGACAATAACGAAAAAATGCGAAGCACCGCACAAAGCACACCAGTGAAAACAAGAAAAACAAATGACAATGTAAAGCGGAATGCCGGAAAAGACAACAAATACACAAACACTTGTACAGCCCCAGCCGAAGGCGCGTTCGCTCGCTTGCTCGTTTTCGAATTGCTTTAACGGTACGGCAACGACAACGGCAGTGGTGTTGTTGTCTTCGCTTAGTATTGTTTTTGTTATTTAGTGGCGCACTAATGTTGTGCGAGCAGATTAGAGCAGCATTTGGAGTTGGCTGGTGCGACTCAAGAGCGCAGAGTTGCAGCACCAAAGAGCGACTATGCGAATGAGAACTTTTGCAGAGAGCGACGACAAAGTGCAGTCAATGCAGAGTGGCAGCAAATTGAAGGATTCTTACAAATCTTTTTGAAGATTTGGGTGTAGAATCTGTACCTAGAATCTTTAATTGATGAGTGTTAACTTAAAATCGGAAGTGAAATCTAAAGTTCATGTCGGCACTGTTTGAATTGTCTAAAAAGACTAAGAAGAAAACTGACTAAGAGGACCAAGAAGAAGACTGATTAAGAAGAAAGAAGCAAAGGAGAGACTCCTTGTCGGCAGATCTTCAAAATGTCATCTCTTTCTAAATTGTGCAAGCGGCTGTAGCTTCAAAACTATATATTTCAAGTATTTGTGCTATATATTTCAGATTATATTCTTTATTCTAGTAAATCTTAAGTCAGAATCACCGCAAATCGAATAGAAACCCGAGCCAAAGTCAATAGATGATTTTCAGAATATTCCTATTTTTTAAAGTACAGTGGTGTCTGGATATAGTGAACTAATTATTGCAAGGCCTGTTCACTGTATTGAGGTTGTTCACTATATCAAGGTCAACATTTTTGTTCAAACGCTCGTTTTATTTGCTCAAAATACACTTTTTGTTTTTTGCAAATTTTTTTCTGTATTTAGAGGCTCGATGTTAAAATTTTGGTGTTCACTATATCGAGGTGTTCACCATATAGGGGGTTCACTATACCCAGACAAGAGTGTAGTTCATTTGGCTGCAACTTATAAACTAGGGGACTCTTAGAACCTGAAATAAGTAAATCTCACCAGCTTTTTGAAAATAAACTCAGCTCATTGACATTCTGAAAATCCAATTCAAAGTAGATTTAAAAAAAAAGCAGGTATGTTTTTTAACATCTAAACACTCTTTATGACTGCAGTTCACAACCGGAGCACTTTTGGAACCTGAAATATTTCGTATATGGCAGAAAATTGCACAAATTTTTCAAAATGTGCTCTGGGTCTTTGAAAATCTATCAAAAATACATTTAAATTACAATCAAGTAAGAGTTTCTTAATATGCAAGTTTTTCAACATTGCTCAAATAACTGAAGTTTATATATTAGAGGGATTTTCGAACCTGTAATAGGTCCCATTCTGCAGTAAATTCCAATAGTTACTTGCAAGTTCAGCTCATGGAAAACCCAGCAAATTCTAATCAGAGTAAAGTTTCAAAAAAAAATGAAATTTAAGAAAAAAAATCGAAGGAGAACTAGAACTCGAAAACTGGAGAACTGGACCGAAACCTGATGTCTTCTCCTGGCAAATTTTACGTTTTCCTAACAAAAGTCTCAAAGTCTCTGAGCTTCCTAGAAAAACCTGAGAAAGATGTAAGTCAAAGGAGGGTTTTAGTATATATGTACATGATTTTTTAAATCGCTCAAATGGCTGCGCCCCTAAACTATGGACATTTGGAACCTGATCCTAGATCATATCTTGCATAAAATAAAAAAAAAAAAACAATTGATTTTAAAGTCAGAAACGGAAATTCGAATCTTTACGATTCATCTCAAAATCTTTAGAATTACACCAGAAATTCAAGTAAATCGAAGTAAAAAAGCGGTGAGCTCACAAGGTTTTTACAATAAAAATCAAAGTCCCTAAAAATGCACCAGAAATTTGTGTAACTCAAAGTGAAAAAAATATCATTTATCGAGGTTACAAATTTTCCCAATGTCCCTGAAATTTTACTAGAAGTTCGAGTAAGTCGAAGTAAAATAATTATGATTTCACAAGATTTTTCCAATACAGATCAAAGTCCCTGAGATTCCACCAGAAATTCAAGTAAATTTAAGTGAAAAGAGGATAATTTCACGTGATTTTACGAAAAACCTGACATTTAACCAGAAGTTCGAGTAAATCGAAGTAAACAAATTAGGATTTCACAAGATTTTTAGAATAGATACTAAAATTCCACCAAATATTTTAGCACATCGAAGTGAAAAGATACTAATTTCACGAAATTTTTAGGAATAAGCCCCAAGTGCACGAAATTTTATCAGAAGTTCGAGTAAATAAATCGAAATAAAAAAAGGATGATTTCACAAGATTTTCACGAATGAGCTCCAAATCCCTGAAATTACAACAGAAATTCGAGTAAATCGAAGTGAAAAGACAATAATAATTTCGAAAAATTTTATGAATGAGCCCAAAATCCACGAAAGTTTACCAGAAGTTGGAGTAAATCAAAGTATAAAAAATTATGATTTCACAAGATTTTTACAATAAAGTTTAAGGTCGCTAAAATTCCACAAGAATTTAGAGAAATTCAAATTAAAAAGAAGATAACTTCACAAGAGTTTTACGAATGAGTCCAAAATCCCTGAAATTCAACCAAAAATTCGAGGAAATAAAGTGAAAAGAGTATGATTTCATGAAATTTTTTTGAATTAGTTTATAAAGTGAGTAAAATTCGACTAGACAATTTAGTGAATCGAAGTGGAAAGAATCATATTTCAGGAGATTTTTATGAATAAGCTCAAAGTTCCTGCAATTACATTAGAAATACGATTGAATCAAAGTGAAAATAGGATGAACAGAAGGCTCCTCTTTTGTCAAAACCAAAACATGTTCGATAACATTGTCGATAACAGCTAAATTGAGATGTAAATTGAGTTGTGTGAACAGCAAAAGCGATAAACTCAATTAAGAACTAAATTGCCTCAATTTATTTGGCTGTCTGATTAGGATATTAGACCTGACAATTAATGCTGTTAACAGAAAAGAACCTTTCTTCCGTAAAAACCAAAACATGTTCGATAACATTATCGATAACTGCTAACTTGAGATGTATGAATAGCAAAAGCGATAACCATTTGCTACTCGTGAGTAGTCAATAATTAGCCAGTTTACTGTTCTAAGGTCCGTAGAGGGAAGAATGGCTGGAAAAAGTCCGAACCGAGAACTAATTTCCGCGTGGCTACTTTTCTATCTTCTTTTTTTCTAACTTGATGTAAGTCAGCTAGTGGCTTCAATTCCGAAGGTTGTAGGTTCAAATCCAACCGTCCGAAGAATTTATTTTTAAAAATAAGGGTTTTGTTTATTTAAATTAAATTACAAACACCTCAAAACAGCCATATACGATTTTCATGTGCACAAAAATTAAAATGCACTTTAGTTGTTGGTGTAAATTGGTTTTCTGCAATAAATTTGCGTTTGTGAATTTGTTGTACTACAAATAAATGTATTGGAACAATTAAAAATCAATTTGAACTCAAAATGTGGCAAGGCAACGTAAAAAAAAATGTGGTTTTAATAAAAGTTATGAAGCAACGTAAAACAAAAAATTTTTGGTAAATAACAGTTATCGGCAACGTAAAAAAAAAAATCGAAAATAAAAGTTATGAAGCCACGTAAAAAAAACATCTTAAAATAAAAGTTATCGGTAACGTAAATAAAAAAAATCGAAAATAAAAGTTATGAAGCAACGTAAAAAAACAAAATCGCAAAATAATAATTATCGAGGACGAAAAACAATTATTTTCATAACAGTTATTACGCAACGTAAAAATATGATAACATGATAATAGTTACAGGCTATGTAAAAAAATTTGTATTGGAAATAATTATTATACAGCAATATTTATAAAAATATCTTGAATAAGGGCAATTTTTTTATTTCCAAGAATATTGATAATAATTATTTTTGGTCTCTGGTTTAGAGTCACCAAAATCTCGGTAGCTCCGTTCGAATTTAAATTTAACGGTTGTTGCCATTAATGAAAAAAAGTTCATTAAAAAAGTAAAACTAATTAAACTAAACTATGGTCAATTGTCTCTTTCATACTAAAGTTAACTCGCCGCAAACAGTTTAATTCACACTTGATTGATTACTTTATGGCTTTTCGTTTAGGGTTGCATTGCTTTCAATGACATGAACGTAGGTCAGGATTTTCCGCTAAATGCATTCGCTGCAGCATCTTTTTTCAGTATCTCTCACACTGAGTGCAGCCCAACAAAACAACATTCACATTCACTCTCTGTGCAATAAGCAACAAAAATGCCTCACAACAATTATAAAAAGTCTGGCAGCACGCTGCATATAGAATTTATAACAGTTTGTTGTAATGAGCGTCTGACTCACAAACAAATATTTAAGAGCACACGTAAGAGCAAAACAATGCGCCAGAAATGCTCAAACAGTGAATTAGTGAAAAACGAGAGACGAAATCGATAGCACGGCACAGCACACAGCGTGCGTTGTGCGCGGTGGAGAATTTTTAATTTCACATAACGAGAAACAAAAAATATGCCAAGTAATAAAAATAACAAACTATGTGTGCGAAATGCAAAGAACAACAACACGCAATTCTACTAATACACTACAACGAATACAAAAATACAAATGAAATAAAATTAAAAGCACGCACACGTAGTGCGGTGCGGACAAAAACAAAAAAAAAACCGTGGAGAGACGGCATTAGCGCAGCGCCACAAATTTCTATGCGGGCAAGAGGGAAGGCACAATGGCAAAATATGAAAAACAAGCAGAACACAACGGCGGCAGCAACAACAACAATGCGAATAGTCGCCGCCATCGAAACATCAAAATGGTGTCGCCCCAACCGAACCGCCATTCCGTTGAATGTGCGGAGCCAATGAAAAATCTGCACAATCTGCGCGCATTTACATACGTACATATATTTATTTTAAATGAATAATAATTGCGTGCGTGTGTGTATACGATATTTGTACAGCAGCAGCAGCAACAACAACAACAACAACAACAATAGATACAAGAAAAATTATACGCACACTAAAATAGGCGAACGACAGTGCCGACAGCACTCAGAGGCGTACAAAAGTTTGCTTTATTATGTGATTGTTGTTGTTGTTGTTGTTCACGTACGGTCCACAATTGTGGCCACTACATATGTATATACATATGTACATAGTTACATATCTATGCGGCATGTGCTGCCTTTGCGCAAATCGTTGTCATAGTAAGAAAAAAAAACGTCAGCCGTAGTAGGTTGTGTTGTTGTTGTTGCTATTGTATCACCGATATGAGTAGTAAAGAGTAGATATGCTATGTTTTATTTCTTACTACTTCCACTACTGGGTTCTAGTTGCCTGCGCATTAGCGCTCCCGGCCGCCACAGCTGCGGCGCATAATTTCGTTAGCTTTTACGCATTTCCGCGACGAAACGCTCACCGATGCTCTCGCTGCATGCCACACGTACACACACACACCAGCCGCCCAGCCACCCACACACGCACACCAATGCGCGCCCAGAGCAATAAAAGCAGCAACAACAACAACAACATCGGCAGCAGCAGCAACAGCTTTGCTGCGTACGACGACGAGCATGCAACATGCGGGCGTGCAATGTGCAATTTGTAAAATGTCAAAAAATATGAATGAAAATGTAGCACAACAACAACAGCTACAAATACAACAACAACAAAAGCGAAAAGTTGTAAATTTGTCCTCGTCGTCGTCGTCATCATCGTCATCGTTGTTGTCGTTGTCGTCGTCGCCATAGCATCGGGCCAGCAGCAACGACTTCGTCGGCAACAACTGTTGTAATTGTAATTTTCATGTTGCTCTTATTGTTTTTGTTGTTGTTGTGACGGCTCGTTTGTTTTTATTGCTGCACTCTGCTGGTAATGTTTGTTGTTCTTGTTGTAATTCTTATTGTTGTTGTTGTAGCTTTTATAGTACTATTTCTATACTATAGAGCAGAGTGCGGCGCCCTGGCGTTGTTGTTGTTGTTGTTGTTGTTGTTGCTGACGCTGCATTGCCGCCCCGCAATATTTTGCGCATTTTCATTCTGCTCTCCGCCTGCTGCCGCCACGCCCGCTTTTTGTTTTTGTTTACATTCAGCTCTTGCTTACAAGTTGTATGCGTTCGGGTTTATGCATTCAATGGGCAACCAGGTGAGCACACCCGAGGGGCCGCTATGAGTAAATGTTTTTGTAATTTTTATTTTTTTTTTCGTTGTTTGCAAAACATTTTTTTCCAATTCACCCTTTCCACAATTAATTTCCACATTTCTTGAGATAAAAATGTTTCCTTCAAAATATTGACTCTTATTGAGCATTTTAGCAATAATTTACAAAAAAAAATTTCAAAAAAATCATTTTGGTTGAGAATTACAGCTTCATCAATTTTGTACGATATATCGTACAATGGTCCGCAAAGGAGTAAAAATTCATGAATTTTTGGTTTCGTTTTTTAAGTTTTATGAACAATTCATTGATTTTTTTATAGAAAACATAAATTATACCAACTAACAATAAAAACGTGATTTCATTTTGATCGAAAGTTATATAAATTATATATATAAACAATTGATTCACATTTATTCGGGCTTATATAACCGTTGTTGTTGTTGCACAGCCCTTTTCTTCTCAATAAAACACAGAATCACTTAAAATTTGTACAGTTTTACAGAAAGGCATTGAATATAGCCCATTCTTATTATCGTAGTGGGAGTGGCAAGTACGCATGTCTAACCTTACATGATCTGTGTCTGCTCAGTAAAACACAAAATCGTCTAGTAATTCTTATTTTTAATCGAAAATTGCCGAATAGTCGAATTTTACTAGCCACGTGGTTTACAGATGGGCGTGGCAGGCATACAAACCTAAAAAATCTGTTATCAAACCTATAACTTAACCAAAAATTTTAAATTTAGTAAGTTCTATAAATCAACTGTGATTCAAACTTTGAAATTGTTTGGCTTTTTGGTACCAAAAAGTATTACATATTTAAAAATTCCTACGTAGAAGTACCGTCATTTGCTGGTTTTTCAAATTCTTGCAAAAAGCTGCTTACGAAACGCACTCATACTGTGTAGCCACGGCTATTATAGGTATTTTATATTTTTAAACAGAATGATACAACACAGCCTACTTAATGAAAATTAAAAAGCTGTTGCATAAAAAGTGCGTTCGCTGTGAAGTAAAAAATCATTGAAAAAATTGTACGATATATCGTACAAATTTCCGGAAAGGGTTACACAAATAACGCTCATGACTTTATTTTCATTGAATCAGTCAATCAGTGAAAAAAATAAATCCATATTTTTGCTCTCATCTCATATGAGTTCCAGCGGAGGTTTTTCATTGTAGTTTTTTACTCCGAAAACCAGCCTTTCATAAGAAAACGAACATCTGCGATAACAATGAAAATGTCGTAGAATTAAAGTATTTGAACCAGTTTTATAACGTTTCTTTTCTACTAACTAACTAAAAGATAAAGATCAATCAAATCAGTCTGGGAGCACTGACTTGAATACAAAATGCAGTGTTGAATGACACTTTCAACTAATAACCAATTGGCATTTGAATCGATGTTGACCAAAAATTCTGAAATCAGCTATTAATATGGTTCATTATTTGGTCAATGATATCGAAAAAGATCGTTCAAAATGTGTCCTTTTTTTTGTTGTATCTACTGAGATCAGTAAAGTAATGGAAAAGTTATTCGATTTAGGAACTTTGCTAAATGTAATGAATTTTCAATAATGTAAATATTTCAATATTAAAAATTGTCTATTAAACTAACTGACAACTATGTCCATTTTGCCATCTTCAGACCCCATTCCACTCCAGTTTTAGTTTAACCCAACATATCGTTAGTTGGCTTCTACAGTGATAGTAACCGATTAATCGGTATTGCAATCGATGTTGACCAAAAATTCTGAAATAATTATTTGGCCTAAGATATGAAACAAGATCATTCAAAGAAAGTCAACAACTTAAGTATGTCCTTTTTTTGTGTTTCATATACTGAAACCACCGAAGTTTGTATATAAAGACCCGGGCATTTATATAGAAGTTATAATCACACATTTAAAAAAATATTATACAATTATAATTAAAAAAGTCATCGTTTCTCAGGACATTATTCTTACCGTTGTTGAAAAGTTAGGTTTGCTTCGAGTTTGAGTATTGTAAAAAATTTAGTAGCAGCCTTTAAGCTTAAGACTTTTGGTTTTGTATTTTCACCTGAAAAAAATGTGAAGAAAATTATTAATGATTACTTTATATTCAACAATATTTACACACAAAACATATTTCAATTTATTCAAATCATTTCTATAAGGTTTATCAAATGAAATTTAGTACAAGTATTTATAGTAAACGATTCAGAGCTAGATTTGATATTTATAAAAAAAATGTTCTAAATTTTTATAAAAAAAAGTTCTCATTTAGAGAGCAGTAAATGTGAGATATAGATTACTGCATTGATTTAATTGAGCATAAAATTCAACAAATCAAGACAATTTTGGCAAAAAGTAAGCACAAATAATTATTAGGTGTTCAAATATAATTCAGACCTTTGTTTTAAATTGATTTAGATACAAATGAAATACAAATTTATGGAAAATATGCCCCATCTGAAGCTTAGCAAGTTGTATTTTTCAGACAATTTGCAAACAAAATTCGATTTAGGATTCGAACCAAGGGCCACTGGTTTGAGAAGCCAGCGCGCTACCCGCTGCACTATCGTGACCGGTAAACCGTGAGGTCGAAGCAGTATAATTTTGTGACTCGACTCACAAAGAAGCGAATGACAATAGTATATTCCAAAAGATTGGAGTTGCTGGAAACGAGAGATAGAAACAATTGAAACTCAAAAAGAATCGTATTGATGCTAAGTTCCTTCAATAGATTGAGCTGATTTGAACCGAAAGATCAAAGCCAATGTCTCTTTTATATGAGAACTCACAAAGGATTGAAATGGCTTTGGTGTTTTTTAAAAGATTGATTGAAGAAATGTCGCTTTTATGAAGCAGACTGACAAAACTTTTGGAATGGCTTCCCTTTAAAAAGGTGAAAATCATCGCAATCTCAATGTACCATAATCTAGTCTCAAGTCAATAAGATACAACCAGAATTTTAACAGCAAAAACCATTTCTAATCTTCAAAAATCTTATTTACTTCAATTCCAAGCCAAACCAAGTAACAAACTATGCTAAAAACCATATTCTAAAGAAGAACGGTCTGAAGAGGCTGCACTCGATTTTCAAAGCATTTTCTTTTAGTACTTCAAAGTGTTTTCTGTCTGCATTTTCGAAGCGTTTCCTTCTGTCAAAACTCATCTTTTCGACTACGTAATCTATTTTCTGTTTTTTTTTACTATCAAATCTTCACAGCCAACAATCTAACAATGCATAATTTATGCACCATTTGCATAATTTTACATTTTTTTATAGTCCATAAAAACCGTTAAATAACAACTTTCCAAAGTGTCGAATTCTGCTGGCGGGGAAATTATTTTCACATCATTCAAATGTTACAATTGCCAACAAAATGAAAAACGTTTCAACTGTCACACAGATGGAAAACAAAGCAGGAGAAGCGAAAGCGGAAGGAGTGCGCGTCAGTGTAACGGCAGCGGATCTAATTCCGGCCGCTGTCACAGTTTCAGGCATGGCACGCATTTTCCGAGTCACCCGGGCTTTCCGGCTTTCCCGGCTGTCTGTCGCATGTGCCCAACAAACTTTTGCGTGTCAATTGCAATTTTTGCTACGAGCAACAACAAAATACACAAGGAGGCGCCCAAAAAACTGAAAAGTCTGCGAAATAGAAAATAAAACACAAAACAGCAACAACAACAAGAACAACACCAATACGAACAACCACCACATTAATTTTATAGTTGTAAAAAAATTTCAAAATTAAAAAAAAACCAAAACAATAAAGAAAAACCGCGCCTGCAGTACATTGAACTGTTACAACGTCGATGTACAGTTACAAAAGCTACCCTCTTCTACCCTCGACACGCCCGACGTGTCCAACGGCAAAAGCAAAACTTGGAGTGCTTTTGATGAGTTTTCAATGTTTTTAACTTGACGCTACCGTAAAGATTTACTGTGACGGCGTTGTTGTTGTTGTTCGTTGCTGTAAAATTTACACGCCGTAACACACACACACACAGACACAGTTTGCCAGCCTGCTGTCGTTTTGTTGAGTTTTCCTTGTACGCCGAAAAAGCGCAAAACGCACGTCAGCCGAACAACCCTCAGCGCGGAAAAGCGCTGCTGCTGCTGCTGCTGCGGTTGCAAGCCTCGATAACAGCGCCCAACAACAATTGGTGGCTGCGTGGCAGGGCGGCAGTTGGAAAACAAAAAGCGCGCCAGACGCTCAACGCCCAACGCCCAAACTGCACCGCACCGCACCGCAACAAACCGGACCGGACCGGCCGAAGCTGGAACGACAGGCACAGCAGGAGCTTACAGCAAGTGGAGAGTGAGAGCATGCAAGAAGGGTCCTGGAAACATGCATACAATTACTATGCCTGTTGCCCCCCACCCCACTGCCAACCACTGCGCTGCCACACACAGCCCAGCGAGCAACCACCAGTCGACAATTTATTCAATCCAACCGCATTCGTCTGTGCGTCTGCTGTGCTGCCGCTGCTGCTAGTGCGTGCGTTCGTCCGTCCTACCGTCTGTCGCTTTGCTCCGTCTGTCTGTTTGGTTGTTTGTGCGTTTGCAGCCGCTCGTCCATCCGTGCAGCGGCGGTGCGTCTGTCCTAATGCGTCTCGTCTGCTGACCTGAATTCGTGAACTCTTTCTCGCCCTCCAGCCGGCGAACGACCGGTCGGCCTTGTTGTGCGTGTGTATCCTGTCGCAGACACGCCAGCGTTTCCTTGATGGGACTTTGCCGTCTCGGCTGCACAATGTGTCCTTCCTGTGTCTGCGCGGTGTGCGCGTGTGTGAGTGCGAGCGCGCGCAAAAGTGCGTAGACGCGTGTTCCTGTGCTTTTGTCTGGCTGTGTGTGTGTGTGTGTGTGCGTGCGACGAGGGTTCAGCACAACGCAGCGCAGCACTTACACGTACAATGGCACATACTGCCACATTCACAGCACAAAAACTTAAAATTGCCGTTGTTGCTCTACGCATTTTCTGCCCCGATTGTGTGTTTCTCTTCCCATATATTTCAATGTTTCTTCCTTTGAATTGTTGCAGACGTTAGTTGGCGGGTTAATTGTAAATGAGGCAATTTTTTGTTTTTTATGTTTGTGCCACTTGTAAAGCGTCGACTAGACTTTTGCCAACTTAATGTCTGCCTTGTGTGCTAATTGTTGCAACGATTCTCTTCCCAACTACTTTCGGCCCCTCTGCCAGCCACAAAGGGCTTTTGAATTGCACTTGATGGCAAATAACGGTGAATTGGAGTGTCTGCAGTTGAAGACTGCTTGAGTGAAGAGCTCAATGAACCCCAAAGTGGGTAAAATTTCTATATGATTGTGATTAATATGACCGTTGCCTTAACTCTTTCGCTACAGGTTTTTACTGCGGAAAGTTAAAATTTTAAATTTTACGTCTTAGGCTTCTATGTGGTTATATAAACAACATTCCATAAGAAATTTTTTATTTTTTATACTCGGACCCTGTATTTTAGAGTGTTTTTCTATGAGAGCAACCACATCGTTGTGGCTGTAATAATTACTTAAACATATAAATTTTTATGCATAACGAAAATTTGAATATTTCTTAATTTACTTCAGTCAAAATAAAGAAAGTATCTAAATTGAAAGAAAACGTCAAATTAAAAAGTTCTCTAATTTTGTCTGCTTCTTCTTCCTTTACTATGTCAAGATATACCATTAAAAAACGTGTATACTTCTCTTCTTTAAACTTAAATATTCAGTTTATTAACCCATTAAAACCTGACCCCAGAAAGGCTTGTGCGATTTCCACAAAATTTTACACAATCTTATTAATTGACCTAATCAAGAAAAAAAATCAAGCAAAAAACTCATACCATGTTTTTTTTTGTCATGTTTTTCGCAAACATTACACAAATAAACAAAGTCAAACATTTGCGGAAAATAAAATGTGCCAATAAAATATCAGCTGCTTGGATTTTGACATTTTCACGCGTTGCGTTGTATGAAAATTGGCAGTGTTTAGGCCCAACGTTGCATTCGCGCAACACAAAACTTAAAGCATATTTTTTGTTTAAAAAATAAAAAAAAAATTTTCAAAACTTATTTTTAAATAGTTTAGCATTGCAAAATGCAGCCCACTAAGGGATTTTGATAGGTTTGAAGAATAAGTATTTTTGATTGAATTTCAAAAATTCCCCAAAAAAAACCTTTGACTTTGGCTCGAAAAAAACGTATGAATATTTAAATAATTTTGAAATTTGAGTATGGCAGAATCTAAAACGATCAATTCTAATCCAATTCTACCCATTTTCAAGTCTTATGTCTTTATGAATTACTTAATATAGCGAAATTCCCAAACGTTGCGCAAACGCAACGCTCAGGGCTTAATGGGTTAATTTCGTATTTTTCCTAAAGCTTCAAACTATTCTAAAGACCAACAAAAAATGTATTCTTGCAACCATAGAGGATGCAGACGTCCATAAAGTAGCATGTTGCCACATGGCAACAAAATAGCGAAAGGGTTAAGCAATAAGCTATAGAAAATGCACTCAAATGTTAGGAAACATTTATTGGTTAATGGATGGAACTGGTGGCCATAGAGCCATGGGTTGAAATCACTTGAAATCACTTTTTGTACTGCTGTATTTATTTCTGATCAATCTGGTTCTTTGGTAAGGTTCTCTGAATAGAAGAACCCAGAACGATTAGAAACAGACTCAGAGAACCTCACCTAATCACTTCAAATCACTTACAATCAGTTTTAGTTTTGCTATATTTATTTCTGATCAATCAGCAAACAGTTTTTGTATTGCTGAATTTATTTCTGATCATTCTTGGTTCTTCTACTCAGAGAAATTCACTGATACTTAAAACGTAGTCATAATTGACTGTATGTGGTTCGAACTCAATGCACTCAATCAGCGGCCAAAGAAACGTGGATCACTTGAAATCAGTTTTTATTTTGCCGTATTTATTTCTGATCAATCTGGTTCCTTGGTGAAATTCTCTAAATAGAAGAACCCAGACGATTAGAATTAAACTCAGAGAACCTCACCGATATCACTTGCAATCAGGTTTTGTTTTCCTGTATTTATTTCTGATCAATCTGGGTTCTTCTACTCAGAGAACCTCACCGCACTAAATCAGCGGTTTTGCTTTGTACTTTTTTTTATTTATTTATTTCTGATCATTCTGGTTCTTAAGCGAAGTTCTTAAGTGAAGTTCTATGAGTAGAAGAACTCTGAATTAGAAATAAATTCAGAGAATCTCACTGATTACTGAAACGTAGTCATACATGACTGTATATGACTGTGTGACCATAGAACCATGGGTTGAAATCACTTGGAATCAGATTTTGTTTTGCTGTATTTATTTCTGATCATTCTGGGTTCTTCTCAACGGCTCAATTTGGGGTTCAAACCCCCAAATATCGGTTTGTTACAAACATTTTGGATAACAAATATGATTACAGATGGTAAATGGACTCAAAAGTTGTGTACGAAACCACCCAAAATGAAATTTTGGGTGCGTCGCTGGTTTTTCTACTCAGAGAATCTCACAGATATCTAAAACGAAGGCATAAATGGCGAAATGGTTTGAACTCTAGTAGGTCCAAGTTCTGAGTTGGTTCTTCCATTTATGATGCAAAACCGATGTCACCGATATCTATAAACATATAATTGTTTGTCCTGACTGACTGATTCATCATCGCCCAGCCTAAACCGCTGAAGCTGTAAGTACACCTTGAAAATTCAACTTCTGCTAAGACGGTATTTTTTGAAATACGGGGTGTAAAAGGGCAAAACATGGGTATAGGTGTTGTATGAAGAAACGCAATTTAATGGACCTATTGATTTCAATATAATAATTCGACACGTATTTTTTGTTTTTTCAAAAATCAAAATTTAACCGGATCAACAATGGGTTAAGGTGTGTATAAGAGAATATTATGAAAAAACCATGAACCGATTGGCCTATTGACCTCAAAGTTGGTGAAAACACTTGAAATCGAAAAAAAATTGACACGTGTTTCTCATGTTTTTGAAAATCAAAACATAAAGGGGTGAACCAAGGGTTAAACGTTTGCATAAAGAAACATAATTTTTTTGCGCCTTTTGACTTCAAATTTGGTGAAAGGACTTCAAATGTGAAATAATTCGATACTTGTTTTTTGTTTTTTCGAAAATCAAAATCTGACGGGTTAAAAGTTTATATGGAGAAACTGTGAAAAAAACATGAATTAATGGACCTATTGACTTCAAACTTGGTGAAAATACTTTTGTTGAGAAATAATTTTACACAAATAAATATTTTTAAAATTATTTTTTCGAAAATAAAAATCTGACGGGGTCAGCATTAGTTTGTATGGAGAAACAAGATTTTATGAAGCTTTTGATTTCAAATTTGGTGCAAGTACTATTGTTGAGAAATAATTTTACACAGTTTTATTTTTTCGAAAGTAAAAATCTGACGGGGTCAACAATTGGTTAAGAGTTCGTATGGGGAAACATGATTTAATGCGCCAATTGACTTCAAATATGGTGAAAGCATTTCAAATGGGAAATAATTATATACGTATTTTTTATAAAAATCTGACGGGGTCAAAAAAGGGTTAAGAACCTGATTTATTGGCCCCATTGACTTCAAACTTGCGTGCAAAACAGCGGTGCCCTGCTAGTCTGAAATATAGGTTTAAATGGCTACATTCTTCGAACTCTAGTAGAACCAGGACTTGTGGTGGGCCTGTCCCGTTTTATCAAGAAAATGGTGAATTAAGCCAAGCAAACCAATATACCGGAATTTCAAAGAATCCACTCACACTCACTTTTGTCAACCTTGCTGACTGGATACAAAGGCCATGCAGTCGAGAAGACAATCTATCTATCGAAAATACTGTTTGCAATAGTTGCCACCAATAACTCATTCAATATTTTATTGACTCTCATAAAATGTAGACTTCAGTGCGGGAGTTAAAAGTGCATCTTCATAAAATACTCAACTGCACTTTCGATTAAGAATCACTTCCCAGAATTGTTTTTCCGTTTGCACAGAAAGATAAAATGTAAATAGCATAAAGTGCTATATATCAGACGACCGGCGTATTCGATGCGGGCCTACAAGAGCAGCGGCACGTAGACTCCTCAAGCTGTGCGAGCCGCGTGAGTGACAACTACAAAGCAACTGAACCGTTCGGTTTCGCCTGAAGAGGACAACAAAAATTAAGAAAATTGAAAAACCAAATTAAGGCACAATTTCCGTTTAAAAAAAAACGGCCGGTGACAATCGGCACTCATGCACCAACCGAACGCATCAAAATGCCAAAAAAAAAAGGAAACATTTTCAACGGAAATGTATCAATAAGGACACTTGCTGTCGTTGCTTTTACGGTGGCAAGCATCAATGTTTCAATACAAAATTCTGCGTACTGACCGAGTGAATTGAATGGGACTAAGCAAATAGAATATAAAATGGAATAGAACTGAAATTTCCACTTGAAAATGCGCCGACAATTAACATTTTCAATACGAATTTGGGCCATAAAACACTTTCGTTGCGTTTTATGGCAGCGAGAACTACAAGTGTGGACGTTGTAAATGATAGTAAAACCATTTCCGCTTCATAAATTAACCGCATGTAAATATGTGCAAACGAACTCATACGTACAACAGTTGCTACCTACCGCAACGCGAAGGGTAATTACACTGTACAACACAAAAAATATAACAAGGTTCTGACAATGGATAGAAGGAAAATTGTTTGGTATTTATTTCATTCAAGTTGGTTTAGTTGTTTTTTCGTTATGGTGGCTCAAAAAATAAAGTCACATTGGTTTTTATAGAGTAATAAAAATATAGACATAAAAGTATACTATAGATTGGTACTAAAATATTCCGGTGTACGGTGTTAACGTTTAAAATTTTTTTCCTACACACTAACCATTTAAAATATAGTTTTGTGTGAGATTTAGCAACAACTTTCAATAAGTACGAAATTAATCCTTAAACTCTTCTTCAGTTTTGACATTTTTCTGGCATTCAAGTGAACTTTTGAGCTTTGGGGTATTCAGAGACCTATAGTAGAATTTTATGGCAAATATTTCTGTTATACATTTTTTTCTTAAAAGTCCTGTTTTAAAGCATATTTTTTGGCATTTTAGGATAAACGGGTCAAGTTGACCCATAAAAATAGGAGCTAGAGGGTTAAAATGTTCCACCAAAATTTTCCCTGTAGTGTTTCACATAAAATTGCTAAACACTTTATATACCTAAAATGTAAGCTTACATGGTTTTGGTATGCTAATTCACCATAAATATGTGCAACAGGGGGAAACTTTGACCCCTCTAAAAAATTCATATGTTAACTTCCAAAACGCTAATACATGTACATTTGTTTTGGCCCCTCTAACAGAATCTGTTGTCAGAACTTTTTTATTTTGGACGAAATTTAATTTTGTTGTACAGTGTTATGCATAAATTTGACTATTTCAAATAGTTGCAGAGAGACTTGGAGCTGTTGAAAATGGCCACTTATAGCATTATGACCGGAACACATTCAAGACGACAGCGACATGGCCACACTACTACAAAATGGTCTGGTCTTCGACTGTCACCGTGTAGTCTACTACGTGACTACAATGAAAGCGACAGCAATGTCATAAAAATCATATTTTTAAGCTCCTAAAAAAAAATTTTAAACATCCTTTATTAAACATTCGTCTATATCCAATTTACAATCAAATGTACAATCAATTTAAAACAACTGGCAATGTGTAATTATTTTTAAAACGATTAAATTTTAACTGATATACCAACAATTTTGTAATAGTTATTCAAAACACACCGAAGAAGTAAGAAAAATTCCATTAAAAATATGTTTTGAAGCAGTGATGCCAAGGGCTTTGGTTTCGTTGCCTAAGAAATAGAGAATAGTTCTATATTTGGCGACAACTGTGTTCGGTGTTTGAATGAACGAACATTCTGATTCAATATTTTGACACTTGCAGTTATGTCCCTTTCGTCGTCTATGTGTTCGAGGCATTACAATTCCTTTAAAATGTTTTCATTAATTAAAAATCAAATTAAAATCGAATAAAATACAAACGAATTGTCTCCAAGCATGGAACAAATGCCTGAAATATCTTCACACAACAAATATTCACACCATCAAAGAGCCTTAAATTGCCTCAGAGATGTTTTGTCAGCACTGCAGCAAATGCCTAGTCAATGCGCCTAAAAACTGTACCAAACGCTGCCATATTGCTGCAAACAGAAATTTTCCTTACAAAACTCTGCATCGGTGGTTTGTTGTTGCGTTTGTGTTTGCTTTCTGGTTTTATTTCTTATTTATTGATTTCCCAAAGATTTTCTCACACTTCACAGATGCACACACACACACATACATCATCATAAGGCGGCATTGTGTGTGATAGCGCGCTGACATGGAATTTATCACAATTCCATGGCATCAGTGAAGCATGAGCGGCGCGGCAGCAGAAGGGCGGCGTTAGGGTGCGCACAGTTTTGGTTTTCAAATGTTAAAATACTGTAAAACTAAATGTAGGTGCCTATGGGAGTGTGAGTGTGTGTGTGTGTATGTGTATGTGTTTGTGTTTGTAGTGTGAATTGAAATCACTAACGCCAATGGGTCAAAGGTTCAAGTACGGGTCAAACGCGCCGTTGATATGCGGAAATTGTGGTGTGTATGGTGTTGGAGTCGTTGCTGTTGGTTTATAGTGTTGTTGTTAGTGTTATTGGCGGCACCATTTAAAAGGCGCTATAAAAAAGCAACAGCAAATAAACCTATTGCCCACACAACAGCAAATAATAATAACACTAACAACATCTACACACATACATATGCACAGCCATACACACACACACACATATGAAATGTCTAGTGGCAATGTGGACAGTGTGGCGCGCAGTAAAAAGGACATTGGCCTGTGTGGACATTGGGTGTTGTTTTGAATGAGCGATTTTTGCTTCGAAGCCAGCCGCAAGCAGAGCATGTTTAACATTTTAACATTTGAAAAAGCATAAAAAACGTATAAAATCCAAATATAATAAAATGTGATACAAATATTAGATTTTATTATCAGATTTGATAAAATTATCAGATTTTTTATTTATAATTTATTAATTTAAAATTTAAAAATATAAAAACATAAATAAAAATCTTAAAAAAATATATTATTATTGCCGGGGAAAGTGCACCGCGATCTGAAAGATCTATTGTGCCCCCTTCTTGGCCTTCACAGTTCGTCCGTGAGTCCAGTATCCAAAAGGAATCTTAGTATATTTCCTAAGCCTTTGGAAACCCAGGTGCTTCTTCCGTTTGTGAAAAAAAAAAAAAAAATATATATACAAATCTTTAAAAATAATATATGTATGTACATAGGTAGGTAGTAAAGTCCTGCATGAATATATTCATTTTGGCGGTTACACTACTGTACCTACTGTACGGGTACTTGCTATTCGAAGAATGTGTACAACGAAACGAGTAGAAACGAGAACCAGCGAGCGTCGCATCTCGTTTCTATTCAGATTCGGTGAATAGCGAACACTGCAGTGCTCGTATTCGGTAAGAAGCGAATACTGCAGTGCTCGTATTCGGTAATCGAGAACTTTACGAAGTATTCGAAGATCAACAGTTTCATCGAATATTTTTATGCGCAGTATGTCACTTTTCCATGTGTATACTTGTGGTGCGGTTGAAGTGGCTTATTAGTTAATACGCAAAATGGAAATTATTGAAGAAAGTAGCATAACAAATAAATAAATATTTATATATAACATAAATATTTCTAAATAATCTTAGGAATAATAAAACGAGTATATTCGAATATATTCAAAGCAATGCGTACTATTATTCGAATGCTTTTATCCTCGTTTTCCCGCTTCGAGCGAATATGAATAAATAGTGTACGTCTACTCGTTTATGTTCGGAGCTTACTCGTACTCGAAGAGAGCTGTACTCGTATTCATTCGGACCGGTCCGCAGAGATGAAGTGAAGTATTCTATTCAAAAGCATTAGAATGTTTTCGAATAGCAAAAATGCATACTCGTGCAGGACTCTAGTAGGTAGGTAGCGGCGACTGTGTGTTCACTGAGCACGCCCAATTAGCACTTTTGTGCCGTTTTGTTGTCGCTTCCTCGACTGGGTCTTTCCTGCGTGGGAGAAGATACGGGGCCTTAAAGCAAACCCGCATCGTCCAAATAGGACTTGATGCATCTCAGTCTTGTCTCAGACAGATCAGCTAGAGAGCTAATCAGACTGTTCCCCAAGGAATTTAGTCTTTTAAATGCTAAGGCAGGGCAGCCGCAGAGGAAGTGTTCGAGTGTCTCACTCTCGTTGATTTCCCTGCAGATTTCCAATAATATAAAATTTTTTCATTTATATTTTATTTTTTATATAGATATATCAGATTTTTTCTTAGATATATCCTTACTAAGAAAACAAATTTTATAAAAAAAATTTTTGAAAATTTATAAAAATTTAACAAACGTATATAAAATAAAACAAATTTTATAAAAAAAATTTTTGAAAATTTATAAAAATTTAACAAACGTATATAAAATTTTTTTAAAATATACAAAAATCTTTACAAATATTATCATATTTTTGTATTTGTTATATATTTTATTTTTTAAATAGATGTAGATATTAGATTTTTTTCTTATGCACTGTACTGAGTTTCCCACCTTACTAAGAAAACAAATTTTATTAAAAAAAAATGTTTCAAAACTTATAAAAATTTAACAAACGTATACAAACATTTTTAAACATATATAAAAATCTTTGCAAATATTATCATTTTTTTGTATATATTATATAAAAACCTTTAAAAATTTATAAAAATATTAAAAGATATATAAAAATTTTTAATAATAATATCATATTTTTTAATTTATATTTTATTTTTTGTATAATTAGATATATCAGATTTTTTTTCTTATGCACTGTACTGGGTTTCCTACCTAACTTAGAAACAAATTTTATTAAAAAAAAATGTTTGAAAACTTATAAAAATTTAACAAACGTATACAAACATTTTTAAAAATACTTATGTATATAAAAATCTTTACAAATATTATCATATTTTTGTATTTATTATATATTTTCTTTTTATATAGATATATCAGTTTTTTTTCTCATGCTCCGTACCGAGTTTCCTACCTAAGTTAGAAAACAAAAGTTTATATAAAAAAACAAAAATAAATATAATAACATATTATAGTATATATAAAAATCTTTAAAAATATATAAAAATGTTTTAAACTCTATTTTTTATATAGACATATCAGATTTTTTTCTCATGCTCTGTACCGAGTTTCCCACTTAAGTAACAAAACAAATTTTATACAAACAAATTTATATTAAATTTATAAAAATAAGTAGTTATAACATAAAAATCTTGAAAAATATATTAAAATATTTTTTAAAAATATTATATTTTTTATTTATATTTTTTTATAAATATATTAGATCTTTGTAACGAGTTTCCTACCTAAGTAAGAAAACATATTTTATAAAAAACACAAAAATATATAAAAATTTATAGAAATATAACTTATATAAAAAGTCCTTAAAAATATATAAAAATCTTTCAAAATATATAAACATTCCTAAAAATATATAAAAATCTATAAAAATATCACAAAAATATAACATAAAAAACCTATAATGATATTTTGAAAATAAATAAATAACATAGTGATGCTACTGCTTCTTTCTGAAACAATCAGCCGAAAAAATTTTTTTAGTATAAATGAAGATACAAATTTACAACCAAATGAAAAAAACTGAAATCCAATTTTTGTTTGTTGAATTTTTCTCATTTGATATTCTACAATGTTTTGTTTTGTTGCATAAATGCGAGAGCAAAGGAAAAGAAATGTGTGTAGAAAGTATGTACTCGTACATACACATCTATACATAAGTACATGCATTGTAGAAGAGCACATCTACTTTTCTGAGAAAAACACTTAATCCGCTACAAATCCTTTACGCGCTGCATTTTCCAACACTGCCAACAGATGCGGGTCTGACTGTCTGACTGCCTGGTTGCCTGACTTTCTGTTCAATCAGTGCATTGTCTGCACATTTGCTGTATTATCCTTAAATGCGACAGCGTCTGGAAGCGAGCGAGTCAGCATTTATGTCGTTTTGTATCCTCGAGCAAATATGCACCAAAATCTCACAAACACACAAGGAATTTTAATTTCAAACCATTTTAACAATACTTTGTAGTAAAGAGTAACGATTGAGAAAGGTAAAAAATTTGAAGAATTCGTTTTATAGTTCTAATTGTGGGCAATTTTCAATGCTGAAAATTTAGGGGTTTTCCGTCTAAAAATTAAAACATAAAGTGAGTTTTCTTTATTTCAAACAATGCACAAACGTTCTTGAACCCATTAGGGTTCAATAGGTACTTTTTAAATATTTTTAGAACTCGTAAAATAATTTCTAAAGAATTGGTACATTTTTCTCAGGTCTACATTTGCACTCTTGATAACAAAATTTTCCGTATAAAAATTAAAACAAAAAGTGATTTTTCTTTATTTCAAACAATGCACTAACGTTTTTGAACCCATTAGGGTTCAATAGATTCTTTTTGTTTTAATATTTTTGGAACTCCTAAAATACTTTCTCAAGAATTCATACATTTTTTTCAGGTCGACATTTGCACTCTTGATAACAAAATTCAATCGTTCACTTGAGCCTGTTGAAGGACAGAAGGCAAGAGAAGGTTTCAGGATATTTCTTGATTTAATGCCCCCGAAGCAAATCTTCAGAAGAAAGTACAAATGGAAGACTGGGATGATAATATAATCACTTTTACAGGAATATATGCTGACAGTCAGTCTTGGATATAAGGCTGGATATAAGGTCTTACTGAGGTTTTTGCCAGGAAAATAGGCACTCTTAATGTTAGGAGAAAAAGGATAATCATATTGTTCGACAGTCAAAATGCAATAAAAGCTCTGAACTCGAGGACATTTCATTTCAAACTAGTCTGGAATGCAGCCAATGTTCTACAAGAAATGTCAAAGGACAACAGGTAGATTCCTGCGAACTGTGTACACAATGGTAATGAGGAAACAGAGAGATTGGCAAAGTAGCCTATGGACCTAAATCGATCATAGTTGTCAACAAGACTCATTAAAGACATTGTGTCAAATAGAAACTCATAAATTGGAACAGTGGAACAGCGTTGTTTGTAATTTCGGGATTGTAATCCTTAACGCGCACACACACACAGAGCCATATTTGTACACTTAAATATTACACAGTCGGAATGCATTTTCCCTGGAACGCACCTGGTGTGTCTGGTAGTACAACAACAACTACTGTTGTACCTTTATGCTGCTTGTGCGCTATTTGACGACACTCGACTGGAATTTCTTCAAGGATTGCTGCTAGCTGCTTACATTGTATTTGTTGTTATTGGTGTTTTGTTTCGTATAACATTTCCAACCCAATTGATACACATTCACTTCCCCAAAATAAGAGCGAGTGAGAAAAAAAAAGTTTACACAATTTTGTTGTTGTTGTTGTTGTGGTTACATATACCATACATACATATTTACTATTGGTGTTTTTGCTGCTTAGATGCCGCTTTCTTGCCCCGTAATGGCCGCCAGCCTCAACGCATTTACGCTTACAGTGCGACGTCTTATCTGGCTGTGTGATTGCCATTCGAATTGTTGGTGTTTTCAACAACATTTCAACAGTAGTTGCAACGCACCAAACCAACCAGTCAGTCGCCGTATTCGACTTGTGCTGCGTCTGCCAAAAATGTTAAGAAAGGGAAAAGGCAAAATTCGTCTGATGTCTGCTTGGCGCATTTTATATATTTTTTTATTTTATTTTTTATGCCAACTGTGACTCTGTCTGTCTGCCGCGTTGTCTGCACCTTTTATCTGTTTATTTAGGCTCGACGTGCGCATTCTTATATAAGCACACACACACACACATAGAGTGCATGTGTGCCAATGCCTTTTCCGGCGCTTTTACTGGCGCGTTCTACCATTGAAGGCGCAACCCGCATTCTAATTTGTTTGGCTTATTATGTCGAAGTCTATGGATTGTTATTTTTCCGTCTGCTGCTGCCACACTGACGTCCTTCTCCGCGTCCTTTCCCATCTCATGGACATCGTCTTTGGTATTGTCGTAGTCGTTGTCGTCCTGCTGCTGCTGCTTTGTTATTGTCAATTGCGCACTATGGGCGAATTTCATGTTTGCCGACAACATGTTTCGGCTATTCGATTATGCTCTGTGCGTCGACTTCAATTTCGAAGTGGGCAATGTATATATTTCGTATTTTTCTTTAGCTCGTAATCGCGCGTAAGGACATTCGAACCAATGCGCCCGGAAAGGGTAATTTATTTGCGAAAAGTAAACATATTATTTACAGTTGTCTTGCTGCAATCTTTTGGAGCAGAAATCGTTTTTAATTGCAAACCAGTTTCGATAGCAACAACTTTCGTCTGGGCGCACATCCCTTCCACATTTGCCCTGCGCACACAACATATTCTTCGAGTTCATTTAACTTTGAAGGTTTTGTTTTGTCTTTCAAATTCAATGAATTTGGGGCGCTGTGCGACAATTGCAAGATGGGTTTCATGTGGAGCATTCAGCTGTCGCTGTGTCAGTTGGAGCGTAAAGCGGTTTTTTTAAAGCAGTGTTTTCATGTATGGAACTTTAAAGGACAACACTAGTTGGAGGGAAAACTAGTTGAAGTAAAAAAGGAGTAAAGAATTGATGGAGTGTTAACAGATCTGACAACATGTTAAAAACTCTTTACACTTCATGCCTAACGTAATACACACAATTTGTATTCATTATTGTTGGAACAAAAATGTTCATGTCATGTTTAACATGGATCGAGTTTTAGGCATCTGTAGATTCTATGCGGAAAAATCATTCTATCTAATCGTAGTCGGCAAATGTTTAGTGCTTGAAGATATATGTTAAATGCCTCGGATAGTACGAGTATATCCGGGGCAAGAGATGACCACCTCAATTTTATACCATCGACATGCATAAAGTTGTAGCAAACATCGGTCTGATAGTGGTTCTATAGGAAGGAAACATTACTCTATCTAATCACAGCCCCTATGAATCTTAAATCTTAAAGATACCTCACTACCAACTACCTCAACTTTAATCCCTTCCATGCGCACCACTTCGGTCTGATAGTGGTTCTATAGGATGGAAACATTACCCTACCAGGCACTGCATATCCGGAACAAGAGGACATTACCCCAACTATCTAAGTGGTTCTGAAGGAAGGAAACATTACCTTACCTAATCACAGCCTGTAAATCGTTAATCTTAAAGATACAAATACCTTGGAATCTTAAATCTTAAAGATACCTCACTACCAACTACCTCAACTTTAATCCCTTCCATGCGCACCACTTCGGTCTGATAGTGGTTCTATAGGATGGAAACATTACCCTACCAGGCACTGCATATCCGGGACAAGAGGACATTACCCCAACCATCTAAGTGGTTCTGAAGGAAGGAAACATTGCTGTATCTTATCACAGCCCCTATGAATCTTAAATCTTAAAGATACCTCACTACCAACTACCTCAACTTGAACCATTTAATGCGCACCACTTCCACTTATGGAAACCCTATCTAATCACAGCCTGAGAATATTTAATGCTTAACGGTACAAATACCTTCGATAGCATATCCGGGACAAGAGCCAACTACATCAGTGGTTCTAAAGGAAGGAAACATTACTTTATCTGATCACAGCCGCCTGTGAATCTTAAATCTTAAAGATACCTCACTACCAACTACCTCAACTTGATCCCTTCGATGCGCACCACTTCGGGGTCTACAGGATGGAAACATTGCCTTATCTAATCCCAGCCTGTGAATCTTTTATCTTAAAGATACAAACACCTTGGATAGCATATCCGGGACAAGAGCCAACTAACTCAACTACCTCAGTGGTTCTATAGGAAGGAAACATTACCCTATCTAATCACAGCCTCTGTATCTTTAATATTAAAGATACAATACTAATCTTAAAGATATGATATGTGAAAGATATACAATATGCAATGAAATACCTCTCATAGCACCTCCAGGACAAGAGCCAACTACCTCTTTGGTTCTATAGGAAGGAAACATTACTCTATTATAAAAATGCAAATCTTTCAACAATCAACTGTAACTCTTCTATATGCATAATTTAATAGCAGACATCGGTCTAATAGTGATTTTTTAGTCCTTGGCTTATGAGCCATTAATAGATGACAATAGATCTAACAGATTGCTGTCTATAACAACCTCTAACAAATCAAATCTACGAAATTTTAAGGATGCCAGGAAAAACAACTTAATGTGTTACAAAGAGAAGTCGGATTTGGACAGAATTTTTTATAATGTTAAGTACAATTTCCTTCTCTTTAATGGTTACTGTTGTAAGTTGTATGATGCTTAGAGAACATTCTGTACTTTATGAGTAGCACTACTGTCTTCATTTGAGGAAGAATCTTTATTACCCCGTCCATTGTAATCTTCTCGACCAGTTAAAGAACAAAGTATTTAGGCCACTTGTGGCTCTAAAGATCGGTTGATGTATATACTAGTAGTTTCTTATATACAGTCCTTACATTTAGCGGATTAGCTATGAGTGAGTTTAAGTGAGGCTGTAAAGCACCACGATCTTTTGTGCAAGCCATGACTTAACCCGCTAGGTAGAGGCTTTTTATTTGTTTCGTCACTCTTTGGGGTTCTAAGTTTCAGATCTTCTCCGCAAGAATTCTCCAGTTGGTCACACCGAGAGAGACACGCCTTTCCCCTTCGCCGTTGACCTCAAACTATCGCTTTCCTCCAGACATTCCAAGGGGAAAATCTTAATTTATTGAGATGATAACCAAGTGACAGTGAAAATGCGAAGGTTTTCCTTCTTTAGCATGAAGAGTTTCTTTGGATACTCCTCTGTCGGGGGCTAAGAACCATTTAACTCGGCGTAGTACTGTACTGTTTTTTCAAAGCTCGACAAAATTTGTGTCTAACCAATTCCTTAGTCATACAAGAATGACTAAGGAAGTTGACAGTCCTCTGGAAAGTCTGTCTAATAATTAGGCGCCTATCAGTGGGCGCAGTGCATCTCATTTGAAAAGGCAGTAGACTTGATAGTTGCCTTCATGACCCTCGTCCGCTGGGATTCAGTGTATCTCTACAGAGTAATGGCCCCAGTTCATTCGGAAGACTGCGGCAACCCTTAGCAAGTTCTGAGAAGTTCGCATAGGCTATTAGGGCCGCTTGACTGTCGAATATGTAGTTAGTAGACACTTTCTGGTATATTTCTCCATGAAATATATTTCGACCTGGAATATGGTAGCTAGGTTAGGTTAGGTAAGGAGGGATATGTGCGACACAGAGACCGCATTTTCACTCGGAGGCCAAATTGGCCCATTGTGAATCCCTTCTTATCTGGTTCTGGACCTAACGAATCAGTCTCAATCCGGGAAGCCAAGTAAGTGGATTAACTATGGCCTTCCATGAGCTTCTTCGAGTTACCATCCTTACCTAACTATGCCATGATTGGTCTTGAGCATGAAAATAATGCAACATGACGTCTCAAATCACTTTGTACGGCAATATTTATAATTTTCTGGCAGACTTTATTACTTAAGTAGAGCTGCCCAGAGTTAAAATCATATTTAATAAATAAATTTATATATTTAAAAATTATTTTTTGGCATATATTTGACCGACTGGTGGTGAAAAGTCACTCAGAGAAATTGTTTTTCTTTACTTATCGAGCAATTCGTAATTCATCGCATAAAACTTAATTAAAATGTGCTCTCCTCATTTCAGCGTTTTACGATCGTTTAAAAATAGGCATTCGCCTTTTTAATAGTCAATTATTTTTGGTCAGCACTAACAACAATATATCATCAACATGGCATATAAATGCATTACGAGTTAAAAAGCCGCACAGTTGGACAGCTGAACAACACAATCGAGCCACTTAACGCCATTTAATGCCGCAGCTAACTCAAAGCATAACAATAAAATATGAAATTTTTTGTTCGCCCCCCCAAATGCTTATCGCACAATGATGAGGTGCGAGCGCGCGCATTCAACTTTTTCAATAATCCCATTCTTTTAAAGCATTTCTTGATTGCTTATCAGAAAAACAGTGGAAATAAAAATATTTGTAGCGTTTTATTTTCACATTTTCACCATTGGAATGCATGCAGCCAATGCGCTTTGCCGGATCAAAAATTCTGTGAAAGTGGCGGCGTGCAGGCGACAAACGTGTGCGTGTGTGTGTGTGTGGGACGGGATTCCTGTGCACTGCCAACTGAGCCATGAAAACCATTTCAGAATAATAATACTGCAATATTATCATAAAATAATGTCGTGCAGCATGCGGCTTGCAGTGTTTCAAAGCAAACAACGAGCGCTGCAAAATCAACGTCAAACCTACAGAACGCGTCACCACCACCACATCAACCAGCAGCCATCAACCATACATCCAGCCAAATGACAATGAACCGACAACAGCCAACAATGTTATAAAAGTGTTGTTTTATTTTTATTTTTCATTTCGAGCTTTTTTTTAATTTGTATGTTGTTGGTTTTGTTGGAGCACAGTGCAAAACGCCAATGACAATGGCAGTGACAACAACAAAAACGAAACCTTGTGGCAACCACGACAATAAAAGCATCCAACCAACAACAACTAACACATTGACAGTGTGAGGCAGAAACACACATACACACATACATATATAATTCCTTGCGACATGTTTGTTCCATGCATGTGTGTGTTGTTTCTTCCAAAAAATGTACTTAAATGATCGTAAAAATTAAAATATACAAAAGTGAAAAAAAAATTGGGGAAGAAAAAACTTTTACGACAAATTTATGAACTATGAAAATGTAGAAAAGTGAGCGCTTTTCCTGCAGCCGCCACAAAGTTCGTTGGCTTTGTGCTTTGGGTTTATTTTTTGTTCATTTTGCTTGACGGAAACCCTCAAGTTGATGTGCTCACAACTGACTTGTATAGTTAGGGGCTGCCTTCTGGTGGTGAACTTTAGAACAATAATTGAATTCGTATTTTTGACACTGAAGACTATTGTTCAACAGTGCAGAAGTCACTTAAGGGGAGGTTCTCGATTTTTTTTCTTTACATTTTTTGAAAGGTATTAGTGTCTACTATATTGCGGTAAACCGATTTTCCGATCCGCGCATCAGAAAAGTTTCTACAGGCCATCCCGCCATGGGGCGCTCTCGGCTCGGAACGCGGAGCGAAAACTTTAAAAGCGTTTATCTCAAAACATGATTTTTCTAAACTGCGTACAATCTCATTTGAAAACGGTTCAACTGAAAGACTTCATGTTTTGTTTTCTCGAAAGAAGACCCTTTTCATTGGAGTAATGACCTATAAAATCTACAAATTCTTTGTATTAACTATTTTTTGTGAAGCTTCAAAGTATAAAAAAGCTAAAAAATCTATTTCAAAGTTTGAGATCGCACCATTATGTCAAATTTGAATTTGAATCCAATAAAAGTATCCTACTTTCGAGCCTTATAATTGGTTTTGTGTTTTAGATCGATTCTGAGGCAGCAGGCTGTACGCAGTTTTGTTATTCCACGCGAACCGCATCTTAGACGGAACGTCACCACGGGCGCCATTTTGTTTTTTTCGTCTTGAAAAACTTTGTAAATAATGACGAAAATATAAGCTTTTTGAATCCTAAAACTGTTTTTTCCTATGTTTTTTTATTGGCCCACAAAAAAATTCCAAATTTTGCTTACTTTTTAGTCATTTGAATGAGAACCTCCCCTTAAATCGGTAAAATAATTTTTGAAAATTAGACTGTTAAATGGAGAGCGCATTTTATAAATGTGTCCAATATTTGTTGGCAACCCCCTTAAGGGTTGGAGGTAGAAGGTAAGAATGTTTAGGAAAAATGTTTGAAATGAGAAATAAATATAGGCTAGTCTAACATTTGACACATCTAGGAGCAACCTGAGAGCATAGAGAGCTTTGACATACAAAAATATGGTCAGTTTTGTATGGCAGACCCCTTAAAGGTTGGAGATGGAAGGTAAGAATGATCAGGAAAAATTCTTGAAAAGAAAAATAAATATAGGCTGGTCTTACATTGAACACATCTAGGAGCAACCTGAGAGCATAAAGAAGCTTTTAAATACCAAAATATAGTCAGTTTTGTATGGCAACCCCCTTTATGGTTTGAGATAGAAGGTAAGAATGTTCGGAAAAAATGTTTGAAAGGGAAAATAAATATATGCTGGTCTTATATTTGACAAATCTAGGAGCAACCTGAGAGCATAGGGAAGCTTTTTCGAAAGCAAATGTAAATTTTGTATGGCAGCCCCCTTAAGTGTTAGAGATAGAAGGTAAGAATGTTGAAGAAAAATTTTTGGTAAGGAAAATAAATATAGATTGGTCTCATATATATTCCATCTAGAATCAACCTGTAAGCAGTGGGCTTCAATTTAGCGAAAATACTCATTTTTTGTGGGAACCATATGTTCCGAGAAAATATTTGGAAAGAGAAATTATTGGGAGTCAATAATGCATCGTATTCCTCTAAGAGCCACAACTGGGCTGTTGTGTTTTAATTTGTAAATTTTCCAAACGTCTTTGCACTCTGAGAGCTACATCGATTTTTTTGGCCTATTCATTTTATTTTTCCAACATAAACCACAACCCAAAACTACTATACAAAGTCTAGATCATATAGTATAAATATTAAACAACAACATGTTCTTAAATGTTTTTTTATTTTTATTAAATTGCAGCTGTAATCGCTGTTGTCAGCACGATCGCCAACAGCATTTACTACTCGTAGCGCCAGTCGTAATTAAATACATACATACATACACACCTACATGCATTCCAATACATACATACATACATATATGTATACCTATGCCAGTAAGTATACAATGTGCCAGTAATCGCGCTTGTAAAGTGCTGTAAAACTATTTTCATGAAATTCATTCTTTGCATTTATTTGACTTCTAATGGTGACAGCAAACTTTCAACGCGTAGCTTCACAATTTTATTTATTACAATTTTTTATTTTATTTTTTTTTTTGTTGCTGGAATTTTTATTAAAAGCCATAAAAGCATTGGACTTCTACGTTTGTACATATAACGTTTTACGACTTCATTAAGATAAGACCGTCAACCTATTCTAAGTAAGCATAGACATGCATACTTACGTATACATGTATGTATGTATGTTGTGATGTATGTGTATATATTTACATATATTTGTATGCAAGTATGCGTGTCGCAATGTGTTTTATGCAAAGTAAATGAATTATGAAACATTCGAGGCAACAAAGAATTATTAGGTACTGAAATTTTAATTCACTAACGTTTAGAATTTAAATGTTAAATTTTTTTTACTTTCGACCTTATTTCATAAAAAAAAGTGTCAAAACAAATTAAAAGTGTTTATGTTTTAGCAGCTAATTTAAATGTGCACTCAAATACATTTTGAATTTTTCTTATTCTATAAACAAAACAGTTTACAAAAAATGAAAAATGTTTAGGTTGGCATTGAAACTCAACATTTAAATTGTGTTTAATAGGTAAAAAATAGTATTAAATTTAATCGAAAAAAGCGTAAATTCCACAACGAACTCCAGTTGCCACTCAAAAATAACTCAACATAAAACTAAAGTCTGACATAATCCACTGAAGTCCTTGAGCGCCACAAGGACATTAACCGCAAGTTCTAACATTTATTTTAGGTCGTAAACAAAGTTGCATAAATTATGACTAACTTTGGCTTAATTGGTTAATTGTGCCGCCTCATTCTGTGCATCATCAGCGAATTTTTGCAGCAATCTGGCAGCATTGCACAGTTGGGCAACCGAACTGGACTGCGGTCGGCCACTACGATTCGCTATGAATGCGTTCATTGAAATTTATCATTATGGTGATAATTCGCTTCGTAGGTAAACGCTATTTGGACGCATACGCTTAAAAAAGGGACAACAATAACAACGATAACAACGAAACGGCAACAAACTACTGCATAGCGTTAACTAAGCGCGAGCACTCGTAAAAAAACTACAAACAATAAAAACAACAATCATAATATCAACGACAACAAAAACTAAACGATGAACAACAACAATAACAAAAACAACAACATAAATAAGAGCAACAATGACAACAGACAGACAACAATGCCGACACTGGTACAACAAAGTGAAAAGGGCACAAGACAACTAAATGCGCACTTAGCCGCCTCAATTCGACGACTAAGTAAATAAAAACCATCCAAAAATAACAACAAATAACAAAAGTTGCCAGTTAATGTAAACACTATTTTTGGTGAGTTTTGTTAGAGTCTGTAGCGGTTGGGTTGACTTGTGACTGGATGTTTAATTTTGTTTAAAGTTGTATAATTTGACAGTCTCCGAAATTACATATTTGAAGCGCCAAAGTTGACTGTCAAAATCTTCTCATTTTAAGTCATTCAAATGTAGTCGCATACATAAATCATTTAGGTAGTCCTTCCTTCTTATTACAACATTAAACCAAATCATTTATCTGTCTCTCTCTCTCTCTTTCTTGTCAAAATTATCTTTTCCGAAATGTTAAAGTTTAAAGTTTCCTAGGAAAATTTTTCACTAACCAAAAGGCAAACATCTGGCAACTCTTGTCCTCTCGCCTGAGTCAATTCCCGCCCTACTCAACTCAATTCTCCATAGTGTCTTCTAATATGCGACTTTTGCTTACACTCGATGTGCGTCTCTGTGACGATATGAAGCGAATTTGCTGTGCCCTTGTTGCCTTGTGTCTCTTTCTCTCTTTCGCTCTTTCGCTTGGTTTCTCTGTTTGTGAATGCGCGTTTGTAATGTGTGGTTTTTTCTGATGCCGTGTAAATATTTTTACTCGAGCATTCTTCTTGTATTCCGCGTTGCTTTTATAGTATATCATGGTTGGTAATAAAACCATTTTACGATCTTTTTATGTTTATTGTTGTTGCTGTATACGCAGTTGTTTTTATTTTAATTTCGGTTTTGGGGCGAATTATTTCATTTGGACGGGGGGAAAACTCGGTTACAAATGTGTTTGACATTTTTTTGTTTCACTTCAGGGATTAAGTTTCGTACACAAAACAACAACAACAACAACCACAACACTTAAATAATTTGAACAAAAATAAACTAATGAAGTTTAAAATGAATGTACAATGGCTTCGCTGGAAGACAGCGTTTTGACGAACTATTCTGTTCTGTAGAAGGATCCCAATACTTGTATCCATAGTTTGTTTGTTGATTCTGATAGATCAAATAACAGATTCTCTTTTGAGACAGAATCTTTTCATGACAGAAATCACGACTTTTAGACTCCCTGCTTCACTTCAGGAATTTATTTTTGTACAAAAAACAACAACAAAAACCAGAACACTTAAAACAATTTGGACAAAAATACACGAATGAAGTTTGAAATGAATGTACGACTTCACTGAAAGACAGCGTTTTGTTCGAAAGTCGCTTGACGAACTATTCTGTTCTGTAGATGGATCCCAATACTTTTATCCATAGTTTGTTTGTTGATTCTGATAGATCAAATAACAGATTCTCTTTTGTGAGAGAATCTTTTCATGACAAATTATCGACTTTCAGAGAATCTCTTCATGAGAAACTGTGATACGTTTCTGGACTTAAATTTAACAACACTGTCATCTCATGTTCCTTATAGACTAGGTTAGGTTATAGAAGGGGACCCGTTGATTACATTATGATTCCATTCCCTATAGAAATCCGATGTCCTTCCCTATCTGTTAAGTCGCTGCAGACTCAGGCGGTTTCATTTGGGAACCCTTTGGTCTTGACAAGGAAATTGTGTGGATCAGTAATCTCTTCATAAGTTATTTGCGCGAATCCATCGAAGAACTTGGTCTCAAGATTCCGGAGATGTCGTTCCTGTAGTCATGGACAGTGGCATAGCAGATGCCCGATTGATTCCACTACAGTATTTTCTATGATATGTTAATTCAGATTCATTTCTTCCCCAACTGCAGCATTTCGGCAGATATGGTAGCTGGGTAGATTATAGGCGCTGTCTCTATTTGAGACACATTTAAGCCTCTATATGGGCCAGTTGTGATACCAAAAATTCCAGCCGTATGAAATATGTATGCAACACGGTTTTTTCAACATGTGTTACAGTGCACATTTCAAACAATTAGAGGAAGGAGTGGAGGGGACTTACAGTTAAACGCCGAATCCGAACGACAATTTGTGGTTCTCAGTTTTTCTTTCACAATTGGAGGTTTGGCCATTGCCTGCCAATATCTAATTTGTGCCATTCTTGTAATTTTTAGCAATAGAAGTGGACCAGTGTTTCATTAGCCCGAGCTAGGAATTGAGCCAAGGGCCTCTCTTATGAAAAGCCAGCGCGCTACCCGCTGGACTATCGCAGTGTTTCCCGATTGAGAGATTTCTTCTTAGATTTAGGAGATTCTTGGCCTTTTTGGAGAATTTTTGGGAGGAAGAATTGTTAATTTAATGAAAAAGTTTAGGAGATTTTGATGGTTATACATTTGACCGAGACTAACTTATTCTCAAATTCATTAGATTTTTCAGTTTCTAAAAATGTATTTAAGAATAGATATGCTAGAAAGGCTTTTAATATAAGTATTTAATTGTCGGTTAGTCTGTATGAATTGTTAACTAATTCTAGGCTATTTTTGAAAATAAATAAATAAATAAAAAATCATTAGTGGCACTGAAGCCTTGAATATTGAAAGCTAAAATTTCTAATTTATTTTAATTAAATTTTATGCCTCAAAGTGTATAATTTATGCAATGAATTAAGGAAGATTACAAAAGCGAATTCCATACCGATCTCATTTTATTATGTTTGGTTTGTGTTAAGTTGTTGTTAAGCTGAAGCTGAATGACTAAAAAGGCTGCAATAAAAAACCACATTAAATTTTATTTTTAATGAGAAGTTTAATTCCTTAGTTTACAATGACAAAAAATATAGAAAATAATTTTTAATTTTTTTAATTTTTGGGAGGAAATTAGAGCTTTAAGGATTTAAGAGTAAGTCATTTCAGGTATCTGGCAAAATTGGGCTATTGAAGTCGGTTTCTGCGATATCAATGAGGAAAAATTTGAAAAAAAAAATCACACACAGAAGTAATGAACCAAAGTGTATTGAGCACAGGATTCTAACGTTTCACTTGAGCTGTAGTCTTTTGGTCAAAAGTAGTCTCGTGAATAGAATAAACACAGAGTCCATTTTAACACTAATTTTCTTAACTCATCAGTGATCACAACCGTCGTATCAAAACCTATAGAACGGTGTTGTAATGTCTTTTGTCGTAGTCTCTCTTTCCAAAGACATTTTTCACAACTGGCTGTCTGGAAATTATTATGTTGTAACATGATTTTAAATACCCTACGATCTATAAATCAATGTACCCAACTGTATAAGTTTTAATGTGCGCTTAAAATATACCAAAAGGTAATCAAAGAACTTGTGCACCTGTGTTTTATTTTTTTATTTTATGCATAATTTGATGTTGGAACTAAAACCTCAACAGCTCATCAAACATCAACTGCCACATAAAACTGAATAATTCAGGTATACATAGGTTGCTGCATCTCCATTTTCATTAACTTTGAGAACTTCTAAAATTACATACATACTCGTACATATATTACAACGTGGGAAAACATCAACGTTTGGGTTTGATTTGTTCACTTTGGCGACTTTTTTTAAGCGCGCATTTTAACGAGCGAATCTGTGTGCTTGTCTCCTTTGTGCCTCAAGTACTGAAGTACTCGTGAAGCTTAATTGTGCGCAGTTTTCAAGTGTGCTCCTCAAAAAGGCCAAAGGATTGAGTCGCAACATTCAAACGGGCGAAATTATGAAATTCATTTACAGCGCTGGTCTCTTCTTTTTTTAATGTTTTTCTATGATAATGACTTTTATGTATTTTAAATGAAGTTTTTTAATTAAAATTTACTTCCCAGTTGTAAGGGAAATATCGAAGCATAGAGGCCTGCTGAACCAAGCAGAAACTTTTCTAATCATTGTTATCATCGTTCACGGGATTAAAGCAATGAGATTTTGTCAATTAGAACAAAACCATGAGCTCTAAAATAACTTTCGGTCTTTCTTATCACCGAAATCTGCATCTCTTAGCTTCTCATTGCATTGTTTGCCAAAACACTCTCGATTGCCGGTAACAAAAAACTAATCAAAACTTGCCTAAGCCAACAAAAAAGTAATTACAATACCACAAAATAAATTCTTGAATAGAATAATACAAGAATTGTCGAATAAGTAAAAGCGAAATGAACCGAAATAAGCCGAAATAAGAAAAAAAACAATAAAAGAAAACCAAAACATTTCTCGATATACGAATTTGTTTATTTTAATATTAAATAAAAACAGCAAAGCGCTTACCGAATAAAAACGTCAAAAGCCGCATACAAAACGTCAAAATCAAAACATATAGCAGCAGCAACGGCAATCGAATCCACCACCAACCCACTGCCCACAGCCCGCGAAACGCCAAAGTCGAATGTTCACAAGTTGCCGAAATGGAAGAAGTGGCAGAATTAAAATTTCAAATAGAATCGAAATTTCGCATAAACAGTCGAATCGAAGATCGCATCAAGTGAGCGCCAAGAGAGAAGATTTGGAAAATAAACAAACACCGCATAGTCAAATAATGAAATGTCAAAACAAAGAACGCAACTAACGCGTCGAAATGAAACACAGACAAATAATGTGCGGACCAGCGGCCAAGTAGGAAAAAATCAAGTGCCGCATTGATTTGGGCGTTGAGATAGTGGTGACGAGATAATGCTAGAAAATTGATGAAATTCATGTATTATTGTTGTACTAATTTTAAGTGTACAACAACGACAAGCAGAAAGAGAATTTTAGAAAACAAAAAACAACGAAACAAAAGTGCGCTGCTGCAATTTTAATTGAATGAAAATAAGATAGCAGAACAAGAGAGAACATTAATTCATTCTAAGGTTTTGTTTCAAAAACAAAAAAAAAAATTCTGAAACAGTACTATAATTTGGTGGGCTAGCAGGTTGAAAATACTAGACACAATTTGGTTATATGACAAAATTCGGAGAGACAAAATCTGGACATGTCAAGTCGATATTACTACAAAATGCTATGGAAAGTTCGATTACTTTGTGGGCAAAATGACAAAATTCGGAGAGACAAAATTTGGACAAGTTAATAATACAAAAAATATTATGAAAAATTAGATTATTTTGTGGGCAGGCTCCAATGGGGTCTCCGAGTTGAAGTGCTTGCCGCACACTTCCCTTCTTTAACCTAACCTAACCTACTAAGAAAGTGCTAGACACATCTTGGATGTATGACAAAATCTGAACAAGTCCAAAGACTAATCTGGACAACTCCAAAAACAAATTTGAACAAGTCCAAATTCAAACAAGTCACAAGTTCAGACAAGACAAAGTCTTATAGACAAAATTTCCAATTCATAATTCCACAAATCAATTCTTTTCTTCATGACCTGCTTTCGATCGAAATTCATTCAAAACCGTAACCCTTATAAGAGAATTCTCTGCCAAGTAATCAACAGTATCTGCTTTCAGCTTTCTGGATAAAAGTTTGTCAGCATTTTCAGCTCTGAAATCTGTTCTATAGATATTTGTAAAAATTTTGGAGATAATTTTTTGTCTGAATTAATCTCTGTGGATTAATTAATAATTATGGGCTGCACCCATACACAGCTCATGAATAGGAAATTGTTCAAAGAGTTCAAATAGTTAGCTTAGTAGTTTAGTTCCCGAACACTGTAAAGTACAAGAAAAGGAACTTGCGAAATGTATGGCATTTATGGCATATCTCAGAACGTTGACACCCAGGTTATCCTTTGATAAGCACTAACAAGTTTAAATCACATCAAGAGCCGAATGGGAACTGGGCGATGTCCATATATTCATCTAGGGACGGATCGAAACTGCTTGATCGGGTGGGTCCACTCCGAAAAATTAAATCTAAACCTTAAAAACCTGAAATCTTCCAAGCCGAGGTACCAGCAATCTGTGCAGCCTCTGATTGGCTCAGGGCATCCCGTATCGGCAAGAGACATCCTGATACTATCGGACAGCTTATCCGGTTTTAGGGCTCTGGATGACATCAAAGACTGTCCTCAGCTGCAGCAAACCTCTCAATAAGACTGTCAAGCAGCTTCAAGTAGCCTATGGTGGGTCGCGGGACATAGGGATATTCCAAGGAACTGTAGATCAGGCGAACTCGGTGCAACTGATCACAAAACATCACAGACAAACATGTCAAGACATCACAGCGCTTGGTGCCTTGTCTTAACCTGTAAGCTTTGTACCCATACGAGCTCTATACACGACACTAATTTAAAATGGGCTGAAGGCAACACCAGTTTCCTTACAAGCCAAATTTGGCCAACCTTAAACCTTTGACCTTCTAAAGGACTCCTCTCACTAAACAGAGCCCAAATCAGAACCATGATCGATGTTCTAACGGCTCACTGTTCGATTGGGACCCACACAAAAAGGTTGGTGCTATTTTCAAACGACTTCTGTCGCAGCTGCATGGACGAGAAAGAGAAAGAGAATATACCTCAGCTACTATGCACCTGTCCTCCTTTATCTAGATGCAGAAGCGTGACCTTTTTAGGCAACTTCTCTTTCGATAGTCTAAGGGATCCAGCTGATAAGACTAGTAGACAATTCGCTGTCTACTAAGCTTCGTAAGAAGCTCCAATTGGTTGAATGAGTGAGCGGTTTTGGCTTGACTGGCTTGTGGTATCACAATGGGCCGTCATGGCCTAAGTGTGGCTTGTGTCCTCTTGGGGCAGCCACACCTACCTACCTACCTAGGAAAGCATACAGAGATATTAAAGTGTTTTCGAATAGTAGAACCCACTGTAATGCTTTTCATGATGAAAAGTCGTCAAGACAAGCCTTTGAGTCATATTTCCAACAGACAACTCACTTTCCTTAGTATCCCTCATATCTTTTTAGAATTTGTTTAATTTTTTTCAATTCTAAAATTGGTTTATTGAACTTGATTTTTGTATTGAAACCTTTACACAGCATACACTTTCTAATCCAACTTTTAACTGCTCCTAAAAGCTTTCCAACAATTTCACTTTAAATTCTTTAAAGCTTCAAACTACCCACCAAATGTTCTTTAGTGCAACAACAACCAAAAAAACACAACAAAAAACCAAAAACTGCTAAGTACCATAAAAACACTCAACAGCCTCCAACAAAAGTAACCACTTAAAAATCATTTTTCACTTTTTCGCCCGCATACGAGTACAGACACTCCGAAGGAACCCTTTCTTGCACTCGACAACCTGAACGATGCGCCGCATAGACACAGCGCCAAAAAGGCAAGCAAAAATAATCACTTAGCCGGCGAGGGTTGCCAGCCAGCCAGCAATTACGTGCAATTTCAGCATTGAAACGTGTTAACTTTCTTGTGACGCTTATTACTTGACATTTGTCAGTTGTGTCTCATTTATGTTTTTTTTGTTGTTATCTGTTTTTCATTGTTGCTGTTGTTTCCCATACAGTCCTGTGTTAGGTTGGTGTAGTGTGTGTGTTTTTGTTTTTGTGTGTTTGCCGTTTTAATTGCAAAAACTGTTGCACAAAAAACAAAAACCAACACATTTGAGGGTTTGTCGCTGTGCCAACGTTGGTTTTGAAGCAAAAATGCTGTTGATTGCAGCAGCAAAACGTTTGTGCCATTATTTTTCACTTTAGTGTGTTTTATTAATTTTTATTTTGTTTGTGTGCGCTTTCAATTGTGGGCGTTGATGCTATTAATTGCAGTTGACGGTTTTTTATTAAATTTTTGTTGTTGTTATTTTGTGACTCCTTTTAGTGATATTTGGATGACCTCAGCTAACTGAAGGTGAAAAGAGAAGCGAAATACGAGTATGTGCGATTTTTTTTAACCCTTTCCGACATGAAAAGAAACACGGTCTGTATGAATTGTATGGGCTGTAGTCCAATATATTGGACATTGTGACTGAAAGGGTTAAACAATAAGCAGCGGGCGGGTCGTAGTGGTTAGGGCGCTGGATGCCAGTTGTGACAGGGTTGTGATTTTGAATACCTAACTTGGAATCACTGACTTTGAATCAAACAGCACCAAATAAAAACAAGCGTCCCTCTTTCAACTAACAATTGTAATCTTTTATAAGTAAAACAACTGATCGTAATTGTATAACTAGTAATATTGGTATCTTTCATTAATCAAATGGAATGGAATCATTGCTTAAAATTTAAAAATTAAACCTAACCTTTAGAGCGTCTTTCTCTTCATCTGTTGATCCATAAATGTGGCTATAGTCGTTCAGTTAGTTAAGTTGGTTAATGAAGTGATGGAATAAGCTGTTGAGCTGACCATTACCGTGGGTCGTAGTAGGGTTTTCGATCTATTCTCTTCCACCACCAACCTCATTTACCGCAAAGCTAAGGATTCCCAACTTTCGTAGTGGTGATTTTGTTTAGTTCAGATAAGTGTTCCTTAAGGGAGAGTTCCCGGGTAGAATGCCGATTTTAGGCTGTTTTTCAAAAAAATTATTATTATTATTTTGGAGCTACAAGGCAACATGCAATATTCTGGTTTTTTGCTTGTTGTTCCTTATTATTTGGAGAACAGAAACTCATATTTGTGTCAAACAATTTTATTTTCTAAGTACAAATTTTCAGTGGTCAATGTGACCTTGTTTTCACTGCTGGCCGATAATAAATTTCGGGAACCAGTAATCTGAAACAGAAATGGGTATGCAATTATTAATCTGCAATAAATTCCGCGGATGGTAAACCACAGTTTTAGTCAAAATGTTGATTAGAAACAAAATGGCGGCCATATGAAAAAAAATTTTCCAGTTTTGCCACCTTTTTTTACCTTTAGAGTGCTTGAAAATATATTTAACAATAATTTTTTGATGAAAACTTTGGTTTAGCATCCAATGAAAACTATCTAGAACATTTGCCCAAAATTTCAAGTCGATACCTCTCATAGTTGCTGAGAAAAATTATCGGCCAGTACAAAAAATGTGGTTTCGAGAAAAACGCGTTTAAAGTATCATGCGCAATGTATCAGCGGAGCAAAAAGAGCTGAGATTACTTCAATTAACATGCAAAAAAGTGGGTACTGAGTTTGCGGATTGAAAAACGACTTTGGGGGGTGATAGTATATAGTATAAGGTACAATAAAACGCCAAAAAAAAAATCGATTTTTTCAAACTTCTACCCAGGAACACTCCCTTAACAATGGATTTCCAAAGTTTAATGAAAGAAGTCTTAAGGGTAGCTAAGGTTGGCTTAGAACAGGTAAGGGTCTGTAGACTTTGTGGAACAGCAGAGTAGACTCCTGAGCACATCATACTGCAATTTGATGCAGGAATCGTTACCCGGACCTGTACTAGCTTATAGAAGAGGATATGACACATCTGAACACCCGTGATTTATTATAATTTGTTAGGTTGTTGTCAGTTTTCAAAACACTTTTCGAATTATTCCTTACTTGAAGTGATTTCATCACTTTTGATGTCAAGTGAGAGTCAATACAATTAAAGTAATTTTCACGAGTTTGAAGTCAATAGACCCATAATTTCAAGTTTACCACAGGGTCACAATGACCCCATCAAGTTTTGTTTAAAAACATTAATAGCAGATATCGAATTAATTCTCACTTGAAGTGCTTTCATCAAGTTTAATAGGCCCATGAAATCATGTTTTCCCATACAATCTCCTAACCCATCGTTGACCCCGTTAGATTTCGATTTTCAAAAAATTAAAAATAGCTGCCTAATTAATTGTTATTTGAAGTGATTTTGCTAAGTTTGAAGTCAATTGGCCCATGAATTCCGCTTTTTCAAAGTTTTCACATACAAACTCTTAACCCATCGTTGACCCCGTCAGGATTTTGTTGAAAATATTAAAAACACGTATCGAATTATTTCTCACTAAGATTACTTTTACGAAGTTAGGCCCATTAATTCCTGTTTTTCACAGTTTCTCCCCACAAACTTTTAACACCTTTTTAACCCTGTCGGATTTTTTTTAGAAATAAATTCTAAACATGTGTCTCATAATTTTTGTTCAAGTGTTTTCATCAATTGTCCACAGGCCCATCGGTTCATGTTTTTTCATAGATATCCAATATACAAACCTTAACCCATTATTGACTACTTCATATATTGATTTAAAAATAAGAAAAATTAAAAATACGTGTCGAATTATTTTTGATTCGGAGCATTTTCATCAAATTTTGAAGATAATAGGCCCATTAATTCATGTTTTTTCAGACTTTTCCCATACAAACTGCTAACCCGTGGATAAACTCGTCAGATTTTGACTTTACAAAAAAATATTTTAAAAATCTTATTGTATTATTTTTACTTCAAGTATTTTATCAATTTTTTCACGTTCTTCATATCCTGATTTAAAAAAAAATTTAAAATACATGCCGAATTATTTTTGATTCGGAGCACTTTCACCAAATTTGAAAGTCAAGACCCATTAATTCATGTTTTTTCAGACTTTACCCATACAAACCCGTAGATAACTCCGTCAGATTTTGACTTAAAAAAATTAAAAACTCGTATCTTACTATTTATTATTTCAAGTATTTTATCAGTTTTTTTCATATTCTTTAGGTATACCTTAACCTTAACCCATTGTTGACTTTGTCAGAGTTTGATTATCAAAACAGAAAACTACATGTCGAATTATTTTTGATTTGAACAATTTTCACCAAGCTTGAAATTATTAAATACTAAATATTATTTATTCATATAACATTTGTAACCTTTCTGTACCCTTTTAAATCTCAATTTTTTTTGATTTATGTCAGTTCCCTACAACAAGTAAGAAACGTTTTGCAAGGCAGTTTTCCACGCTCTAAGATTTTGCTTACAACTCATGAAGAAATTTTTCATTAATTAAACCCCATTCAAGTGGTCACTATGCGTCATTGGTTGTCACAATGATCCTTGTTTACCAGATTCTTTTACATTTTTTTTCAATATTGTTGCAAAATTCATTGCAATAGCATCAAATTCAGTGCAACAACGCGTAAACATAAATATCGGCAAATCACATCAGACACCGAAAAACAAATTTGCCACAATGTCAACAGCAAACAAGAAAAACAATCGCCCTAAACAGTAATAAAATGCGAGGAATGCCGCCGAAAAGTGCATGTGGGGCGCAGTTCAACGAACATATAACTTCGCAGCCCCCCAGCCAGCGGCAGCAAATTGCAAAAATTAATCATAAACTTTACTAGACATCCTCGCGCTCCCTTCGCGAGCGAACAATTGCTTCATGCGGTTTCGTTGTTGTTGTTGCCGATGACGATGTTGATGTTGATGACGCTTGCGCTGCGAACGTTGGCTGCATGGTTGGTATGTTTGCGTGTGTAGCGTGAATTTAATGCTAAATACAAACAGCAACAACAACAACAAATTAACGAAAGCAGGTAAACAGTCGTCGTTGTTGTCGTCGTCATCGCTGGGCGTCGCATCAAACATTCGACATCGAGCGCAAATTCTCAATGAATAATATTCGGCAGGTAAGAATGCCAACAACAACAGCACCTGCCACAACAACAACTACAACAATAACATTACACTGCATCGGATTCTTGCTGGATGCATTACACACGAAGCAGCGCGTATTAGTAGTTGTAGCGTTTGTTGGTTTGTTGTTGCAATGGGCGTAGTAGTAGTAGTAGTTGTTGTTGTTGTTGTAGTTGCTGTTGTTGTCACTACAAATGTAGAGATACATTCGCATGACTGTTGTTGTTGTTGTTGTTGTACTTGCAATAGAGCACCGACAACGCTGCCGTTTGTGCTGCAACTGTTGTTTTTGTTTTTGTATTTAGATGCGTAGACATACCAATACAGACAACCGTTGGTAGCAACAACCACAACAATTGCAGTATAAATCAAAAAATTTCCAGACACATACACATTGCGCTGTTATACGACAAAAACCTAAATAAAAAAACAACTCGCAAAAAATTATATTCAATTCCGTTGCTCTCGGAGCGCCAAATCAAGCGAAATTCGCATACACTCGCAGTGTTCGTTTCGAATGCGGCAACGGAGCAGAGGACGCAGGATATTGTGAGCGCGTTTGCGCGGGACCCATAAAAACATTATGTGAGCTGTTCGCTCGACGCGAGTCCGGCTGCCAAGTTTGGATGAGTTCTGTTGTGGTTATGGTTGTTGTTGTTGTTGCTTTTCTGAAGTGCCTACCTGTTTATTTATTTTGTGTGTTTTGTTTATATTCCACTGTTCGGTAAAGGCATTGCTGCCTTTTTTGTTGTTGGCAATGGTAACGTTCGATTTTGCTGTTGTTGTTTTTTTGTTGTTGCTCTTGTTTTCGACGTCTGCGCAGCAATGAACCAGCGAAATAAGCAATACTAACCGCAACAACAATAGCAACAACAGCAAGTTTTATACTTAAACACTCCTTGTGGTCGTAGTATGAAATTTTGGTTAGCATTAACCATTGTTGAAGTCATTGTAGTAATTGGTTATTGTTGTTGTTCTTAACCCGTTAACTCTAGGCTCACTATCATCTATACTCCTCAGCACTAGAAACGTCTAAGGAAGACAAAATGACTCTATTTAGGTCCTTTACTTATTACACATAATATTTATAACATTACGTTTTCGAAGAAGATCTTGCCCGATTCCTTGTTTTTGTAAAGCTACCAATGTTCGGTAACGCGACTTTGTAAGATTAGTTTTTCAAGGCATATGTTTCTGGAACAATCAAAAGTGCAACTTGATTGATCTAATCTTGAGATCGTACAACTTTGGAGGTCCTTAGAAGATGAACAAACGCGCAGTATTCTATTCATAAGAAATTTGTAAATCGGTAATTATTGTTGGTAACTTGGACTTAATCAAAAGTTTAGATACTTTTATTCAATACCAAATCACACAAGATTTGTCTTACCCAATAATTGGTATAACTTCATAAGACTTCTTTTGTGAAGGTAGGTAGGCCTGAAGGTCCATTCTGATACTACAAACCAAAATCGAGCTCAAGGCAGCTAACTCATTGAACTAGTTTGAGCTTTTCACGAAGTTTAGAAGACTGTAAATAGTCCTCAATAAGTTCGCTCACTTCTTGAACCAGTTTGAATTTCTTACGAAGCCTAGTGGACTGTGAATAGTCCTATCGGCTAAATTCTCTAGATTATCAAAAAAGAAGTTGGCCAGTCGACTCTTTGTTATTTTAGTTAGAAGGTGAAGAAAGTGAAGCGTATTTTCTTCCCCCATACAGCTGCGACAGAAGTCATTTGAAAGCAAACCCAACTTTTTCGGTTGGTTGACATTTAAACAGTGACTCGTCAGAACCCCAATCATAATTCTAATCTGGTTTATTTTTAGTGAAAGAATTTTATGAAAAAATAAAACCAAATATTATGTATTAATGGTCAAATTTAAATTATGTTTTAAAGCGGCCAATGTTAATTCAAAAACTTACTTGTTGACTACATTTTGAGCTTCAGTGAACGAAAGATAGACACAACTTTGAAAGTTTAATATTTTTGGATGAACAATTTTAGTTAAAATGGGTAACTAACAAACGTAATTGATTGAGTAGTTTAACATAAGAGTTATCCAAAGGCTGTTTTATCCAAAGATTTAGGAGATTTTAGACACATCAACGAGTCGAATGAATGTAGAAAATGCAATCAAATCTTTGTTCTTAAGACTGCGCCTTACTCACTTATGAACCCGGTCTTCTCTCGGTTAGATGGGTCCTCAAGCAAAAGATTAAGTCGTTGCCCAACTTTTTCACATTCTCACTGATCATTTTTATGTCAACCCGCAAGACTAAGAAGCTCTAAATGATAACGTTAGCGAACGTAACCAGGTCCCACCTCATCAAACCTAACCTAACTTTTTGTTTGTTGAACAACGATTTTGGATATGCAATGTTAATAAAAACGAGAATATTTTAATAATTTTTGTTTTAATTTAAATTTCAGTCATTGCTTACTAGGGGCTATCATCTCAATAAAATGGGAATTTCCTCTTCGGATGTATGCAGGATATGTAATCAAGAACCAGAAACATCCGTACATGTTCTCAGTTAGCTAGAGGATTTAGCTCTGGAACCTAGAACCCCACAGAGTGCTACAATTAATAAAAAGCCTCAACTTAGAGGATTAAAAAAGACTTTTACAATAGATCAACCCTAGTCGCGGTGCTTGATATCCTCAAACAATAATAATAGTAATATTTTACCCTTCTACGGTGCTCAAAAATATACCCCAACTACTGCGTTTTTGGGTCAAATTGACTCAATTAGAAAAAAAACATTAAACTGGCTTAATAGAAAATTAAATTCACTTTTATTTCTTTCGTTCATTAAACCAATAAAAACAAACCAATAAAACAGAACAACAATTATTTGGAATGAGTATATTTATTTAGATTTTTCATGGATGGAATCTATGGATTGGATTTTAATTTGTCAAAAGGTGATAATTTTGACTAGAACACAGCAGATGAATTAAATCTCCCGAAATATGACAAGTTTTTTAAAACAGTTTTCAAAAACTCATTTCTGTTTAGAAATCTGAGTATGAATACATTTTGTTCCTTCAAAAGGAATGTAAGGTTAGATTTATATGTTTCTGGAGAAATAGTTTGTGGACAATAGAAAAAAATTGATTTTATAATCACTTGAGTTGGTAAATTTTAAGATATTTTACTGACTTGTAACTTATAAATCTAATATCTATCTTATCAATAAACAATAATGAAAAAAATTGTAGTACTTACTTTTTTTTTGTATAGATTATGTCATAAACACGATTCTTGTTGCTTTCAATGATAAAAAGCCAATTGTTTAAAAAAAAAATTGCACGTTGTATATATGTAAATGTATGTATATATGTAAATGTAGGCTTTTTGTTAAATATTGAATTTTGGTTTTTGTATAAATATTTTCTTTTTTATACGTATGTATTATATATTGGTTAAATTTTTTTAAAATTTTAATTTTTGATATTTTTCATTTACTATTACTTGTATTTGTTATTGGTTTTTATGATTTTGAATTTTTTCTCATATGACAATAATTTTGTATGCAACACTTTTCTTATACAAGCAACACATTTTACACAATTATTACACGTTGCTTGCTGTATATTCACTATATATGGATATATATATTTCCTATAATTTCGTAATATTTTTTGAATTATTGAATATTTTTTTTACGAAGCCAAGTGTGATCAATGACTCTCTTTGCCCTTTGCTGCACTATTGTTAACATTTGCAGCAAATTGTACACTATGCGAATTTTGGCGATTAAAATTTAGCATCAAACAATTGCAACTTTTTTAATTAAATTTTTTTGCAGCCAATGGGATTTTTTTGGGCTCAATTTGGCTTTTCTGGCCAATCAATTTCGCGGCAGGTTTTGTGGTTATTAACATTCTTGTTGTAGGCGCCCTATTAGTTTCGCCGCTTAGATTTGGAGTTTTTCTGTTGTTTAATTTGTATTTGTTTTATTTCATTAAATCATTTAATTTATTATGTTGTTGCTATTGTTATGTGTGATTAGTTGAGCTTGTTGGGCTGGATCCTGCTGGTGATATCTTTCTCACTTTCACTATCGTTGCGTGGCGCTCTTTTCACTGCACCTACTGACGCTTTGTGCTTTGCTCTTTACACTTTTCTCTGCGGCGCCACAACTAGCTTTGTACTCTTCGGGGGCCAATTTCACACGCGTCACGGTTTTTTGGCGCGGCCACCACACCGCCACACCACGCAATGCGCTGGAAATTTCCGCGTTTTTTTTCAATTTTTTGTTGCTCACTTCCGGTCGCCACTTGTACGCCCACTGCCGTTACGGACACCGGCGGCACTTCCGGCCGTCTATCGTTGCCACTGACACTTCCGCTGTTGCAATTTTTCTCAAACTTAAGGCCGCAGTTGCAGCGAGTTGCGTAGTGGCGCCTTTTTCAGCTAATTTTTGGCTGTTGTTTTGGTTTTGTTGTAGCTTTTTTTGTATATTGGCAATTTTCTTAGGGTTGTATGTTGTCGAATATGTTATTCACTTATTTTATTTTGTTGTTTATTCGTTTTTATTTGTATTTTGTTTTGATTCCGTACGCAGCGCACAGCAACGAGTATCTGTGTCTGCCGACTTTTCGCACTAAACTCTCTCTACTTGAATTCGGCGCTGGCTGCTGCTCACACTTTGGGGCCGTTGAATTTCGTGTTGTTTGTTGTTGCTCACGTTTCGTGGTCGGCGCTCTTTCACTCACGCACTCGTTCACTTGCCGGGCGCACTCAATTGGTCGAGTCGCTCCGAGCGGCCGTGGCAGTTGCACACTCTTGGCCTGGTCTCGTGCTGGCCGGCTGGCTGGCGGTGCTGGTCGGGTCGCTGTCACCGTCACCGTCGCCGTCGCTGCACGATGTGGTCTGTGTTTCGTGTAGAGATATGAAATTCGCATAAATTGCTGCTGCGTAGTATTTTCCTTGTTTTTCACTACCTACTACTTTTTTCACCGCACGCCTACCGCACCACGAACGTTCACTCCACTCTAAGCGCTCCTACTACTGTTTGGCTGCTGCTGCTTCTTCGTTTATGTTTATTGTTGTTTTTGTTTTTTGGGAATTTTTTATACTCTTTTTTGATTGCTTTTTGTTGGGGAGTTTTGGGGCGCTGCGCTGGTGCTGCTGTGTGTATGTGTGTGTGTGTTTGCGTGGAGTATGAGTGACCAGCGACTGGGTTGGAAAATTTGTTTTTCGTTTTTCTTTAAATTACAATATTTTGAAATTTTCAACTTTCCAAAAGCACGTTTAAACTTTTTCACAAAATTGCCCACGCTATGCCATTCGATTCGGCAAACCACTTTAAACAAATGTGCCACTTTTAGCAAGTTTTTGCTAATATCTGCAACGTAACAACAAAACAACACCAAAACTGCACTTTAAATTTGTATATTTTGGCCTTTTTTCATGCTACTTTCTCCTCTCTTTCATGGAATTTGCGTATTTTGATTTGTTTTTTTTTTACAATTTGTATTAAAATTTGCTGCAATCTTATGTTGCTATAGGTTTATTTATTTATCATATATATTTGCTGTTATTATTTTGTTGTTGTTGTTGATTTTGTCTATGCTGCTGCGCCCGTTTTTTGTGTGTTGTGTCAGTGTTGTTCGTGCGCAAGGCGTACGCGCGTACCTCACAGATCCTTTCGAACGCAAAGTTATAAACACACTGAAGACTGGCTGTGAGTCTCTTTAGGGTGGCGCCGCCGCGGTCGCGGTCGCTGCCGCTGCCGTCGCCAACCAAACACACAGACCAGCCATGCAGCCAACGAACCAACGAACGAACAAACGAACCAATCAACCAGCCAAACCAACCCAGCCATCGGTGAATGCCATTCGTTTGGTCTAGTTTTGCTTTTGTTGCTACTGCCTTTGCTTTCCTCTTTCCTTGCTATCTGTTCCTCCATTGCATTCTTTCATTACATTATATTGAAAATCGCTCGCATATTTATGCTTTCGGCTGGCGCTCTTCGGCGCTGCGCTGCTCTTAAAAATTCGTCTGCTCCCTGACATTCGGCGTCGCCTTCGCCATAGCATTGCATGAACCAGAGCAGTGGCGCGCCGTCGCTTCGCTGCACACTCCACGCCACTTCACTTCACTAATCCACATTGCACTCTACTCAGATGCACACCGCACGCGATGCCACACTTCACTCCATTCGATTTGGCGCCACTTCACTCCAGTTCAGTTGGTCTCCGGTCGGTCGCGTGTGGAAAGCAAAAAACAAGCACCAAAATTGTTTTCACTCCACTCACGCATCGCAATAACAGCAGCAGCAGCAACACACACACACTCGCGCTTTTCATTTCCGCTTTTTGCGTCGCTTGTGTTTTTGTCGCTCAATTCGCATTCGTTGTCTGCTCATTCATTTGCTTTTGTTTTGCTCGCGCTCTCTCTTTTTTCCTCTCTCTCTCCCTCTCAATCTCGCACACTGCAGTCAACAGCGCCAAATCGTCTTTATTGCACCCCCATCACACCGCTCCAACACTTCTCAATCATTGTTCATCGGCACTTCGTTGTGCTTTCCAATGTTTTTGACCTTTTTGTTTTTGTATGTTTTATTTTACTCATTTCGTGTATTTCGATTTTCTTGTCTCCTCTGGCGTTTGCCTTTTTTGTTTTGCTTTTTAGCCGGCGCGCTGTTCGCTTTGTGGCTTTTGGCCATGGCGCAAGTGGGATGGCTATAGTGTTGTCGAGCTGCTGACGCGACTGGAACGCACTCAACAGCGAAAAATTTGTATCGAAATGGGGCCGAACATTCTCAGGGCACTGCGTAGTAAGTATTGAAATGTTTGTATGTATAAATTTATAAGAATCCTTAGATTTCGACAAAAGAATTGTTGAAGCTCTTGAATATGAATTCCTTTTTAAGATCATAAAAGGTCAAACAGATTATTTTAACGGCAAAACTTTTAAACTTTCAGCAAGTAAACTTGATTCAGTTGAAAGCAGTGACATTGTGGAAACTTAAGGCCATAGTAAAATTATAAGAATCCTTTGATTTCGACATCAAAATTCTTAAAGCTCTCTTCATTTGAACTACTTTTTAAGATCATGAAGAGTCAAACGGATTATTTGAACTGCAAAATTCGTAAACTTTCAGCAAGTAAACTTGATCGAAAGCAGTTATCGGCCAGAAATGGACTTATTTACTACTTACTTACCTACTTTTTTACTTTTTACTTACCTACTTATTTACTTACCTACTTGCTTACTTTCTTACTTATTCATCTGGTACATAATGCATTAAGAGTTCCTTTCAGACGCATCTCTTAGTGTCAAGAAGTGTTGATGGAGCTTCGTCAACTTGATTTAGTCGGGACATACAGTCGTGTCTGGGTATAGTGAACCCCCTATATAGTGAACACCTCGATAATGAACACCCAAATTTTGACATCGAGCCTCTAAATGAGCAAATAAAACGAGTTTTTGAACAAAAATGTTAACCTTGATATAGTGAACAACCTCAATATTGTGAACAGGCCTTGCAATAATTAGTTCACTATATCCAGACACCACTGTAGTTGAAACCATCTGCCAGAACCAGACTTTCATACGCAACTGGTATCTAATGCGTTATGAGCTGCTTTCGGGGCACAAAAAAAAACGTTCAGGTTGTAGTACACAAAGGCTTCGGCTTGACCCAAGACTCATTACATGAACTCCTTTCAGACATTCCTACAAATGTCAATAAGAATTCATAGTGCTTTGGCGACTTGTTCTATCCAACGAAAAGAAGGATTTTTCTTCGTCGCCTTCCACTGACTGCCTTGAATAAATTCTTTGCTGGGATTTCAACATCTAACCATATCATAAATTTTTGCATGTGACTATGTCAAAGTCTCGATTATTTTTTCATAATATTGGTGTGCCGCTTTATCTTACAATCGTGACCAACAACCAACTGGTGTAATATCACCAGAAAGAATCATATGTATTATAGAGAAGACTGGAGTTTTAGAATTACAAAAGCAGTTTATTTCCGTACACCTTTTCGAAATAATTTTTCGGTTCCATATAGCTGACCTTATTTTTTCTGCTATTTCTCGAGCTTTACAGATCATCCATAGACAATTTAACTGTCTTTATTCACGTTGAAACCAATCCCATTTAATTTAGAGCATCAAACGATTCATTATATCATTCATATCATGTCTAGTTGCAGTGGGTTACATAGGATTTCATTTGAGTATGTTTCGTCAACAAATTTTGAGCCAAACTTTTTGAGCCCAATGTCATTCGGAATCATATGTGAACTATATATGAACCCAAAATGCTTGTAACAAACAAATATTTGGAGGATTTGAAATAGAGCTTCAAACAGAGTTCGAAGTCCAGTCCGAACAGGCCGGACGGTCCGAAGTCCAGAAAATTTGAAGCATTCATTTGAAACCCTAAAATACTCGTTGCGTGCATCGCTGCCTGATGACAACGTCTGAAGGCGTGACAAGTGCTGATGGTGGGATCTACTGTGAGAAGAAGGAAAAGACAAGTTTCTATGACTATATACACTGATCTTTCTAGACACAGTTCAGATACGTTTCTTCAACGATCTACAACAAGCTAAACTACGACCAATAAGCACGGCTATTCCTGAGCTTTGAAAGCTGTTCCAACCAAATCCTGCAGTCTCTATATAAACAATTCTGTTTCAAAAAAAAAAAAAACAGAAAAGCAATTGAAATGATCTGAACAACAGTATAGAAGTACAGCAGACCAGATTTTGACATGGATTTATGTCGCTTCATAAATAATAAATGTTAGAAAATTTTTCAATTTTTTTTTTAAATACAAACCAGACGTCATCTGGAATCATCATCAGACTCTGATCTGAACAATCAATTTAATCAAGTCTGTCGATTGTCGAAGAACTAATTGAAAAGTAATTGCTGTGCAATTCTGAATGGCTACAACTAACAAATGATTACACAGAGCAACAAAATCGACATTATTTTTTTTTTCTGAAATCAAACCATACTTTTCTTAAGGATTTTTGGACGCTGATCACAACTGCGTACTTAGTTTTTTGATTGTTTGAGCGGCTTAGGAAATATTGATGGTTTTCCTTGAGGGCGTTTTACATGTTTTTTGACCATTACATGCATGTAGCTCCTACAAACCTGAAGTCTTAAATGCCATTTTTTTAACATAGATTAACAATACTCTAACTAAAAACCATTAAAATCGGTTCAAATTTGCAAGAGTTATTCATTTGCAAAGTCAAATTTTCAGTTACTTTGCAAGATTGCGAATACACAAAAGAATGTTGCTTACAAAAAATATATATTACCATACAGTGAAAGAAGAATGTTGGGGCTTTCAATTAAAAAAGAAATTGTTGAAATACGATGTTTGCAATAGAAAATGTGTAGAAATATGTAAGTTCTCCATTCATACCCAACAAACACTGAACAAAAAAATCTCAAACCTTTGAGAAACCCTTTGATATCAAATTGTTTTCCAGCATTATTACAATTTGAAAATGAATATTTTCTCAAATGTTTCTCAAATGTTTGCTATTAACTTGAGAACGACTTGAGAAGAGTTGAGAAAAATTTACATTCACCACGTTTGATAATTTTGTAATTCTCAATGGGTTTAACTTACGTTTCCTTTAATATGAACTAATTTTTGTACCTTAATAAAATGTTACATTATGTCACTGGTCTCTGGTTATGTTGCCTTAATATATAATAAATGAATCTATTGAATGAATCTATGAATCTATCCATAAATGTATCTACTATGTATTTTTATTTCACGCTTCTGGCAACGGCAATCTATACAAAAGGCGAATTGGATTCCATCCGTTCCGCATGTTTGAGATTCATTTGAGGATTTTAAATTCTCAATTTGAGAATAAAAGCAAATTTCCATATTGAAAATGTGCGAATTTGGCGAATTCGATTCCATCCGTTCCACTCGTTTGAGATACATTTGAGAATTTTAAATTCTCAATTTGAGAATAAAGGCAAATTTCCATATTAAAAATGTGCCTTTTAAGTTGAGAATGCCATAACAGTATATTTGAGATCAATTTGAGAACAAACGTTTGAGATTTGAGAAAGCAATTTGATTCAAATGTACCTCAATTTGAGATTAGTCATTAATGTTTGCTGGATAAATTCAGCAACAAAAGCAAGGATTTACTTTTGAGCTATAATATCGGAGCACAATTTTAGGCAGCAGTATAAAAATGCTCGCATTCAACAAATGCCCTCAATTCATAACATTTTCAGCTTTCGAATTTAGAATTTGTTGTCCCTAAAAATATGTCGCAATGAAATATGGAAAAACAGCAAGTAATTTGCTAAGTGTGTGTGGTTGAAATTTTTACTTGTGTGATGCAACTCTTTTTAGAATAGCTTCTACAGTAATGAACCAATTCAAATTTTGTTGATGCCCTTGAAAATACAAATATTGACGCTTGCGAAAATACTTTAGATACTTTCGTCAATGACGCGAAGAGCATTAGAAGATTTCAATCCAAACACGTGTTCAGAAGGTGAAGTCGCATTTACACTCTAATGAGTATAGGCCGATCGGTTCTATAAGTTTAAGTTACAACCTTACACTATACATTGCACACTAATTCCTAGTTGAAAATTGCAACCCCGAATTTAAATGAATTTTTATACAAAATTCGCGGAAATTGAACTTTGAAGAGCCATAGCCGTGTTAACCCTTGACCAATCGAAATCGACTATGGTCAAAATTATAGCTTGAGGATTCGTTATTGTGTCATAAAAAAATTATCGTGTTTTTCAACATATTATAAATGCAATTAAAATTCAAAGATGAAAAATCGTCTCCTAGCAAAAACCACCAATAACTTACAAACGGCTCAAACAATCAAAAAACTAAGTACGCAGTTGTGATCAGCGTCCAAAAATCCTTTAGAAAAGGTTTACTAGAACTCGGAAAAATTTTGGCTGTTGCTCAGTGTTATATTAGGTTATATCAAACTGGCTGACCTTAAGATCTCCGTTTGATTACTTTCCGATGAACGTCCAGAGCGTTAAGAGTAACTTTCAAGATCTATAAATTCTACGATTGAGAAATTTGTTCGCTCTTAACCTTAGCAACGTCTTTGTAGTGCATTCTTCAAAGCTCATGAAATTTATAAACATCTTTATTACTTTTCATAAATAGTAACTTCATTGAACTAAAGATTCTCAAGTAGTGTTAAGACTAAAGCGTCAACTCCCAGAAGATGAAGATTCGTTGAAAACTGTCTTAAACTGATCTAAAAAAATGGAATCACGCCATTAAAAATATGGAAAAGAAATGAGAATTAAGGATTCTTAATCTACTTATTTAGAATTCCTGTGCAGCTGAAAACTTATGGATTGGATCGAACTCATTGAGTACATTTCTAATTCTTACCTTCATAATTCTTTTTTAGGTAGCTATTGTTTTTTTGTTTCCATATGTCCACAACAGATAATTTGTGTTCACTTCTTTTAGCAATGACACAAAATACACATTTCACTGCTGCTATTTTTCACTGGGCTTATATGGCACGAAATGTGTATGGCATAAATTTAGTAAAGACACACACCGGCTGTTCCCGCCAGTGTCTCCATAATGATCTTCAAGCCTTTATGGTGATTCTGAGTTTTCAAAAATCATATTACAGTCGTGTCTGGATATAGTGAACTAGTATTGAGGTTGTTCACTATATCAAGGTTAACATTTTTGTTCCAAAACTCCTTTTATTTGCTCAAAATACACTTTTTGCTTGAAATTGCTTTCAAAATTTTGTTCATGATTTAGAAGCTCCATGTCAAAATTTGGGTGTTAACTATATCGAGGTGTCCACTATAAAGGGTGTTCACTATACCCAGACACGACTGTATTAACTCAAACCTTAAAAACATATAGAATTAGGCTCTATTATGTATTAATTTCATACATGTAAAAAAGGTATTCAACAGGTTTATTTTATTTTATTTTTAAAAATTACTTTCCCAATTATTTTTAATTGAATTGAACTATTTTGTGAAAAAAGAATAAAATATTAAATAGTTTTCTTCAGCAGATCAATCTGTAAAAAATTAAATTAAAATAAATTTTAATTAATTCTAATCTAATTTTATTGTTGGACAGAAATGTCCTTCTAGATGCATCTTAACTTTAACCAAGACTAGAAATTTTGTTTACACTCAATCGCAAAATTTATTTAAAATTTGTGATCTGGACTCCTAATAGGAATATATTTTTTTTGTAAGGAAATAAGGTCTTCAGAGGGTTACAAGGGTTGTTAGCAATAGGCTAAACACCCACCATGGCAGAACTGCAATCAATTAATGTACAAGTCGGAGTGATGAGGGTAGTGGGTTAAAATAAAGTTTTAAAACGAATTAAAACACATAAAACCTATTTAAAACCTATTTTTAGCGCACAAGCTGTAAATTTTCCTAAAGAAATATGTGAATCATATATTTCCTGCCAAAAGCAGTGTTTATGATAAAAAATTCATAATTTTTATACAACTCTAATTCGCTTTCAAATTAATTGGCACATTTCTATAACAGTTTTTATATGCAATTTTGCATTATTATTTTATTTAGTGTTATTTTTTCTCAAATGCTGAATATTGACTTTTTAAATGAAAACCATTTAATTCCATTTAAACAACTACATTTGAAATTTTATAATTAATTTGTGTTTTTATTCATTCATTTTGTTACAATTAAAACTAAAACTTGCTAAACTCTAATGTGGTGGCGGCAGACAGTAATTTGGGCAATGATTCTTACGAGCGCATTCCTTTACATCGTTGCGCCTTTTTCCCCTCCTCACCTCGCTTTCACTGCTTTCTTATGCGCTTATAGTATATATTACTTATTTGTTCTCTCTTCTCTTTAGGTGTTTTATTTATAAATGTTTTTTTTTGGCGTTTTGTACCCTTATTAGTGAAACAATTGGAGGAAAACATTTTGTTGCAGCAGTGTTCGATGCAATACGACTTTGCGTAGGACAGTCAGTGGCAGTTTGTATACCAATTTACTCCATGTCATCCTCTTCCACCAGATCGTCGTCGTCATACTCCAAGCCGTCGTAGTAACGTCTGGAACTCGAAATCTGTAAAGAGACATAGACAAAGTCAATTTTGCTTTTATTACTTAGAAAATTGCATCAATTAAAGTGGCTAAATATGGTAAGAGTTTTGCAATTTCTAATGAAATCAAGTGGTACCTTAAATTTGTAAAAATATATATACACGAGCTTGCATGAGGGTTAGGAATTGCTTGTTGTGGGCTTGTTTAGTGTGTTCGCATGCATGAAATCGCCTTACAACTTGCTTAAATTTCAATGATTCAATGGTTCTTTGCTTATTTGCTTGTGACTATGCGACTACTTCTGCCAATCGGGCTGCACATCAAATGGCTGCAGCAGAAGTTAATTTCAATGCCATACAGTCAAATCGAAAGCTTGACCTACCTGTTTGTAGAAACCACGCCAGGCGGCAAAGCTGCCCATTGCCACAACCGCACCAATGCCCGCCAGTATTTTTGTCTTCTTTTCCGATTCGAGAAAACTGCGCTCCGTTGCGGTCAGCAACGGATCATTGGCCGAATGGCCTTTTGTCTTAACCGAATTGAAACCCTCATTCTTGAATATGTCCTTTGTTATTCGATTGATGAAATTCACCAAATTCTGACAGCCTTTTATGTGATTCTGTAGCGGATTCTTGGGCAGTGTGATTTTGAAGAGCACAGCCAGATACGCATAGACAGTGGCATCGAACTCGCTGAAAACATCGCCAAAGAACCACACTTTCTTGCCCAGCTTCTTCGACAATGTGTTTACGCACTTTTTGGCATTTGTTACAATCTGAAAAATTTGACAAGCATGAAAATAATGCATTCAACTGGACCACTAGAACGAAGTGTTATACGTACATAGTCACTGTCGTGACTCTCGAGCTTATCGTGCAAATCGAAACCGCCCATTACCAGCACCACGTCGTGTGCCTCCTTCTGGTATGTGTTCGGGTAGAAGAAATTGAAGGGAAACGGCGTGCGCTTCGCATACAGGGCGCGTGTTGTGTCGAAATTGGTGGGCTCGCCATACATGAAGTAGTGATAGTAGACGTGCAGATTGGTAAACACCCAGTTGGCGTAGGCGGGCGACAGATGTTTGTTCTTATGGTGCAGATTCACATCGACGGGGTAGCCCTGTACAAAGAAGTTACAGAGAAAAGAGGTAAAACCATATTTATTTCAACTAAAAAAAAAACCGTTGAAACAAACAATGAAATGTATTTATAAAATGTGTCCAGTGTGGCTTTGGAAGAAAGCCACGGAACGCTTTTTATATAAACGTACAAGAATGCATATTTCTTGGTAAAGAACGCCGAGTTTGTCGAGTTTGAAATGTCGCAGCAGAGAATTTGCTATTATTAGAGTGCGACAGCAACGCACACCGGCAATGACGGCAACAACAACAACAACAACAACAACAATGAGAGCAATTATATACAGCATCCGCGCTGATCTCTAAAGAGATCATTGTCCGTAAAAAGTGCCCCATACATGTTGGCTACACTGTGTTAGTACAACAACCATAACACAAATACTAACAATAACATTGTTGTTGCTCGTTTTTGAACAATATTCTTACAAAAAAGAAATGGCAATTATCTTTTGACTGGAAAGCACATGAATCATGCACACTTTGGTCGCTTATCGAGATTGCGGCAAAGTTATATGCTTAGATTTTGTTAAAAGAAAAAATAGTACAATTCATATGATTTAGAGAAATTAATTGTATAAAACGCAATACTGAAGTTTGGTAAAATTGGTAATGCGTGTGAAAATTGGTAATGCGTTTTTTTCTTACATGTTATTAATGTTTTAGAACATTGTTTATTTTAAACGTAATTTTACTAACTAAAACGTAATATGAACAAACAACACAACATTAAATTTTCTGCTATTGCGAAGAAATTTTATGAAACTAAAACGTAAATTTTGCGAGTTTTCAAAAACAACTGTTGAAATTTAATTTAAACTGTGTATAGTATATGGCATAGTATGAAATTGTATATAGAATATATACAGATAGCTTAGAGATGCAACTTTTTACAAGTATTTAAAAAAAGTTCCACTAAAAATTAGAAAAAAATTGATTAAAAAGGTGTGTTGATTGCCACCACTTGAGCACAAAACATTTATAAACTATTAAACGCCACCATACAACTTAAGCAATTAAAATTGCAGCTTTTATTCAATTCGGCTCATGCGTCAATTGCAGCCACAGTGCAACATGGCTGCACATTTGCCGGCCGGCGTGCGTTGCATTGACCGCAGCAAATGCGCCGGCGTTTTCTCTTCATCCTCCACCGCCCCTTGCCCATTTACGAGCCACTTTATTTTACGTCACATTCGCATTCCTTACCTCTCTGTCAAGCAATTTCTTGATCTCACGACAGCCCACAAACTTCTCGTTGCCAATCTGCAGGTAGGGCAGCTTCCCCGCGCCCGAACGCAACGGATTTGCATTTGTTTCAATTTGTAGCGGGCAGCGCGTGAACTTTACCAAACACTAGAAGTTAAAAAAAAAATAAGCGGTTTTAACATTTTCAGTTCGTCCTACATGCATACAATCAGCAATCAACACAACACCGCAGCTGATAAAAAAATTTGAAAACTACACTGAATTCATATCGCAGCGGCGCATTGCCATTAGGCGCTGCCGCTTGCGGTGTGTGTGTGTATCTGGCTGATTGTCGCATGTGATGCAACTTTTTCCATTTGCACAATAATACTCCATCGTTTCCGTTTCGTCACCATTCACTCACCAGCGCTCGCAGGCACTCGAAATCGATAGACGGTAGACCCCATTCGCCTTTGTACACATACAACACCGAACCCAAACGCATTCTGCTATCCTGCGTATAACGTACTTCTCCTTCTTGTGGCGTTGTCACAGCGTCGCGATCGCGCTGCATTAACGAACACGGAACAGGAATTATAAATTTTCAATTACAAACGCCTATAATGTGCGTTTCGAACAATTTAACGCGCAGCTCATTGACTAACTGAACTCGTATATGCATGAAATACAATTGGAAAATTCGTGTAGGTTAGGTTGAGTGGACTAATGTCAATATCAGCTGTTTGGTGTTTCGCTGCCCTGAAAAAACAACTGTTGTGTAGGTGTGAAGTAGTGTTGGTAAGCGGTTCGATAAATTGACTGGGAATAATAGCGATGCCACTGTAATAACCAAAACTAAGCAAATTCAATTAATGCGCCTTGAAACTAAAGGTTTCTTGCGTGGAATAACTAAATAAAATTTAAATTTTAAAAATTCATTTGTTCTAATTTATGTTCTATATGTCAGTAATTAGCTCTAGCAGAGCGGAAATTTTATGCCAACAAATGCTTAGAAAATGTCTAAGAAACTATTTGTTGTTGCAACAATTTATTGAGATTATCGTGCTGCCGGGAAATATATGACAAACCTAATTTTTTTCAAATAAAATTTTAAACATTTGTTGGATTACCCGAAATAACGTTGTTGAGGTCATCAGACGGTCTTGCAAACGCTAATTGGAACACAATTTTGTATTTTTAATGACAACAAATTTCGGTGACAACAAATTTAACTTAAATGTTTCAAACTGTAGTTTGGCAGAACATTTGAAAACACAAAATCCAAATTTTCGGTTGACTTGGATTGCAGTGCAGCGAAACGTTATATTTTCCCATATTGCTTAAAATTTGTTATAATTAATTTCTTAAAAAGGAGCGATAGATTTTGTTAACTAGAATTGTTTGAAAAAGAAACCCAAATGTAACCAAATTAAAAAAAAATCGTACTCAGAACTTTTTTGTTACGATCAGCAACACAATAAAGCCTTTAGAGAAACAGATATAAGCGCAAAAACCCCAACAAACTAAAAATATTACTTAGAACTTTCTTTCTTTTTACGATCAACAAGCCAAGAAGGCCTTTAAAAAAGAAAAAAATATAAGCGCAAAGAAAAAACGTATCTATAAACATCTGTAATTGTGCGGTTAACTGCGCAAGCACAAAAAGGTCTTATTTAGCTGTTGCTAAAAATTCGTTGGTTTCCCTTGCAAAAAGCGTTCGAACAGAACAATAGTAACCAAGTAATTAAAAAAAAATAAATTAACTTATTTTGGTAACAAGTAACCAACTGTGGCAACCGTGCCTTCCATCCAAACAGAAATTAAATCATTTATTAACAATGTGGCAGCACTGACTTGCAAGTAATTTGCAATAAATTTAAGCAATTTGAAAATTTCAATTAAAATATGTCCTTAGTTAATTATGAGAGCAGTGGTTCATCGTCTTCAAGTGCTGAGGCCGATAGTGACGATGAGCCCAGCCCAAAAGTGCCGAAAATCGCACCGAACGAAACTGCCAGCAAAACAACAACAAAGTAAGTTGTTTTACATAGCCACCAACCGGTAAATTACTTCCATTTAAATGGTACAATTTCTGCAGGCCAGCATCACTACTGCCAAAAGCCACAGCCCTACTAGGCGTCAAGACAACCAAAAGCATCGCTGAGGAGCCTGAAGATGATCCGGCTGAGCACGAGGGACGTGTGCGCAGTTTTCGCCATGAGCGCGGCAATTGGGCCACTTGGGTTTTTATAGCCGGTTAGCTGTAGCTAGGAATGAGAAACATTCCACAATAATTTAATTTGTGACTTCGTTTTCTGGTTTCAGTATGCGACGAGTTGTTGGAGGATGTGCAGGAGATGTGTCAAGCCGCTTTGGCTGAGGTGTTGGATTTGCGTGTAGCGGACAATTTGCACATTAGTTTGAGCCGAACAGTGGTGCTGCAGTATCATCACATCGACTCGTTTGTAAAGACGCTGCAGGCAGAGTTGGAGACGTCTGGCAGGTATGCAAAATATTGAATTGACGTTTGTTACCAGGGGCACGCGTTCTTTGGCTCCATGGAATTCTTTTTAGTTTTCATTGAATTTTGTTTCAACAGTTTTAGCATTTGCCTGAGCCAGCTAAAGGTCTATGCAAATGAGGAGCGCACACGCACCTTTATTGCCTTCAAAGTTGATGATTTATATGTCGATAAGCTGAGGCAGCTTTTGTCTAAAGTCGATGCCGTTTTCGTAGACTATAAACTGCCACGCTTCTATGAGGTGCCCATTGTTAATGATATCTTATCAGCTGTATAAAATTGTGTAATTGCTTTCAATCCCCACTTAGGACCCATCGTTTCATGTCAGTTTCCTCTGGTGTCTGGGCGATCAAGTGGATGTTATAAACGCCAATCTCGATAAACTAAAGACTGCTATAGCTGCCACATTTGCAGCGAATGAAGTGCTCAGTTTAGTTGTTAGTGAGATAAGTTGCAAGAGCGGCAATAAGGAGTTTAAATTTAAACTTAAATGAAAATACATAGTTATAAACATTGTTGTATGAAAATTTGAATGCGTTTATTTTTTGCCATTGCCGCCTTGTTTGGTCGTTTGCTCTTCCGCTTCTAAGCGTGCCTCCTCCTCGCGCTCCAGTACTTGTTGATAGCGGCGACCCAATGGGGTTTTTGCCCACCACGATTCGAAAGCTTCCTCCTCTTCGCGATAGACGGGATCGCGATTGCTGTAGTATGAAAATTAAATATTTTTAGTTGTTACTATTAAAATAGATTAGAATAGTATTGAATTGAATAAAATAGGTGGTGATTGTGGAAGCAATGTCGCACCATTTGCTTAATGTAAAAATTACAGTTCATAAATTTTTGGTTTCAACATAACCTCAAAACATTAATTAGCTCGACGTGCGTTAGCGGCTGCGATCGCAGTTGTAGTTTGCGCTTGCACGTCAGCACCTCCTTGAGGACCGCATCGACAGCGCCAATTGTATAGCCATCCGATATTTTGGCCATTACACTGCAATCCAACGTGGACACCCCACCTGTGTAGTCGCTGCAAAAATTTGAATTACAACTACGTCTTCGTTTTCTTTAAGAAAGGACACTCACTAACCTCAGTAGCGCCTTCCAGGCAAACGACATTGCACCATAGTCCGGCCGCGGTATGTAGATGAAGCGATTGTAGGTCTGCTGCAGCAGTTTTTGATCGGCCTCCCATGGCAAATTCGAGGTGCCCACAAACAGCACTCGATCCTCGGCCGCTATATTCTTGATCAGTTTGGGCAGATCCTTCTTCAAGCGCTTCGGATCGGTGCGATCGGTTTTGGGCACTTTCTTCATGAACGGTCGCTCCGCATCGCCCATATAGATTACGGACGGCTGCAGCAGTCGCGACACCTTCGATACCAAATGTATGAGCATTATCAGGCCCGATTTGCCCGGATATTTGCCCACAATGTTGGCTGGCGTAAGATCAAAGAGCACAGCACCCACTTCTGTGCAAATGGCATTCACGAGCGTTCTTTTGCCGGAGCCGCGCGGCCCGGCCAGCAATATGGAACGTATTAGCGGACAGGAGTTGCGTATTTGCTCGGAGCCCAGCGGCAAGATGCAGTATTCGGTTAGTACCTGACGCACGTCGCCCGCCGAGGGGTTGGTGCCGCTGCGCTCAGTAAGCGCCTTGTCGCCGAGAAACTGCTTGAGGCGCACTTCCGGATACTTGCGTATGATGCCGTTGGTCACGAGCTCCTCGTAGAGAGACTCGGTTGTGCGATCTGGCGTCAGATCCTTTTCTTTCTTCTTTTTGCTCTTCTTGCCGGAGCGACGTGTCTTCTTGTTGCTTTTCTTCAGCTTCTTGCCAATGGCGGTCTGTAGAGTAAGCGGAGAGTTTACTTTTATTAGAATAAACTTGTGAAATTTGTATTCCGAAATGGGCATTCGAACTCGCTACTATGTACTTTAAAACTTTTTTCTTTATGTCTAAAATTATTAAATGAGTCGTTTAACCTGCAATAACTCCAACTCCTGTCGCATTACTTCGTCCACCATGCGTCGAAATTCATGCTCCACTTCCTGATACTTTTCCGCATAGATCATATCGTCATAGGGCGCCTGGTGTAAGTTGCCCGTTTCATCCTTATCGCGCCAAGTTTCGTTGAATCTATGAGCAAATAAATACAAACATAAAGCACACAATTTTGCCGCATAGATAAAACCACCCACTCCTCAATTGCCGTTTTAATGTCCGCAAGAAATACAGATTGGCCGGGCTGAAAGTTTTCGCCTTCTGCTTGGTTTTCATTGAGATTCAAGTCGCCGCTGCGCGCTGGCGACTTGGACTTGTCCTTTGTTTTGCGCGATTCTTTGGAAGAACGTGCCGAGGAGCGACTCAGTTCGCTCTCGGTGCCTGAGACAACCAATGAAAAAAGTAAAAACAGATCTTACAACCAATATTTCATTCTTGAACGCTTTACCTGGTCTACTGAATAGGTGCAGCGAGCCGCCCTGCTCCTCGGGCGGAAGCTCAGGCAATTTTCCTGTTTTGTCGTAACCGTCTTTGATCCAAGCGCGCAGCTCGTCCGCTATGTCTTCGCTCATGGTGGGCCCATGTTTGTTCTTGATCTCATCACGCATTGTCTGCAGCTTCGACTCGAAACTTGCCTTGTACGCAGCCTGCTTGGCATAGCGCGACTCGTAGATCTGCAACAGACAAACAAAAGTCGCCTTACTCTGCTCACTCTGCCCCACACTCTTCTCGTTCTACCTCGTTCACTTTGTTAGCCTTTTCGGCGCGTTTCTTTTCCATCTGCGTTGTCGGCGGCACCATGCCGATCAGTACCATCTCCTCGAGTTTGCGGCGGCGCGTTATTCTGCGCGCCGTATGGCCGCGCCACACTTTCTGTATCTTCATGGCGGCCAAGAGGCCACTATCGCTGCGCTCCTTGCCCTTCTCCTCGGCCTTGCCCTTGTCCTTCAGCATGCGTATCTCCTTCATGAAGTGCGCGCGCAGTCGGCCCTGCCGCGCGCGTTCGTGCATCTGCAGCAGTCGTATCGCTTCGATGTCGGACAACCTCTCCTCGCTGGGATGGTCGTCCAGCCAGCCCAGCTTGATCAGTATGTCCTGCATGGTCTTGTTGCGCTGCTCGATTTCCTGTTTGCGCTCGCGACGAAAGTAACGCGGTATGCGCAACTCGGTGTCCATGGGCGTTAGTCGCAGTCGCTCCACGACGCCGCCATTGTAGCTGAACTCCATCATGTCAATGTTGACCAGGTCGTGCTTGAGTTCAATGACTCGGCCCAGGCAGGCGTCGAGCAGTTTGCGTACCAGCAGCCGCTTTTGTGGCTGTATGAGCTTGTCGTAGACCTCCTCCAGCTTGTTGGCAATCAGTATGTAGCGCACATAGAACTCGTACACATTGGTCTGCAGCAGTTGCTTGGGATCGCTGCTGGTGCCGGCGATGGCCGTCGAGGCGGCAAACGTTGCAATGGCATTCTCGAAATCCTGACTCTGGTGCTCATCGGCGGCGGCCAATAGATCCACCTCGTGATGGGTGAGGTGCCACAGCTCGTTGTAATAGTGATTGGACATGGTGTCGAGTGGGAAGTCGTCTGGGCAGTGAGTAGCAGCTGCACAAGTTTGTGGCTGTTCAGGGCGTCTGTGAGTTGTTTAATGAAGTCGCTAAGATGTTACCATGTCTCCATGTTTATTGTTTACAAATAAAAAACTAAGCAAAGGTATATGAAGATGAAGATATGGGTTAACCCTTCATTGCCCGACATTGCATATATGTATGCAACGTTAACTTCTCGTAGATCTGGGAACTATTCTAGTCAGCATTTTACAGTCGTTCATTTTTCAGTTCTGTCTTTTATGTTAAAACCTTTGATTTCTAACGGAAATTTGCAAATAATATTGAAAGTATGTGCAGACGAATCGAAGGTAAAACACGTGTTTCGATTTGTTGAAATAATTTTGTTCATTGCTGGCAATGGTGACTCGCTCAGCTGGTTAGTGCATTGGAGTAACGCTCGAGGTTCAACTCCCTGTGATAGCCAACACTAATATATAAACAAGTCCGATTTTCCTTTTGTCGGCTGCGTTCCCTACTTCTTTTATAAACGTAGGAATTCAGACAATTTTATTTTTTACCATCAAAATTTAACAAGCAAGAAGAATATGATGTCTAAAAGTTGTTTTCTCTGCGAAAATTAAGTCATGCAACGAAGGGTTAACAAATGTGTTAAACTGCAGTTTTCATTCCTTTTGAGAAAAAGTGAGTCATGTCCTTTCGAGCCATCGATACTGTTAGGCAAAGTAAACTATAGAATTTACTTTGTTGTTCGATTTCCCTGCAGCTGCCGAAAAAGTTCTGAAACAGTATTTGAGAATACATTTTCATACAACTAACTATTGCAGGTATTACAGAAATGTTTATTTCTCCTCTTCTATTGCAAAATATTGAAACATTTAAATTGGGTTTTATATAATAAACAATTTCAAGTAAATTGAAACTGTGAAAATAGTTAAACCTCTCTCAAAGCTGAGATTTAAAAAACATACAAAATAAGAATTGAAACAAAATTTTTTTAGCACTAAAACTTACAGAATAAACTTCCAGCAGGAATAAAAGATTACTTGAAATAGGCAAATAGGAGTTAGAAAGGGCTTGTGACTAGAGACAAATAGAAAATTTAGTGTCTAGAACTGTTTGCAAGAATTGCAGATCACTTGAAGGCAAACATAACCTAAAAAGTGTGCTGTGTCTAGAAAAGGCAGACACATTTAGTGTTCAGATTTGTCCAAAAGAATTGAAGATCACTTGAAAGGCAAGTAAGAAGTTGCAAGGACGCTGCGATCAAAGAAAATCAGAAACAGTTAGTGTCAGAAAATATCGCCAATCATTGCAAATTTATTATCCAGATTTGTCGGTAAGAATTGTAGATCAGTTGATAGGAAAATATGAGGTAAACAGGTCGCTGTGACCAAAAAAAGAAGATAAAATTAGTGTTCCGATTTGTTTATAAAAATTGCAGATCGCTTTAAAAACAGATATGAGGTAAAAAAGGCGCTGTGATCCAAGAAAAGTAGAAACAATGAGTGTCAGGAATTGTTGGCAAACATTGCAGATCACTTCAGGGCGAATAGGAAAAGGTTGCTGTGGCCAGAAAGGGCAAATCAATTTAGTGTCTATATTTGTCGGTAAGACTTGCAAATCAGTTGAAAGGATAATAGACGCTAAAAAGGTCACTGTGACTAGAAAAAAAAGATCAGTTTAGTGTCCAGATTTGTTTACAAGAATTGAAGATCACTTGAAAAGCAGATAGAAGATCAAAAAAGGCGCTGTGATCAAAGAAAATCGGAAATAGTTAATGTCACGAGTTGTCGGCATCATTGTAGATCACTTGACGCAAATGTGGGATAAAAAGGACACTGTGACCAGAAAAAGTATAAACAATGTGTCCAGAATTGCAGATCACTTGAGATCGAATAGGAGGTAAAAAGGTCGCTGTGACCAGAAAAGGCGGACAAATTTAGTGTCCAGAATTGTCGGCAAGCATCGCAGATACCGAGTGGAAAAAAATATGCATTTTTTTATTATAAAAAATTATGTATTTTTTTATTATAAAAAATTATGTATTTTTTTATTATAAAAAATTATGTATTTTTTTATTATAAAAAATTATGTATTTTTTTTATTATAAAAAATTAATTATATAAAAATGTCAAAATGCTTTTAAGAGAGCAAGAAATTTTTTTGAATTGAATTCAATCCCTATGAAGCTTTCGATGTACCACAACTCACCTTCACCACAATTCATTCTCAGCTAACAATGCACTCTCGGCAACCCAACTACTGCAAATTGACGTAACGTCTCATTTAATTCTCACTCACCCACCAAATGAAACTCATCAAATATTTCATTTCATTTCGGTATTTTCGCATTTTATTTGAATTTCATTTCGCATTTTCATTATTATTGAATATTTAATTCATATGCTAGTCAATTAATTAATTAAACAGTTAATTAATCAATTGTTGTATAGAATATATACGTTTATGTATTTATGCATGTATTATTATTGATTTATTTATATGTATTATGCAATATTTTCACAAGTGATTGTTGTGGTGTTCACTTTTGCTCACATTTCAATTATTTGTTGAAGTAATTTGTAATTTGAATGCAACTATGAGTTCAAAAATTTCCAATTTCTCTTCTTCGGTTCATCTTAAACGTTCATCAATGTAGCCAAAAAGGGTGTGGCGTAATTTTTTTATGATTTCGAATGTTGGAATTAATTTTAGGCAAATTTTTCAAGTGTGTGCATGCGTGTTTGTGTCGGTGTAAGTTTATCTGTCTCGATAGGTGCATAGAAGGGGCTGGTACGCATAGTAGGGAACATACTAGAGCTTAGTAATAGCTAATTGTGGCAATTTGTGTTGTTTTTTTAAAGCCGTCAGAAGCATATTTCAATGCAGAATTTGTTTACAATTGTTTTCGTTTAAAGTTCAACACAACTTTATTTTTTCTTCATAATTTTTAGTCTTGAATTTATGTGATAATCAAACTAAGCTTAAGTCAAACATTTGCTAAACAGAAAGTACTTTCGCTGCTTGCTACTAACTTTTCTTGGCATTTTTTCGCTTCCTACCGCCAATGGGCCACATAGCTCGTGGTAGATTGCATAGCAGTGATTCAATAACAAAACTAGCGCAGCATTACAAATAAAATACATACATGGACATGATGAAAGGGACATTGTAGACGAGTGCATGATATGAGGGTTTGTCATTCCGTTTTCGTTTCGTGTTGTTTTACTTTATGCTGAATAAAATTACAATATTATAGAAAACAAATCTATGTTGCAGTGTTCTCCTGTTTTGTTTTCTCACATTAAATTAACGCTTTAATTACAATGGGACGTAGACCACAAGGCTGCCTGTTTGACAAGCAGCCAAGTGGAAAGTGGGCACAAATCATTCTAATCGATAATAGAGAATAAAAGAGAGATTGCTCTGGCATATAAATTATGTTGTCGTTTTTTTTTTAATTTTTTGCTTAAATTATAGTACAAACACTTGGTAGCATAAAAAACATATATAAAAATATTGGATGGTGTGGTTGATGTGTGTATGTGTGTGTGTGTGCAGCTGAAATTTGTGTGCTATAACCTTTGTGTGCATGTGTATGTGTGCTGGTTTTTGCTTTTGTTGAACAAAATATATTTAAGTAAAGTACATTCAAGACAAAAGTTACAATATAATAGTACATATATATGTATATAAAAAGATTGTTATAAACAAACCAACTTTCTTACTTCTCGCATATGTATATATAAATAACGTACATGGTAAGTAAACTTAACATACAATTGTCGTAGTAGTGGTAGATGGTAGTAGTAGTAATAATATTTTAATCATAATGATAATAGTAGTCGTACATCGTAGTGGTAGTAGTTGTAGTCTAAAAAGTAGCATACGTTCATATATAAATAATTACTAATTAATTTTGTAATAGTTTTTATTGTGTTTTTCACTTTTGCTTCCTTTCTTTTAACATTTTCACTTTCCACTTGTCAGCTGCTGCGCCGCTACGACATTGCAACGCCCATAGAGCAGAGCAGTGTCGTTTGCGTGCGCTTTCTTTTAACTTAACACATAAATTATTGTATTGTGAAGTGAACGGTGTGGCGGCTGCGCGCACACACAAACGAACAAATAAAAAATTCTACCATGAATTCCTCGAAATGCGGCAATTCGCAAATTCGCATTTGTTCCGGTCACCATTACACTTCTCCTCGTCTCGTTTTGCGTCCTTGCCTTACATTAAACATTACTTGGTAATTTAAGTTGCTCACTTCGATTGGATTGGATTGATTAAACGTTTGTTGAATGTCACATGGAAGGCTGGAGGTTATCTTCTCACGCTGTAGCATTTTTCAGATGTAGCAGCTTCACTTTCAGTTCAGCGAATGTGGGCCTCTTGGCGGGATTCAAGTCCCAGGCTTGACGCATCATTTCGTAAATTTCTGGGGGACAACCTTCGGGCGCTTCCATTTTGTAGCCAACCTCAACGTGTTTCACAACATCGGCCAGGGGCTGTCAGAGAGAGATTGAGAGAAAGTTTAAAGCATTGTTATAGTGTTTTGTGTTGTGAAGAGAAACAGTTCGCACACCCACTTTAAAAGTGGCACAACTCAACATTTTTAATTTTCGGGTTTATGTGTTAATACTGTGCACAATGCATCTATCTACCAATAAGCAAAAGCTCAGTATATTTTATTGTTGTTAACTGTTCCCAAAAGAAAGTTAGATCTTTCTTCATGTCGAGAAGTTTGATGCTATTTGATCGCTGCAGCTCAATGCAAAATAGTCCTAATTCAAGTTGTGTGAGTGTAGTTCTAGTTCAAATAAATTTTTGATGAAGTTAATTTTAAGTTGTGAGTTGAGTTTTAGTATATATTTTAAAATAAAAAAATTTATTTCGAATTTTCAAAATTTTTATTTTAACTTTTTAACTGGCATTTATAGTTATTAAATTCAGCAAAAGTGACATAACTTAAAATAATTCGGTTATTATTGAATTAAAATATCATCAAAAAAGTCACAACTCAAAATTTTGGATTTTCAGGTGTAAAATAAAACAAATCTTTGTAACTTATCCTAAAGCATAATATGTAAGGATTTTCTACTATACGGTCTATACGTTAAAAAAATGTTTATTCAGCTAAAAAACAGTTTTTTGCGTTTCCTGAAAATTTAAACATTTTGAGTTGTGTCACTTTTGTAATGGGTGTGCGAGTTGTTAACTTACGATTCTTGGATAAGGAACTCGACCAAATGAATAAATTTCCCATAACAAAATGCCAAAACTCCACATGTCCGACTTGTTGGAAAAACGCTATAAAAAAAGAAAAAATTAGATTAAATTATTATTAATATATAAATATTTGGGGGACAATTTTTAGACAAAAAGGAAAGAATTTATACTAATTTGAGCAACAAAAACAATTGTAATTGTAAGTTAAGTTATGTTGTGAAGTTGTTTGGTTTCCTTCCTTCCGCCTTGATGCCACTATTCCCGGTTGATATCAAATGGCGTACTAGCATGTTGACTTCTGGACCATGTGGCCTCTATATTCAGTCCAAGAAGTTAATGCAGGCGAGTAGCGAGTTTACGGTGCACTTTGCTATCTCTTTGAAATTTTTATATGTTGACTTGTCAGCGCTTTTCATCTCCGTCTCTATACATTTATTACTAAATACTATTTTTATTAAAGCAAACACTAAAAGCTATGCACGTACGCCATTTTTGAGCGCCTCCGGTGCCGTCCACTTGATGGGCAACTTGCCAACGTCCAGATTGTAGCATTCCTCGCGTGCCAAACCAAAATCAGATACTTTAGCGACACAATCTTCCGAAATTAAAACATTCCTAGCTGCCAGATCGCGATGTACCACTTTTTTAGCTTCTAAATATTCCATGCCAGATGCAGTATCACTGTAAACAAAGCACAAATGTTTTTATTATATAGATTTGAAAAAAAGTGTAAAAAGAAAAACGCATTTTCTTACTATGCGAAATTGATTTGATCCTTTTTCGTAATGTGCTGCCGACCCCGCGACCGCAAATAATCAACCAGTGATCCTTTGCTCATGTACTCTGTAACCAAGTAAAGATGTTTGCTGGTGAACACAAGGCCAATGAACTTGACCAGATTTTCGTGTTCCAATGTGCTGCACAAAATGAATATAAAAGAGGTTTTTCTTAGCTTAGGTTGTTCATAGATGAAGCAAGCAATTAGTATGCCTTACGTCATGACAGAAGCCTCAGCCAAGAACTTTTGCACGGCGCCCTCGTCTTTGAGCATCTTTACAGCGACCTTCTCATTGCGCAGTATGCCCAGCATTACGTCGCCAAATTCGCCTTTGCCAATGCTTTCGCGCAACTGCAAGTCGGCCTCCGGTATGACCCAGCCCTTGTCAATGAAATCCTTCGAGTTTATGCAAAACTCCTGTTTGCCCTTCTTCGGCAAACATTTGATTAGCTGTGTGCACAAGCCGTCCGCGTCCGCTTCGTAGTGCTGCAAGCAATGTAGTCATGTCATATAGTTAATTCAATGTGCATGGCTATGCATTGAGCAACAAAAACTCACCGCTACCAGTTGTCCTAAATTCTCAAAGTACTCCTCGTCGTCAATGGTGAGCTTATTCTCCAAGTACTTGACCCTGTAGTGCTCCACTTTGCCCTGGAAGCATACGCAGAGCGTGTAGTCGCCGGGAAAATTGGTCGACTCGCGCACCAGAAACAGGCCATCCTCGCGCGGCTGCAACAAGTGCTCGGCCTCGTCGCGTGTTATGCTGCCATGGAACCAGCTGCATCAACAATGCCAGAGAACATGAAAGAAAAACACAAAAGCAGGTTAAACTCACTTCGGCTGAATTTCAATGGCAAGTGCGACCAAGTTTTTTGTTTGCCACAGTTCGAGGTTGGGGTTAGGAGGTGACCGGCGTTGCATGCAATACGGCGAGATACCTACGTAAAAAGCATGGGCGGATACTCTATGCGAAACCGCATAGCGGCCGCTTTATTGGCTAATTTCAAGCGTGCTTTTCGCTGTATTGGCATTGGCAGGTGGCATTGCCTACACCGAACGCGTTGGAAATGGTGTTGGAAATTGGCAAACAAACTCGAACGGTCGACGAAATAATATTTGGCATTGCGTTTGCCATTGCCGTCGTTTTGTGACGCAAGATAAGGTCGATAAGATAAGAAAACGTGGCAGTTACTGCTCATATGCGCGGCAGCTGATGGAATACAATTGTAACAAGGAAGGCAGGAGGGGGATTTTCTAATTAAGTTAACACCGACATGATAATACGAATACAATAGATTCAATAAAACGAATGGAAATGAATTTGAAATCGTGTGAATTCATGATCGACATGTGCGAAAAAATCGAAACATGAGGAACATTTTCGGCAAGATTGTGAGAAATTTGTATGGTACGGAGGTGCAAAATTATTACTACTATTTAATTTTAAAATCAAAATCTATATAGAAGCTATGCTTAGCTATTAGACATTTAATTTTTGTTGGTAAAAAATATAGTCGTTCCCACTTACGGCATCGCATTCAGCTTGACTTCGCATTTTCGCTGCGCTTGATGGTGATTGGATGCCATTGCATTGGTGGGTGAGTGCAGCGTGGCGGCCACTGCACTGCTCGGCCAGGCGATTGCCGAGCCACCGTTCAAGTCGAAACTGTGCAGCGAGGTGGACATGCCGCTGCCCGAGGAGGCGCTCAGCGATGTTGCTGCCTGTTGCTGTTGGCTGCTGGACAGCGATGCGGGCGCCTGCGTTTGATGCAGCAACATGTTGCTGCCGTGCAATGCTGCACCCGCTTTTGGTGGCAGTCCGCGTTCGTGCAGCGACAGCGCACCGTGTTGTGCTGCATTCAGAGAGGATGACATCAGATTGTTGTTGTTATTGTTATTATTGCTCGACGCGTTAGAGAGCAGTTGCAGCTGCTGCTGGGCCACAGTGGCCACGGCTGCTGCCGCGCCCGAACCCACGCTCGACACCTGCGACGCAACGCCAACTGGCGCAAAGGTCGACAATATGTGTGTGTGCGTGTGTGGATGTTGCTGCTGCTGTTGTTGTTGTTGTGCTGTTGTGCTTGTCAATTGCGGCTGTTGACTGGGCGACTTGGGCGAATGATTGGAAGCGACGGCGGCGGCTGGTATTAAATTATGACTATTAAGTGCATGCGAGGACAAGTGAATTGCGTTGTGGTGCTGATTCTGCAAAACAAAAACAAAAACACAAAACCAATTTATTAATTTCAACATTTGTTCATAGTTAGGCGGCGCGTTGCATATGTTACCACATTGTTATGATGGTGCGGTGGAATATTTGGCGGCACAATGTGCGGTTGCGACTGGCTCAGCTGTTGCTGATGTAGCAGTCCGCTCACGCCGGCGCCGCTGCCGACTGCACCAACAAGCACTGCGTTGGTGGCCGCACTACCGCTGCCGCCACCGGCGCCGATGTTTGGCTGTGGCGCGGGCCTCTTATTGTGGCGCAACGGCGCTGTCGGCGGCATCTGATGCCCGGTGGATTGCAAAAACCATGGGTCGCCGGCCGAGTTCGCCGCCACGGTGACCGACGGTTGCGAGAAGCCCCGATGGTGACCGACTACCGTTGTTTGACCGCTCTGTGTCGCTGTGGCGTGACTGTTCATCACTCTATCGCTGCTGCTGGCCAGAAGCTTGGGCGTGCTGCTTGCTGCTGTCGAAGGCGGTGTGGCAACACTGGACGTGTTGCTTCGGCCGCCGCGCTGAGCACTGGAAGTAAGCGCTGCTGTTGCAGCGGCCGCTGTCGGTCGCTGAGGTTCCTTGGCTGTTGAGGTAACTTTGGTTATGCTGGATGTTGATGTTGGTGTTGTTGTTGTTGTTGTTACTTCTGCTGTAACGGCTGTGCTACGGCGGGTTTTGGTTGCTGTTGTTGTTGTTGCAGCGGTAGCTGCACTATTGGTGTTGCTGTTGTTGTTGTTACTAATGCAAAATTGTTGCTCTTGGTCCTTTCTAAGTGGCAGTCGTGGCTTTTCTGCGTTTGCCGCGTCTGGTTGTTGATTTTCCTTTGCTGTTAAAGCTTCCTCGTCTGCAAAGAGAATCGAAAAAAGAAATAAACAACGTTAGTGCAAATGACACAAAACAGAGGTCAAGTTGAAATGGCTACCCAATGCGGAGCGAGTTCAAGGCTAATGCTGCCATAAAACGACGCTATCTGAACGCATAAATCTTGCTGCAGTTCATTTTTAAGAGTCAACCACCGGTGAGCCCAGCCGACACATCGGCAACGCGTCAGCTGAATGCTTTCGCTGTTTCGGCGCGCTATCAGCGAATGCGTTGCGGTGCTTTCATGCCCAAAAATGTTTTCACTTGTCTGTCGTTTGCAAGCGTTTGAATGGAATTTTGTTCAATTCAATTACCTCCATATGAGACAATAACAGCAACAAAGACACGATTAGCTACAACAACAAGGACAGTAGCAACTGCGGAGCGACCACAACGAATACAATAACAACAACGACACGATAAAAAAAAATTCAAGTTCAAATGCTGCTATTTTGCTCAAATCGTTTTTGTTCTGTCCCCCTGCCCAACGCCGCGCGGAATTAATTCAAATTAAAGCGCTAGTTGAAATTCTATTCACGCGTCTGATTAGCTGTGCGAGCGCTTTAATGGAGTCGAACCACAGTGGCGCGAAAAGGATCGCTTATCACGTTCGCGGACAGTAAAAATTTCAGTGAGCTGCAAAAATAGACAGGCTACTTTTGTGGAAACTATAAGCACTATCTGAAATCTGATTACACATATATTGTTAGAGTTGTCAGATTATCATATTTTAACCGTTATACACAATGAATGCTATAGCATTCACGACGATATAGATCAAATTTTTCAACTAGAGTGACGTGAATGCTATAGCAGTCATTCATAGAAAACATGAGAAGAAGAGGTTTATTATATTTTTATAACTTTATTTATTCAACAGTAGTTCTCTCTTCGTGTATATATAATAACTGGACGCGGACAGTATACTTCCAACCATTTTGATTAAAAAATCTGTCATAAACGGACAAAATTCAGAAATATGCCTAACCAGTTTTTAAGAATCTGTACTACCCTATAATACCTACAAATCTCTCTCTTATTTGAAAATGAATATTTGAAATTAAATCAATCAGTGTTTAGGCCAGTGGCGCACAAATGATTTTATTTTGGGGTGTCGAGTTTGCGTACAACTTTTGAGCCGAATACCACTTGAAACCATATTTTGTACCAGCATTTATTGTGTTTGGGGGAGGAGGTTGGACCCCAAAAACCCCGCCTGTGAGCGCCACTGATTTAGGCGATAAACCATTACAAAATGTTTACAACCAAAGTAGTACTAAAATTTAAACACTTGTACAATGTGTGTACTTTACCTATACATGTAATAAATATTAATAAAATATGCAATATTCATAAATTCGTACAAAATATTAAATAAATAAACAAGAAACACTTGGATACAATTTCAACTAATTTTTTGTGCCCCTGTCCCCCATAACCGGACATCTCCCTTAACCGGACAAATCCACTGCGATGGTGAGTGTCCAGTTATGAGGAATTTCATTGTACACCAAAAAACAAATAAAATAATATGAAACTACTTAATGAATCAGTTGCTAATTACTTTAAAATGTATATTCATTACAAAATTTTAAGTTTATAAAAATATAAATGAATAAAAATTGGCTTTAAAATTTGAATGCTATAGCATTCACGTCATTTCGCATCACTATGAAAATGACTGCTATAGCATTCACGTCCGCTAGAAAGGGGAATTTGTAATGATTTACAAAAATATTTATTTTTCAGCTCTTTTATTATCAATATTTTTGAAAATTATTTTACATTATATTGAAGGTTTAAGGAACAAAAAAAAACACAACCTCCATTGCGGACACTTAATCTCCGGATTGGCTCGATCGATTTAAACAATTTTTTTTAGTTATTTTTATTAACTTATTTTTTACAAGAATCCACCACAATATTGAAGACAATTTTTAATTTAAAGTACTTTTTCTAGGAAAAAATGGTGAAAAACGCAGTCAATTTTTGACACTTTTTTTCAAAAAGCTCCTATCCTTTTATTTTTAGCGTTTTTTTAATTTTTCTGGTGAAATCCTGTGTCTGAAAGCTTAATAATTATGAGTCTTTTTTGTTTCAGATTAGCCGATTCGGAGATTAAGTGTCCGGAATGGAGGATTTTTTTTCGACGCGACTTCAGCTCCACCTATTTAAGAGACAATATGCTTAAAAAAAACAATAACCCTTCAATATATTGTAAAATAATTTTCAAAAAGATTGATAATAAAGGAGCTGAAAAAGAAATAATTTTGTAAATCATGAAAAATTCCCCTTTCTAACGTGTCATGATACCTTAAGGGAGTGTTCCCGGGTAGAATGCCGATTTTAGGCTGTTTTTCAAAAAATTATTTTGGAGCTACAAGGCATCATGCAATATTCTGGTTTTTTGCTTGTTGTTCCTTATTATTTGGAGAACAGAAACTCATATTTGTGTCAAACAATTTTATTTTCTAAGTACAAATTTTCAGTGGTCAATGTGACCTTGTTTTCACTGCTGGCCGATAATAAATTTCGGGAACCAGTAATCTGAAACATAAATGGGTATGCAATTATTAATCTGCAATAAATTCCGCGGATGCTAAACCACAGTTTTAGTCAAAATGTTGATTAGAAACAAAATGGCGGCCATATGAAAAAAAATTGTCCAGTTTTGCCACCTGTTTTTACCTTTAGAGTGCTTGAAAATATATTTAGCAATAATTTTTTGATGAAAACTTTGGTTTAGCATCCAATGAAAACTATCTAGAACATTTTCCCAAAATTTCAAGTCGATACCTCTCATAGTTGCTGAGAAAAATTATCGGCCAGTACAAAAAATGTGGTTTCGAGAAAATCGCGTTTAAAGTATCATGCGCAATGTATCAGCGGAGCAAAAAGAGCTGAGATTACTTCAATTAACATGCAAAAAAGTAGGTACTGAGTATGCGGATTGAAAAACGACTTTGGGGGGTGATAGTATATAGTATAAGGTACAATAAAACGCCAAAAAAAAAATCGATTTTTTCAAACTTCTACCCAGGAACACTCCCTTAAGTTTAAAAAAAAATTTTAAAGCTGTCTTCATTCGCTGGAGGAGACATAAAGAAACACGATCTGTTAGGTTATGTTCGACTCTGAGGCCGAAATGGCCCATTGTGAAACCCTTCTTATATTCACCTGGAGCTAAACAAAAAGTCTCAAAACGGGGCAAACCAGTTTGACCTCTTAATAAAGGAGAGCAGATCCGAGATTTATTGTTCCGTCAGGAATTTTGACCCCAGGGTAGTACGCACTCGGCGTTCCTGCAGAGCCGGGCAGTGGCACGGCAAGTGTTCTACTGTTTCCACCTCTTTCAGCTCCTGCAAACATCTCTGAAGGAGAGGCGCTATTTGATGACCATAGATCCATTGGCACAGTGTCCGATGATGACTTCAACGAGTTGCCGAATGAAGGTTCGACTCAGGGTACTCATGAACTCAGTGTTGCCAGATCAGGAGATTTCCTCCTAGATTTAGGAGATTCTTGGCCTTTTAGGAGAATTTTTAGGAAGAAGAATTGTTTAGGAGATTTATATTTTATGTTCGGGGATTTTTCGGATCCTTAGTGGATTTTTGGGAGATTTTCGGATAACGAAGTATGGTGTATTGGGAACACTGGCAACAAAACGTATTTTGGCACCTATTTTAATAGTCAAAGCACTCTATTGTGTTAAAAATTTGTAAGCTTAGACAATGTAAGCCCGTTCTAGCTCGTTCTCACTTATTGCTGTCACAATGAAATCCCGCCAAAAATTGCACTTTTTGTTTAATTCATTTGTTTTTGTTGTTAAGCGGAAGATTACAAAATTATATGTATATATTTTTATTGTTTTATGAGAAGTTTAATTCCTTTAAAAATTTAGGAGATTTTTTAACTTTTGGGAGGAAATTTCAGTATTATTCTAAGATTTAGGACAAAGCAATTTCAGGTATCTGGCAACACTGCATGAACTCGGATACAGTACAATTTCTCAAGGAAAAGGAAGGCCGTAGTGCTCGGCAGTTGTTGCACTCGGTCCTGCAATGCCATGAGGACTCAATGTCTGTTTTGGTTATCCTGTCACTCATATATGTACCGTGCCGGAGAAGCTGAGAAAGTGTTATCCACTTCGGCGTTGGGCAAGGCGACGCCCTTTCTTGATAGCTGTTAAGAAGCTTTGAGGTTATATGCGTCATGAGTGACGCTTCGACTGACTGCTTGAATTCTTATGTCGACTGTAAAAGTCATTGAGTCGTTAATTAATTTGAAGCCTATAACAATTTTCATTGTGTTTTGTATTGAATTCTTTGTCTTAGACATGAATATATATTTAGTTTTGCCCTCATCCGCTTATGAGGAACGATAACTTTGAACAGTAAGTATGAACCATTCAATCACACTGAAACGTCTAAAGAGTTTTGACTTGATTCAAAAACAAATTTAAAGAATTTGGCAGACCGTCGCCGTGTAGTCAACTACGTGATTACAATGAAAGCGGCAGCAACGTCATAACAATCTAATCACAAATTACAGGCTGTCTATATGCATTTTATTGTTCTACAAGCAATTTAACAAAAATTTTAATGTGTAATAATTTACTGAAATACTAACAAATTTATAATTGTTATTCAAAGCACCCAGAAGTAAGTAAGAAGTGTTTTGAAGCAGTGGTGCCAATTGCTTTGGTTTTGTCGCCTACAAAATAGAGAATAGTTCTATGTTTGGCGATAGCGACAACTGCAGTCGGTGGTGTAGCGGTCAGAACGTGCGCAGACATGTGGCTGCCATCGGCTGTGTTCGGGCTTTTGCAGTCTTCTACTTCTACTTGGAAAAGCTTGACTAAAGTTTATAAAGATATCTTAACATTTGGACAATCTAAAGTAACACAGAATAGGAAAAAAACCAAAGCAAAGACAAATAGAAAAACGTTTAGGCGAAGATAAAAGTATTTGGATATTTTATGAGCAACAAAAAGAAAAAAGAAAGAATCGCAAAGGTCCCGAGCTGAGCTAAAGGAACACAATATGAGAAATATCAATATATAGTATGAATATGAAAGACTGTAGATTCTCTAATAGCAATAATGCAATAAAAACTTGACAACAATTGAAAATTGGCAGTCACTTTACTGGAGTCTGGTGTGATCACTTAAACGAATATGGAACTATTATCACCAACTACAAAAGTTTCATTATGTTGGCGCTGAATCGCAACAGAGGCACTGACCACCAGTGAGTCACAATTTAAAAGTAAAAACATTAATGTATATTTTACACATTAAAAATACAACTCAACTTTTTAAACAATGAACATTCGGCTGTTACTGACAGATCACAGTTCGTAAGCTGACTCAAGCGTTGTTTTATGCAGAATTACGATACTGCCATATCTTGCGGCCTGTCAATTGGTATTTTTAGCAACTACGACCCAAATACGATAAACAGTAATGCACAAAATAATTCCGCCACACAAAAAAATTTATAATAATGGTTCCGGTAAATTAATTTTCAGCCGGCAGACTCACTGCTCCCGTCCATGGTGACAAGTCGAGCGTGTTGCACGTTCACAGAGTCCACTCAAGGTCAGGCACTGAAATTGTTTGTGTTGAAGCGCAAAGCAAACGGCTACCGTTTTCACGTAGCTCTCGGCAGAGCGGCGGGATGCGACAGAGAAGAGAACGGACGACAGATTGTCAAGTTGCGCTGACTGGGACAGATTCAAGAGACAGACAACCAGCGCACTAGTCATACATACAACAACCAAACGCAGGGACTACACACACTCAAAGTGGATGAGAATGCAATAAAAACGAAAACAGCTGAATTGCTGTTTATTTTCATTTCATTTTTATTTTTATTTATTTTTGTATTCTATTATTCAAGCATTTTGTTTTTATTTTCTATATAAAAATATTTAACGCTTGTTATTTGTTTTGTTCTTGGTTATTTGTTTTTGCCTCTTAGTGTGCGGTTTTTTGTTGGTCTTTTTCTTATTTGCTTGTTTGTTTGTTGACTTGAGCAGAGTGACAATTTGGACGCTGTTGAGTAACTGGCGCGGCGTATCCAATTGTCAAATCTCCATAAACCTATTTGTTTTCACTTTTCTGTCGAGTTGCAGAAAAGAAAACCGAAAACTGTAATTAAAGTAGCAAGCGAGAAGTCTGTTTCTCAACACATAAACTTTGAAATTGATTGCCATAAAATGTCGCTAAGAAAGTTGAATGAGCTAAAGATTCAACATGGAACGTTCTTCGTTATAATTTCAAACAAATCTTCCGATGTAAAAGTCCAACAGAAAAGAACACTAAATTTCCTTTGAAACTTAAACACTTCCGCTGCTGTTGTTGCTGTTAGTTTGTCGGTTTCCAGCTGTCAGTGTTACCTCGGAGCTGTTCCCATTCTCGTTCCACGGTTTCTTCTTCCTCAAATTAACTAATTAACAGCAAATGAATTAGTTGCAAAGCGCAATTAGAAGCCACAAGCTGAAAAAGCCAAGCTGAGTGCGGTCGTTGCCAGATTAATTTATGTTAATTCCACATAGCCGAAATGCTTCAATTCCGGTCGCCAGCATACGTTCTCGGGCTCTGACTGTGTGCGCTCCTTTGTGATTCCAATCGTTTAACTTTGCTGCGTCCGCTCGCTCGCTCGCCCGCTTACTCGGCTTGGCTGGGCGCCGGCCTGTGAATTTCCGTTCCGACTGACTTTACTTTGTATGGGAATATTCGGATTGAAATGAAGTCGCGTACACGGGCAGACTCATTAAAAGGTAAACTACACTGTGTGTACGTGTAGCTTTTTGTAAAATAAATGTAAAAACAAAAACAATAATGAAAAGTTGAAGCAAAACAATAACTCAACAACGCCCATGCGACTTGGCATCGACGCACTGGGTCTCAGCTTCATGTTGTTGTCGTTTGCCAGTTTACGCGCAGTTTCAACTTTAAGCACCCGACAGACAGCAAAATTAACCAAGTTTACTCACAATTGTTTGTTTTCATTCTGATTTGTGAATGCGCTGTGTGCCATTGTGATGATTCAGCGACACAAGCGCGCAATCTCCATATGTGACAGCAACTTGGCTTCGGTGAAAAATCTCATCTCACATGTACTAGTACTCATCTTTATATACATAAAATATACATATGTATAAGAACATAGATATAAGAACGTACTGGATACCGTATGCCCACATAACTCTGTCAAAGTAGAGAAATACGTGAGTGGTCCGATAAGTACTTAGCCTACAAAAGAAAAACGAAAATTTTGGAAAAGTGGCGATTTATTTCTCAACGTAGTCTCCTTTCAACTCGATACACTTGACCCAGCGATGCCCCAACTTCTTTAAGCCGTCTGAAAAATACGTTTTCTGGAGGCATCCGTGGCGGCGATAACCTCCTCATTCGACTCAAATTTCTGCCCGGCGAGTCACTTTTTCAAGTTTGGAAACAAAAAGAAGTCACACGGGGCCAAATCTGGAGTATACGGTGGATGGGGCAACTGTTCAAAGCCTAATGCGCCGAATTTGGCGAATCATTTCCATTTTTCTAAAATCCGCGGACACGTTCGTTTCCTCATGCGGTCAAAACAAAACTACAAATCCAATATGGCTGAAATTTTGACAGTAGCCGTCTACGAAGATGTACTACACGATAGTAAATTTCTCTTACGATAGTGGCACCATCGGGCGGTGGGGCTAAGTACTTATCGGACTGCCCACGTACAAAGAGATGCACTGAGACATATTGTTTATTGTATAAAGTCAACAGATTTCATTTATCTCACCGAAACGGCAAAGAGGAGCTAAAGTCCCAACTCTGGAGAACACAGTATGTTACTAGTATGAACTCTTTTCTAGAACATTCGTAGTCCACACCAATATTGCAAAGCTCAGTTTTCTGTTATAACGAGGGAAAGTTCTCACTCTGAAAAACCGAAATAATGCATGACCGGACTTTAAACAATCGGAACTACAGTCGTGTCTGGATATAGTGAACTAATTATTGCAAGGCCTGTTCACAGAATTGAGGTTGTTCACTATATCAAGGTTAACATTTTTGTTCGAAAACTCGTTTTATTTGCTCAAAATACACTTTTTGCTTTTAGCTTGAAATTGTTTTCAAAATTTTTTTCAATATTTAGATGCTCCATGTCAAAATTTGGGTGTTCACTATATCGAGGTGTTCACTATATAGGGTATTCATAGACACGACTGTACCCAGACACGACTGTAGTTGCAATCAAAAACAGATACTTTAAGATTTAGTTTCAGGGTATTACAACAAAAAGTGTTTTTCTTTCATTCGCATTGATTCTGAAAGGATGCAGAGGTTAGGAGACAAATTACACGGTTTCAGTAAATTAACGCATTGCTAGAGGACTTATTACTTATTTCTATTCACATGTAGACACTTTCAAATGATTATAAGAACTCCAGAACTTTGATCTAAACCCTCGAATCGAATCAATGGCGCCAAGAGCCAAACTTAAAATACCACAACTGAAGTTGCTACTTTTAGGAAAGCGATCCGATCTTCTGTTGATGTGGCGCCAAAACACCAGCTCCACAGTCATATTATTTAAAATAGACTGCGGCAAGATGAAGATTTGAAGGTTCACAACACAAAATTCCAACTTTTAGAAATTGCAATTTTTAGAAAGACTGCGCTACTCATGCGATAGATAGATAGATGGATAGATAGATAGACAGATCGGTAGATAGAAAGATAGATAGATAGGAAGAAAGATATATATATAGATAGATAGATAAATATATACATAGGTAGATAGATAGATAGATAGATAGATAGATCGATAGATAGATAGATAGATAGATAGATAGATAGATAGATAGATATATAGATAGATAGATAGATAGATAGATAGATAGATATATAGATAGAAAGAAAGATAGATAGATATAGATAGATAGATAAATAGATAGATAGATAGACAGATAGATAGATAGATAGATAGATAGATAGATAGATAGATAGATAGATAGATAGATAGATAGACATAAAGATTTTCTGCAGCACTTTAATTATGTAAAAGCAACATAACTCGTTTTAAGGCGGCGTATCTGAATTTTAATTGAAGACGTCCTATCATCTCTTGGTGAGATCAACTGGAGAAGGCGCGCCCAAAGAAGATACGCCTGAAGAGAATTTTTGCCGTAGGCCGTAACCCGGTAACGGATTGTTATGGCCAGTTAAGTAACTAGTAAAAAGTATCTAAAATTCAAGGTTCATCTACAAACTTCCTTTATCACTTAAGTACATATAAGTTGAATTGTTTTGAGTCCCATCATGAATCACAATCTCAATTCGATGACACAAGTCTGCCCCAGCTGACAGTCGCACTCGACTCACTCACGATTGACTCATGTCGGGGCGCATGCGCTGCGCTCGAGCCCATCACGGCACACTCCTCCTCCGCACACATTGCTGCCTTCACAATTTTACGACAACCAACGGCAGCGGCTGCTACTGCGCTGATTTATAAACATTTTTCCCAAAGATGGCGAAAATTAATTTGCATGCAGCAACAAACAGCGTCGCTGTGTTGTTTGCGGTCGCTGTTGAGCGCTCATTTAGAATTTGAATGCGAAAACTGTGCTCAAGCGCGACGCCGATTGTCGTGACTGTGACAAGTAGCAAGTGAGTAGATAAAACTGTCACTATAAAATAAATAACCAAAGTGTAAATTTGATGCATTGCATAAGCGAAAATGAAACGCAGCAGTAGTTGATGGCGATGGCGATGCAAAAATCGAATGAGGTTCCAGCACGCATCCCAAATCAGTGTCGTTGATTGCTAGAGGCGCACAACGGTTTCAGTATGCCAGTCGGGCAGTCACTCAGTCAGGCAGCGAGTGCCTGAGCTTCCGCGTAACTTGCACGCGGCGCAGCAGCCCAAGTTGATGTGTAAACAAAGCGCGTAATTGTTGAGTAAGCAGGTTAGGTCATACATTTCGACTTGAAGTTTTTGCTATTAAAATTTGTTGCTGTTTGGTTGATATGCGCTTCGCAGTTGCTGCTATTGCTGTTGTTGTTGTTGGTGGCCGTTGTAGCAATCAACGAGAAAATGAATTATTTTTGAACAAAGTTGCGCTTTGTTCAAGTTGCAAGTTGTAGAGTGGGGGAAAAATGAAGAAAACAAATGAGTCGGGCGCCAAGAGAAGAAAGAAGACGGAGACTAATGAGCGGCCTAAGCTGATTAACTGTTTTCATTAAAAAACAAAATGAAAATGCAAAAAAATATAGGGAGCATAATAGGGCAGGAAGAACAAAAGGGGAACAAATTAATTCTGTGACTGAGCGATTTTTTCAGTTTGTATTTTGTTATTCTTTTTTGTATTTGTATTTTTGGACTCAGGGACGTTATTATATGACAATTGTAACAATTGAACAACATTTAAATTTGTGAGACTACATGAAAACTTTTAAGACAAATTTTGTGTCCCAAAATACAACGAATAAAACGTTGTTTGGACTGTGTGACAACCTCGCAACTTCTTGCATGACAAAATTTCTGACAACTTTGCAACCGCTTGCATGATAATTTGTGTGACAATACAAAAACAAACGGTGCGTCTTTTCAAAAGAATGCATGACAGTTTTTGTGACAATTCAAAACCGCACTGTGTGAAAATTTTGCAACCACTTGCATGACAATTTTTGTGACAACTTTTCAACCGCTTGCATGACAATTTGTGTGGCAATATAAAAACAAACTGTGTGACAACTTTGCAACCGCTTGCATGATAATTTTACAACCGCTTGCATGACAAGTTTGGCGACAATTCAAAAAAGTACTGTGACAACCTTGCCACTTCTTGCATGACAATTTTTGTGACAATTTTGCAACCGCTCGTTTGTGTGACAATACAAAACAAACTATGTAAGAACTTTGCACTATTTTTGTGACAACTTTGCAACCGCTTGAATCACAAATTTTTGATAATACAAAAACGAAAAATAAGTAATTGAATTGATAGAAGAATAAAATGTGAAAATAATTTGAATTATTTTGTAATAAAATATCTGATAAAAAATCAATCGAAATGTGACAAATGCACATTTACTCACACCACATTAGCCCATATTCTGCATGAATATTGTTACAAATATTATTCAGCCTTTGAAAAGATGGCAGTGGAGACTGCCAAAAGACTGATAGCTACTGTTCCGAGATATAAAAACTGGGTTTTGAGGGCTTGTTTTGTAACTTTGAAGCTTTAATTAAAAAAAGAGCCTACATATCTTTGTGACAAACTTCAAACACCCACGTCACCAAGGCATCACAGTTTGATAGTTCCAAAATACACTTTCCTGACCTCATCCAAGTTGCATGTAGATGCTTTTTTTTAATCTCATTTCTTCTCTTAGCTCTATTCTATTCCAAATAATTCTATCTATCTTTTTATTTTTTTATGATTACGCATACGCATTAGCATACGGATTCAGCGTTTGAAAAATTCGTCGTCTTTTAAGGCGATCCAAGAATCAACCCAATATTTGGATTCTTTCTTAGGAAGTGAAGTGCTGCCTGGCCATGCCATGAGTCATAGATCGGACCAAGCGGTGTCTGCCATTGAAGTGCCTCCAAAGTTTTCTTGATGACTTTTGCAACAAGTGGCCGAGCGTTGTCATGCAGAATAATTATAACTTTTAGCAAATTGTGTTTTGTTGGCACACATGTTGACATACATAAATAAGGTTAGGTTAGAGTACAAAGAAGATGAGTTGTTTACACTTGAGCAAAATGCCACATACTGATTTTTAAAATGTAAAATTATGACTTTTAACATGAATACAGTTACAAGACAAGGTTCTGACAACGGATTCTGGTAGAGGTGGCCAAAAAAAATATACGTGTATCGGCGTTTTGAAAGTTTACATCTGAGTTTTTTTTAAGGGGGGGGGGGGGGGGCCAAGTTTTCCCCCTTTTGCACATTCTTATGGTGAATCGGCGTACGAAAACCATGTAACCTCACATTTTAGGTATATGATGTGTTCAGAAATTTTATGTAAAATACTACGATGAACATTTTTGTGGAGCATTTTAACCCTGTAGCTACTATTTATATGGGTCAATTTGACCCTTTTTTCTAAAATGCCAAAAATGTCCTGTAAAACAGGACTTTTTAATGACAAAATGTACCACGAAAATATTCGCCATAAAATTCTACTATAGGTCTCTGAATACATCAAAGCTCCGAAATTAACTTGAACGCCAGAATTAAGCCAAAACTGAAAATGTGTTTAAGTGTTTATTTCGTACTTAAGGGAGTGTTCCCGTCTAGAATGCCGATTTTAGGCTGTTTTTCAAAAAAATTATTTTGGAGCTACAAGGCAACATGCAATATTCTGGTTTTTTGCTTGTTGTTCCTTATTATTTGGAGAACAGAAACTCATATTTGTGTCAAAAAATTTTATTTTCTAAGTACAAATTTTCAGTGGTCAATGTGACCTTGTCACGCTGATTTTCACTGCTGGCCGATAAGAAATTTCGGGAACCAGTAATCTGAAACAGAAATGGGTATGCAATTATTAATCTGCAATAAATTCCGCGGATGCTAAACCACAGTTTTAGTCAAAATGTTGATTAGAAACAAAATGGCGGCCATATGAAAAAAATTGTCCAGTTTTGCCACCTTTTTTTACCTTTAGAGTGATTGAAAATATATTTAACAAAAATTTTTTGATGAAAACTTTGGTTTAGCATCCAATGAAAACTATCTAGAACATTTTCCCAAAATTTCAAGTCGATACCTCTCATAGTTGCTGAGAAAAGTTATCGGCCAGTACAAAAAATGTGGTTTCGAGAAAAACGCGTTTAAAGTATCATGCGCAATGTATCAGCGGAGCAAAAAGAGCTGAGATTACTTCAATTAACATGCAAAAAAGTGGGTACTGAGTTTGCGGATTGAAAAACGACTTTGGGGGGTGATAGTATATAGTATAAGGTACAATAAAACGCCAAAAAAAAAAATCGATTTTTTCAAACTTCTACCCGGGAACACCCCCTTAATCAAAATTGGTACTAAAATCTCCTACAAAACTTGATTTTTGAGGGTTAGTGTGTATGGGAAAAATGTTGAACGCAAAATTTCACTATAAGTCACCGTACAAAAGGAAGCTCTAGATATAATAAGTATATAGAAATAGAAAAATTAGAACAATTTTGTATATTTAAGGTATTCATTATATTTTTCGTTTAGCACTTGGCAATTCCACACCGTTATCAAATAATGTCCAGCGCCCCCCTCTACCAGAATCCGTTGTCAGAACCTTGTTATTTAAAAAAAAATTTGATTTTGTTGTGCAGTGTTATTTCCTGTTTTTCACTGCAACTAAACTTTGTAAAAATATATAGGAAACAACGAACTTATGTTTGTATATCAAAATTAGTTTCCCTTACAACGACGCAACAATTGACGCAACAAAATGCAAATTCATTTGCAAAAATATAATTCAAATCATACAGTTTTCAACGCTCGATGCGCACTTGATTACAAATAAATGAAAATTCATTCATTCATTCATTCAATCAATGCTGAAATGCGAGAAAGAAAATGTGTTGCTTTTAAAGAAAATCTTCCGTAACATTCCGCATAAATTCATTGCAAATCAAAGTGTTAGACAAATATTTGTCTGTCTGTTGTTGTTGTAATAGTTGTACATTTATATACAAACAATTTAAGTAAAACGCTTGTGGCAATAAATACTTTGTGTTTACTCACTGTAAACTTTAAAATTCCAAATTTAATATAAACAACAGCGAAAGAGAGAGAGAGAGAGTGAGGCAGTACATGTAAGTGCGCATAAATATTTATAACATAAACATGGCCAAAAGCAATAGTAACAACAAAAACAACAGCACTTTCGCAAGTGCCCGGTGCCCACAAATGCGCGCATACCAAACATTGTTTTTGTGGCAATTTTGTAACTTCCACCGTGCAGTTGGGGCGCTGGCTGGCGCCGATTGATGAGGAGGAGGTGAGGTGTGGGGCCGCGAGCACGTTGTAGCGCGTGTGGTAACACCATGCGCTGCCCGTAAACAACACAATTTAGCCATGGCTAATAGCATGGGCCAACTAAGAGGCGCACAAAAGACCTGAAGTCGAGTGGCCAGCGCGGTTTTCGCTGCGTTTAAACATGCAAAATTGTTAGTTAAGTCGAGGCTGTTTACAATGTTTCATGTTGATTTTTTGCTTTATTTTGGCAATAGTATAGGAAATTTTTTTACATGAAACCGATAGGAATTAACTGACAACAGCAGCAGTGAGTGCGTGTTGAAGCTGTCACTCCCAAAATGCGCGCGCGATCATTATCGTCACGTTAGCGATTGAGTGTGACTTTACTTTATTACACGTTCACGACAAGCATTTTATTGGCAAAACAAAAACACAATAACCATAACAACAATGCTGTGCTTGAATGATACGAAAATGCCAGCGGGGTGACAAGCCACGCATCAGTCACAACTGCGCCGAGCTATGCGGAGTGGGCGACAATTATCCAACAACTTGCGCAGCACAGTAAATTCTCATTGTCTGTCACCGACAGAACAACCCGAATGACAACTCAGAGCACTTGGCACAATTCAGCAAAAACGTGTAAATTCCGCATGAGTAAAGATGTTGTTGTGTAATTGTGCGCAAAATTTAAGCACAATGCGGCGTAAGAGCGTGTCCACAGTGCGACAAGTAAAGCTGGTGTGACAGTTTGCCACAAACGCAAATAAGAAAGAATAACATAAATGGAGATGGATTGGGTATGATTGATAAACGAGTTTTGGATTTATTAATTTTAAAAAGAAAGAAATAGAGGCAAACTTGAATAAACAACAATTTATTGAAAGTACAAATTTAGTTTGGGGCGCTTTTTTGTGGCCGAAAATGCATTTATTTTAAAACAAAATGAATGGACAGATTAATAAAAATATTGTTCATAGCAGGTTACTACTTTTTTCATCTCTCAGCCAATTTTCGAATCCTATTTAGAAGAAATGTCTCATCTTTTAAGGTAATCAAATTTTGGAGCCATTTTTCGATTTCTGCGATAGAAGTGAAGAAGTTGACCTGCCAAATCGTGCTGCAGCCGTCGGAACAACCAGTAATCAGAAGGAGCAATGTTTGGAGAATACGACAGGTGCGGTAAAATATCTCATTTGGACCGTTTCCAAATATTTTTTTACGACTTTTGCAACATGAGGCCGAGCGTTGTCATGCAAAAAAATTGTTTTTGTTCATGTCTTTGCTCGCATTGCCACCGTTTTCTCGTAATTCACGGCTTAAACGAATCAATTGTAGCCTATACCGATCGCCAGGTTGTAGCAGTTCATAGTAAACAACTCCCTTTTGGTCCCACCAGATGCACAGCATGGCCTTAGAACCATTAATATTCGGCTTTGGCGCTGATGTTGAGATCGATGGCAACGATTGGCCGGGCATAGTGTAGTATATTTTGCTCTTAGGGCTGTCGTAGAATATTCATCTTTTATCCCGTCACAAGCCAATGTAAAAACCCTTTCTATTTTGCCTTTGAATCAGCTGATCGCAAGTGAAAAATCGCCTGCCGTAAATGCTGCTTAGTTAACACAAAGTTCATATTCAGCACAATAAAAAAAACACTATTTTTTAATAAACTCAAAGCGATATGTAATAAATATTTTTGACAGACCTCTCTGACCTCTTAACCTCTCTGGAACCACCGCAATCAGCTGTCACTATGCACCATTCACATTTAGGTTAGATTAGGTTAGGTTGAAGTTGCAGCCTTCTATGTGAAAGCTCACTTAAGCACAACTTATGGCTCATTGCGATACCAAAGTGGATGGCGCGACTCCTCTCTTACTGCGTTGGGAACCATGAACATTCTGTTATAAACCTGGCTATATCCCTGATATTCAGAGGAGATATTTCGGTTAGACTAATAAAGAAAGCAGGGCCGAGAAACTTATGTTTTCTTCTGACTAATGAGGAACACTGGCACAACAGGTAAAGAACGGTTTCCTCCTTCCCCTCGGAGCCCCATTCTCGACAGAAGTCGTTGGATTGCAGTCTTAGTCCTTCCGCATGCTTACCCATAAGACTGTGACCTGTGAACACCGAGACCGTTGTGCTTCTTGAGTAACGTCTGAGGTTGAACAACTGGTTGGTCCATTTCATGTTATAGGTTGATCAAGTTAGTCGGGAAATATTGTAGTTGTGTTTCTCAGACCACAATTAGTTTGCTTTCTTATGATACAGGGTGGCGCAAAAGTTGTCACTCAGTGTTTTTTGGCTCTAATTTGTTTATGAATGAATGTAAGTATAAATGAATGAATGAATAAACGTATGAATGAATGAAAGTATGAATGAATGCATGAATAAAAGTATGAATGAATGAATGTATGAATGAATTAATATCAAAGCAGAATTTACTTTTGCCGTCATTTGCAAAAGTTATGGCGTCTGCCGATAGAATTATGACTTTTGCGCCACCCTCTAGAATTGCTTGAGCATCAGTTTGATCGGTGCAAAGGAAACCCCTTCACAACTAGCAACCGAACTAATTTGTATTCCCCAATAATTTAGACACGAAATATTTTATCTGTAAGCATACAAATGTAAAAAAAAATTACTTTTTTGTCCTAAAATAAATTCCGTAAAATTGTTTTATTCGAAGCAATACATTTTGAAAGCTTGTCCCATAGAATTGATTGTCACTTGTGCATTGCAATTTCTTAGTGATATTTTAGAAAATTTTGAATATTTTCTCTGCGAAACCTCCTCAATCTTCTAATTAAAAGATAGTCGAAGAAAGTTCCACACTTTCTTTTCAAGTGTCCAAGAAACTAATCACTACTTAACATCTGGTTTCAACATCTTCGCATGCGTTCTTCACAACAGAAATCTATAGCAATCACAATCTGATCGGCCATGTGAACACGGTTCAAACGTTTCTAGGTAGAGAAAGTGTTGAAAACAAAAACCAGGAATGAGATAAAATAAAATAAAACAGAACAGAACATTGAAGCGTAAACAATTGCGCACCAGCACTTTACAAACGCTGTTGTGGCACAGCGAATGGGGAAGTTGCAAAGCGGCCGAGCGGAAAAATAAGGCAAAGAAATGAATGAATTTGCATCAATTGTTATTGCATTAAAAAGTAGCTGGCAAAAAGTAGCAAAGGGAGAAAAAAAAACGCGCAAAAAATGTTACAAACTTTGTTATGGCAAAAGCGCTACGTACAACAACAAAAACAACAACAATAACAATAGCAAAAACTAATGAATGCATGAGTAAAAAATACAAAAAAAAAATTGGTTCCAACACCGTTGCACATCGTTGATTGTGCAGCGCAACCGGAAGAAGAGTGAAAACTTTTTGCAACACTGCACAGACGAGAACGTGAGAACCTTTGGGCATGCACACATTTGCACTCGCAAGCACCTAAGTATGTAAGTGTGCATGTGTCGACTGCTTCCTTATTGTTGATGATTTTATTATTGCATTGTACTATTTTGTGTTGTTGCCAAACACTGCACCTAAGCACGCAAAGCCGAGGGAAGCACTGAGGAAGACATTTGCATGTCGCATTGCTTTTGTTGGTGAGTGTTTTTGTTTTGGGTCCGTTGATGTGAAAAAGACACTTTAGAGGCTTTCCGCAAGCGAAAGGGTTGCTGGCCGGCGCACAGGTAACAATATGGCACAAAGACAGCAGCAAATAATGCAATCGCAGCATGAATGAAGGCAACGCTGAAAATGCTGAAAGCATGAATGAAGCGGCGGCTGCGCTTGGCTGGCTGAGTTGTTTTGGTTTTACGCAGGAAAACCGCAAAACACGACGCCTTAATATGGGCTTAGGTGACAAGTGAGTAGCTGCCGATGGCGAAGAAGACGCATCATTGGCGGCTGCAGTAACCCGAAAAGCGGAAATTGCCATCGTTTCTTGTGTGGGCAATTATGGCTTCCCGGTGGGCAGTAGTAATGTTTATGTGAATGTGTGCGCAAGCGAAATGCAACTATTCTGCGAAACATGTGAAGAAATAGTTTAAAGATGTAAGTGGGATGGGCACATGGCATATTGATTTGTTTGACATGTTTATAATGAGTTGTGACAGGTGTCACACATTGAGAGAACTCAACTCTAACTATTGTCATGTCTTTTTAGGCTGACAGATATGAGAATACAGAATGAAACTATGAAAAAAAGGAGAAATACATCGGTAGGTAAGCATTGTATTTAATTCTGAGTAGAAAGAATACACAATTAGGCTACTTTGGCCCGATGTGATACGTGAGGAGTTCAGTTCCAATCGGGTCTCGAATCCTCGAATCCGAAGACATCAAGCTACGATCCCAAAAGCATTATCAGTTTAAATCGAAGAATTCCCAGATGCCTCACGTGTTAATAAGGCATGGCAATTTTAGGCGACACCTAGCACAACTCAAACTTGTTGAGGAAGAATCCTGCATACTGTACTTACCAGACGACGAAGTAGCTACACGCATAGTGTATTAATGTCAGTTTGGCGAGTGAGAGAATGTGTATAGTGGGACACCTATTCACAAGAATGAAGCTATGAACAATGAGTAACAAAGGTCTACTTGAACCATGAGTCAGAAAGGTCTACTTGAATCATCAGTCACACAGGTCTACTTGAAATAATGTGCTACGTAGTTTTCTGGAGGCCAGTCGCTATAAGTAGGACACTTATTCTGTCCGTGATCCTCTTTGGTGCAGAAGCATGGACACTGTCGCGCAACGACACACCGGCCCTTGGGGTGTTCGAGAGGAAGGTACCTCGCAAAATCTTCGACCCTGTTCGTATTGGCGACGACTGTCGTATACGAACCAACATCGAGCTGTATGAGCTGTTTTAATGGACATATCACAGCGAGTTAACATCCAGCAGCTACGCTGGCTTGGTCATGTCTGCCATATGGACGATTAAGTTCCGGTGAAAAAGGTGTTCGATGCGGTAGTTGGAGGTCGACAGCGAAGAGGGAGGCCGTGTCTTCGGTGGAAGGACCAAGTTGAGGATGCCCTAACTTCTCTTGGTGTGACCAACTGGAGGAGGCGCGTGCAAAGCAGAGCCGCCTGGAGAGAGCTTTTGCGGCAGGCCATAACCCGGTAACGGGTTGTTATGGCCAGTTAAGTAAGTAAGTATTTAGCGACTAATTAGGGGAATGAAAAAGATGGTTTGGCTTCGGCTAATGGTTAAGGCTTGATTACACGTAACGAGTAGAGTGGCGAGACATGAAAATGGTACTAGACCGAGAGAATTGGGATAGCAAGCAAAAGCGACGAGTTGTTCAAACGTATTTTAACACGTGGCGAGTCAGTTCGGTTTTACAATACACAAAATGAACTAAGCAACTCGCGCAATTAAACTCAACCGAGCGAAAAGTGGTGTGTGACGCATTCCGCATGTTACGAGCGATTCCGCATGTGACGAGCGATTCCGCGAATCGCTGCGAAAAAGAGAAAAATATAACGGTAAAGTAGTACTCGGCCTAGTAAACAAAATGTGATTCTAGTGACTCTCTCGCCACTTTACTCGGTCACTGACTCAATCAACAACTCGCCTTACTGTTTAGACGAATCGAGTACTCGTTCGAGTTGCTGTCTCGTCACTCTACTCGTTACGTGTAATCAAGCCTTTAGGGCTTCACATAGATACAATGGTCCATAGTTCTACCGCATTCGTCTGACCCTCTTTCCTCATTTCTGGACTAAGTGCAATGTTATTACATTTTTTGTAGTCGCAAGGAATAATAGATCCTTCAAAGGGGTTTCAGACAAACTGTGTAGAGAACCCAAAAAGCCACTACATTATTTCCATCCTGCGCCTTGCAGTGACACAGGACGTGTTCTATTATTTTTTTTTCAAACAGTTCTTACATACAGTGCGTTTCAAAAATAAGTGTTGGCCATATCTTTTTAACCGTACAAGTTTGCCATGGTTTTAATATCAGATCATCTTCTATATTAAAATACCGTTTTCGCGTGTGTTTCTGTTTTCTTAGTTGGGTACAAGTTTTCGCGGAAATATCAAGAATTAAGAATGAGTGCTATATTTTTGAAGAGTTTCGAAGTAGTGTTTGGAAAGGGTCCAAAATTGGAACCTCCACAAGTCGCAAAATACACGAAAACATCAGTTTCATTTGTGAGGAAGTGGATCAGTCGATTTATAGAGTTCGGAAATGTTGACGACGAACCACGGAGGGACAGGAAAAGAACCACTCATATAAGGCGGTAGTCCGGATGTTTGATAACACTCCAACTCTTAGCCTGAAGCAAGCGAAGGAAACATTGTCGCTGAAGAGAGTCGAAGTATCAACGGCCACTATCCGACGCAGGCTTCTGAAATCGGGCATTCCTCATAGAAGTACCATGTCGAAATCGCTATTGGGTAAAAACATGTGGAAAACCGTCTGAAATAGCATAGAGAAAATTTGGGGTGGAAACACTAAATTGGCCATCTCAAAGTCCAGATGCAAACCCAATCGAAAATGTTTGGTCCTTAATGAAGCCAAAGCTTAGAGAAAAATAATAATAATAATAATAATTGACTGGCACGACAGCCCGCTTACGCGAGACTTAGGCCTAGCTTCCCGCAACCACCCGTGTTGTGCGTGTGAATTTGTACACGGGTTGAAGGGACCTACAGTTTTATGCCGGTTCCGAACGGCAGGTTGGGAGCTTTTTCATAAGCAATTTTTACTCTCAGAGGTTTGCCATTTCCAGCTGAGAGGACAGCCACCGAAAGAGAAAACGAGTTTTCCCGTTATTTTTTTAGGTGTTATTACAGGCAGTATTTGAACCTGAGGTTGCTGCCTGCGACTCGCGGTCCAACGCACTAACCAACTGAGCCACGGCGGCTGCAGAGAAAAATAATATCAACAACAAAACAGCTCAGTTTGGTATTAAAACGGATTTCGAGAAGGGTTTCTTTGGAGTACACTCAAAAATGTAACAAAAGATTCCAAGCTATTACTGACAAACACGGAGACTAGACAAAGTTTTGATAATAATGCGAAAAAGATATTTGGACAGCCTTTCAGAAAATATATATAATTCATTACAATACCTTCTTCTGTAAGTTTTATAAGCAACACTTATTTTTGAAACGCACTGTACATATATTTAACTTAGTAAAGATAAGCAGTAGGGGAATGGTTCATCATCTGAAGTTGCTCTTTTTTTAGTCAGTTGGTTTGCCCTCGAGCAGCCGCCGTGGCTCAGTTAGTTAGTGCGTTGGACTGCGAGTCGAAGGCAGCAACCTTAGGTTTAAATACTGCCTGTAATAACACCTAAAAAAAATAACGGGAAAACTCGTTTTCTCTTTCGGTGGCTGTCCTCTCAGCTGGAAATGGCAAACCTCTGAGAGTAAAATTGCTTATGAAAAAAGCTCCCAACCTGCCGTTCGGAACCGGCATAAAAACTGTAGGTCCCTCCACCCGCGTACAAATTCACACGCACAACACGGGTGGTTGCGGGAAGCTAGGCCTTAGTCTCGCGTAAGCGGGCTGTCGTGCCAGTCAATTATTAAAAATTATGGTTTGCCCTCTTACTTCCCCTAAATACTGCAGTTTGCTGGAATCCAAGAGAGGCAGACATTGTTTAAATGAGCTAAAGAGACTAGAAAGGTGACTCCGACTAATACCGGACAATGATTTTAGCAGTAAATATCCAGTAAGCTGATGAACACTGCCAGATAGGCAGAGGCTATCTTCAATTCTGAGGTTAACGAGTAAAGATTCAGTCTTATTCAGCCCACTGTCATATTCGCATCGGTCGGCATGTTAAGCAATTCATGTTGACTTAAGAAATGTGAATACAAAGACTGAGACAACATCACCGTTGTAAAAACCCAGACAATGGTAATTTCAATGCTCTTTGTAAGGCACTGAGGAGAACTAAACATGAGGCGAATATAGTAAAATCATCCCATTGCATAAAACGTTTGCCATGTCAGCGCAAAACAACATCAACTGGAAAATCAATCACGCAAATCAATCAAATGGTGTCGACAGCTGATACAGTGGTTGTAACTAAATCGCCAACAGCTACCACATACCCACAGCTGGGTAAATATGTACGTAAACAAATAAGTGTGGCAGACACATGCACACAATTTTACGCGTCGTCCATGTGGGAGTCGCGCGGCGGTGCAGTGTCATCAGCACCAAAGCCAATGAACTGTAAAGCAGCAACCGGCACTGCAGCTACACCGGCTGGCGGCCATAGACACCACACAGCTGACTTGCGTTTTATTGCGTAAAATGCGTTGCAGCGGCCACGACGAACAACAGTCGTCCACTCGACACACCGGCGACTGCAGCGGCGCACTGACACCAATGTGTAATGCACAAGTTGGCCGGTGCGCTTCCAGCCGTTGGGCGACATATGCAGCAACAATTACCTGAAACTGTGGCATTACACATACATAAATGAGCGTTGTTGTTGTTGTCTTTGTTTTCATTTGAACATTGGTTTGCATGCAAACAAGTTTCAATGAAACAACAATAAGTCGCCAACAACTGCTGCAAGTAATTTTTTTTGTTTTGAAAATTGTAACAATTTTTTGTTTATGGTTTTTGTTGTTGTTTTGCAAAGAATGTCGTTTGTTGTGTATTTACTGTGATCTAAATTTGACGGGTTGAAACTTTAAACCGACATCCGTCGATGTTGTAAGCGCCGGCCGGCATAGTTCAGTTGAAGCAAATGTTGACTGGTGCTTTGTTGTGGCGAAGGCCAGTGTGAAAGAAAAACTTTACTTGGCATATAACTTTGAAGACTTCAAAGTGGGGTGTTGTTGGATCTTTGTAACAAAGAAAGGGCCTCTTTTAGAACAACTTTTATAGAACTTCGGGCAATGAAACTTTGCTAAATGTTTACTAGTTCCTATGGCTCACTTGTGTAGAATCTCTCTTAGTGAAAAACTGATAAAGATGTGGAATAAAGATCCTGTTTTTTTAGCCGGCCTCGATAGTCCAGCGGGTAGTGCGCTCGCTTCTTATACCGAGGCCCTAGGTTCGATTCCTAGCTCGGGCTGGTGAAACGGTAATTCATTTCTATCGCTATCCACATGAAGCAAATGAGAATTAGAAGAATCGCACAACAAGAAAACTGCCAACCCCTCTTTCCCTATCCACTTGAAATGTAACATATGATGGAAAAAACATACTTATTTCAAAACCAGGTGAAATATGTGGTATCACAATGGGCCTCACAATGGGTGAGAGTGGGTCTCTTCCAGAGGCAGCCACCATAACCTAACCTAAGATTCTGTCGGAGTGGAATATTTGCAGATCTATCTGAGTGTCGGAAAAACTTTACATGTATTATGCAATCTTTCTTATGGATCTCTTAATATTTGGAGTATAAAATACCAGCCAGCTGTTTCATTCCGACAAGAAAGTTCAGAAAGATTAAAATCATAGATCATAATTTGCAGATATTTGTTGCCCTGAAAATCGATTAGAACTCAGAAACAATTCGAATTTGTAAAAACCTTTCGCCTTAAGAAGCGAATGCAACTCAAAAAGGTCCGACATTTTTATGAACTTTTGCCTTAAGAAGCAATAACAACTTAGAACCGTACATATTTCAAAAATATTCCCTTTCAAAATTGAAAATTTATGGAATCGTTCCGATGTAACTCATATCAATACAACAACCATCTCACATACTTTATGAATCAGTTTGTATGTATGTATTGGTGTAAAAATATGAAAATGCATTAAAACATACTAACCGAACCAATCATCACTTATGGCGGATGTTGCATCGACGCGCTCACCAAGCACATTCGCACTGTTGGTATGTTTTTTGGCACTTATTGTCGGCGTGGAGGCGGTTAAACGGTCATTGATAACTGCCAACGATGAACGCTTCTTGACCACTGCCACTGGCGCCGGCACCACACCGTCCACCTTATCGATGGAATTGTTGCCACCGTTGACGCTGGGACTGTTGCCGCGATAGAACTTGCGCGCCGTACGCAAAAAACCGAATAGACGTGTCGTATCGGTTGGCGGCGATGCGGACATCACACGTTTTGCACTCGAGTTGGGCGTCGCGTTTGAGCTCGAGGGCGACTGCAGTTTGTTGACTAGGCGCACATTGGTGCCGACCGTTGCCGGCGCGGCTGATAAGCAGAGTTTAGTTGCGGCTTTCGCCGAGCTGCACTTTGGCGTTACGTACGTGTCGAGGTAAAAGAATTCTTTGGGCGCTTTGTGTCGATAGTGCACCGCAACGGCGGCACTGAGACTCGTCGAGGCGGGCGTGGGGTTTCGGCGACGCGCTTTCGCAACGCATGCGTTCTGCAGTTCGCGATGTGTGGTCACAGTGCTGGCGCTGCGTGCCACAGGTCGCGCACTGCCTTTTCGGGCGCTGTCGGCGGCTAAGGCCGCCTTGCACCAGTAGATGTTGTTGCTGCCGTAGAAGTAGCGACGGCGCGTGTCGCTGCAGTTTTTTGCCGCGGCCGACAGCTTCAGCGATTCGCGCGGACTAGTCGAGTTGCTGCGACGACGACGGCGCGGTGTGGCGCTCAAATTAGCCGACGATGACGAGGAGGTCGAGGATGATGTATTGCAGCGTTGGGTGTCGTTGGCGGCTAATGTGGCCTTAATGATGTGCGACGCCTGAAAACGCTGCAACGATCCATCAAAGTCTAGCGAGTTCTGCCCGGACTTGTCCTGCTCCGCGGCCGAAGTGGTGGCTGATGTAGATGTATCGGTCGCTGTGCTGGCGCTGCGATTGTCGCTGCTGGCTGTTGTTGCGGCGGCGGTGTTGATGGTGGTGGTTGGCGACGTTGAGAGATATGAATTGGATTGGATGAACACTCCATCGCATGTTATTTTAATTGTTGTCACCATGTTATTTCCAGCAGCATATTTAACGCAACCGGGAGCACCAAAGGCCGAGCGTTCTTTCTAGTCGTTGTTGTAGTAGCTTTAAGTTTTTACACTTTAATTCTGTTTTTTTGCACAAATGTTAGTAAAAGGTTTCGCGGTACATTTTCTTGTCGTGGTCAATAATAATTACGGCGAGTCTTGCTGATGGGCGTAGCGGCTGCGCTGGCAATTCACGAAATTAGGGTCAATAGCCGATTTTGTGGAAACCGCAAAAATCGCATGCTACAATTTCCAGCGCGCACACACAAACCAACAAATAAATAAACAAAAAATAAATAAGAGCACAAACACCGTTAATATTTAAGGCAATGAAAATATCACAACCTCGGTTCGACGGCAAGAAAAAAGTACAAATTGTGCCAAAAATCTATAGAAAAAACCGAATATTCATTCGATTCAATTGACAATTGTAATGAAGAAAATGCCAATAAAAAAAGAGAAGACAAATAAATTGTGGAAAAACGCATTTAATTGTGGCACCGAACGAAATGCGCCACAATGCAGTGCGCGACAATTAGCCGCCGTTCTGGGTTGCCATTAATTGCGGTGATTCTAGAAAGATTCGACAATTGGCAATGCCCGAACGTACAATGGACATTTGGTGGCGGCAGCACGGAGGTGGATGGATGGGATGATTGGTTGCTGGCGTGGGTTGGGGCGCCCAACATTCGACTACGCCCTGCTCCAGTCAACAATTCGCCAACTGACAGTAGCAGCAATGGCGGCAATGCGGTTAACCGTTTGCTGAAAATCCGCACTGAATTATTTGAATTACTTGTGCGAGCACTTGCGAGCATGGCATGTGAACGCATTTACAATTCTCTACCTGTTTTCCATTGGTAGCTTATTTCTTTTATTTCTGTGCGCTGTTGTTTGTCTGTTGTTATTGTTGCTATTCATGTAATGATGTGAACTAATTTTCGTTGCGTTCATTTTTCATGATGTGGTACGCTTTGAAATTCGTAATGCCGGTTCGATTCGACGACGGCGGCGCATTGGTTGTGCGTTTGCGCGTCTGATGTGGCGGTGTGCGGTAGTACACCGCACAGGTGAATTTTGAAATTGCCGAGAGAAATTTATGCCCTTCCATGACTGCGGCATGTACATACAATCGCAAACGTACAGTGTGCATTTTTATTTCTGGGTTGGGAAAACACGATTTTTTCATGTAATTGAATGTGAGAATACATATTTGAATTGACATTGTTTGCAGTCGTGATTTAGGATTTTAAAGCGCATTTTTTGCTTACGATATTCAAGTATGGCAAGAATTTTCTACATTTAGCTAACCGGAGAAAGTATTAAATTGAAGGGGTGTGGTAAGCCAACAAATATTTGCATTGTAGAGAAGAAAAACGGTTCGAAAAATAAATTTAAAAAATTGATAGATAAATAAATAGATAGATAAATGTATAAATTAGGGGATAGATAGATAATTAGATAGATGGATCGATAGATAGATAGATAGATAAATAAATAGATAGATAGATAGATAGATACATAGATAGATAGATAGATCGATAGATAAATAGATAGCCAGATAGATAGATATATAGATAGATAGATAGATAGATAGATAGATAGATAGATAGATAGATAGATAGATAGATAGATAGATAAACGGATAGATAGATAGCTAGTTAGATGTATAAATTAGGGGATAGATAGATAAATAGATAGATGGATCGATAGATAGATAGATAGATAAATGGATAGATAGATAGATAGATAGATAGATAGATAGATAGATAGCGAGATAGATAGATAGATGGATAGATGGATAGAGAGATAGATAAACGGATAGATAGATAGCTAGTTAGATAGAAAGATCGATTGATAGATGGATAGATAAACGGATAGCTAGATAGATAGATAAATGGATAGAGAGAGATGATAGATAGATTAACGGATAGATAGATAGCTAGATAGATAGAGATTAAAACACCATAGAGAATTATTCGTCGAGAGGTCTTTCGTACTTAGTTATCGAACTTTCTTTCCTCTATGTGTGAAAAGCCTTACTTAAACTAGCTTGAGTTTTTGATGGAAATTAGTGTTTCATATTGACTAATTTTAAGCGATTTATGTTTTCTTCTTAGTATTTTAAGTGCCAATATAGTAGAATCTACAGAATGACCCCAAAGTTACCATGCACACGACCTAAGTAAGATATGCCTCTTATAGATGCAACTTTTCTAGTGGAATACGGGATTGAGCTGCTTCCGAACCACTAATGATTGCAAAGATCAATATAAGCCAAGTTCTAAGACTCTATTTGAAAGTGCTTCTAGCCCAAAGTTCGCAAAGTCTACCGGATCTCTGATATTCAGACCGAGTTCTACCTTCTATCTAATGATTTTCGTGGGCAGTTAGATTGTTGTAAACAGTCTGCAAGCCGTTGTTAGAATATTGTTCGAAGAAATTTTACACATGAGCCCAGTCTGAAAAAGAGCGAAGATTTTCACCAGTTTTACGCCATTTGTTTTATACTTTAAGAAGACTGCCTTAGAAAGCGCGATCTGTGCATCTCGAGCCGGAGTTTTCTCATAGGGTAAAGTTCTCTCTTGATTCCCAAACAATGCAGAGCGGAGAAAATGTGCTAACAAATCAGATGACAAGAAAGGAGACACGTTATAAGCTCAAAGTGAGACAACAAATTCTTGAATCTCTTCAACTGATTCTTCTGCTGCAATGTGACTTGGCTAAACTAAAATCTCGGCATATTTTTACAATAAACTATTCTTAAAGATCTCACTTAACGTAATCGAATCTCTATATTTTCTCACTGCTAATTTCTGCCTGCTGTGTTCGACAATAAACGCTTAAACGCATATTAGGCAATTTCATGCGATTTAATGATTTAGCCGCTTTCCACACAAGAGATCTGGCTGGAAAACTATTGGAATTGGATACGCTTGGGGCCCTAACAACGAACAGCAACCACAACGGCACTAAACCTAAATACCACTACGTGGATAGAAGAGGCAGTGTGGGGAGGTAACCGAAAACCAAAACGTACGTGAGTGCGATGCGTGCTTCGTGCATTCCATGGCGTTTTAGTAGCGAGTTATGAATGTCTATTTGTGAAAGTTATGTAAGACAAGTTAAACCGAAATGCTTAAATAGGAAAAAATTGCGATAGGGTATAATTACCGTTATTTAATTATGAACACGGTTTGACTAATTTAACTGAAAGTAATATGCAGTTAAACAACTTAACAAAACCTTCAGTGTGGCCAATATTTTACAAATTGCAAGGTATAAATCAGTCAATTCACTTAAGTAAATACAAAATAAATGAAATTGTTAGAGGTATTCATGAGACATGAAAACGATTATGCTAAATGCAAATATTGGCAATAAGATTTTTGGTTGCTAATTAGGGGGGAAATTACTGGAGTCATTTTTTAGTGAGTTTTTAAGTTAGGTTCAGAGAAAATCAACTTCAACCCCAGTGCGCGGTTTTGTTGTTCTTAGAAAACTAGACAGTGGGAATATACAACAATACTACGATACTAAAAGGCATCGATAGGGGTTTTCCCAATTTAACACTAGAAGGGCCGTTGTGGTAATTTTGACGGTTTTCATTTTAAATATCTGCATTTCTTTATGTAGTATTTCTATAAACTTTTGCTTTGATGACTTTTCTTTTTTTTATCGGGCTCTACAATTAGTTCCACAATTAGGGTTCTACAATTACAATTAGCCAAATTCGATGGGTGCTTCTTGAGATATCAGCGAATATAACATGTCGTATTTGTACGTATGGAAAACTTGCAGTCTTTCTAGTGTTAAAATAATTTGTGGCTAAAAGTTGAGTTGGTGAAACAGGTGTTCAATGCGTTAGTTGAACGTAGACGACAAAAAGTGAGACCATGTCTCCGGTGGAAGGACCAAGTTAAGGACGCCCTATCATCTCTTGTTGTGGCCGGAACCTGTTAACGGGTTTTATGATCAGTTAAGTAAGTAAATAGCAGTTAATTTGCATTGTTCCCATCAGGCAGTCCTATTACCAGTGCTTCCTCTAATCTATGACATGTTGTTTACATGGCGATATTAAAATATTAAATACAACAAAACCACATCGCTTCATGAATGGCGAATTCCTAAATGGTAACCGCCAAGTCATAAATTGTTTTAATTTTTATTTTATTTATTTTTTCGTGCTTTTTGCATTTCGTAATAGGCTAAAGTGTGAATGAAAAAGCGATAAGCAGAAATGAATATTAATAAAGCGAATAGCCGTTAATAATAAACAAAAATAATAAATAAACAAACGAGACAAGAAGAAGCCATTCAAAGCAATTTCGGCAAATTTCAAGATGAACTAAAGACACGTGAAGGAGGAGCGGACAACAACGAAGCGCGTTGTGCGTAGAGAATAAAAGTGAATAAAAAAATCAGTGAAAAGACGTGTAAAAGTGACAGTGTGCCGATGATGGCAGCGCATCCTCGGAGGAGGAGGCAATGAATTGTTGTTTGATTTTCGCTTGCGGCACGGTTGGCGGCGTGACTGATGTCGAGTGCAGCGCAGTGCAGTGGAATGGGTTAATCAGTGAAAGTTACTACTTTTCACACATATTTAATGAAAATTAAAAGCAATGAAACACAAAATGAGAAATTTAAAAAAAACTATTTTTTCATGCAGTGTGCAACGGGCACTGGCAGTCGTTGACGTGCGTGCTGCACATAAAATACACAAATTTGAAAATAAAGCAATATTGAAAGAAAACAACAAATATTTGGTACGCACGATAGGCAACAAAATACGACAGACAGACGGCAGAGGCAGAGCGCCAACAACATTGCAAATGAAAATGCGCAACGCGTATGCGCCGCTGGCCAATTGGGTATTGATCTATGGTGACCACAAGGCGCGCAACAACAACAACAACACGTCGAGAGCGTCGGCCACCAACTTGGAAGACAGTCGAAAAGAGCGACGCGTATGGCGGACATGTAAATGGCAGTGTTTGGTGTTTTCAAAATTCAGCGTAGCGTAGTTTGGAAAAATGAAATATTTGCTATTTTCCAATGATTCAGTGGCCACTTTCACTACGGCGTCAAGTCAAGGGAACCGCTGGCCGGCAGTCATGGCACATTGCAGTTGGAAAAGTAGGAAAAGCTGTCTACACAACGCCGCAAACGGGCGCTGTGGAAAACTTGTTTGGACGCTCTTGTATTTGTCTTACATTTTACATTTGTTGTTGTTATTGTGGTTATTGTTCCGCGAATGTGCGGCAAAAAAATCTAAGCGGCACACCGCAAATGGATGACTAATACGCAGAAATGTACAAACAAAACGCCATCAAATGCGAAACAAAACGCAAGTGTGTGAGTCGATGTGTGTGTGTGTGTGCGGTCAAAATAGTGAGAAATAAAATAAGAAAACTATCAAAAGTAGACGCCATGGCATACTGGACTACGTCAGACTGAAGCTTTTAAGATTGATTGTGTATGATTTTTAGTTGCGGCTTTGGAGTGCAGACAAAGCAGACATGAAAACAATAAAGGCGTAACGTGAATAAAAAACTGAATAGCTATTTTTAATTTGCCACAAAACAATTGAGCAACAATACGATTTTCTATGAACTTTGAACTTTCGGTGTGAGCGTGGCTTACATTCAGAAATCTTAAACAACAACACGTTTTAATGGTTCCATGTGAGTTTGCTAAGAGTTGTGTAAGTTCTAAACGAGTGGTGAGCATATTTATAGAACTGTCCCAAAATTTGGGACACGCTTTGTTTAGGAGTTTGTGGCGCAAACTTAACTGTGGCAATTTTTATAGGCGTTGATGGGTGCTTTCAGATCTAAGTTAATACTAAGGAACTCTTTTTACAATGTTAGGACACGATTGTTGTACATTTTACAAACTAAAACCAATTTAATGAAAATTTACAAATCAATATTATGAAATTTAAATGTTTTTACAGGTAGTAATGAATTCTTGGAGTATTATTTAAGACTTGAGAACTGTTTGTCACAGTTTTATGACAAGGCTGGGCTGTTATTTTACAATATTAAATGAATTTATCAAAAACTTGACATTAGTTCAGTTGTCCCAGATTGAATTGATTGACTGCTATGGAAGGCCCAACAAAACCCTTAACACCTATTTTTAATTTGCCACAAAACAATTAAGCAACAATACGATTTTCTAAGAACTTCGAACTTTCGGTATGAGCGTGGCTTACATTCAGAAATCTTAAATAACAACGCGTTTTAATGGTTCCATGTGAGTTTGCTAAGAGTTCTGCAAGTTCTAAACGAGTGGTGAGCATATTTATAGAACTGTCCCAAAATTTGGGACACGCATTGTTTATGATTTTTTGGCGCAAACTTAATTCTGGCAATTTTACTAGACGTTGATAGCTGTCTTAAGATCAAAGTTAATACTTGGGAAGTGTTTTCAGGATTTTTGGACATGTTTGTTGTACATTTTACAAACTAAAACCAATTAAGTAAAATTTTAGAAATTAATATCATAACATTTTTAGAAGTAGTAATAAATTCTTGGAGCATAAGTTAAGACTTGAGAACTATTTGTCACAGTTTTAGGACAGGGTTGGTACATATTTTGCAATATTAAATTAATTCATCAAAAACATGGCATTAATTCAGTTGTCCCGGATTGATACGAGTAACCTGTAAAAAATTACAATAATCGGAATAGACTGACTGCTTTGGAAGACGCAACGTGAACAAAAAACTGAATAGCTATTTTTAATTTGCCACAAAAAATTTGAGCAACAATACGATTTTCTATGAGCTTTGAACTTTCGGTGTCAGCGTGTCTTACATTCAGAAATCTTAAATAACAACGCGTTTTAATGGTTTCATGTGAGTTTGCTAAGAGTTGTGTATGGAAGTTGTAAACAAGTGGTGAGCATATATATAAAACTGTCCCAAATTTTGGGACACGCTTTGCTTAAGATTATGTGGTATAAACTTAATTCTTTCAATTTTTCTATACGTTGATGGCTGTTTTAAGATCTAAGTTAATACTTGGAAAGTGTTTTTAGGATTTTGGGATATGTTTGTTTTACATTTTAATGAAAATTTAGAAATAAATATTATGCAAGTTTACAGGTAGTAATGAATATTAGTTAATACTTTTATGTGTTCCTATTTGATAGCAGATTGAACTGTCATCTGGCCAAATTAGGAGTTTGTGGAAACGAATGTTGCAGGTTTTGTACGCAGGAAAATAAAACTGCAATACATATTTTAGGAGAATACCCTGTACTAATGTATGGTAGAAAGAATCATCTGGGAGATTATCTCATAAAAGGTGTTAATTAGGAATCCAGAGGTTTAGGATCCATACTTAAACTCCCCTCGGAGGCTGAACCCATGGATTCAAGGGGCCAAATAAATCTTTTAGGTCGCGGTGCACTTTCCGCCATCAATAATAATAAAACTTGGAAACTGTTTGTCACCGTTTTAAGACAATGATATCTCTATGTCTGCATATTTTACAGTATTTAAAGAATTTATCAAAAATTTGGCTTTTGTTTCATAATTATTAATTAGTCCCAACATGTGTTTGAACACTCATTCCAAGTAAGAAATTGAAATCGATTCTCTTTAAATATGGCATTCTTACAGTTTTTTCTGGTCTTTCAAACATTTTTAGCACAATTTGTTTGCTGACAAATTTTTATACTGTTTTCTAGTCCTTCAAAACAAGGCGACAATTGAATTTAAATTCAAAACTCTTTTTAGTCTTGCTGACTCTTTTAGCTCAAATTGTCCCAGACTTTGGGACACATTACATCAAGTATATTGATTTAAAATTTAGAAATAATTGATATAATTCAAATAAGCTGTAAATATCAGGTCATTTCAAGTACATATTTACTGTCACAAATTTATAATTGAGATATAAGTATATTTGATTCAGAGACCGTACAGTTTAGTCTTTTTGGTACAACTTATTCCAACATTGGGACAGAAATATGTTTTCAAATGTTTAATATAACAACTAAGTTTGACATGAGTCTCAATAGTATTGAATTTTTTTTAGCAATTTGTTCGAAATAATGAGACATTTTTCGAATTAGGTATTTTTATTTAAATATTTTTTTTTTTTTATATATAACCATCATTCATTACAATTCGCGCGAAACGGTTGTACTTTTTATCATTGTAGAATTTATTATATTGATTTGTTTGCAATTGTACAACTTTGCCAATCGATTTTGTGACACGTTTTTTACACTGAAATTTATTTGCACATACATATTGCAACAGCTTTGATTTTGTGACAATTTGTATTACACTTTGCAATACACTAAAAATAATTTATACAAATTGCTTCAGCACATCACCGATGACTTTGCACAGCCCTCGCAAAATTCCAATTGCCAAATTAGGGTTTACCAACTTTAGTGCATCGTTAATCTGACTTAAATTGTATTTTTTCGAAACACAAGCAATAATAAAAATCATTAAACTCGCCGACACCAACAGTCGATGGTGTGTGTCACACAGCGTTAGTGAGCTCGCGCGCGTTTCAAAATCGACTGAGCCAACCGCTGGCGCTGACTGACTGTCGACCGGAGCGCGCTGAGCCTCAGAAAATGTTTATATTTTTTTTTGTTGTGGAGTTGCGTGAGTGCGGCAATGTTGGCTCTTTTTGGTGCAACTCGCAAAACGCTGCTCACGCGCTGCTGCGACTGTCTGGTTTTGCACCTTTCCATCAATGGCGCTCCGCACTCGAGCGCACCCGTCGACCCACAGCCACAAGTCATCAAACAACAAGTGGTGTTGGCGGTGGTGAATGTGGTCGCCTGCAGCGTTACTCAACTCTGTGTGGTGGCTCCAAGTTTGGTGTGTTGTGGTTGGCGGTGGTTGCAGCATTGTTGCACTGTTGCTGCCTTTACCACACTCGCTCTACGTTGCCGCTTAGTAGTTTGATATTTGCCAGAGCATAAAGACGAAATAATGGAGAAACTTGCGGATTTTCTATGATTGATTGCGCTCAAAGTAAGTGAGGCATTAAGTCGCCACGATATGGGATTTTGGTTGGATACTTTGTTTGTTATTTTAGAAAAGTTAAGCAATATTAAATTTTTATTACAACACGAACACAAAGAAACAATTTCGCGGAAAATGGGTAGTGCGACAAATCTATTTGTGTGTGGAGTGTCAGCCAAAGAGCGCTTAGTCAGCTCTCTAACAACTTCTCGGTTAGTTGAGTGTTGTGAATTCGGGCTAAATAAGGTTGAAAGACATAATAATCTGATCTGACTCTGGAGCTAAGATATTAGCTAACTTATGTGTCCCACGTCTTTAATCTACAGCAACAAAGTTGGCAGGATTCATGAGGTTATATACATCGCTGCCTGCCAATGCATTGGTTTGTCTCCATGGTTGGATTGAAAATGGGGGATTTGGTGACGGGACGCTTTCTATGGCTAAGCACATGGAAAAAATTTGCATTCTAGACGGCAAATTCTGTCCTACCTGTAAGAAGAATCTTAAATCGGTACACCGCTACGTGTAATGTCTGCCGCTTTCGTTCCTGTCTGGCGCTTTTAGCACTGATCAAAGTCGATGAATTTATCGATAATTTATAAATGAAATTAAATTATAAATTTAATTCCCTTAGCGCGGGAGTGCCGCAGGGTTCGATCCTTTCTCCAACCCTTTTCCTTATCTTCATCAACGACCTATTGTCGTCGACGAAGAATCCCATCTACTCGTTTGCGGATGACAGCACCATTTGTCATTCATACTCCTTCACAAAGCGCCCCAGCTCTGTGGAGATTGAGAGAGAACGGCGCCGTATGAATGACACACTTAATAGCGACCTACAAACAATCTCCAAGTGGGGTCAAGCGAACAGGGTCGATTTTAATCCTCGCAAGACCAAATGTTGCCTGTTATCCCACAAACGAGTCTCCCCACATCCCAACACATCCCTGGTTATGGATGGTGTGAGTATTGCGGAATCGGCAGCTCTTGATGTTCTGGGCATGCCCATTAAGGGGCCCGAACACTGTAAACTGCGATTTTTCATATGTTTTTTATTTTATTTATTAAAAAAAAACGGACGTTCCGATTTACATGAAACTTTACACATATGTTAATAAATGTTTAGATTATCGAAAAAAATTTTTTTTTTTTTTTGGCGGCCATGTTTGTATTCTGTAGCTGATCCAAAATGTCGTCTTTTTAAAATGACCCTTGTCGCGTTGACAGCATAACTGAAAAAGTTTTTTTTTTTTCGATATATGCCAAACTTTTTTTTTTATAAATAATTTAGTGCAAAATTTTACGCGAAAAAAAAAACTTTTTCTTCAAACAGCCGCCATTTTTTTTCTAATCAATATTTTTAAAATCCCCTACGTCAAACAGTAGCCAGTAATGTATATTTCAAGAATCTTTTTTGTTTTTTGCTCTAGGAGGCTCCGTTATGCTGATTTGCATAACGATAAAACGATTTTTTTCGATAATCTAGACATTTATTAACATATGTGTAAAGTTTCATGTAAATCGGAACGTCCGTTTTTTTTTAATAAATAAAATAAAAAACATATGAAAAATCGCAGTTTACAGTGTTCGGGCTCCTTAAGAACGATCTTCGTTGGAACGATCATGTTTCTGGCGTGTCGAAAGAAGCAGCCAAGTGCCGTCTCCTTCTTAAAGCGGTGCAAAAAATATTTCACCCCGTCCGATCTCCGCATTATTTATACCACCTATATCCGACCTAAAATGGAGTTTAACTCGCACCTATGGGCAGGGGCTTCAAAACCCCATTTGGGGCTCCTGGATCGGGTGCAAAACCGGGGCATCCAGCTGTATTGACTGAATATTTCACCCCGTCCGATCTCCGCATTATTTATACCACCTATATCCGACCTAAAATGGAGTTTAACTCGCACCTATGGGCAGGGGCTTCAAACCCCCATTTGGGGCTCCTGGATCGGGTGCAAATCCGGGGCATCCAGCTGTATTGACTCCTAGGAGCATCGTCGAAATGTGGCATGTGTGGTTTTATTTTACCGATACTTTTTTGATACTTGCTCAGTGGAGATGAGCAGCTTGCTGCCATCACTCCGGGTATTTCCCCGGGCAACCCGTTTGAACACTGGCGCCCATGCATTCCACGTCGAAACGATGTTCCAGGGCACTACGCACTACAGAGAAGGTTCGTTCCTGGCTCGTACTGCTTGATTGTGGAATTGTCTCCCTACAGATATTTTCCCCAGCACTTATGATCTTGATAGATTCAAGGCAAGAGTCCATTAATTCTTCACCCATCATCCTTTTTCCCAACCTATATATCCTTCCTGAACCAGCGCAATGCCTCGCATTTATAGGGGTATCCCCTGCGCGTTGGCTCGTTAAAAAAAAAATTGGACGAAAATTATGCTACCATTATGTCCTACTTGTAAGCATAATCTTGAATCAGTAGACCACTACTTGCAGGTCTGCGGTTTTCGTTCGAGTCTGGCTCTGAGATCTTTAGCATTGATCGAGTTCGGGAAATTATGGGCGAAAGTTACGCTACCAGTCATTTCGGATCAATAGGTTCAATCTTCTTTGCTTTTAAGCGCGAAAGATTGCAAACAGCCAGAAGATTTGGTGACTTTTTTTTGGGTAATTCTTCGGTCATTCAATCGAGCTTATCTCACCCAAACACTAAATACTCTTTGCCTACTTTTTAACTTTTAGTTACAGCTTCAGTCATTTTTTCAAGCCTTAATCGTATCACATGCCTCAAAAATCTCGCCACTCAACATTGCACATTTACACATCTTCTGTATCATTTTTTGCTTTTTCACGTTTGTACCTTAAAATTCTAATATATTTCGTGCGCAAATATTGACAATAGTCGACTGTATTTGCGAGCACGTTTGCACTTTGGATTTTATAGACCTTAATTAAAATTTCGCACACTCTCTCCCCCTCTTTCCTTCCAACTATTGCGCAGTCGACGCCAATCACTAACGCCAACACCAATCATACGCTCGTCGTATATGACGCTTCCGTTGTGGGCCCCTCATCTTTCAATGGCACCGCCGTCTTTCCCTGAAAGTCTATTTGCTGTATGGCTGGCTGTGGCGCTGTGCCGCTTCAATGTTCACTGGACGCCACGGGACGTATAGAAAAATCAATACGGAAAAAATTGCAACAGTGTTTCGGTTTTGTCTGAACCTTTTTGGTAGTGTCGCGCCAACAGCAAAAACCACCAATGAAACACAGTGACAGTGACAGAAGTGGAGTCACTCCACCATTACAGTTGCAGTTTTGCAACGGTGTAATTAACCAACATGTGCGCGGCGTGTTATTAATGATACTTTTTCTACATCCACATTCACACAGTCGCTTCAGCTCGACTTTTCTCTCAATTTTCTTGTGCTTGTGTAATTTTTGTATTTTTACAGCCAGTCGACGCTGGCAGCTCCTGCTTGTCGGAGCGTTGGTGTTTATTGATGTTATTGTTTAGTCGCTGGTGTAGCTGCATTGCATGCCGGCAGCGGGTCTTTTGCGAAATGGATACCCAACAATCGCTCGTGCCCGACGCAGTCGATGCTGCAACAGTGGCAAGCGGCGTTCGTGATGTTTTCGCTTTTTCTGATGGCAGCTTTCTGAGAAAATTAGTGCTTGACTGCTTACAATGTTTAGTATTAATTTTCAGAGTTGCAGGGGCCGAATTAGCATGGGTGAAAAAATGTTATGAAGTGGCGAAATTAAATTAGCTGAAGTTAAAAAGTGAAATTTGCAATTAATTTGCGATTCACTGGAGGTTAAAATACCATTTAAAAAGGGGTGAACAGTTGCCTAGGAACACTCAATTTTATATTCAAATATTAGCACTAACAATCTTGAATAAGAATACATATCTACTTTTGAAGTCAGAATATGAAGTTTGAATAAAAAACTGCAATAATGTCGATTTGGTAGCAAAATTGTTGTGATTGTTTTTCAGCGTTCAAAAGAGACCAGACTGAGACTGCCAAAACCTAACTATATAAGATATAATAATGTCGATTTGGTAGCAAAATTGTTGTGATTGTTTTTCAGCGTCCAAAAGAGACCAGACTGAGACTGCCAAAACCCAAGTATATAAGATATAAGCCATTTTGTTTTATGTTCGATCGATGAGTCGATCACAGATAGCACTGTTTTAACTTGAAGCATCGCTGCAACTCGCGAGTAGCAGAATGGTCACCACTGCTCTAAACGATGTGTCGTACGAGGGGAAAATAATATTTCTATATTAGCCCATTGCCCATTTTACCGATGAAAATTGATTTTTTTTTTTAAATCACAAAAAAGTCAATGTTTGAGATCTCTCAAAACCATTGATAGGGATAGTTAGGGTAAAGATGGAACTACTTTAACCTAGTGAAGGTCACTCTAAAATTTCGCCATCTAGCTAGAGTTACCAGACTCCAAAAATTGTGAGTTTTCCGGAGGTGGAAAATGTGGCGAAACGTAGTGGCCTTAGAACTTCACAAAAATCTGCCTCCTAACTCACCTGTAAAAAATACAACTTTTGTTCACGTGTTTAGCTGATCACTTCACAAAGTATGGAAAAAAGCTACCATTGCTGAAAATGTGAAACCAATATACCAATGAAAGCCAAAAGAACCATGTTGACGACCACAGCTAACGATTTAAGGACCATGATTCAAGTATATGCGCCTGGAATGTCCAAACACTCTGTAGGGAAGGTATCCAACTAGTGGAAACCCTTATGAAACGTAAGACTAATATCACCGCCGTACAGGAAATGTGATGGATAAGACAAGGTTGATTCAAGTGAGCAGACTGCGACATCTACTATTGTTGTTGTACAAAAAGTTTGACAAGCATAATGATTATATAGGTGTTTAAAGCCATTTCGGAGTCAAACTATTTTCTAGAAATCAGATTCTAACACAAGTTATATTATGACTTAATATATACAAATTGCAGTTCTACACATTTTCGCAGTTCGAAAACATTTTGAATTGTATATCTCACTGTTTTATATAGAAGTTTGACGAGCATAATGCCTGTATACATAGATGTTTAAAGCAATTTCGGAGTCGAAACACTTTCTACAATTCCTACATGTTTGATTCTAACTCAAGTTGTATTAGCACTTAACATATAAAAAATGCAGTTCTATACATTTTCGGAGTTCGAAAACAACCTGAATTGTATGTCGAGCATAATGAGGTGTTTAAATCATTTTCGGAGTATAAAAATTTTCTCTTTAGAGTAGAATTCAGATGATTTCGCCTTCAATACATGTTATAATAGGATTTGACAGGTAAAAATTGCAATTCTATACATTTTCGGAGTTCGAAACAAATTTTTCGAAGTTCCATTTCAGCATTTACATCATGTTACATGGAGTTTTAATGCATTTTAACTGAAATTTTCAGATATTTAACGCCGATCTTTAAACAAATTATTTCGGAGTAAAGAATTTTTAAGGAAAACCCCCAACTGTGCTGCGCAAATTTTAAATGCAATTCATTTGTAGCACGTAAAGCAATTTGTGCAAGTACAGCAGTTCAATACACTCGCAAATAAGTCAAAATCAAAACATTAAGCACAAAAAATACGCAATCGAAATATGAATCACGATATATGAGATGTTTAAAATTAAATTTAAAACACATAAAAAGAAAACAAGCGAGACATGACAACAGCATTGAAAGACAACTGCAATAACAGAAATAAGAGCGGCAAGAAGCAGCAAAAACACGCACAAGAATAATAAAAAAATAAACAAAAAAAAACAACAAGGCAAACAACAACCACAGCTCAGTACAGCAATAAAATTCACTGAACCACTGACGTCACTAAAAATACACACAGCAACAACAATAACGACAGGAATAATAATGGATATGCTGCAGAAACAACAACAACAACAAGTCAAACAACAATAAGAAGCAGAGCAAAAGGCAAAAATACCAAGTAAAAGACACAGAGGAAGAGAAAACGAGAAAACCGAGATGAAGTGTCCAGAAGAATTTTTAATGGAATTCAAAATGAACCAGAACGAAGACAGCAAGCAACAAAAGTAGGAAACCAACTCATGTAGAAAAGGAGACAATCGAGCGACGTCAGCGGACAACAGCTAAAAACAAAACAAAATCACATAAGGAATGCTTGAGAGCGAAGCGAAAATGAAACAACAAAAAAAGTGAAGAAAGATTGAAAACTGAAAACAAATTGCGCACACAGTAAACTGACGCACAGCGCCAACCGACCGACGACATGCAACATTCCAAGACCCAGCAGCAGCAGGAGGACAAATTCCCTGGGCCGCAATGTCGAATGTGGTTGCCTTTAGAAAAATGTGCGGCTGACTGGCTGGCGGCGCGTCGCATCAGCTAAAAATAGCAATTCAAATAAAGCAAAAATTAAGGCGCACAAATGCATAAAGTGAAAAGCAAGAATAATAACGACACACACGCACCGCGAATGAATGAACCGACATATGGCCAACCGACCGACCGCATACACCACAGGCGCAGCGGCGCGGCGCATTGTGGAATTGCAGCGCGCGGGAGTGTGTGCGCGCCGTATGTGGGAGGAGTGCGACACAGTCGCGGCAAAAGGTGTTTTAAAAATAAATTGGGAAATAAAAAAAAACTGGTGAGAAATAAGTGAAGAGTTTGGCGCAACGCGAAACGCGCGTCCAACACGCGTCACACAGCCACCGACGAGCACTCGGTCGAGCCGCTTGGGACGGACAGCAAACTGTGAACCGAAAAGTGTGAAAAATTGCGAATGTGTTGATGGAGACTACTGGGTTGACGGCTGCTGCTGTTGCTGCTATTGTTGTTGTTGCTATAGCTTTTGATGTTGTTATATTTCTGTTTTGGCCGCGACTATTGTTCACATGATGCGAATTTAATGCAGGCGCATTGTGTGATTTGGAATTGGTTGATAAATTCAATTGTTGTGGAAACTTTTTTTATTTTTGGTCTAACAATACACAAAAAAAAAGGTATAACGAACGAATTTTAAAAGGTATAACACACCAGCGAAATTTATGGTGTAAATTTATTATACATATTGGGTCAAGCTGCCTGGTTAGAGCGTTGAATTATAATCCCAATGGCGTGAAGAATGTCTCAAACTAAGGAAGAACCAGCCAGTTCTGGCTTGCGGAAGAGAACATTAAGCACCTAAATCCCCGTGAGTTACTAAGCTTCATTAGGTCGTTGGATCTAGATGATGCTCTCCAACAACTTGTAGGAGGCACAATAGATCAAAAAATCAGTGCCACAAACTCTATTAAAATCTATACTATTTTACATCCAGTTTTGTTTACTTGACCTTAGCACAATTTATACGAAATTTCAATCCGATGTATCAACTGCGGATCAACATCCAACGATTACGCCAGTGAAAAAAGTGCTCGACGCTTGAAGGACTCTCTGTTGGAAGGACCTAGTTGAAGACAGCCTAATATCTCTTGTTGTGACTAACTGGAGAAAGGGCAGTTAAAGCTGATTCGACTGGCGAGAACTTTTACAGCAAGCCGTGACCTGGTAACGAGTTGTTAGAGCCAGTTAACCCTTTCGCTACAGATTTTTACTGGGGAAAGTTAAAATTTTAAATTTTACGTTTTAGGCTTCTATGTGGTTATATTAGCAGAAGAAGAAATTTTAAGACAGTTTTTAATTTTTATACTCGGACCCTGTATTTTAGAGTGTTTTTCTATGAGAGCAACCACATCGCTGTGGCTGTAATAATTACTTAAACATAAAACTTTTTACGCATAAGGAAAATTTGAATATTTCTCCATTTATTTCACCCAAAATTAAAAAAAAAAGTATCTAAATTGATAGAAAACGTCAAATTAAAAAGTTATCTAATTTTTTTGCTTCTTCTTCCTTTACTATGTCAAGATTTACCATTTAAAAACGTGTATACTTCTCTTCTTTAAACTTAAATATTCAGTTTATTAATCTCGTATTTTTCCTAAAACTTCAAACTCTTCTAGGAACAAATAAAACCAAAATGTATTCCTGGAACCATAGAGGGTTCAGACGTCCACAAAGTAGCATGTTACCATATGGCAACAAAATAGCGAAAGGGTTAAGTAAGTGTCAATTGCTTTGAAAGTTTTTGTAGTTGTCAGTAAGCGAGAGTCCCCAGTAATTTATTTCAATTTAAAAGTCTGACTACTTCTAATGTAGCGAAAAATTTAAAATTATCATTCGAAGCCAGTTTATAAAATTGAAATCCAACTAAAAGAGGCACCCACAATTTAATTAATTAAAAATTTACATTTACATTATTCAATTTTATTAATTATTAAAAAAATACAACTAAAAAATGTCGCAGTTGTTTTCTGCATGTTGTCGGTCATTTGATGCTGAACTGTTTATGTGGGGTTATTAAAAATCATTCGCCAGCTAATTTCAATAAAAACACCAATGTTACAAACCCAACAAAAACTTCAACAGCTGTGGCTGACGTAAATGACATTTTCACCCAACAACCACAAGCCACAAGCGACCAGACAACTGCAATGCATTTAAATATCAACGACAGAGCAGCAACAGCAATAAAAACCGGCAAAGGTGACCAAAAGCAACAATAAAAAGCGCAGTATGAATACATTTTTATCGCATAGCACGGCGAACCGCCCTCGCCGCCATTGAGCGCGCATTATCAGTGCGCAAACACAGCGTTGCTTGTATGTGTGTGTGGGTGTGTGTGTTGTTGTTGGAGCCGAGAAAATTTATTGTTTTGTTGCTATAAATATATATATTTTATATGTTTGTGTTAAATTTATCAGGGGCAGGTGTTTTTTACATAGTCATTCCTCTCATTGCTGTTATGGTTGTTGTTGTTGGAATGCAAAAAACTTCAATATTTCATGCCGATTGGGAAATGTTTGAAAATTTCCGCTGTTTGTTGTTTTCATGGCGCTTTTTTTTAACAATGATTTTGCAATTAATAAAAGCACAAATAGTGAGCGTGTGTTGGAGGCAAAATGCAGGGCGGCAGTCTGTCCTACTGTGCGCATAAATGTGGCCGTCGCAGTGTGGCTATTTATGTGTGTGTGTGCTGGGGGTTGACTGTGTTTGCGTACGTGCATATTTTGCAAATGCTTACGCACATATAAAAGCAACAACCACATTCATATAGCAACAACAATATTGGTTAAGTTAGTTTGATGATACGCTCGGTGAACAGCAAAAAAACAACAACAACAGTAAATATTCATAGAGCTATTACGAATGGAATTTCGACTGTCATTTCAATGTGCGCTGCGGTGCAAACATCGACTCAGTTTCGGTGTTGTTTTCGGTTTTATATTTTGCTGATTTGACTACATTAACAACCACAAACAACACGAAACGCTAACAATGGTAATAAACGTTTAAACAGTTAAAGCGGCGTTATACATTGCAGAGAGAGTAGTAATGAATTTGATTGTAGGAAAATATAAAGAAATTATTTGAGGTTGTGGAAAATTGAATTGTTAGTAGGAGAGAAAAGTCAAAGCAGACATTAATAGTAGAGGAGAATAGTAGAAGTGGGTGTAGTGAAGGAAAAGCCACAGAAATGGGCCTAGAAGCACGAAAAGACAGCAAATTAGATAATAAAGTAATTAGATTTAGACAGCTACCTAATTTAATGTATGGTAGCAAACATTTACTACTTTAATAATATGAAAAAAATGCCACATTTTGTTTTGGTTAAAGAGGAAAGTAGATTTTGTGACATCTAAAAGTAACAAAAATATGCATATCAATGCAGCTAAAGAGGCATTTATGGTCACTCTAAGTTTGGAGTTATAAAAATTGTAATACAGTGGACGTCCAATATAACGAATCTTATGTTGTACCCCCAATTTGTTAAATCGATCGACATTTTTTTGTTTTAAACCATCCTTCTTAAAGAAATAAGTCTCATATATTCAGTTTTTAAGCTTTTGCCTGTCCCTAGGGGTCTATTTGACCCCATGTGGAATTAAAAAACGGTTGAGCGGTTTTGTGCACTCGTCTACTTGTGTTATTTCGTGTTAATCGCGCTTACAACCCAATAACAAATCGAAAAACACTTTTCGGGGCTTTCCCCTTTTCCTCTTTTGTGATTTATGTGTAACATTTCTTCATGTTTTGTCAGTAAATTATTTGGGGTAAACCGTTTGATTGGGTTCATCCTGACCCCAAAGGACAGCGAACGCAATTTTGAGCAAAGGACAGACAGAAGGTTAAACAAATATCTTGTTTTATGAAAAAGAAAGTGAAAAAGTCTTCGATGCGCGATTGCCTCTTTACCGCAAGTAAACTTTTCTATATGGCAATTTCTCTTGATTAATTATTGAAATTTTAATTTTAAAAAGAAAAAAGCCGACCGAACGCAACACAAATCCTGTGAAAATGTTCAGCAATGCATACAAACAGAATCTGAAAATGTTGGTAACTTGACGTAAATTTGAAAGTTTTAACGTAACAAATACAAAAACAATTGAGGTTCCGTTCACTTGACGAAACCAAACATTCATTGTTATTGTAAAGAATGTGAATGCTCAAATAAAAACAATTCGAAGGGTGAAAAACAACATAAATATTCGTTATATCGAATAGAAAATTTCACTTTTGTTCGTAATATAGAACCATTATGGAAAAAATTTGGCCGTACGTTAAATGGAAAATTCGTTATACAGAAACTTCGTTATACTGGACGTCTACTGTATTTATAAGTTTTAACAAAGTAAATTGCTAACTTAAATAACCAAAAAATATCAAAAATAGATAAATCAATCACACGTTAAAAGATATTGGCATTTTAAAAATTAGTAATTTTCTGACAGAGTGTCACACAAAATAAATTACTTCAGAATGTGCTATAATAAAATTTCAAAAATCATATTGAAGAATATAATGGCACATCGAAAAAAATTTTGTGACAGGAAGGTTAGGTTATATTGGCTGCCAACAAGGCCCTATTGGATCCTTGGCGATGCCAGTTCGGATTTGCAGTAGTATCTTTATGCTCGTCGATTTCACAGTCTTACAGAGGTTTGACGCTTTGCTTCGAGACCTGTTTTAGTTCTGCAAAAGTCGGCGCTCCTAAGCACGTCAGGCGAGTTCTACAGATGACGGGATTGGTACAGTAGGTGTTTGTGACAGTAAAATAAGCAATAAAAATAAATATTTGTAGCACAAGTTTCACACAAAGACAAATATTTCCCACAGGTTTCTCATCAACCGTCACAAATCAATCTAAAACGTTGAAAACTGCAACAATGCGTAGGAATATACTTTGTGACAGTCACACAAGCAAAAACATGACATATTTTTGCATCAAAGAGGCGCATAGAGTGCACAATTTTATTGTAAAATTTATAAAATGTCAAGAATCACACATTATACTGACAACTATAACTCAATATAGGTAAACATTTTGTGACAGTCACACAAGCAAACAAGGCAATATTTTTGCATCGAAAAGGCTCAGAGAATGCACAATTTTATTTTCTACTTTATAAAATGTCACAAAACAACACACCATACGGCAACTAGATACAAGATCACATGGGCAAACATTTTGTGACAGTCACACAAGCCAACAAAGTTGCAATTAATGAAGTTTGTCATAGCATTTCACACAGAAATAAAAAAAAAAATAAAATGAATATAAAAATAAACGAACACAACACACATTAAACCCAATTTAGGGCACCGCACAATTCACCAAGACCAGCTTTTAACATGGCTGCCGGTTTTCTAACACTGTACAACCATTTTGGTAAACTTTTGATGGTGTGTTTATGTTGTTGTGCTGCCGAACGTACGCCAGGTGTAAAATGAAATATCATCTAGTTGACCTTAGAAATGGTACAACAACAACAACCAGCCATAACTAGATTTACATTTAAAAAATCGACAAACGAAGCAGCGCTGATTCGCGCCAGTAACGAACAGCAATCTGCCATTTTTGCTGAAGATTTCTGTTTTTGTTTCGGTTTCAGTTTCGGCACAAAAACAAATCATCAGCGCCCTCATGTTGAATGACCAAAAAAGGGCTGCAGTGTAAATGGAACGAGTGTTGTTGTTGTTTGCGATAAGATATTAACAAATCTGTGGCGCCCTTTGTTTTTGCGAGGGCAAAGCACATGTCACACATCAAATGTCGGGACATATATTGATGCATTGACACTCCTCACTTTGCCTTTGCCGAAATTTTACTAATTAAAAGCCAAAACCTTTGCCAATAAAAAAATCGCACACTTGTGCAATAAATTGGCAACGCACACAGACAGGAGGTGTGGTTGTTGCCTGTTGCAGTTGTTATTGTTTTTGTTGTTGTTGTTGCACGCAACGAGAAAGCGTGCAAAAGAGGTGCACAAGCAAAAGAAAAGCGTAAAAAATGCAGACGATGGCAGCCTTTATTTAGGGCGATGCTTTTCACTGCATGTGGAGACAACAAAAACAACACAACTACACATGTATAGCATCAACAACACACATTACGCACGGAAGCACTTACGCAGCGACTACTGGCGGCTGAATGGCTACGTTGGTAAAAGCAACAACAACAACGATGGCAGAAGGCGACAACAATTAAAATGGCAGCAGCAACCAAACAGTGCAACGACGACTACAACAACTCTTTTTTTTTTACCATGACCTAAAAAGGCCATTTAAAAATCAGCACCGAGCAGAGAAAATTGTAATCGAAAAATGTGAAAAGTTAAAAGAAAATACACAGAAAATCATAAGCAATGCGACAAATATCATATGTTGTTGTTGTAGTGGTTTTCACAGTTTTTAATTGCTTGTATTGTTACGTTTGATTCTAAACGAAATTATGCAAACCAAACGAAAAGTTGCGCTAAAATTGACGAACGAAAAGCTGCAAGAAGCGACAGCAAGAAGAAGCAAACTCTAATTTGCGCACAATCTCACGAAAGTGTGACAACGAGGCGCGCCCATTCGCCAGTGCGCATCGAAAACAAACTACGCACTTTTAACCTACCTCCCGCCTATTCGCCACCCACAATAAACCAGCGCAATAACAACAACATCCCAACACATCCTGTTTGACATTTTACTTTAAAGCCGTTGCGCTTCGTTTATTTCTTGCCGCACAGATTTTGCCCCGCAGCCCCGGATTATAAATTGCAGCTAAAGACAAAGTTGTCTTCCTTCTACCATTCCCACCGCACTCCTCCCTCTTGCTAACACAAATTGACTGCTGTTAATATCCTGTTTCCTGTTATGTGCTACGTAGACTAGCACATAGCACAGACACCTGACGCTGACTTCACGCCTCACAGCTTGCCATTGATTTCCTCAAGCATTCAACTCATCCAGCTGGTACGACTGAAGGCCCAGAGACTTCTCTGAGTGCTTCACTGCGCTGCGTCGCGACAGAGCGCCATAATCAAAATATTTTCACACCTTCTTTCCCCACCCGTACTGGTTACGTTCGCTTGCCCACACTTACCTGCTTAGCGCTGTTTTCCTGCTGCCAAATTTAGCTGCCGTCGTTGCACGTCTTCGCTGCCACTCTTCCTTCGGAATCTCCTTACTGGTTTAGTTTTCTCTTTATTGTTGTTGTTTCTGTTGCTGCTGCTGTTTTAGTTAAACACGACACACACAAAAATACCTTTAAACACTTTTTGCTTTTACCACTTTTTGTCGGCCACTTCAAAACTTTTCTTCACAATTTGTGCGCCTGAACATTGAGTTGTATTTCTTTTGCTAGCTGCTTTTGAGGAATTTTTCACATTTTCTTCTCGCACTCTTCATTGCTCTAACATTTTACAAAACGACACATAAAAAATAAGAAAATCGTGCAGTAAAAGAAAAAACCCGTCGACGACGTAGAAATTCTTTGCAATGCGCACTTTTGTCTGCCGCGTTGCGTTCTTATTTTTGCCTTTCCGCAGTGGCTGCTATTGAACGCACTCAGTTCAACTATTGAAATTCACTTTTCGTGTGGTTTCATTGCGGAAATGCGCTATTAGCTTTACGAAAATAATTATTTGCTGCAGCCGCACTCGGAAAAACGGAAAACACCTTCCACGGTACACGCCACCAGGGCAGCCAACACTTGAAACCCAACCCCTCCAACGACGACGCGTTGCCAACTGCGCGCACTGCACGCGAAACTGCGCACAACGAGCGAATAACTGATGACAATCACTCGACGGTTTTCTCATTCGTTTTCCACCTATTTCGCGACTGGAAGCAGCACGTTTTGTCAAATTAAAATACGCAAACTTTAGAATTTATTTGGGCGAACTTAACACAGACAATGCACAATTTGAAGCTGCAATGCTACCGCGAGCTGGCGGGCAACGTGGCTGACGTCATGTTCCTGCTGCTCGATCCGAACGCCGGTAACAACAGCAAGAGCAAAGGCGACTACCTCTACGCGGTGACCAGCTGCAAGGTGCTGAAAGTCTCGCTGGACACCGGTGCGGGTGTGGTGCGAGAGCTCATCGAGTTGCCAGGCATTGTGGGCGCCGAGTACCTGGCGCTGGACAACATGATTTGTCTGGCCACCGGCAGCGGTGAGGTGCTGTGCGTCGACCCGGAAACGGGCGCCACCACGGAGGGCACCTTCTGCGATGTGGGTATTGAGTGCATGGCCTGGAGCGAGGATCAGGAGGTGGTGGCATTCGTGACAAAGGAACGCCACGTGGTGGTGATGACCTACACGTACGATGTGCTCAACGAGCACGAGCTGACACAGCAGTGCAGCATTGACGAGCAGTTTGTAAATGTGGGCTGGGGCAAGAAGGAGACACAGTTTCACGGTTCCGAGGGCAAGACGGCCGCCAAACGGCAGGTCGGCTTCCGGCCACCGGAGAATGTCAACGAGTTGCCGCAGGTGCGTAGACGCATACCATAGTAATAAACATTTAATCTCGAGATATTGATTTGCAGGACATTAGCATCACCTGGCGCGCCGACAGCGCCTACTTTGCAGTGTCATTTGTCAGTGCCGAGTTGGGCCGCATGTTTAAGGTGTTCGACAAGGAGGGCAATCTTCAGTTCAGCTCGGAGCCAGTGAACGATCTGCAGCCGTCGATTGCTTGGCGGCCTACAGGAACGTGGATTGCAGTACCACAACAACTGCCTAACAAGAGCACCATAGCGCTGTTCGAAAAGAACGGACTGCGCCATCGCGAGATTGTGCTGCCCTTCTCGTTCGCCGAGGAGCCGGTGCTGAGACTGCGCTGGAACGCTGACTCCAACATTTTGACCGTGGAGACACAAAGATTGACCACCGGGCTGCAGTCACTGTATCTGTACACCATTGGCAACTACCACTGGTACCTCAAGCAGGTGCTGCACTACGACCACGACGATCCGTTGGCGCTGTGGCAGTGGGATCAGCGCATTGGCGAGGAGAAGACGCTGCACGTGTGGCGACAGAACGGCAAGTACCAGCTCTATCGCTGGCACTGCGCTGTCGATCGGTGTGCGCGCAGCGGTCAGGTAGCCGTCATCGACGGCAACAAACTGCTGCTCACGGACTTTGCTACCGGCGTGGTGCCACCGCCCATGTACAGCGACACACTCGTGCTGGACTGCTACATTAATGCGTGTACCTTTAATGGAAACACTGAGAAGCTGGCTATCCTCGATGCCGAGAACACGCTGCACATCTACTTTTGTGTGCGCCACGTCTTTGCGAACCTCTACTTAAAGAAAGAAAGTGCACGCTGGGATTGTGACGTGGAGGAGCCGCTGGCAGCACCTTTGTCGCTGACAGCGCCGTTACCGCTGAGCAATCTGCTGTGGCTGTACGACACCGACCTGGTGGCCACCTCGAGTGTGGGGGGCAGCAACACGCTGCTGCTGATGTTGTCGTTTAGCGATAGCGAGGAAACATACGAATACAGCAACGTGCGACAGCTAAAGGGTTTGGCCTGCAACGCTTGCAACGGCGATAGCGCCAGCGAGCAGCTCTTTGTGCAGACGCGCGATGGCATTGTGCACGAAATCTCAGACTGGACCGAAGCTCTAGAGTCGCACAATTACAACGTGCCGATCAAGAAGTACGCACAACTGGAGCAGCAGGCCACGCAGCTTGAGTGGTTTCAGCTGCCCAACTCAGACATTAGCGGTCTGGTATCGCTGTTGCGAAACAAGCGGCTGTATGTGGACACGCAGCTGGTAGCGAGCGATGTGACGTCGTTCTGTCTGGCCGGCAACTATTTGGCCTACACAAAGCTGTGCGCGCTGGAATTCGTGCGACTGTCCGATCGGCGGCTGGTGGACTCGCGCAAAATGGAGCGCGGCGGCAAGCTGGTGACCATCGTGGCGGAGACTGCGCGTACAGTGCTGCAGATGCCGCGCGGCAACCTGGAGGCCATACTGCCGCGTGTGCTGGCGCTGGAGATTGTAGGCAAGGAGCTGGAGGCGCGCAGATACAAGAACGCGCTGGACATGCTGCGCAAGCAGCGCATCAACCTGAACATGCTGTGCGACCACGACATGGAGCGCTTCGTGGTCGATCTGGAGGACTTTCTCGATGATATAAAAAACCCCAATTGGCTAAACTTGTTTCTGAGTGAGTTGCAAAATGAGGTAAATTCCAAAATGAGTATTTTCCATTTGCTGTTTTGCACTAATCAGTAAATCCTTTAAAGGACTTTACGCAGACCATGTACGCCAGTCACTACGCTGGCCAGGAGCGTCACTATCCGAATGACTATAAAATCGAGCAAAAGGTCTCCTACATTTGCCAAAAGATGTGCACACTTATGGAGATGAGCGGCGAGCCGCGTTATCGTCTGCCCATACTCACAGCCTACGTAAAAATGGGCCAGTTGGAGAAAGCATTGTTGCTGATCTGGCAGTGGAAACAACATCAGCACAATGCAGAACCGCCAGCAAACGCCGACAACGTGGCCGAGGAGATGCTGAAGTATCTGATTTATCTGGTCGATGTGAATGAGCTGTACAACGTGGCGCTGGGCATGTACGAGTTGCCGCTGGTGCTCTTTGTGGCCCAAAAATCGCAAAAGGATCCCAAAGAGTATCTACCATTCCTCAAAGAACTGAAGCAGTACGATATTAACTATCGCAAGTTCAAGATCGATAAGCTGCTGAAGCGTTACGAGTCGGCGCTGCGGCACATTGCGCAATGCGCAACGGCCGAACGCTTCGAGGAGGCGTTCGCTTTCATCAAACAACACGAACTCTATCAGCAGGCGCTGAAGTGCTATGCACCGAGTGTAGGCGGGGAGCAGGCCGAGTGTGGCAGTGAGCGAGAGTCGCACTACAATCGCATTTGCCTGGCCTATGCGGACCATCTGCGCAGCATCAGCAAGTTCCACAATGCAAGCATCATGTACGAGCGTGGCGGCGATCTGAAACAGGCGCTACTCAGCGCCAAGCACGTGTTGGACTGGCAGCGTGTGTTGATGTTGGCCCAGCAGACCGCACAGGATGTGGCGAGTGTGGCGTTGTAAGTCTGCGTGAGGCGTTTGAAATGCTTTTCAGCGAGACTTTAATGTTGTTCCTTCTTTAAAGGTCTATGGCGCCCGCATTGGAGGAACATGGTCAGCATGAGGTGGCCTATCAATTGCACAAAACATATGGCGCTGATTTCTCTGAAGCACTCAGGTTTCTATTGAAGGGCAAACTGTACCTTAAGGCCATTCATGAGGCGCGTCTTTCGACGCCTGCTGGAAACAGTTCTGTAAATCTGATTGAAGAGCTCATCAAGCCGGAACTGTTGTCTTATTGCGCGCTGCTGCAGTCCAACTTGAGCGCAGATACAATGCAGTTCAGCGCCTATAAGGAGCGCTTGCTAGGAGTGCGCGAGGTGCGCGCCAAAAAACTGTTGGGCATGGAATCTGACGACGAGAGGCAGTTTCTGGCCGACGAGGCCGATTTGCTGTCGGACACCACAAGCTTGCGTTCATCGCGCTACACGGGCAGCTCCACTGGCACCGGGTGCGGCTTTGCTTGAATGATTTCATACTTGTTAAAGAGTCAATTTAATTGCATTGAATTAATACGTTTTCATTGCTTCCTACAGCAAAACATTCCGTTCGAGCAAGAATCGCCGAAAGCATGAACGCAAATTGTTAAGCCTCAAGCCGGGCAATCCGTTCGAAGACATTGCCCTGCTCGATGCGCTGCACAATCTGATTGTGAAGCTTTTTGCGCAGCAGTCGCATGTGCATGACACATGCAAGGCGCTGCTGGAACTGCAGCTGGACGATACGGCCGCCAGATTGCAGCAGCAGTTCAAAAGCTTGTTGGAGCTGCTGCACGAATCGTTGGATGCCATTTGGATACCAGAACTGATGACTGCGCAGGAGTACTTGACCGGACCGAACATCGATTACACGCAGCTGAGGAATGAGCAGCGTTACGGACTGATATGTGAGTGAAAAGGAAATTAAATTTAATTCAATATTTATTTACTGAAATTCTTGTAAAACATTATTTTTTGCTGCAGCTCCTCAAAAGCGCTACAAACCCGAATGCCCCATTGTCGACTGGGAACATGAAATATTGCGTTGAACTGCAGTGCCGCTGCCTGCGCGTTACGTATTATTGCAGTTTAAGATATGTATTTGTTAAAATTTTTAGAGAAAAAAATTAAAAGAAAATCTAAAGTTATAATGTGAATTTTTGTTATGCGCTCAAAGCTACAAGTATTTTCACTTTCTGGCCGCCAAAATTGCTCACATTATGCAAAGTGTTGGCACGTAGCATGTACGTTGGACATGCAACTCCATGGATCAGTGGCCACCATACACTTTACTTTCACTAATTAATTGCCGTTAACTTAAAATATAATTATGATATTAAAATCACACACGATTAAAAATCGAACACCAAAAAATCAAAGCAAAATAAATTAAAAAGAAAAATTAATGCAAAATCGGCCCACAGTGTTTTCAATGGTCGTAAAAGTTAGTCTTAGTAGAATAGGTGAATAATTGTTTTAATATTTCTTAAATAACATTCGATGTGTATTTTTACGTCATATTTGCAAAAAATGTGCACAATTGTGAATATACAAAAGTTTGAATAATACAACAGTGTATAATAAATTTGTAAATTTTTAATAAAAATAATTATTTTTGAAGTATTTTCAAGTTTATTATATGATAGAAGTAATAAGTATGGAAATATGGAAAATTTGTTTTCAACTTATTAATGATATATTCAAATATTACCATATTTTTATGTCTATAAAATATGTCTTAATTGCTTTAGAAACTAAGCAATTTTTTTTTTACAAAATTTAACATATATTTTTTTTGTGGCGAAACGAGTATATATACATATATATTTAATAGTAAAATATAAATACAGATCAAGAAAGTTGTTCTTGGTTAATTTTGTTGTGGTTTTTCAATATTTAAATATTTAAGGCCACCTCTTATATCATAGGTGAGTGAATAGTTTAAGTTTTTGTTCACTACATTTGTTATAAAGACATCTGTGGTCAAAAGCAATATTGGCTTAAGCAGATAAGTAATGAATTATAATAATAATTTTGAGCAGAATGCTTGAAAGAAACTCAATGATGTCCTAAATCAACTTCAGCCTTTATTGTTTTTCACCACAGATATGAAAATTGTATACAAGTCTAACTCTTTTTTCAATTTTGAAGTCAAACAAACAAGCAAAATTGCTCAGAAATGCACAGAGAATAAGTAGGCAGTTTCTATTGTACCTGGTCTCTATTTTCAGTACTAAATACAAAATCGTTGCAACTAAAAATATTTGAAAATCTACTTTTTTCTAAAAATCAATTCACAACACACATTTCTAACTCAAAAATTGCATTCTTATCACTATTTTCTTAAAACAAAAAATACTGCATATCTGTTTTTATGTTCATTGCGTTACTACTGCAGATCAACAGTTTTTTGTTTTTAGATTTTAAAGTTGGGACTCTTTTGTATTTGGTGTGCAATAAGTACATTTATCAATTTTCTAAATGAGTGACATTGTGTCACATGATACCATTCAGATAATGTACCAATTTATCAAAAATAAACGATTGCGTTGTAAATAGTTTTGTCGGCAAAAGCTTAGTTTTCAAACGAAATCAAACTACAGGCTGGGTTCATGTAGAATGAATACTATTGTCGAATACATTTTGCTTTTCTTGAAGACCTTTCAGTTCCTCAGAATCAAGTTAAGTCCATGTATTTTCTAACCTAACCTAACCTAAGTTACAAATCACATTTATTACTCAAATTTATTAAAAGAAACCACACCATATATTAATTCAAGACCCCATATGCCCATTGAGACGCAGTGTAGCGTTTACATTTTTGTGTAATCACTCAAACGAAGCGTTAAAATATACAATTTTTTTTTTTTTAAGAAAAGAAAACTATATCTGAAACTATGAAAATGTCTTCATTAGTAACACGCAACTGCACCACGCCAACACTCTCACTTGGCGCTCGAAAAGGGGTGTTTGCGCTGCCTGTCTGCACATCATTTACAAATTCCAATGAATTTCTACAAATTCAAACTCAGTGATTTTTTCGCAAAAATGTAATTTTTACGAGTACAATTGTTGGGCGATTGATTAGTGCTGGGGGCGTTGAATTGCAGCCGATTGATAAATTCACATTCGAATGCGCCAGAATACAGAATACGCCCTTCAATTGACGTGTCACTTTGATGTGTTTTTTTTTTATAAATTGTAATAAAAAGTTAGGTTCATAAAAATAAAAAATCTTGTTAGTTGTTCAAAATGAGCTTCTATTGTTTTGCACTGTAGCAGAAAAATATTTTTTGTTGTTTTTGTTAATATTGGCATGCAAATTGCAATGCACATGGCGCGCACTGCTTCATGTTCTACAACAAAAATCGGCTGAGATTTGCTCTATGCGAATTCTCTGCGGAACGAAATTCTCCACATTGCCTCACAGCACCTGTGTTGAGTTTGTATTCTTATAAATACTCGAGAATACACTAAGTTTGTTTTACTTTGAAATTTTTAGTTAAACATTTTATTTTTTTTTTTATAAATACTCATAACTTATTTTGCATTAAATTTAATTTGATTCAATATTTTAATATGAAATGCTTTTATTTGAATCTTTTAATTTGTTTTTGTAGTCGTAAGCTCTCGCATTTGTAGCTCTTATCGGCATTCTTGCATGGCCGAGTGCAGCTCAATTCACTTTTCGTTTTTAATTAACACGCTGCATTCATGGAAGCAGAATCTATGGAAGTGTCGATATGCTCAACAAGTACACATGCACGCGCGCGGCAAATAAACCATATATGTATGTATATAGCCTCGCTCACACACATTTCTTCACATTTCCAACCGCTCATATTTGCATTCAAACAGGTTTGAATTTTTTGTTGGTTTTTGTGATTTTTATTTTTTCGTACTGCATGGAATTTCCCTTATTGACCGGATATGGATGGATGAGTACAGTGGGTGAAGATGCAAAAACTTGGAATCTCAATTCAATTTTGTTTGGTGAATTATTAGGCAACTCCCAGTTCGTAGATGCAGATTTTTAGATAGAATGAGATATATTTTTTTTGTATAGATATATTTTTCATATATTGAGATAGATTTTTTTGTTACATAAATTTATTGATGTTAATCGAAAATGCTTACTGATCAATGATCATAAAATGTATCATAAATTTTAATAGTAGATATGCCTTGAAGTAATTTAGCGCATCAATACTTTTGGAAATATCAGTCAAAATTTGAAATAAATATGATGGCTTTGGGTCATGGTTAGGTAGAAGTGGCTGTCCAATTCTGAGCACATTTAGGCCATAAAGGCCCATTGTGATGCTACACTCAATCGCTAAAGTCTAATAACTCATTGAACCAGTTTGAGCTCCTTACGAAGTGTAGTAGTTCTATAGGCTAGATCCCCTAGATTGTCGAAAAAGAAGTTGCCTATTCGAATCTTTCTCTTCGAAATAATGCGGGACAGGTTTATAAAAGGTGAAGTGTATTTTCTTCCTTTTCCTTGTCCATAGAACTACGACAGAAGTCTCTAGAGTGCCTACAAATGTTCTTGCTTGTACTGTGAATAGTTCTATAGGCTAGATCCCATAGATTGCCGCCCAGGTGAATCTTTATTCTTCTAGTTAATGCAGAAAGAGTGCATCTTTTACTCGTTCATACAACTTCGACATAAGTTTTAAGAGAGCAATTCTAACCTTCTTCAATGACACGTCAAAACACCAATCATAGCTCTCAACTGGTTTCGTTTTAGTGAGAGAAGTTCCCTAGAACGACACAAGTAAGGTGGTCAGTTAATCCTGAGTTGAGTTTAGCCCATTTTAGGTTAGTTTTTCAATTCAGTATTTCAAATGGAATTACTATCCATTTATCTATCTATCTATCTATGGCCCGAAGTAGAACCATAGATCGGGTTTTGAATTTCAGAGCAACACCAATCTAACCTTACTTAATGTGACCTAAAGTTATCTAACCTAGATCAATTAAATGTAATCTAACTTAGACCAAACCTTTGCCTAAACATTTTCAAGTCTTCAGTTTAACCTTAGCTTCTACTAATCTAATTTTAAATTTGGCAAACCTACATTTATCTTTGAGTTTTTTTCTAACCTAGTCTAATCGAATCAATTCTATTTAAAACTTATCTCATTTTTGCCTAACCTAAGTAAACATAACGTAGCTTTGACTTTGACTCTACTCAAACTTAACCTTAACTTAGCTTTAAGTTTAATCCTAAGAAAGACAAAACTAATCTAAATTCAACTCTATCTCTGCCTAATCTAAGTAAAACTAACATATTTCTGACTTTGACCTCAACGTAACCTAACAAATCTTTAACTTTAATGATAACTTTGACTAATCTAACTAATAACTTTAGCAAAAATAACTCAGCTCTAAATTTCACCTTAACCTGGATTAAACTAATCTAAATTTTGGCCTCAATCTAAGCTAATTCAACTTTAAGTTTAATGCTAACCTAGACTAATCTTAGTTATAACCTAACCTTACCCAATTCAGCTTTGACTCTAGCCTAGACTTATCTTGTCTAAATTTTCCTGTATCGTTGTCTAACCAAAGAAAACCTGATATAGCTTTGTATTTGGCCCCAACCTAACCTAAATCAAATTCAACTGATAACCTAGACCAAACCTAAGCAAACCTAACCCTGCGTTAACTTTGAATCTAACCTAGACTAATCTTGTCTTAATATACTTGTATTTTTTACTAACTTAAGAAATGCTTTAGCTAACATAGATTTGACTTTGGCCTCAATCTAACCTAATTCAACTTTAAGTTGAGTGCTAAACTAGACTAATCTATATAATAACCTTAGTAAACCTAACTCAACTTTAACTTTGACCTTAACAAACTAAACTAAAGTTACTTGTAGTTTTGTCCAACTTAAGGAGAAAAGTAAGTCTAACATAGGTTTGTCTTTGGCCTCAATCTAACCTAATTCAACGTTAACTGTAATGCTCACCTAGACTAAGCTAAATAATAACCCAAGCAATCCTAACTAAGCTTTAACTTTGACTCTAATCTAGACTAGTATTGTCTAAATTTCGCTGTATCGTTGCCTAACCAAAGCAAACCTAACAGAGCTGTGACTTTGGCCTCAATTTAACCTCATTTAACTTTAACTTTAATGCTTAACTAGACTAAGCTAAATAAACACCTAACCAACGCTAACATATATTTGACCTTTCACTAACCCGAACCTAGACTTATACAATTTGGCTATTCCTCGTAACTCTTGATTTTATCTCTCTTTGACTTAACTCAGCCTAATCGAATCTTCTAATCTTGAAAAACTCATTTCCAATATTACAAATCCATATATTTATATTTGAGATTTGAATCATTCATCTGTGGATATTCCAATTTCAATTGCTCACTTTTACTTTCAAAATGACAGTTTTTAACAGAACAGCTGTGGCTTAGTAATAAAAAGTTTCATCAGAATAAATGTCATAGCATTCCACAGTGCTGATTCCACGGTAAACCTGCAACCCGATGCACCGTCCGCCAAACAAACAACAGCAAACACAGTTGGTCCCTTTTGGGTGTTTGGTCGCCGCGGCGCTCTACCCAGCACCAACACCAACACCAGCAACAGCAGCCGTCGCCGGTGAAACAACTCGGCAGCGACGTCCACACACAGCCGCGCCGGCCAGTCGAGTTGGTGCTTGTGTTGGCGCTGGTGAGCGCCGTTGCCATCCACATCGCAGCGACTATTCAACAAATTTCATTTCATTTGAGTGCGAACGCTGGAACCGAGCGGACGCTGAACACGTAGACGCGCGCGTCTCTTCAACACGTTGTTCACAATACGCTTTCGCGTTTTCGAATCCAAATCGAAGCTGTTCAGTGTTTAATCGAATTTCACACTAAAGTGTGAAGCGCCGATCGAAAGTTAAATGTAAACGAGTAAATTTTGTGTTAGCAAATTTATTTTCGAATTTTCGCCTAATTGTTGTTGTTGTTGTTAATAATAGTTTTACTGTGCGCAAAATGTGAGTTTGTGTTCGAATGTGTTAATTAAGTAAATACGGTGAGCTCACAAGTTGCACTAAAATAATTCAATTCAAAAATAAATAAATATACTTGTATAAATAAATTATACACAAAAAATTAAAAAAAAGAAGAGTGATAATTGTTATTTTTCACCCACGGTGCAAGCAATTCGACCGTTATTGCATGAGCCGCAAATGAGCCATAAACAACATTGAAAGCTGATTGAAAAGAAATTTTGGCTTTTCATTTTTCTAAACAAACAAATCGAAATAAAAAAATATTGCTAACAAAGCGACACCAAAGCCAAGACGAAAGTTGTTGTTGCTTAAATGTTTGTTTGTGTATGTGTTTTTTGTGGCAATTAAAAGTAACTGTTGAAAAATTGCGCAGCCATTAACGAAAATACAAATAAATCATAACGAAAATATTTAATTAATAATAACAATAAATAAGAGTTGTGAGAAAGTTTCAATCAACAGCAAAAATTAAAATTAAAAAAATATTTTCAAATTAAAAATAAGTAAACAAAATCAAAAAAGGTAAAAATATAAAATTAATTGCAAAACAAAAATTTGCTTAGTTGAGCATTGGAGTGTTTCAGTCAGCTGAGCAGCAACAACCGTTTCAGCAACAACTACACACACACTCTTAACTTTTACTGTCGCGTTAATGCAATTTGGACGTTTTGGCATAACGAGCAGCAACATTTTTCAGGTATGTATCTGCGTCACATTTGCAATTTATGTACCGTAGCTGTTGACTTTTGGCCGCCAAACGGGCGCAATGCTTTTGTTCGTGGTGGCGAAACAGCTAAGCTCAGCTTAAGCGAACTTTTGCATTCTGCTGAGCGTTGGCGAAAAATTCTCAATCGCTCTGCCCTGCGGCCGCTCTTAGCGACAGTAAACTGAACTAAAAACAACAATAACACAAAAGAATAACAAAAACAATCATGTTGAAAACACTCTTGTGGCTTAAACGCGTTTTAAGCCAACCAACTGGCGAAACGACTTTCAACATCACTTTGGCATTTGTGCACAGCTCACACAAACACACACACAAGCATAAATATACATAGCTACATACATATATGAGCTCTCGCACATATGTGTAGTAATATTATTTATATTTATATATGTTTTGTATATTTGCGTTAATATTTACGGTTTTTGTTTAGTCTTCTGTGTTGTGGCCAAAGAAAAATGTGTTCTCTGTGTGTTGGCCATAAGTTTTGCTCAGTAGTTGGTAATGCAAAATGTGTTAGTACAGCACTTCTTGATAAGAGCGAAACGTGTGTGTTGAAAAATTCAAAATCAGGTTTTTCAAGCCACATTGATTCGATTCGATTGTTTAGATTTAGGCCATTCGACTACAAATATTCCAATTTTTTATGTTAACTTTTGCTTTCAAGATGTCAGTTGGTAACGTAACAATTGTGGTTTAGTCAATTTTCAGGTCAGGTTTTTCAAGCCACATTGATTCGATTCGATTCGATTTGATGTTCTGTTTAGATTTGGGCCATTCGACTACAAATATTCCAATTTTTTATGTTAACTTTTGTTTTCAAGATGACAGTTGGTAACGTAACAGTTGTGGTTTCGATACAGAACAAAATTGAAAAACTGTTTTTGATATTTGCGTTTTGTTTTATGAAATTTCGTTTGATGAAACAGCTTTAGAACAGTTTTAAAAACATTTGTATACTGAAGCGATTTAAAAAAAATTGATTTACCAGCTTACAAAACATGAGTTTGACTGCTCAATGAACAGTCACAGAACTAAATGGATTTCAATGAAAACAAAAGTATCTAACTCAAAGTTTAATGTGCTTCTCATCAAATAGTAATCGACTGAAATTACATTACAATATATTGTAAGTAAATTTCAATATAAAATTATATAAATAGAATTAAATAAATTAAATTAAAGCAAAAAAATTAAATGAATAAAACAAAATAATTAAAATAAAATAAAATAAAATAAAATAAAATAAATAAAATAAAATAAAATAAAATGAAACAATACATAAAAATATGAAATTAAATTAAATTGAATACAGTAAAATAAAATAAAATAGAATAAAATAAAATACAATAAAATAAAATAAAATAAAATAAAATAAAATAAAATAAAATAAAATACAATAAGTAAAATAATATAAAACAAAATAAAATAAAATGAAATAAAATAAAAAATAAAGAATAAGAATAAGAAGAAATAAAGAATTGAATTAAATAAATAAAATTAATTAAATTGTCTTTAGCCACATATCCTGAAAAATTGACCACAATGTACTGGCCAAACTGTATTCAATTGTGTCCCAGTTTCCATTAAGTTTCAACAGAGTTGCTTCCCAATTTCCATCAAGTGTCAGCCGAACTCTGTGGTTTTTCGGACTCATTTGTTGATAACGATTCACTCACAGCTGCCTTACAGCTCTCAGAAGATATTCCTAACAAAATAAAAAAATGTAAAATGTTTTTAAACATTTGCTCAGCAAACAAAAAAGGTAAAACAATAGCTATTTAATAGTTTATCGTAGTCAAAGAAACCTTCCTTTTTGAAATCACTTTTGAAAAACCTCACTTTTGGTCGCATTTTCTTGCCCGAATATACTATTAAAAAATTTGTTACATAAAAGGGTGCAATGATATTTCTCTGATTAAGGTGTTAATACCCAGATTATAAATTTGGATGGGTCATATATCAAAAAGCGTTTAACATAGACTTAATATCTGGCTAATACTGGCTGCCTGTGAGGCCAGGCATAGACCCTATTGGGCCCTTGGCAATACCAGTCGAAATTCCGTTTAGGTCTTATTAAAGTAATTAGTTATCTTTTAGGATGCTAGTCGGTTTTACAAACTTCTAGAAAGGTTTGACGCCTTGCTTTGGGGCCTGTTCGAGCCCTGCGAAAATCGGCGCTCCTAAGCATGTCAGACGAGTTCTAGAGATGGAGGGACAGTAGCACAATAGGTGTTCTAGGGTTTCTCTGCTGCCCATCTCCATGCATTTAGACCATACATTATCTTAATATTACATCTCATAAAAGGATTTATCAAAAAGTCTAGCATTAGTTAACATTTTCCTTAAAATTTTCACACCTATACAAAATATATCATTAGTGACTAACTTTACACTCACACCAGGTGTTGTCGCTCTCACGGTGGTATTGCAGTCTCCATCTGGGATTACTAACGGGTCCCTGGTTGAGCGACATCAACAGTGACATGTGCACAAAGTGCGTAGATCAGTGTGTGAGAAGAACTATGGAACATCTTCTCGTCTTTTGCACTCTCACTCTCAAGATTACGATTGGCTCAGTTAGGTACTCCGCTGATTGAGGGACTGGAAGGGCTGTTTAAAATAAAGGTCAGCGCCCTACTAAGGTTCTCTCTAATAGGCCGCTCGTATGTTTATAGATTGGCACGGTTACCATTAACGTTTAAAACGTTTATATGGAAATGTTAAGGACTCAAACATAAGTCTAAGGCCAGTCAGATTAAACTAGGTTAGGCTAGATTAGGTAGGGAAGGGTGTGTGCGGATGCCCAAATGGCCCATTGTGAATTCTTCCTTAAGTGGTTTTGGATCTCACCGACAGTCTCAATCCGAGGCAAACCAGTTCGACTCCTTGATAAAGGAGAGCATATCCAAGATTCGGATCCGTCAGATATTCTGTCCCCAGGTCAGTACGGAGTCGGTATTCCAGCAGAGGCGGACAGTGGCACAGCAAGTGTTCTATTGTTTCAACTTCTTCTTCTTTATCTCTGCCGTTTCTGTAGACATCACTGAACGAGAGGCGCCATTTGAAAGGCATAGATCCAATGGCACAGTGTCCAGTAATGACTCCAACGAGCTGCCTAATGGTGGTTCGACTCAGGCACAGTACAAATCGCGTGTTCTTCATAGACAAGGATTTCCATTGTGCCGGGCAGTTGCTGAAATCAGTAGTGCTGCGCCATGAGGACTCAATGTCTTTTTCAGCTTAACCTAACATAACCTAACTTGCACTCGCAATGCATGAAGCGTTAGTTCTCTAAATGGTTTTCGCGCTGTCCATCGATTGTAGGATTCATAATCACCACCGAAATACACCCAAACCGATTTAGTATCGATGAATTCAGCGAGTTGACATACTTTCGATAGATCTTCAAATATTTCTCTGATTAAGGGGTGGAAAAGCATAGGATGGGTTTGATTGATAGGGAAAGTTGCCGAATTTGCGGGAAGAGGAAGCTCTGGAGACATAAGAACGTGTCCTCTGCCTCTGCCCCGCCATCTTAAGACAACGCTTGGCAATCTTGGGGGTGCAAGAGTTCGCTGGACTAAAAGAAGTGACGCTAGGCCTGAAACGTTTGATGAAGTTTGGCAAAAGCACTCGTATTCTGAAGGATCACTACTAGAACTCATGAACAGATCTCTATCTGGCATCACTAAGGACACCCCAACAAGGGTCAATGTGTGGTCATTCGTGGCCAACCAGTTATACCTAACCTAAGGTCTGAAAATTGTAACACTTGTAAAGAAATTTTTTTCTTCATTGAAGAGTAAACATAATAAAATATATCGCTCACACGCAGATCCTTCACCAACCATATAACACATATTTGTGCTGCATACCTGCTACAAGGCATTTAACAATAGTTTTGTTTTCTTGCACTTGTGTTGCTTTATAAAGAAATTGCCATAATTTCTCATAGCAAAGGACCCTTTTGAATGCCTCATTCATTCACACACCGCTTCAAGGCTAAAGATCTGTGAACTCCGCAAACAGCGTGTAATGGCCACTACTTGTTTGCAATGCACTTTATTGCTTCCTGCAGTCGGTCTTTGTTCGTCGCGCACATGGTAAGCCTGGCTTTTTGCACGGACACACACACATTGACATACAATACTTCACTTCACTTCAGACGTGAACGTGCTTTGAATCATTTGAGCGCTGGGTACGTTTTCAACTTATGCTCAAACCCGCTGACGACTGACACTGAGTCTGAGTCATCGCAACAAGAACAACATCAACAATAACCAGCAGCCGCAATCTACCTGAACTTTGTTGGTTGGCGTTTTTGGCGTCTCTTTTCGTTTTCTTCATTAGCAATGCTTTGCGCTGAAAATAGTATTTTTTTATTTTTGATATTTTAATATTTTCTGCGGATCTACACCGATCTTGGGGCCAAATTGAATGTGTGAGAAAAACAAAATCATTTGAATGATTTTTTTTGCGCCTCGCATGTATCCTCTCACTGTCGATCTGGCGAATGATTTGCAAGCGTCACGCATGTTTTGTGCGTAAATAAATCATTATTTTTTTCAACGTTTTCAAGTTTATACTTTGACACAGGCGATCATTTTTCATTGTTTGTGCAGTGCTATGGGCTGCGAGTTCCGATTTAATTTATTTATGGCAGTGCAAAAAATAAGTATAAATAAAATAAATAAAATTAACATAGAATATGTTAAGAATCTTCTTTCAAAAAGTATACAACTGCTTTCTCGGTAGGGCATCACTCAAGTCCCGAAAACCGTTACTAAATGATATCTCCCATCTGCCCATCTCCGACCCTGCTCCATGCTCCACTTGTGGCTTCTTCGGCTTTTGATGGCTTTTATATTTTTGTCAGTGACCATCATAATTGTTTTTCAAATATAAGTTCCACATTTTTGTTTTTCGTGCGTGTGTTTATTTTTTATTTTGCTGCATCTTTTCGCTTTCTGACTTTATGAATCGATTCGTTCCGTTTTGCATGCATGAATTTTATTAATGTTAATTTTATTGTTTCCTATTCATTAGCAGTTGAAGGGAAATCTCTCACCTGTGTGTTGGCGTTGCTGTCGTTCGACACGCCAAGAGTCATGATGAGCGTACAGAACAGAGCTAAAATTCACTACGATTGTGATTACTCTCACTGTTTGTTAAGTGGTTGAATTGGAAACTGAATAACGGTACAAATGATTGGAAAAATTCCAAACAAAAAGAGTTAACGATTGTCGAGAGTAAAGCACTGAAGCATTATTCGATTAATCATTCGATTTATATACACGCACAAAAAAATATTGTTGAAAAAATTGTCTGAGGTGACACACAAATATTTAAATTATATGATATTTGTAAATTAAAAAAATAAAAAATTTGTTTGAGTTTGGTATTTTCAAAATGTTTGAATAAATATTTTTTTAAGTAAACTTTATTTAAAAAATTGTCTGAGCGCCCCTGAAAACTTATATAAAAAAGTAATTTGGAAATTTTTGGTTTTGTATTTCCAAGAAATTTTAATAAATGTTTCAAACTTTAAAAAAAAAAATAAAAATTGCAAAATACATTTCTAAAATACAAACATTTTTATTTTTGTTCAAGTTTGGTATATCCATAAATTTGAAATTAATTTTTTTAAAGCAAATTTTGTTTGAAAAGTTGTCTGAGCTTCTCTTAAAATTTTTAAAATACATTTAAAAAATAAAAGAATTCATTAAATTGCTCCAGTTTCCATTTTCGACAGTTTTTAGCTATCGTTTTGAACTAAAATTTATAAAAATAAGTTGTCTGAACGTTCCAAAACAATTTAAAACAAAAGAAATAAAATAAAATACAAGATTTTGCAACTTTTTTCAAGTTTTTTATATCCATGAATTTCAAATTATTATTTTTTAAACAACCTTGTTTAACAACTTGTCTGAGCTTCTCTAAAAAATGTTAAAATGAATTTCTAAAATTGAAGAATTCATAAATTTGTTCCGATTTTGCATTTCCAAAAGTTTTCAATAAGTGCTTTGCAGTAAACTTTGTTTAAAAAGTTGTCTGAGCTTCTCGAAATACTTTGTAAAATACATTTTTTAAATAAAAGAATTCATGAAAATGTTCAAGTTTTGCATTTCCCACAGTTTTCAATAAGTGTTTTGAAGTAAATTTTAATTAAAAAGTTGTCTGAACAGCTCAAAAAATTTTTTAAATATATTTTTAAATACAAGAATTTGTAAGTTTTTTTAAGTTTTGTATACCTATCAACGAATTTTAAATCAATTTTTTAAGCAAACTTTGCATAACAAGCTGTCTGAGCTTTTCTAAAAATTTTTAAAATATATTTCTAAAATAAAATAATTCATAAAATTATTTCAGTTTTGCTTTTCCAAGAAATTTCAATAAGTGTTTTGAAGTAAACTTTGTTTAAACAGTTGTCTGAGTGCACCCAAAAATGTTTAAAACAAATTTTAAAAATACAAGAATTAGTAAATTGTTTCTTCTGTTTTAAAAATTTGTAAAATTAAAAAAAAAGAAATCATAAAATTCCTCCAGTTTTGAATTTCAAACAGTTTTTAATTATTGTTTTGAACTAAACTAAAATTAAAAACTGTTTTGAAAGTTGAAAGCTGTTTCGAAAGTTGACAGAGCGCCCCAAAAAATTGTAAAATACATTTCTAATAAACAAAAATTTGTAAATGTTTTCAAGTTTTTTATATCCATGAATAAATAAAAAAAACTTTCTTGAATACGTTGTCTGAATTTCTCAAAAAACATTGTAAAATAAATTTGTCAAATAAAAGAAGTCATCAATTTGTTCCAGTTTAGTATTTCTAAAAGTTTTCAATTAGTGTGAGCTTCTCCAAAATTTGTTAAACACATTTCTGTTTAAAATAGAACAAATCATAAATTAGTTCCAGTTTTGCATTTCTAAGAATTTTTAATGAAATTTGTAAAGTAAACTTTATAGTTTATTGTTTTTGCGGCCAATTTTGTTTCTCAAAACACAGCGTGAAACTTGGCTTAACGCGTATCGTGATGACGAACAAACATAAATTCGTTTGAGTTTTGCATTTTTAAGAATTTTGAATGAAATTCTTGAAGTAAACTTCATAGTTTATTGTTTTTGAGGGCAATTTTTACTCAAATCACAGCGTGAAACTTGGCTAAATGGATGTCACGATGACGAACAGACATAAATTCGTTTCAGTTTTGAATTTTTAAGAATTTTCAATGAAATTTTTGAAGTAAACATTATAGTTGACTGTTTTCGAGGTCAAGTTTTTCCCAAGCCACAATAAGAAGAATAGCCAACAGACTGTACCTTTCTTCAGAGCTTCCAGCCTATTCAAATATATTCACTATAATCCAAATATTTGCTTTAACTGGACAGTGAAACTCGTTGCAATTTTTGCATCAATTTCGATACACAATTTGTGCAGAATGATTTTATTATGATCAATAATTGAATAATTGAATTGATTAGTAATTGAACATTTTGAATGCCTGCACTACTATTTAAAAATGTCAAGACAGCTTTCTGTCTTACAACGCTACAAACTTGAGCAACTCGAATTGAAACGCACTGCAAGTAGAAGAAAAAACGTAGAAAATTTGCAACACTGAGTCAATAACTCCGTCAAACTTACACAACTTTGCTTAATTATGTACATCTTAGGATCATCACTCGCTCGACCCCTGTTTACCCAAACTTTGCTATAGGGTCTTCGAACTGTGCACTTAACCAACCCGAACACACCCATTTCTGCCAGATTTCTGGTTGTTCATGTTTTTCTTGGCTAATACGTTCCACATTTGCAAAGGCCAAAACACCATTCGAAAACAATAACAAAAAACCGAAAATTGTATTTGTTTTTGTTTTTTTTTTCTTTTAAGCTTTGAGTGATTCGGCAAAAAGTTCAAATCCGGCTTTAATTGGCATTTTGAGTTATTCTCTGATCTTTTTGCTATTCACTGCTTCACTTGAAGGTTTGCGCTGACCATGTTGGCAGCATTGTTGTTGTTGCTTCTACAAAAATAGCTATTCGCGCAGCCTCTTTCGGGTTCTTGTTGTTCTTGCCACATGCATGAGGCTGCAACAAAAACTTTTTACGAATAAACTAAAAAAAAAGCGTATTGAAAACAACGCACAAAACAACAACAACTGATAGATACTCGTAGACGGAAGAGTTGTGAGCAGAAGGAGGCCAAACAATAAAGTTGTATGTACTTGAAGCTTCGGCGGCCCATAGACCTGACCTATGTAGCGCGCTGCAACTGTTGCTTGTAATGCTTTGTTGCGTTAGCCATATTGTTGTTGCTTTTCGTTTATGCTTATTGCATGCAGTGGACTTTTACTTCATTCGAACCTTTGCTGCTGGCCGCAAACGGCATGTTTCGGCATTCAAGTCAACGTGCTCGGTGCTCGTAAAATTTGCCAACTTCACGTTTGTCTGTCGGATTTGAGTTTCAGTTGCTTCCGTCGTCAATCTCGCTTTTTTCGTTGTACTTCTTTGTGCCTTGTTTTTGTTTTCTTAACGATTTTTGCTGTTGTTTTTGTTGTGTTGTTTTGCGGTTAATTTGGTCATTTTTGCAATTAAAGCCCATTTTTATGGCTTCGCTTCTATGAAAAATTAAGAGCAACACTAGATTTTATCTGTCATAATGACGTCTGTGCGGATTCTGTGCAATTTTGAAAAAATCATAAAAAAGCGAAAAAATGTATGGTTTTATTTTTAAATAATTATTCATAACTTAATATGTTTTTGTCTAACTAGTTGAAAATGCGGTTTCTATGTATTACGTTGCGCTTTGTGTATGTGTTGGTTTAGTTAATGGCTGGCGGCGTGAAAGTATTATGTGGGCCCATTAAAATATAAAATTGGCTCATTAACACTTTTGTTTGTTTATAACTTTGTTCATGAACGAAAGAACCAATGATGGATCATAGATGTTTACTCTCAATTGCTTTGAAAAGTTTTTAATAATATTTTTGGAACTTGCAGTCTAAAAGTGTAATTTAAGTAGTTTGTTTCTGGGTAAATTTTGATAGTGAAAAAAAGTACCCAAAAAGTGGAAAATTTAAACAATGTTTTTATAATAATTAAATATTTTTTAATCATTTTGTTTTACTTATAGTTTTCTCTTTTGCTGCTTTTACTTTAGTATCTTCTATCTTAATATATTAGTTTATTTGCCCGCCAGCTTCCAAAGTTCAACATTACTGTTGGAAGTTGGTGAGAATATTTTGCGTACAGAGCAATTCGTAGTCGATTAGATTAGATTAAGTATGGGAGTCGAGCAACAGCTGCCCGAGACACTGCGTCCAATAAGAACTATCATGTGGAATCCCCTATTCCTTATTGGAGGAATTCATCTCCCCCAATACTGTCCAGGAACTCCTTGATTTTTCTCAGATCGATTCCAGATAGTTCTTTCGTCTGAATCGGAATCAATTCGTAGTAGGAAGTAAGGTTTCATCGTAGAGGTTCTTACAGGATTCGTATCGCAAAAGATGTCTAATTTCTTAAGCAGCTACAGATAAATAAATAAATAAATAAATAAATCTAAAGAAGAAATACAGAATGAACATCCATATGGGAGACACTTTTTTCCATATCCAGATGTTTTAACCGACAAGATTGTGGGAGGAAGGGAGGGGACCTACAGTTTAATGCCGAGTCCGAATGGCGATCGGCAGTTTTTTTTTGACACTTGGATTTTTTGTGATTGCCTGTGAAGTGTGCACTTGTGCGATTCTTGCAATTCTCATTTGCTTCATGTGGATAGCGATAGAAGTAGATGAGTGTTTCACCAGCCCGAGCTAGGATTCGAACCTAGGGCCTCTGGTATGAGAAGTCAGCGTGCTACCCACTGGACTATCGAAGCCGGCTACTGAACTTCTAACTTTTATTTAGTTTCTTACAATTTTTGTTTCTGCTAGAGTTTGAAGAAGGAATCATTGAGTAGAAAGGAATGATTCTTAACCTTCTGAGCACCTGTGCTGTGTTTTACAGAAGAAATAAGATACATTTGGAGCAAGCGTACCAGTTGAAAAGATGGCTTGTGAAGGTAAAGCATGAAAGAAGAACCACATTTATTCTAGGAAAAAGAAAGTCGAAAGTTATTATGAGCTGAACCAGAAAAATTTTAGAATTTTTACGCATCCAGCATACGAAAATGTCAAGAGTTGGGATCCTGGTATTTTCGAGTGAAAGTATCTATATATATTGCAGTTTCTTGCTATATTAGTCAATTGCATCTTGGCTCTACTTTAGTCAACATGTCCAGCCCGCAATTTAATACTGAACATTTACTTGTCTGATAAGACGAAGTCTAGACTAAGCATTGCACGGGAAAGCAAAGCGAGCGTAGCGACGGCTTATAATGTTATAAACAACTACAACGCGGGAAACTCCATCTAGAGAGCCGAAGAATCAGGCAGAAAAACGGGTCCAAGTAACCCAGAAGTGCTGAAAAGGGTTGTTAGCACATATCGGAATATCCCCACGACTCGATATGTAGCAGCTGCAGCAGGCACATCGCAATCAACTGTGATGCGATATAAGCGAAGTCAAGGATTAGGGACCTACAAACAGCAGAAAGTGCCTGACAGGTCGGAAGCAAAAGAAAAACTAGCGAAGACGTGGGCTCGAAAACTTCTCGATGATGAAACCTACCGTAAGGAGGACTTCAAGCAGTTGCCTGGGAATGCCTATTTCACTACAAAGAATAAGAATGGAACACATAGAAAATACTCTGAAGTGAAATACACCAAATTTCCAAAACGCTTCATGGTTTTTCAAGCTATTTGCACCTGCGGTCTACGGAACAAGGCGTTCATTACGACAGGAACAATTAACTCTAGAATTTATATAGAAGAATGCCTGCAAAAACGCCTTCTACCATTTATTGAACAGCACAAAGGAACAGTTTTATTTTGGGCAGACCTAGCGACAAGCCACCACACCAGGTCAACTATGGAATGGTATGAAGAAAATGGTGTCACGGTGGTCCCAAAGAGGTAAATCCTCCCAACCGCCCGGAACTTCGGCCTATTGAAAGATATTGGGCTATAATGAAGCAAACCCTAAGAAATACAAAAAAGTTTGCAAAAATGATGTACAGTTCCGAAATCGATGGAAGCAAGCCTGTGCAGTAGTCACCGAACGTACTGCCCGGGCTCTAACTAAAAACGTTTAGAAAAATATCAAACAAATTTTGCGACCGCTAATTATATTTCATTAAATTTTTTTGTGAATTAGAGTTTAAGAAATGTATAATAAACTGCAGTTTATATTAGTAAAATCAGACGATTACTTTTCTTTAATGTGTCTTTAAAAATTCTAAAATTTATCTGGTTCACCTCATACTACACTTCCAAGCAAAAAAGTTCAAATTAATAAATCAGATAAAAGACGTCGTAGAGCTAGCAAAATTTGCACTTTGAAAGTGTGAAAGTAGAACAAGGAAAGGAAAATAAAAAAGGAGCACTTTTGAGACAAAATTTTGGTCGTTTCTGTACTAAAAAAAGGCAAACTAAAAACAGATGTTTAACTAAATATATAAATTCGAGTTATTATTATTAGAAATACTTATTATTAGAAAAATTATAACACAATTGTTATTTTACATAAAAAGTAGCATCAGCAACCATCGAAATCAGATAATCACTTTTATACAAATTTGATTAACTTTGTTTTAATTGATTCATACTCTATTCAGTTCCTAAAGACACATTGCGTCTTTATGGGTTAAACTTGTGACCAAAAAAAAATACAAAAAAATCAATCTTCCCAACCAAATAGACAAATAGTGAAACGACTCAAAGGCTACGCCACAGACTCTCAAATCTATTTTGCTCGTCCAACTTTAAGTGGAGCACACCAAAGCGGTGAAAATAAGAATAATAAAGGAAACATTTTTACAAAACAAATACAACGCGCGTAATTTCATGTCAAAACTTTGCCTTTTGTTAATTCAATTAAATTCAATCAGTGTAAGTGTTACTTGAGCGCCCCAGTGGCGGTCCGGGCAGTCCAGTACAACAAACCAGCTAAATTGAGTTCACTGCAAAGGAAAATGAAAAGAAAAAGAAACAACAACAACAACAACATAGAAATGCTTCTTTTTTTTTTGTATTTCAATTGAGATGTTTTGTGCGGTGATTTGATTTGCAGCATTTGCGACATTAGAGACAATTTTGTTGTTGTTGTTGTTTTTGCATCTATTTTGGTTTGCTGCGAATGTGATGAAGTAATTTGATTTATCTGCTTGTGAAGAAGATTAATTGAAGATTAAGCAACAATTTGGGGAGTTGTCGCCGTGGCCGCCTTCTCGCACCCTGTGTCGCTGCCCAACGAAAGCATCACATGACATTAGCACTTAATGAAGTCTCGCTATTATCTGATGGGTTTTTGTGGCTTTGCAAATGTCGAGTTGGCATTATTCAGCATTGTTGTTGTTGTTGTTATTGCTGTGTTGGTTTTCATGCAATATTTCGTTGCAATTGTTGCGATTCGTTTGTTGTGCTTCATCGTGTGGCTTTTGTTGTTGTTGTTGTTGTGCTTGATGTTGCTAATTGAATTGGCATTTGGGTTTGGGTTGTGTTGTTGAGCAGTGTTTGGAATAGTTTTGCAAGCATTTCAATTGAATGCATTCGCACTACACAGCTTCATACACACACACACACACACACCAATATGTATGTCATTCATAATTGACATTTGCTGTGCTGGTTAATTGATGTGTCAAAAACATTGAGTACACCACTGGCCGACAAACATTTGTTTCATTCATTTAGAACATTTAGAATTCACCTTGACCCTGTATGGGTGTTCAGCATTGATGGCATTTCCATTAATTTTGTTGTGCGCTGCACTTTAGACGACGTCTACAGTTTCCTTGCAGGAAGTCATCAATTCCAGTTTTTATGTTTGTTTTTTTACGAGCATTAATAGCTTTTCTTTCAGAGTTGCTATTAACCTCTTCAACTCCAATTAACGTTCCTCGGCTTCTTTGGCTACTTAAGTAGCCCAATGTGACATACCGAATGCTATTCTACATATCTGATTTTCTTCACATATCATTAGCGGCATTCATTTGCCTGATTTTTCAACTCTGCTTTGCACTAATTTGCTTGAGGTCACTGGTCAATGGTTATCACAGTTTTAGGTGTTTTGCATAAATTCTTTCCATAACTTTTTTGTTTATGATATTTTTCAGTAGTCCAAGATTTTTCTTCTTTGCTTTGTGGTCTTACAGCTGCTGAAATTGCTTTTTTATGAAGTTTTTAAACTCGAAATTTATGAGGCAATACAGTGTTGTTATGTTTTAAAGCCGAAGAAGGAATTTAAATATTATTCCAACTACTTGTGTTATTCATACAGTAAAGACCTTTAAATAAAGAGGATTTACTTGAAGGTAGTAAAATTTCGAAGCCCTATTTCTTACATGAACAAAATTTGTAAAGTTTTTTTGGATCAGTTTGGCCGTTTCGTATCTTATTCGGCTCGTTATGAAACGCTGTGGTTGGACCTTAAGCATTTTTGATGAGTACTTCGAAATAGTACAACAACACTTTATATTTTATTATGAAGACAGAATTTCTTTTAATAAAATTATAGACTTAGTGACTTATTGAAAATTGCTGAAGAAAATTAGATTTGTTTGTGTCAGTAGTAACAGCTAAACTGTCCTCTTGGTCTTTGCCAGTCTTCTAGACACTTTCAGCCACATCGGATACTGCAAAGGATACTGTTTGGGACAAAGCCTGGACTTGGTCCCAAGCCATAATCATTTCATTGCATATCCAAACCTAAGAATATCAAAAGACATTTGATGCTACTGACCGACTTACTGAAAGCCACTAAAGAAAATTAGATATGTTTACATCAGTAAAGCTGTGCTAATGGTCCTACCCAGATTTCTAGACCCCTTCAGCAACATTGGATTCAATATCAAAATATCAGAAAATATTTATTGCTAACAGTAGCAGTGCAGCAGGTCCTTTTATGGTTTGATTAGGTTGGACTCTGATGGGCTGGATTTGTTGAACCTATGTTTATTTTTCCTCTAACCATCAAAGCCACAGCAAGCACGTAAAGTTATCTCAAATTTTTAAACAACTATTGACGGTATAAGAAATCCTACAAATATTCTAAATTTATGCATTTCTGTGTTAGAATAAAAGAAACAGATAAAAATAGTGTTTAGTCAGCTAATTTGGATCTCCTTCCTACAAGATATTGTCAAAGTGATCGCTCAGATAGTCATCGACAGTTTTTATTCCACACTTTTCATCAGATCAGGTTTATAACTTTAAAGTGTAGTCAAGAGAAATCCATTCTATTTTCAACAGATGGATTTAAAAATCTGTCTCTTGTATTGTAGAAGTGCTATCGGGTTGCACTTGATGGCATTGGGAAGATAAGATTTCGTACTAAAAAAACTTTTCAGACAGTTTTGTGATTGCTTGACTCAGTTTTGTTTGAGTGGGAAAAAGAAAATATGCCAAATTTTAAAGTTTTCTTCAATAAAGATGAAACAATTGCAGTGAGTCGGCTTAATGATTGCCAACTCAGGATAGACGGTCAGGAAAGTTCTACTATAAGTTTCTCACCTATGGCCAAACTCTTAATTCGGCCAATAGAAGGGTAATTGTGTTCGCCGGAAACTGCGGGAGGTTGGTTGACAGGTTCTTAGGAGAGAAAATATGTTCCATCAGGACAGCACAAGGTCACACACATCGATAATGACCCGTCAAAAGTTCCGGAACCTTGGTTGGGAGCTTCGTTTTTCTTTGGTTGAAAGAACATTCTGCTTCTGTTTATGGCAAATGATTTTTCTGGTGAAAAATGTACTTTAAGAGAAGCTTGTGAAAATTGCATAGTGCATAGTTGATCCAAATCAGATCATTCTAACTTTGTTAAATAAAGCTTTCAATTTCATGCAAAAATATTGGATTTCTTTTTACTATATCTTGTATTTATTATTTAAGAAGTAAGTCATCTACTGGGAGACACACTTTGACTATACATATACCCATACCACAAAATATATAGACTATAGATTCTTCTTCAAAAAAATCGTCATTAGCTTAATTGCAGACACTTTTGGATTTGAGCTAACTTTAGAAACCATATTTATTGATAACTATTCAGAAGTTCCATTATATTTTGAAAAAACACTATTTCCAATTTAACATTCCAAACAGCATCTGATCAAGTTTAAAGAAAAAGAGAGAGAGCAAGAAAGAGACACCATCTCAAAATCAGTGTTACAAAGAACAGCAGATTGTTTTTTTAAGCCCAAATTCAGCTGTTTTTAATCACTAAAACTGCAGTGATTGCCTAATGCTGACCACAATCGACTTGCTTGATTTTTAAACAAATTCAACTGTTGTTTGATTTTTTCCTTTCCTTCCTCTTCTCTTCACAGCAACTTAACAATGCACTCATTTCCAGCTGACAATGCAGTGTAGTTTATAATTTACATTCCATTTTTGATTACATGAATTTGCATATTTTCGAAAGTTGAAATACAACAACACCACCCACTGTTATAAACAGCTGTCGATAAACGCCCACTTAAAAATTACTCATACCGATTGTTTTAAAAAATAACCCAAGCAGACATTAAACCCATTCAAATTGCAATCAATCAAAAAATAAACAAACAAGTATTGAACACAACGCTCCACGGTTAAAGGATCAACGTACGAACGCACTCATCAGGGAGTGAGTGCAACAGTTGCCGTTACAGCTGTTACACCCACACACTCTTACACACTCCCACACCAAAATAAAAATTGCCAATTTAGTTGCTGCATGCAACTGAATCGATTACTGTGACGTTGATGATTTTCTTGTGATTATTAGTTGACAACTAACACAACGGTTGAGCGCACACATGGCCAAATAATGCGCGCAACAACAATGAAAAGTGGTAATTTCAATTAGCTTCAAAGGCACCCACAACAATAACCGACCAATAATTATCAAGTCGGTGGCTATATGCAATAAGTGCGAACTACTGTCATGAGGCATTGTTGCACAAATGTGAGTTATTTCGATTGTCATTGAACATTTTCTATTGGCCAAGTCTTTGAAATTTTGATCAGCTTAGCAAATTTGTCGATTACAGTCCAAGTGTGTCGTTATATGTATATCGGCATTTTTGTTGCTTGCACCCAGTGGGAAAATGATGGTTTCATGATTTTTGAAGAATTCAATTCAAAGTGTGTACGAAATTAATTTTTAAACTCTTTTTCAGTTTTTACTTATTTCTGGCTTTTAAGTTGATTTCTGAGCTTTGATGTATTCACAGACCTAAAGTAGAATTTTATGACAAATATTTTCGTAGTAAATTTTTTTCTTCAAAATCCTGTTTCAAGGGACATTTTTGGGCATTTTAGGAAAAAATGGTCAAATTGACCCATACAAATAGGAGCTAGAGGGTCAAAGTGTTCCACAAAAATGTTCGTCTTAGTATTTTACAATAAATTGCTAAACACATTATATACCTAAAATGTGAGGTTACATGGTTTGCGTATGCCGATTTACTATAAAAATGTGCAAAAAGGTCAAACTTTGACTCCCGCTAAAAAAAATTCAGACATAAACTTCCAAAACGCCAGTACAAGTATATTTGTTGTTGTCTCTTTTTACCAGTATCCGTTTTCAGAACCTTGTTATTTTGTAAAAAATTGTATTTAATCGTTTAGTGTTATGAAACTGCTTACTCTGGCGAATATTTTTTTCATAACGCAGTCAACAGTGTAATGATCAATTGGCTCTCAAGTCCTCATAGAAGAAAATCGACCATGAAATCCATGAGAAAACCTTACCACAACTGAATAAAATAAATCAAAAATGACATTTTTAAATCACGAATTCAAATTCCGTATCGTACGCGTAATCTTTTCTCACTGGGTTGTCGCTTGGCTGCTGTGCCACAGCCTCTGACGCCTCAAGCTTCAGTTGGCAAGTTGCCAATCAGTTTAAAAAATCAATAAAAAACAACACAGGTAAAATAAAAAAACCTTAAACTGCCGCTTTGCGAGTTCATGATCGCCTTCGCTGCGTTTTTGCATATGGCGTGAGTCACTCAGTCGATTTTGTTGCTGTTGTTGTCAGTTGTCGTCATTAGCATAACTTGTTAAAGTGAAAGACTGAAAGATGCAGAAATTGATCTGTGACACTTTGGCAATTTTTTATTTTATGGCCGCATTTTACTTGAACGGTGTTTCAAGTGTTTGATGAAGTTTTCAATGTTGGAATATGCGTGGAATGTTGCGGGTGTGGGTTTTTTGTAGAGAAGAAATATCGAAACTATTTAATGTTTGTCTTAAGTGAGATATACTGGAAGTTTATTTATTAAGGCAGAGGGAGAAAATCATTGAAATTTCAGGAGCACCAAAGTAAGGCAAACTCTACAGTCAAAGTTCTTATTTGAAACTCTTGCTTGGGTAGAATTGCCAACGTCATTGTGAGACCTTTTGAATGTCCTCAAACATTGATCAAACATGACGATTTATTTTGAGATTGACTTTGTATTGCTTTTGTCATCGGGAGACCTTTCCAATTTCTTAAATCAATCATCAAACATGGCAAATGGCTGGACATTCAAATTTCTTCATAATGCTTTCATATTCATATTTCTTCGAGGGTTTTTTTTACAATTTGCTCAACCAATGATGAAACATGTTCACCTCCTCCACGATCAATTTAAATTACTCTAAATTTTTCTTTTAAGATTTTTAAATAAATTTTTTCTTGAAACTTCTCCTCGAGTTACTTGAATTGATTTGCCATTGAAGCATCTTTAAAATTAACTCATCCAATGGTCAAATATAACGACTCCTCTTTCAAACCATTTCAGAATCCTTTCATAACCTACTTTGAAATCATGTTGCCGATTATAGGGCACCGAAATATTTGCAAAATGCTTCTTATCAGATCACATTTATTTTATGCTTCAGTGCATTTTCGCAAAAAAACAACAACAGTCACACACTGTGAGCATAGGAAGTCTATTTGAAAACATGTGGCAGCGAAATATTGGCAGTAAAACTATCCCCCTTCTTATAATTTGCCATCAGTTTATGTGTCTGTATATCGACAAATGTACATACAAAGCGAAAGAAACATCGACCATAAAAAACGTTGCTAGCTCTCGGTTTGTTTATAAGAATTTTACTTTTTGTTTACATTCACCAAAAGTGGCCAATTTGGTGGCGGCAGTGGTGCAGGTGTTACGAGCAACACAGGGTGTTGCAGGAATACAACAAAAATGTAGCATAAAGTTTTAAGTGTGAATTTACAATGCTGTGCTTTTTTTACAATTTCTTCTAATTAAGCTATAACATTTTATTCTTCTGCTTTACTTAAACATATAATTGTTAAACATACTTATAATTGTTGTTAATTGACAGATTGACTGACTGATTGATTAACTGATTGACTGAAGCTACAAACATGAAATTTTAACTATAGGTCCATTTTAGAAAATGAACTTTCGCTAAGGCGGCATTTTTTTAAATTCGGGATCTAAAGGGGCAAAACATGGGTTTAGGGATTGTATGAAGAAATTATATTTAATTTCAATTACATTTAATTAAAAATAATTCGACACGTATTTTTAATTTTTTTCAAAAATCAAAATTAAGCGGAGTCAACAACGGTTTAGGGTTAGTATACGCGAAGAGTATGAAAAAAAATTGTAGGGCAGGTGTTTTAATTTTTTTTAAATTCAAAATCTAACGGGGTCAACAATGGGTTAAAATTTGTATGGAAGAACATGATCTATTAAGAGGTTTTTTGGACTTCAAAATTTGTCAAAATACTTCAGAAAAGAAATAATTCGACACGTATTTCTTATTTTTTTTAAATCAAAATCTAACGCGGTCAACCAAGGGTTAAAAGTTTGTATGGAGGAACATGATTTAATGGGTTTCTCGACTTCAAGCTCAGGGAAAATGCCTCAAATAATAAATAGACCAGATAACTAAAAGGAAATACTTAAAAAAATAGCTGAAATTTCCTCCAAAAAATTTAAAAAATCTCCTAAATTTTTTTAAAACTAATTTTTGTCTCATAAAAAATAAAAACATATTTAGTTTTTTTTAATGCAGATTTTTTATTCATTCAGATTCATCTTTACAACAACTTAACACAAACAAAACTTTTGTAAACTCCCTTCATTCATTGCATAAATTATACACTTTAAAGCATAGAATTTAATTAAAATAAATGAGACCCTTTAGCATTCAATATTCAAGGCTCCAGTGTCACTTTTGATGTCAAATGTATCGAAATCAAAATCTCCCAAACTCTCTCCGAACCTCCGAATTCATGCTCCTAAAAATTCTCCTAAAAGGCCAAAAATCTCCTAAATCTAGGAGGATATCTTCTGGTCTGGCAACACTGAAATAGACCGATGTGTTTTTTATTTTCGTGAAAATCAAAATCTGATGGGGTCAACGATGGGTTAGGAGTTTGTATGGGAAAACTTAAATTAATAGGTCTATTGACTTCAAATATGGTGAATGCATTCCAAAGAATAAATAATAAGGCAATAATTTTTTCAACAAAGGTTTAAGTGAAATTACTTTTTTTGGGCTCATTAACTTCAAACTTGCGTGCAAAGCCATCGAGCCCTGTTAGATTTTCATAAAAATGTGACGGGGTCAACAAAAGGTTAGGAGAAGCTTGATTTTTTGGGTTCATTGACTTTAGACTTGGAGAAAGTATTCAAAATCAGACGAGTCGATGAGAAGTCGAGAAGTTGAAGATCAACATTAGACGAGGTAAAGCTGTGTTAGAAGTTTATAAGAATAAAAAACCTTAAGATTAGATAAAATCTTAAAGTGAGTCAAGATTATTTCAATTAATGAACTTACAGGAACCTCAACCAATATAACAATAGTAATTTTTTTATAAAACTAATATATCTTAGAATATTTTGTAATACTTGTCTTTACAAACTCATAACATTTTTGAAAAATGGGCGCCTTTCAGGGCCTTTTTTAGGACTTTATCCACTCTAGAAGTGCAAAAAAATCCACTCATCACCTGGGAAATTGTTATTTTCTCGGTTGTAATAAATTTTTGTTGCATAGTGTATGTGTGCTTTGTTGTACAACGTGTAAAGGAATGTGAAATTACTTTAATGTTGATTTGCCGCCAACATACGAGTACATAAAGTTGTTAAATATGATTTTTATGTTTATTTATTGAGCAAAAATGTGTGTGCTGTCTGTTATTTTTTATCTTCGAAATGGGTATTCCAACAATTCGTTTCTCGGTACGCTGTGCACGTCTCATATAAGCATTCAAAAACGTTCCTGCCCCCTCGAGTCCATACAGCTCTCACCTGAATGTTCCTCAAGGCGCTGTAAAAGCTTGAATAAAGCATTCCACTGCCAGTCAGCGGCAAATAAAAACCATATATTGCAACGCTAAGCTGCATACTTAATTGAACGATTCCCGCCATTTCAGTAATTTGCATTTTCTCTTTGCAATTTGCATAGTTTTTGTGCATTTATATATTCCATTTAATTTGCTGCTTTTGTGTAGAAATTAATTATAAATTGTTAAAATTATAAACACAATGAACATTACTGATCGTGGCTGCTACGAAACATACTGCGCATTTATATGTGTACATATGTATTATATATATATATGTAATATATATGTGCATTCACAAATTTCTACATATAGAAATGTATTCTATATATTCCCATATAGTCAGGTAGCGCGTTCTACGTTCGAGAATGTTTCCAGTTTGCACGACTTGCTGATTGCCAATTCAATACTTGTTTGAAATTATGCAATGTTTTTATAGTGTTTCTGACACGATCTCCAGACAGTTTCAAAGATAAATGACTATTAATTCCTGGAAAAATATGTATTTGCATTTCTTTCAAGTCTAGCAACACTTTGTGCCAATGCTGAATAACTTTGTGGTTTGCTCATTAATCTTTGGCCATAAAAAATGTCGCCGTGTAGACATTCGGTGTTAGAGCATTAATCAAAAAAGGTTATGAAATGGCCGCTCAACTGATTGTTGTTTGGACAGTGGGCATACACATTTTGTATAAGAATGGGAATTTAGTTTTTTTCCATTTATGCCAAAGCTATAGTTGCATGTCGTAAGGTAATTCGAAGTGTTGAAGAAGGAATTAGGAGTTTTTAGAACTAAAGAACTGAAAGTTTGAAGAAGTGAAATGTATCTTCTGCAAGGTCTAATTAAGAGCTTGAAGTCTCCGTTGGATTCCTGTACAAGAAATGCCAAAGAATGAAGATTAAATCGTTCATTAATCATGCTTTGAACATCAAAGTTCAAAAATCCCAAACATCCCCCTGTTCCTAATTTTAGAGATCTCTATATTGTTCTACTTATATCACATTATTTCTAGACCTCTAACCGTGAAGGTTGTCCTGTAATAAACTCGAAAATAGCAACTTAGTGCATCTTCCTCGACACTGTTGAGTTTTCCACTCAAGCTCATGGAGATACATTGCCCAGAAAATCATGAGCGTCGCACTGGGATCGAGTGCTTTCTACAGTTTACATTCCACAGTTCTACAGTTTACATTTCTACGTTTTAGCCGTTTCGGTTTGAATAGAAGAAAGAGTTTGTTGGTAGAACAACGGTTTAGTTTTAAGGGATCAGGGAGATTGTTAATAGAGAAACAAGAGGCCCAGTGACTCGTCCTGTCCTCTATTTAGTGCTCTCGACATTGTCGTTTGGGGAAGAAAGTGTGCTGCTCTTTATGTGTCACACGAAAGGGACTCCGAGTCTATGGGTCTTCATTCCTTGTTAATCTTATTGACCTGTGAACCAGATCTTTGAAGAGGATCACTTTATGTATCACCCGAAAGAGATTCCGTATCGCTGGCCTCCATTCCTGGTTACTCTTATTTACATGTCAACCAGATCCACGAAAAGAGACTCTGTATCACTGCGTCTCCATTCCTGTTTAGTCTTATTGACTTGTCAACCAGATCCTTGAAGAGAATCACTTTACGTGTCTTTTCTTTCTTTGAATAAAAGAAAGACTTTGTTGGTAGAACGAACTTAAATGTATGTGCTCCCTCGTTTTAGCGGTTGAGTTTTAAGGAATCAGGGAGATTGTTAATAGAGAGACAAGAGGTCCAGAGAATTCGTCAAGTCCTCTATTGAGTACAGTTGTCGGTTGGGAAGAAAATGTGCTGTTCTTTATATGTCACACGAAAGAGACTCCGTATCTCTGGTCTCCATTCCTGGTTACTCTTGTCAAGATCTACGAAAAGAGACTCTGTATCTCTGGGTCTCCATTCCTGTTTAGTCTTATTGACTTGTCAACCTTGAAGAGAATCACTTTACGTGTCGTTTCTTTCTTTGAATAAAAGAAAGAGTTTGGTGGTAGAACGAACTTAAATTTATGTGCTCCCTCGTTTTAGCGGTTTGGTTTTAAGGGATCAGGGAGATTGTTAATAGAGAGACAAGAGGTCCAGAGAATTCGTAAAGTCCTCTATTGAGTAAAGTAGTCGGTTGGGAAGAAAATGTGCTGTTCTTTATATGTCACACGAAAGAGACTCCGTATCTTTGGGTCTCCTTGTCTTCCTTGTTAAACTTATCGACCTGTCAACCAGATTTTGAAGAGAATCACTTTATGCTTCACACGAAAGAGATTCCGTATCTATGGGTCTCCTTGTCTTCCTTGTTAAACTTATCGATCTGTCAAGCAGATTTTGAAGAGAATCACGTTAAGTATCACACGAAAGGGATTCTTTGGATCTCCATTTCTTCAATTTCTAATCTTACTGACTTGCCACCCAGATCTTTGAAGAGGACACACTCAGGGAAATTCTGCAACATTTGCCTTTATCAAATAACAAAATTATTAAAGTTTTGAGACATTACATAACATGAACATTTAAAAGATTCTTAATTCTCTTGAACATATTTTAATTTATTTTTCACACTTTCAACTAAATAATTAAATTCATTTAAATTTTATGTAATTACTTCTAATTCGAATTTGATTTTTATTCATTTTTGATAACTTTTTTTTAAACCCAAACCTTCTTTTATCTGTAGCCACAGTAGAGATTTCTACGATCCAAAGAGCTTTTCGCTACCACTCCACCTACAGGCACTAACAGACATATAAACATACTTATACATATTTATGTATGTTTTTTTTTTGTTAATTTCATAATGAAATCACAAATTTTGCTATAAAACAATTTTTGTTTATATCGTTTTTTTTTTACTGACTATGTAGTTTTTGCAATCTGACATGTTCGGGCAATATTTTGCAGCGAACCACATTTTAATTATAAACATGAAAGAAAACCAAAACTGAATGCACAAAAAGCAAAAATGTGTGTGTAATAAACCGAATGAAAACAAGCAACTGAGCAGAAATAAAAGCGACAAAGTCTGAATATCAAAAACCACAACAACAAAACTGGAGTGCTTAGGGGCGATTGTGTGGTTTTCCACGCTCGGCAGTGCAAAGGCTATAAGCCGAAGCTGAACGCTAAAAGCTGAGTGTGACGAGTTGCCATGCCATGACATGCGATGTGTTGATGAGTTAACAATGCGAATGGTTAGGAAAAATAACAAATTTCAATAGTTTGTGTTGAGCGCGTTGTATGCCGTCGAACTCTGGCTTAGATGTTGGCCAGGTTATGAGTCATCGTGCGCTCTTTGGGCATTCAATGCGGCGGCGGCGGTTGCGGTTGCGACTGAAATGCGCATGCGCGCAGATTACGTGAATATCATAGAGGCGCAAAAACCGCAACAAACATACTTACACGCACACACACATACATATTTCATTATGTGGAGAAAACTCCACAGACAACATCATTAACATAGAAATATTATCAAATTGAAAATAACGTAATTTTAATGCCAACCGTAGCGCGCTGGTGGTCGTTGTGTCGTGCCGAGTTATGCAAACGTCGAGTAAAAACGAAATAAAATTACACTTGCAGCAAAATCAAAGCAGCACAAAAAGTAAAAGTCATGTGTGATGGCAACACTGCCTTGGAGAAACGGCTAACAAGCGCTGCAGCAGACAGCAGATGGCAGCGACTGCAGTCAGCAGCCGATCAGTAGCGTCTTCGCCGTCAGCTTCTTCTGCATTTGCTCAACAACAGCGCCAACAGCCGAAAGATAAACGTTCCGTGCGTCACCTTGACGGTTTTACGTGCATGCCGTGCATGTTTGTCTGCCGAACAGTCTGTCCGTCTGTGCATTTGTCTGTCGGTTTAAGCTGCAAGATGCCATTGGCGTCACTTTTACTTTCTGTATTGGAATTTCCATTGCTGAGCTTTGTGTCGCCGGCCCATTGTCATCCAGCTGCAACTAGAAACCAGCTGGTCGCGCTCGGTTTTTCGTAGATTCGAAACAATTTCGTCGACGCTTTGTTAACGCATTGCACTCTAAGCGCCAATATGCGAGTAATGTGATTGTAATTTGATGCCAACGGGCGTGGGAAGATTTCCAGCCGCCGGCCCAGAGTGGGAGGGCACGGTTTTAAACGCTGGCAACCTGGTTGATTGCATTGCCGGCGCTGCAATTAGCGTCGGTTGGGTGGAGAGAAGAGGATCTTGAGAATTTGTTGTGTGGTGTAATGTGTAAGTGTGTGGTTAGATGATTTTCATTATTATGTAAATGATGTAATTATGTTCAGACACCTCAGAGGTGATGAGTGGAAAAAGTGTTTGCTTAACACCCTAGTTTTGCAATTTTTGTTTTAATGAAAACGAAAAATGATGGTAAATAGTTTCCATATTTAAACAATGGAACTTTGTATGTCCTAAAAAAAAATAACGGGAAAACTAGTTTTTTCTTTCGGTGGCTGTCCTCTCAGCTGGAAATGGCAAACCTCTGAGAGTAAAAATTGCTTATGAAAAAAGCTCCCAACCTGCGGTTCGGAACCGGCATAAAACTGTAGGTCCCTCCACCCGCGTACAAATTCACACGCACAACACGGGTGCTTGCGGGAAGCTAGGCCTTAGTCTGGCGTAAGCGGGCTGTCGTGCCAGTCAATTATAAATTAATAAAAAAAAAAATTATTAAAATTACTTTGTATGTCCCAGGAAACAATTTCAAGTACCAGAGAAGTGTGCTTGCTATAGAAAACTTGGTAAAGTTTCATAATAAATTGCCTAATATTTAAAAATATATGAATATTAAAAACCTTTTGTAAGTTTAAATGATTTGAAATCTTTTTGAAAACCATTAAACCTACATTTAAACATTTTAAGGTCCTTCAAACGAAAGCAACCTCAGCCGAAACACTTTCGCTACCAGCTCCAAATTGAGCATTTCAGTATAAAAGTTTCAGGAAGTCTAACAGAGCGCTTTAACCATTTGAAACCGGACACTGTGTATATTTGTAAAGGAAATCATTTCAACTAGTTTTTGCATTGAAACGGATATCCAAATCACGCGCTTTCCAACCAAACTAGTAAACATTGATAAGTCAACCTCGAAACCAGTTCTGAGTGATTTTTGCATTTACAGACCAAAAATATCAATTAAAAAAATTGTACAAAAACTGGTTTCAAATACGTCTCAAATTAAAGGCATTGCCAATTTGACAACTTTCAATAACACAAATAACTATACAGCCAATATCAACAACAACAACTAGGCTACGATTTGCAGCGGACTTGTTCCAACTGCTGTCATTTGATTAACAATTTGATCAACGAAACAAAAAGCCTTCAATTGCTTCATTAGCTCAGCTCAGAGATTCGCTTCGGGGTAGCTGAAAAATTCCCCAAAATGTCACTTGACAGAATAATGATATAAATCACTTCGAGTTCAACACTTAAATTCTGACAATTTTATAGTTTAACTACTGACAATTTCCCAGTTGTTGCTTTCTTCTTATTCATAAAATCTATTTCAATTTTTGATACACAGTTTTCTATGCATTTTTTTCAAGTCCGTTAAGCCATTTAAGTGCGTTTTCGCTTGTAAAGCGCTGAAAGTGCTTTTCGCTTTCAAGCGTTGGTAGGGATTTTCCCACACAAAATTAAATGATGTTATTTTCTCAATTGAGAGAGAGAGAGAGAAATGCATAAAGCATGCAAGAAAAACAAAAAGCTTTGTGCATCGTTGAATAATATTTTGACAGTTTTTCACTTTCGAGACTCGCCGCATTGGGCGCCCATTGTTTGCATTGTTGCGTATGACACGTTGCCGCAGTGAAGGTGTTAAGTGTCTTTGAATTTGATACGTCAATGACTTTTTGTGTTTGTGTTTATATGTATTTAGCTTTTGAAGACAAATTGGGTTCGATAAAATTGCAACGGTTTAGGTTCAAGGTTTTGCATATGAAAGCAAGTAATGGTTGCTGAATATAGGAGAGATCGCTGCAATATTAAACGAGATATTGTATTGTATGGGTTTTTTTGATTAACTTACGATTTTAATTTATTTTATTTATTGACAATTTGTTGTTGGCATAGTACAATAATAAAGCAGTCTAATAAAAACGTTCGCTCTCTGAACAAAAAAAAAATTTGGATGTCTGAAATTTCTTACTTTACAAGTTATTGAACCACAGTCGCATTGCTAGTCAAACAAAATGGTAGTAAAAAGTAGTGTCCGACCGAAACATCTTTTTTGGGCCGAAACCGAATTTTGGTTTTTTTTAATATTCGGCCGAAACCGAAACATTCTAGTTGAAATAAAAATCACCATATCAAGCATTTTTTTTCAACAAACGTATTTTACATTAAGTAAATAAAGAACAAACAAACAAACATAACATAAATAAATAAATAAATACTTATTAATAAAAACAATTTATTCATTTTTGAAAAACATAAACATGAAAAAATCACCCTTTCGTACCTTACTCGCTAATATTTAAAATTATCAAAAATATTCAAAAATATTCAAAAAATCACCCTTTCCTACCTTACTCGCTAATATTCAAAATTAAATAATATAATATTAGATGCTAAACAAAAGTTTATTTACATTGGTGGCATCTAAATTACTCCTACTTTCACTATATATCTGCTACACAATAAAATGTAAAAAAATATTCTAGAAAGTTTCGGTTTCGGCCGTTCGGCCATTTTTTTGGCCCAAACTGAAACCGAAACCGACACCATCGAAACCGAATATTCGGTCGGACACTAGTAAAAACTAAAGGACAAAGGTAGTAAAAATTAAACAATTCATGGTTGAATTCCAAATACAATACAACTATGTCTGCGAAGACTCTGCTGATGACTTTTCTGATCAAATTTGTCAATCAAAATTGAGGTAGATTAGACTACTTTATTATTATGCTATGGGTTGTTGGTAGGTTAGAAGAGAGACAGAAAATAATAAGCATAGACCCCGAAGATTCTACACTCATAAATTCCGAGTACAAGGCAGAGATTGTTTGATTAACTTAATGGACCTGGACCAAGTGACGGACATCGACACCTAAATTCACATCAACCAGCTACAATCAATCTTGAACTGCTTAAAACGATCAAATAAGAACGTAGATCGAAGATATGAAATGGTTTTGGGTTGAATTTAAATAAAAAATCATAAATTATAGCATCTCTCGTCATCAATCAATTCGTATGTAGACCAAAGGTATACAAGTTTTTGAGTTGAGGCACTGCAATAAAGAAGGACAAATTATAGCACATATTCTTCATCATTAATCAGTCATTAGAACGACACCCAACGTCAAATAGTTATTTCATCAATTATTTGCAAATTATCTTACTTACATAATGTTTGAGCTTCAATTGCCCTACATTTATGAAAATTACATACTAAAGAAAAAACATAAAATGCTTTAATATTCATACGACCCTGTGCCATGATATTACTGTTCATTCTAACAGTAATTATATTCGTTTACATTTATAGGCACAATGTGCACATATTTACATGCAAATTACACCATAATCAAAAGTTAATTGATTTCATACACAATTCCGTCCAACGCAATCGACAATAACGCAATTTTCCGTTACCGCTGACCTCAACCATGGCGATTATGGCATCGAGCAGGCAATACAATGGAGAAATTTAGGGCCAAACAAATATTGAAAATACTTGAAAGAATGTTAGGAATTTGCAGTGCAACTAATTTGGCAAATGGTTTGATGCGAACAACAGCGGAAAACGCACTACGCAATAGAACGAAAATGTTTTGAAGTTCATAAGTACATTGTCCGTAGATATATTGTCGTAGTGCCACAATGTGGCAGCCATATTTGATTTTGGTTCTGTTTTTTTGCGCCTTTTTGTTGAGAGATATGGAAGGAGAGCTGAAAGTCCAAGGGTTCAGGTGTGAGAGATCTGGAATTTGTTAGTGTGGGAGAGAACTGAAACTTACTATTGATTAGGAAAATCTGAAGAACCAGAGAACCTGTGAAGAAGAACCATTAATCGAAAAAGTATATTCAAGTGACAAGACTTCGAAAGAGATCTGAAATCATTTCCGCAACTGTCGTATTTAAATCTCTGTAAAGCAAATGATTGCTCAGATATCTGCATGTTCCAAAGATATTCGCAGCTTTGGGAGAACTAGAACAAATTATTGATGGGAAAAATGTGAAGACTCAGTAAACCCTGCGAAGAACAGAACGTAGTAGATCGCGTGGCGAACCTTTGCATATAACCATTAATCGCAAAAGTATATGCAAGTGACAAGATTTCAAGACAAGTCGTACTCTAATCTCTGTAAAGGAGATTATTGTTCAGATCTCTGCATGTTCCGAAGATATGCACAGCTCTGAGAGAACTAGAACAATCTACTGATGGGGAAAATTTGAAGAACCAGTGAACTTTTGAGGAGGATAATGTAATAGATCATGTAGTAGACCTCTACATAAATCCATTCATCGGAAAAGTATATGCATGTGACAAGGCTTCAAGGCAAGTTGTACTCAAATCTCTGTAAAAGAGATGTTGGTTCAGATCTCTGCATGTTCCAAAGATATTCACAGCTCTGAGAGAACTAAAAGTAATTTTTGATAGAAAGAATGTGAAGAACCAGTGAATCTGAGAAGAAAAGAATGTAAGAGATGACGTAATGGAGCTCTGCTCATATCCATTAATCGGAAAAGTATTTTAAAGTTACAAGACTCCAAGACAAGTGTTATATGTATGTGTGCACCTGATCACATGGCATGCCCGACGTTCGTAGCGGCCTCACGTTGGGCGCCATTTTCTGTTATGCGTTTGAGTGTACCTACATGTGGCATGCCTCACGACGAGCGCCACGAATGGATCAGTATGTATAGCTGGCCGTTTGCTTCTGTTTCTGCTGCCGCTGCACCTCCACAGTCCTTGTGGCGGGTCACCACCGATCGGCTTCCTGTCGCATGTAGGCAGGCACCCTACATTCGGTCGATGAGTGTGAGCAGGACCACGGGGCCAGCGGGTTTGTTGTACGCGTGCATCTGGCTTCTCTTATCCCGTAGCTTCAGCTGGCGTGGGTTCCACTACAACAATTCCGCTCAGTAGCCCTACCGTCTCACCTACCATCATTTGGGAGCTGCCCAACAAACTCCGCAACGACGACCTCGCCGCTTACAACTGGTCAGCATCCGAGCTTTCTATGCCTACACACATACACCAACATACAATTATTTTCATGCACACGCTTTACCTCCTGACATTACGGACGGACCTGGCAGCAAGTACCATTGCTGCTGTTGTTTCTATTCCACAGCATCGCCTCATTGAATGGGATGCTCTCTACCCGCCCTACCTTTGTTTCCTATGCTGGAGTTGGGAAACCCAATAAGACAATCAACCCTCCTTACCCCACTTCATTGACAGACCAAACATTTTCTCTCTAGCCAATCATAATAACAATTTTATTTAATAAACTTAATCTATTACAACATCCTTATTCTTAACCTAAATTCGAAATTATTTTGCATGTTTAAGTAACATTTGGTAATTTTCACAATTTTATTCACAATTTTATTATTAACTTCTAGAGGAAAAAAAATAGTATAAGAAAACTTAGCTATGAAATTAAATTATAAAAAAAATCATAAAATTCAATTTGCTTAGAAAATAACTCTTTAGGAAATAAGCCAATTATTTTCCCGGAAAAAAATTAAACCAAAATTATTATCAGAAGAAATCAGTCATACTTTCAAACAAAAAAAAAATCTGTTTCTTTCTCGATCCCTTTACTTTACTATTACTATTATTATATTTTTTTTTCTTTTTTTTTTTTTTTCAAATAAAACGCACAAAAACCCAAAATATATCAGAATTTTAAATGTTCACTCACAGTTTTTTCGCTCCATCGATGCGTTGGGCCCAGCGACATGATGCGCGTTGTCAGGAACATGATGTGCTAGATCGGGTTTTGTGGAAAGGAAATATGTCATAGTTGTAAGTGCGTCCTTCTTTTGCTTTTTTTTTTTTTTTTTTTTTTTTTCTTTTTTTTTTCTATTTAGGATAAATTCATGTTTCTGTTATAATTTCTAATTACAAAGAAAAACCCCTTTAAAAATAAAATAGTAAGAAGTACTACCCTTTTTGACAACAATTTCATGTTTTTTTTTTGTTTTTTTTTTCTTTTTTTTTTTTTTTTCCCCAGTAGTTAATCCAAATTAAACCTAAGAATTTTTAAAAATATAAAAAGTTTATTATCTTAAGCAAGAATTTTTCCCCATATATTTTTTCCTTTTTTTTTTTTTTTCTTTTCAGTTTTTTTTTTTTTTTTTTTTTTTTTTTTTTTAAAATGGATTTAAATAAATAAATTTTTATTTTAGAGAAATGAGAAATATGACGCACATATTGTTTCAAACATTTTAATTAGTCTTATTAGGAATAAGTTTTTATTAGGAAAACAATTTTGAGCAACACTTTTAACATCCTGGCATGATTCTAGCAGCTCCTACGGACTCCAACGATGGCTGGTCTTTCGGCATTTTCAGCAGCATTCCATTTCATCAGCAGCACTCGTTATTCAGCATTTTTAGTTCGTCGACTTTTCACTCATAGATTTCGTTTAGCTTGGTTTAGTTTTAGCTAGTATTTGTTTTAGCCAGTTCAGTTAGCACGGGTTTTGACATTAGCATTATTTCACTTTGGCCGGATTCACAAGTTTTGGGATTTCTGACGGCAGGCCCTTTTGGTGGCGTAATTCCAAAATGATTATGGCACGAGCCTTTGTAACGGCTAGTTGCTAGAACCAAAGTTGGTTATTAAATTTTCGTCTTGCGACATTCTGGCCACGCACTTGGCACTGAATATTTGTTCGCTTTAAATTATGCCATTATTCTGGCCACTATGTCACGCACTTCACCACTTTTTCCTGCTGCACAAAGTTTGCTGTCACTCGTGGACCAATTGCTAAGCCACTGACGAACCGGCACAGGTCAATTTGTTGACCACCACTCGACGCACCACGCCTTACAGATTTGCCAATACTCTTCGGGTTACGGATCTGCCACTACTCATCCCGATCTGTCGGCGGCGGCCGCTTATAAAGGCAAATTTGGTCGCCACAGCGCATAATCGCCTGATCGCCCAAATTCCAGTAGATCACGCCACTTCTTTGCAGAAATGCGGCAAAATTTGGTGCAATGGGGTGATCTTTACGTGTTTGGTGGAATGCAGCAGAAAGAACGGCAAAGACTTCACCAGCTGCACGACACAACAACACCATGCTTGGAATAGCAAGGGCCAGCAGCCGAAATGCATCCTACCAACACTTCGCGCAAGGTCATAAAGTGCAGCGCGGCCGAAGTGCACTACCACCGCCACACCCCACTATCGGCTGGATACGCAGATTCGATTAAAGAGCGCCGCGCTAGCGCAGCACGAACGCACAGCAAAAGAGAATGCGCAAGTGCAGCGCGAAAGTTCTGCGCTCACGTTCGCCAGCGTGGGTGGCTCAGCATGACAACAACAACAACCATGTTGGCTACCGAGTGTGAATACGAGCCCTAGCTAGCGCTTACTCGATCACTGCTGAACAAGTCTAGCTTGATTAGCGCTAGGCTGATTAGCGCTAGTGATTAGTGCAGTGCGTCGCATTAATACGCGGCCCTGTTTTATGTATCTGAGTCTTTATATGCAGCCCAGTACAACACAAAAATTGCGGCACAGCTGCAAGTTTTGGAAAAGGGATGCGAATTAAACTTTCCTCTCCTGTATGTCTTTCCTATGGTAAATCTCTCGCTTCCCTGTTTCTTCATCTTCCAACTCGTACATATTGTTGCCTTTCTTGCCTATAACTTTAGCCTTCAAGAATTTGGGTGCAAATTTAGCACAGAATCGTTTGCTGGCATCGCTAAGAACAAAATTACGCCTAAATACTGTGTCGCCTATCTCGAACTGTTTTGTCGAACTACGCAAATTGTAACGGTTTGCAGAACTCTCGTAAGCTTTAGCAATATTTGCGCTTAAAGCTTCACGTATTAGCTTGATTTTGTCCTGCCTTTCTATCACCGTATCATCAAATGATTGTAGTTTTCGCAACAATGCATAGTCGCGTCCGTGCGACAACATTTGTTGGCCCGTCAATGCAAAATATGGCGAGCAGCCGATAGTTTGATGATAAGAGCTGCGCAATGCTTCTGCTATATTAGCCAAATTGCGGTCCCAAGTCGTTTGGTCTTTGCCAATATATGACCGGATGCCTACCAGAATGGATCTATTAACACGCTCGCTTGCGTTCGCTTGTGGACTATACAGCGCAGTGTACATATGCCGTATGCCTCGCTCTTTTAAGAACTCGTTGAAATGTGTCGACTTGAATTGTTTACCATTGTCGGTTAAAATTATTTCGGGCGTTCCGAATATACTAAAAACATTTTCGCGCAGATAGTCGCAAATAACATTGGAGTTGGCTTTCCTAATGGCTTTCAACAGCGGAAATTTTGTCAAATGATCCAGCACAATTAGTATAGCTACATTGCCTTGTTTTGAACGCGGATAAGGGCCTAACAAATCAATATATAGTTTTTGAAAAGGACGTTGCGTACTGTATTGGCCAGACATCGGCGGACGTAGAATTCGATTTGGAGCTTTTCTCTGCCCACAAACTGTACATTTGCCAATAAAGTCCTTGACGTCGGCAACCATATTCGGCCAAAACAAATTTTTCCGCAAGTGCTCTAGAGTTTTGCCTATACCACCGTGACATTTATTTGGAGGGCAATGAGCACTGCTAATTGCTTCTGCAATTAATTCTTTTGGTAGCCACAGCTTCCAATTTGATACTTCCCGTTCAGGGTTACCATCTGCGAATTCATTACGTTTGTAAACGTGTTTGCCAACAATACGCAAATCCGGCAATCGTACTTCGTTTTCGGTAATTCGCTGCTTTAAATCAAGATAATCAGCTGACTCAAAAGCTGGAGATTCTAAGTCAACAATAGGTAGAGCTTCAATTCCGCATACTTTATTGTCAAATTCTTGCCGCGACAAGCAATCAGGCACAACATTTTGGGAACCACGTCGGTGCTCAATTTTAAATTTGAAACCCTGAAGCTTCAAAGACCAGCGTGCGAGCCTACCAGACAAATCCGGCTGTCGCATGAGCCACTGCAAACTTGCATGATCTGTCACAATAGTGAATTCCTGGCCTTCTACGTACGCTCGGAATTTCTTCAAGCTTAACAATGCAGCAAGACATTCTAGCTCTGTAACGCTATAGTTACTTTGTGCTTTATTTAGTTTCCGCGAGAAGTACGCAATCGGTACTTCGACTCCTTCAGCATTTTTCTGAGCTAAAACTGCTCCTAACCCTAGCGTACTAGCATCGCATTGTATGATGAATGGTTTGTTGTAGTCCGGATTGGTTAACACTGGCGCGGACGTTAGTTTCTCTTTTAGCACATCAAACGCATCCTGCGCTTCTGCTGACCAATCGAAACCTTTACCTTTCTTTAAAAGGTTGGTAAGCGGAGTTGTTATGGCTGCGTAATTGTCAATGAACCGACGATACCAGCCAGTCATACCCAAAAATCGACGTAAGCTTTTCACTGTAGCTGGTGGCGGGTACTCGTGTATGGCTGACACTTTCTCCGGGTCAGTGCGAAGTGTACCGTCACCTACAATGTAGCCCAGATATTTTACCTCCTTTATGCAAAATTTGCTTTTATCAACGTTAATTGTTAAGCCTGCTTTTCTTAAGTGGTGCGCTACATCAGCGAGAACAGACAGATGATCAGCAAAAGTTTCAGATACAACTAAAAGGTCATCCAAATAAACAAATACTTGATCTTTCAATTGAGCAGGGATTGCTCGGTCCATCAACCGACACAATGCTTGTGGCGCGTTGCACAGGCCAAAAGGCATAACGCAATAACGATATAAAGGCCGATTAGGCACTGTAAAACAAGTGTAATCGCGGGACGATTCAGCTAAGGGAATTTGCCAAAATGCCCGACGAAGGTCGAGCGAAGATATGAATTTGGCTTTTGGCAATCTGCTTAAAATACCCTCAATGTGCGGAAGTGGATATGCGTCCTTGATTGTGACTGCATTGACTTTCCGCGAATCTAGACACAGACGGACTTTTTCTCCCTTGCGGACTAATACGACCGGACTGGACCACGGACTATGAGGGGACTCTTCTATTACACCAAGGGTCAACATTTCATCAATCTCCTTGTGCACTAACTTCTCTATTGCCGGAGACATCGGAAAATATCTCTGCTTAATCGGACGGACATTCGGCTCAACTTCTATTATGTGTTCCATGAGGGTTGTTTTCCCTAGCCCCTCAACTTCACATGATGGAAATGCCTTCTTTACGGCCTCTAAACTTCTCTTCTGCTGATCTGTCAGAACAATCAACTTCTCATCTGCCTTCTTATCGTTTGCGCCGATATCAATTTCAGCTATAACGTCTGGCGCAATCTGGAACGCTTTCCAAAAATCTACGCCTAAGATAAGATCTTGCGATAAATTTGGTGCTACATAAAAATTAATATCTGCTTTCTGTGCTTTAAATTGTATTTCAATTGGGAAAATTCCAAAAACTACTTGTTTCCTGCCATCAGCAGTCTTTACTGTTGTTTTGTGTTGCCTAAATTCTTTCCTTTCACAAAATTCTTTTGCTAACGTACTACCAACACATGAAACTTGCGCGCCACTATCAAGCAAACCAAGATGTGATTTGTCAAAAAGCTTGATTTTGACATATGGACGCGAATCAAATGGCTTATGCTCAATCGCACAAATATTGGCAACATTTCTTCGTTGTTGCTTCACCTTCTGCCAAAATTTACGCATACGCATTGATGTTCGTCGCGGGGTTGCTGTCTCTACTACTGACTCACTGTTAAAAATTCGATTACGTATTACTTCATATTTTTCTAACCTATCTTCATAAGGAATAATTTCTATACGCTTACATTCAACTAACTTGGTTGCTAATAGATCATCGGTTGCAGGTGGCTTATGCGATACATTTATTTCCATTGATTTACGTCGTAGCGAGGACTCGCATACCGATCCCCGCTCGCTTTCGCGTTTCCCGGATTGCATTTCTTACAATTTGGTTTGTATTCGCCTACTGCACCACATCCATAACAAAATATTGACCGAGCTTCTAAACAATCAAAGTACCTGTGACCGTCTTTGCGGCAATTCCAACAAACTAATTTTATTGTACTCCGTCTAGCAATTTCTTCTACCTCCATTTTGACTTCATTGTCATCTACATCTGCTATATCTACCTTATTATCAAAATCAGCTTCAACTTCATTTACTTGGCGACGCGGAAAATTACCTCGCGGATTAGGTAAGGAGTGTGCAGCGCTCGACTTTGCAATTTCGTTTAGCAAACTTTCGCCTTTTAAACAAAGTCGACGCAACTCAGCCATTGAGTTAATATTGACGTACAATAACTGCTGTCGAATACGCGGTCGTAAGCCTCTTTGTACAATTTCCACAAGCTCAGATTCAGATATCGGTGAATTAAGGTTTTCCGATATTCGCAAAACTGCGTTTCGATATTCATCGAATGATTCAGCGGCGCCTTGCCGTCGGCTGCGCATGGCCTCTTTGATATCTGTATCTGTCTTGTGCTCACCATAATGAGTACGCAGAGCTTGACATAACGACGACCATTCGATCCTGTCTACTGAACGCCGGTATCTCCAATACCAATCCTTGGCCTCGTTAATAAACAAACTTTGTACGTGCTCGCACAATAAACTAAAATTCCCACCTAGGGTATCTATAACCTGCAATTCAATCCTAAAGATAAAATTCTCTACTGACAATTTAGGACCACCATCAAACTTGATGTCCCAACTCGAGATAAGCTGCGCAATTTTGCCTGAATTGGTGACGGTCGATCCGTCACTGACGCGGAACGGAACCGGAACCTGACCATCACGGTTGTTGCTGTTGTTGTGTGCATACGGCAACTCTTGCGGAAATGTTGGTGTTGAATTGTGAGCTGAGAATTGGTTGTGCTCACGTTGTGCACCTTGTAAATTCAATCTGCTCAAAACGTTACTCAGGCTAGCCTCTAGCTTTCCCTCAATCAGCTGTGTCACTCGTGATTCCAAACCATCCAGAATTGTGGCTTGCCTAGCTGACACAATAGCTCCCACCACGCTTCTGATTCGGCTTTCGTCGGAAACATCACTTGCCGCATTGGCTGCTGCATCGCCAACCGCATTACTGGATCGTGTTGGAGTACCAGACATATGCACTGCTGCGGCTGCTGCTTGCGATGTGGATGGACGAGGATCTTCCGTTTCCTCAGACGGATTTGCCTGCGATCGCGTTTGCATGCCGGTATACTTGGCTGAAGCTTTCAAAAATTCTCTACTGCTACACGCAGCTCGACATTGCGGACACGACGAATTGCTCTTCAGGTAATTTAAAAGACACGATCTGTGAAAAGTATGGCCACACGCCGTTCGCAATATATCACTGCCTTCAATAAAAATTGCACGGCATAAGGTGCAACCCGATTGCATAGGCAAATCGTCAGTACTGTGTCGCAGCGACATCTTTATTCAAAAAATTATTTTGTACCAACAAAAAAAAATAAAAAAATTAGCACCAGCCAAAATTCATCAACACCAAAAAACTATAGCGCCAGCCAAAAATTCGCAAAACCAAAAAAATCAAACCAAAAAAAGAGATAAAGATATAATTTTTGTACCAACAAACTTTCAAAATGTGCCAACAAGATAAAGATAACGGTAAAGATAAAGATATAGATTAGCCATAAAAAAAATCATCAATCGCGAAAAAAATCAATCAAACGATATAACTTTCTCGTTTGGTCTGTATGAAGGGTGTAAGGAGATTTTTCCGGAGGAAAATGAAACAACTAGCAACTCGCTTAAACGATCATATGCATTTACAATGAGGTTGCAAGCTACAACCACGAGCTTACAAAAAATCCGCACTGCAAAGCTATCGCAAAAACGAAAATTAAAACATTTAATAAAAATGAAAAAAAATTTTATCTCAAACATATCGGTTTTTCCCTTAGCATTCATGCCGGTTAGCTCAACCAACATTTAGTTGAAGCTGTGCTAAAAATCCAAAGCACGAAGCTAATGGAAAAACATCCGATTGCAAAAAAAAATCTTTCCGAAGCGATTCAACGTCCGTAGGCAGTGGTAAGAAGTTATGGTATTTAACCAAAACACCAAAAATCCAAGCATACCTAACCGACGCAATGCTTCAAAAAGTTAAACGGACCGACGGACAATTACCCTATGGTAAAATTCGGCCCCACTTACGTAGCGGCCCCACGTTGGGCGCCATTTTCTGTTATATGTATGTGTGCACCTGATCACATGGCATGCCCGACGTTCGTAGCGGCCTCACGTTGGGCGCCATTTTCTGTTATGCGTTTGAGTGTACCTACATGTGGCATGCCTCACGACGAGCGCCACGAATGGATCAGTATGTATAGCTGGCCGTTTGCTTCTGTTTCTGCTGCCGCTGCACCTCCACAGTCCTTGTGGCGGGTCACCACCGATCGGCTTCCTGTCGCATGTAGGCAGGCACCCTACATTCGGTCGATGAGTGTGAGCAGGACCACGGGGCCAGCGGGTTTGTTGTACGCGTGCATCTGGCTTCTCTTATCCCGTAGCTTCAGCTGGCATGGGTTCCACTACAACAATTCCGCTCAGTAGCCCTACCGTCTCACCTACCATCATTTGGGAGCTGCCCAACAAACTCCGCAACGACGACCTCGCCGCTTACAACTGGTCAGCATCCGAGCTTTCTATGCCTACACACATACACCAACATACAATTATTTTCATGCACACGCTTTACCTCCTGACATTACGGACGGACCTGGCAGCAAGTACCATTGCTGCTGTTGTTTCTATTCCACAGCATCGCCTCATTGAATGGGATGCTCTCTACCCGCCCTACCTTTGTTTCCTATGCTGGAGTTGGGAAACCCAATAAGACAATCAACCCTCCTTACCCCACTTCATTGACAGACCAAACATTTTCTCTCTAGCCAATCATAATAACAATTTTATTTAATAAACTTAATCTATTACAACATCCTTATTCTTAACCTAAATTCGAAATTATTTTGCATGTTTAAGTAACATTTGGTAATTTTCACAATTTTATTCACAATTTTATTATTAACTTCTAGAGGAAAAAAAATAGTATAAGAAAACTTAGCTATGAAATTAAATTATAAAAAAAATCATAAAATTCAATTTGCTTAGAAAATAACTCTTTAGGAAATAAGCCAATTATTTTCCCGGAAAAAAATTAAACCAAAATTATTATCAGAAGAAATCAGTCATACTTTCAAACAAAAAAAAAATCTGTTTCTTTCTCGATCCCTTTACTTTACTATTACTATTATTATATTTTTTTTTCTTTTTTTTTTTTTTTCAAATAAAACGCACAAAAACCCAAAATATATCAGAATTTTAAATGTTCACTCACAGTTTTTTCGCTCCATCGATGCGTTGGGCCCAGCGACATGATGCGCGTTGTCAGGAACATGATGTGCTAGATCGGGTTTTGTGGAAAGGAAATATGTCATAGTTGTAAGTGCGTCCTTCTTTTGCTTTTTTTTTTTTTTTTTTTTTTTTTCTTTTTTTTTTCTATTTAGGATAAATTCATGTTTCTGTTATAATTTCTAATTACAAAGAAAAACCCCTTTAAAAATAAAATAGTAAGAAGTACTACCCTTTTTGACAACAATTTCATGTTTTTTTTTTGTTTTTTTTTTCTTTTTTTTTTTTTTTTCCCCAGTAGTTAATCCAAATTAAACCTAAGAATTTTTAAAAATATAAAAAGTTTATTATCTTAAGCAAGAATTTTTCCCCATATATTTTTTCCTTTTTTTTTTTTTCTTTTCAGTTTTTTTTTTTTTTTTTTTTTTTTTTTTTTAAAAATGGATTTAAATAAATAAATTTTTATTTTAGAGAAATGAGAAATATGACGCACATATTGTTTCAAACATTTTAATTAGTCTTATTAGGAATAAGTTTTTATTAGGAAAACAATTTTGAGCAACACTTTTAACATCCTGGCATGATTCTAGCAGCTCCTACGGACTCCAACGATGGCTGGTCTTTCGGCATTTTCAGCAGCATTCCATTTCATCAGCAGCACTCGTTATTCAGCATTTTTAGTTCGTCGACTTTTCACTCATAGATTTCGTTTAGCTTGGTTTAGTTTTAGCTAGTATTTGTTTTAGCCAGTTCAGTTAGCACGGGTTTTGACATTAGCATTATTTCACTTTGGCCGGATTCACAAGTTTTGGGATTTCTGACGGCAGGCCCTTTTGGTGGCGTAATTCCAAAATGATTATGGCACGAGCCTTTGTAACGGCTAGTTGCTAGAACCAAAGTTGGTTATTAAATTTTCGTCTTGCGACATTCTGGCCACGCACTTGGCACTGAATATTTGTTCGCTTTAAATTATGCCATTATTCTGGCCACTATGTCACGCACTTCACCACTTTTTCCTGCTGCACAAAGTTTGCTGTCACTCGTGGACCAATTGCTAAGCCACTGACGAACCGGCACAGGTCAATTTGTTGACCACCACTCGACGCACCACGCCTTACAGATTTGCCAATACTCTTCGGGTTACGGATCTGCCACTACTCATCCCGATCTGTCGGCGGCGGCCGCTTATAAAGGCAAATTTGGTCGCCACAGCGCATAATCGCCTGATCGCCCAAATTCCAGTAGATCACGCCACTTCTTTGCAGAAATGCGGCAAAATTTGGTGCAATGGGGTGATCTTTACGTGTTTGGTGGAATGCAGCAGAAAGAACGGCAAAGACTTCACCAGCTGCACGACACAACAACACCATGCTTGGAATAGCAAGGGCCAGCAGCCGAAATGCATCCTACCAACACTTCGCGCAAGGTCATAAAGTGCAGCGCGGCCGAAGTGCACTACCACCGCCACACCCCACTATCGGCTGGATACGCAGATTCGATTAAAGAGCGCCGCGCTAGCGCAGCACGAACGCACAGCAAAAGAGAATGCGCAAGTGCAGCGCGAAAGTTCTGCGCTCACGTTCGCCAGCGTGGGTGGCTCAGCATGACAACAACAACAACCATGTTGGCTACCGAGTGTGAATACGAGCCCTAGCTAGCGCTTACTCGATCACTGCTGAACAAGTCTAGCTTGATTAGCGCTAGGCTGATTAGCGCTAGTGATTAGTGCAGTGCGTCGCATTAATACGCGGCCCTGTTTTATGTATCTGAGTCTTTATATGCAGCCCAGTACACAAGTCGTACTCAAATCTCTGTAAAAGAGATGATTGTTCAGATATCTGCAATTGAGACAGATAATAAGGGCTCCATAACTGAGGGAGATACTAAAATCTGTGTTTATTGGCAATGGGGAGTTCTAACAGTTTATACAGAGCAGACAAAAGACGGCTCTATTAACTATATGCATTTTCTCTCAATTTTTTTAATTCTTTCTTTTCATCTTTGAATTGGAATATAAACCAACGAGCCTCTAACTTGTGGTCTGGGTAGGGTTAGGTTAGGTTAAGGTGGCTGTCTGCGCATGGGACTTGCCGAAAGACACACTTAGACCATGAAATATGCCCGTTGTGATACCAAAAGAAGAAAGTAGTCTGTCTTAATGCAAGTCGAAGAGCCTTTACAAGCCAATTTGAATTGTGGATAAACCCTAGCAAGTCTTTGATGTTGACTGAATTGAGTTGTCAGAGAAGAGAGAGCCAAGGGATTTCCATCTTCGTCTGGAGAGAGCCGAGCAGTGGCAGAGAAAGTGACTTATAGCTTCTTCTTCCTCTTCATTTCGCTTTCTTTTCTGTTAACTATGAACAAAGCATACAAATCCTTGAATGTCCTTAGAAACTACATCACTCTCCACTATGAAAACTATCAGCTTGGCCGCTCTTCAACAATCGTAAAAATCGCAATAAGCCAGCAAATATTGGATAAAAAAAACATTTGTCTGTTGTCTGCTCTGGACTTGTTATCCCATGTTGTTGTTTTTATTATTGTTGTTGTCATTGTGATAGTGGCTTTTGTTAAGTTGGCATTTGTTGACTTTTGGCGCCGCCACAGCTGCGGCTACTCGTCATGATTTGTTTACGCTGAGCGTCAAACATAAGCGACAATAACAACAAATACACACACACACACAGCAAACATTACACTTGTGTCAACACAACGCAGACACACTTGCATATAAATGTTGTTATTATAATTACAATACGAGTAAGTAAAAGCAAAAGCAAAAGTATGACCATCCACCAAGTTGCGCTGCTTGGCCACAATGGCACAGCGACAAGTCGCATTCGGTCACTGCTAATTTGTTGCTCCCTTCTCCTGCGATGTGTTGGCTGTTATTGTTGTTTTTGTCAGTGTAATCGACAGAGTCGGCGTGAGCGCCAATTTAACAACACAACGGAAAAACAACATTTGAGTAATGCACAAAACCTAACCAAAAAAAATTGACCCAAAAAGTAACCGCAATTACACAAAAAACGTGGTGCTTGTTAGAGGGGCTGGGGAAATACGACGGGGGCGGGGGGATACCTCATGTTGGTAATCACAGCGTCGAAACATAGAGAAAAATGAAACTTTTGTTCGATTTGAATGACTGATTTTTATTACACAATCGTGGCACATACACATACACGCACACACACACACATACATACATACACAGGCTTGCTTTAATATCGGTCAATTTGAGCGCAACGCACTTGAAGTCAGACACTGGCACTGGCAAAGGGTCAGCACTAACTACAACTATGCGGCACTAATGCGCGCATGCGCTCATTACTCGAACTTGCCGATTTGGTGCACTTTATGTAATTACCGTTTTTTGTTTCTTCTGTCATTTCACGGCCGTGTGGCGTTTTCTCTTTACCTCTGTTCCTTCACCATTCATCATAATTCTATGGTTTATGGTATTGGCGTTCATTATTGAGCTCTCATACTTTCGACACATTGGCGCTTTCATGTTTTAGTTTGTCTTTCCTCTGGTCGGTCATTAAATTAATTGATTTTTCTATTATTCTTTCTATTCTAATGTCGCACTTTATCTTTTCATTTATTTAATTATGATGCATATGGCGTCATAAAATGCCTAAAAATACTCAAAAATGTGCCACACTCGGCTATGTCAGTGTTGCCTTCTATTGTTTTTTTAAGCATTGCTTTCCATTGATGGTTTCTATAGATTAAATAGGAAATTAGTTTCGGCATCGGATTCAATTTAAGAGCACTTTTCGGTTCACTACTGAAAGAATGCATTGGTCAGTGAAGGTAAGAGGGTTCTAAGGCTGGAATGGAGCGATCTCAGGTGGGTAACTCATAGCGGATAGCAGGTTTTTTTTCCAAACTTGGAGGTTTTGTCATTGCTTGCCAAAAGCGCACTTGTGCAATGCTTGGAACTCTCACCTTCTTCATGTGGATAGCGATAGAAGTAGATGAGCGTTTCACCAGCCCGAGCTAGGAAACGAACCCAGGGCCTCTGGCATGAGAAGCCAGCGCGCTATTTAGATTCGCGAGACTATCGAGACCAGCCTGGGGCAGAAACTGAGCACATCACATTCTCTCTTAATCTTGGCAAACAGGCCACAGTCTTTCAGGCCAAGGAATTTGCGCCACTGGCAACAACTTATCCACCGAAACTTTACAACAAACTATTTGTTTTTTTTTAGCTAATATCTGATGTCTCAAAACGTCGTTAGAGTACTTCGTCTGAGTACTTTTGAGCTCTTAGAATCGATACCTTCCGACATCGAGTATAAGCGTTTCTTGTAAGAATCGAGACCTTACTATGTATCTTCAGTATGTATTATGTAAAATATTTATACATTCATACATACATGAATACATACAGTTATCCCTTTGAGAAATAACCAACAATTTCTTTGTTTCTTCTTTCTTTCTTCTTTCGAAAGTTTAAGTTTTCAATGAAATTATTTTCTTTTCCAACTAATAAGTAATGATTTTTTCAAAATTATATACAGTCGAGTTCGCTTAACTCCGGTTAATAGTTAACCCGGTTAACAGTAGGTCCGGTTAACAGTTAACCGGTATTTTCAATAAATCGAAATACGGTTAAAAGAAATTCCTTTCAATTAAGCATTCTTTGGATGAGCAAAAACAAAAAAAAACAAATTTAGAAATTTTCAAATATCGTTGCAATTTCAAAATCCAACCGCAGCCACGTTTGCCACTCAGCTAAAATTTTTTGAACCAAAATTTTCCTAAAAAACGGTCCAAAATGGTAACGAAAGGACCATTTTATGTTTTTGACAAATTGTTTTTTAACACAACAACAAAACATATATTTTACATCAAAATGTTAACCGATTGTCTTTGGTTCGTCTGCTTTTTTTTTTTGCTTAGACAGTTTTGTATAAAAAAGGCCCAATTTACACAAAAACGGCCGAAGTAATATAAAAAGGCCCACTTTTCGTCCAAATTGTGACCGCACCAACTAACCAAATCAGCTGATCCACTAAGCAGGGGTCCAATAATACGGTAGTATTTTGAAATTATGAAATGTGGCATACATTTTTTTACTCAAGCCGAGTTAAAATTGTGTAAATTTTTTTTAACCAAAAATATTTTTTTTACTTAAACGAATTTGTTTACTTTCAGTTAAAGAAACTAATTTTTAGAAAATAAAAACAAATTAAAATGGGACCTGCACTTAAGCGGTTTTGACTGTATTTAATTTTTTTTTATAAAAACGACCAACACATTTGTAGATCACACCGTAGATCATACAATCGCTTTATATACCATGAAATTATATATACCTTAAATTCGTATATACCATGAAATCATCAATGGCAAAACCTCCAAGTGTGAAAGAAAAAACTGCCCATCGCCGTTCGGATTCGGCGTTAAACTGTAGGTCCCCTCCCCTCCCTTTCCCCATCCGTTTGAAATGTGTGTTGTATCACATGTTAAAAAAACAGTGTTGCATACGCATTTCAAACGGGTGGAATCCTGTGGTATCACAACGGGCCCGTTAAGAGGCCTAAGTGTGTCTCATACAGAGGCAGCCACTTCAACCTAACCTAACCTATGAAATCATCCATCGTTGACCATAATTCAAGTTCATTATGTTGAAAATCCAAACAACCACAAATAAAAAACCTATAAAACTATGAAATTAACCTTAGATTTGCAATTAATTTTGTATCCCCGTTGGCTATTAAAAAAAATTAAACGTTCAATCTCCCAGCAAAAGCTCAAACATCAACTAAAGGCAACACACAATTACGGCGCTTTAAATCCATAACAAGCCAATCCATTGCGTGACCTCGCAATTCAACATAAACGATCAACAATCTACGCCAACTGCATTACACTTTCCTACATCGTTAACCCGGCTGTGCACTTCCTTCGGTCAGCCTTTTGTGCCACAAATTGCACTTTGAGCGCAACTGAAACCAAGAGTTGAACGCACACACCACACGCATGCGATGCACTGAAACCAAACCAAACGGCCTAAATACTCCACCACGGCCACCGGCTCAGTGCTCACAGTGCGCCGATGACCATAGCGCATGCGCAACGCATTAAGCCAGTCATACATAGATTACGCCGCCGCCGAGCCGCTCATATTCACGGCCAAGCGAAGAGCGTGCAGCTCCACTACTCCAGTTTTCGCGTTCCAATTATGATGATTTCATTTTGATGTGCATGGCGCATAGAACACACAGCAGCAATAATCGCCGCATTGCTGGAGCCAAGAAACTGGGAAAAGTGCACAAAATTGCAGCAGTAATAACTGAAGATAATGGACGGGCAATCGGACGACTGCATGATCAGCACATCATCAGCGCATAGCGCCAGACGCGCTCCAACCATGGTTGCCACCTGGCTAAAATTTTGCTAATTAGAATTGTTTGGAATAATAATAAAACAAAACAAAGTACTTGGAATTTTCTTTCTGGTTTCGTTCAACAACCCAAGGAGATCTTTTTTACGTGATTATGATGATGTAAGAAAAACAAAAGCCATATACATCATAGTCCACCTGTATTCGGGCTTTTGACGGTGTGAGCAAAAAAAATATATATGTCTTGCTTGAAAGTTGGTCCCTAAAAATGTATCATGTTTTCTACATTAGGTTTCGCTTGCAAAAAGTTATTAAAAAGAAAATACAGTAAACGAAAAATTAACCTAACAATTGTGGCAACCATGGCTCCAATTCGCTGCTGATCTCTTCATGGACGTGGTTTAACATTGATCGTAATGATTGTGTGTGGCAGTGGCGATTTCACTGGGTGCGTCATTGAGCAGCAATCATAGAGATCGTTTCCGCAGGGAAGATGAGTTTGAGTTTGAGTTTCCCATCGAAGGTGAGTTTTGCGATGAAGAGAGAAAAAGCAAATTGATCGAAAAACAATTTGCTGGCACTAAGAAATTAGTTTTTGTTGTTTGGGTTCTTAAGACAACTTCGAGAAAGTTTGGAGAGTGAGATGTTTTTAAACAGAATTCTTTATACGAAAAAAAACCAAATAGGGTCAAGTGGAGTTTTTCACATTCGATTTATTCAATATCAAATAGTTTTTGATAATTGTTAAAAGTTTTTACTGGCAAAGCGTTCATAAATTCAAACAACTTGCCAGAGAGAGCAGATACGAGAGCATAAAAAAGTCAGAGAGATAAAAATCACTGCAAGTTTCTGCTGGAAAAATTTGTACTTGTAAGAATTTTCAGCTGATGAAAACAAGTATCAGCAGCCAAATTGTTGCATAAGAAGAGTAATTTTTGTGTTTTTAGAAATTGCGTTGCGATTTTTCATGTTAAATATGAACGAAAAATATTTTAAATTTTTTATTTTATACATAGGTATTTGTATTATAAGAAAAATTAGAAGGCGACAGAGGCCCTCGGCTGTATGATTACACTGGACAACAGCATGTCTGTTGCATGATTCTGAATAGTTTTTTCGCGCTGATTTCAAAACCATATTCCGTTTTTATGTAACAGCTCTAGTTTTCGCAAAAAAATGGGCGTGTAAATTTTTCGAATTTTCCTCGGCTTTTTTCTCGTTTTCGACTGTACTTTCTGAACAAATAATCCTATCGACATGATTTTTATATTACAACATTTCACGCCATCTTTTCTGACATTAATAAATTTTATGCGTTCTAAATTGGCGTTGTAATATGGTTTCAAAGTAGGAAAATATTGAATTTCAAGGCGTTTTTTCTGATGGCGAAAATTGTACAGATGTTTTTTAAATCCAGTTACGAAGTATATGAATATCTTAAGAAGAAACATCAAGCAATACAACACAGCCAAATTATTTGGCGGCATACACATTCGCATCGAAGTAATAGCAAAAATGCAGCCATTTTCATCACTTTTCATACTTTTTCCTTAAAAAATTAGAGGCCTCAAAATATGCAGTTTTTAATTTTTTTTGTTTCGAGCAATTCAAAATCTTTTTTTGTTTTTTGCTTGTATTTCAGACTATAAATGGAACATATAAAAGAGCATATTTTGAGGCCCCTAACTTTTTAAGGAAAAAGTATGAAAAGTGATGAAAATGGCGATGGTGCATTTTTGCTATTATTTCGATGCGAATTTGTATTCCGCCAAATAATTTGGCTGTGTTGTACATATTGCTCGATGTGTCGGCTTTCATTGTACACCTAACTCGTTAATTGATTTACGAAAATTGTGTATGTTTTTGACCATCAAAGAAAACGCCTTAAAATTACATATTTTCCGACTTTGAGGTCCAATTACCGCGGCATTTTAAAACTTATAAAAATAAATTGCATCGGAAAAGAAAACAAAATTGAGGAAAATCTGAATAATGACACGGTTCCTGTATCTCACTAACTAAAGCTGCTACAAAAAATCTGAAGGTAGATTCGAAATCAACGCACCCAAGTTAGTAAAAAACAGTAGAAAAACTCCATGCAATAGAAAAAAAGTGCGATTTTGTTGTCCTGTGTTAGTTAAATGCAATTGAACTAACGATAACTATTAATAAATATACAAGAATAATGGTACATGGTGTTCAAATATGCTTTAACAAGTCATTGGTTTTTAGAAAATTAGAAACATTGTCTTAAATTGAAAATGTTTTATGAGAACAATCGGACGACAAAGAATCAAGGAGACCAATCGAGTTGAAATTGTTGATGCTTTAATCCTCAAAATTGTATAATATTCGATCAAGTCACAGTATAAAGAAGGCCAGATTTTAACACAGCTTCATATTTCTTCATAAATAGAAAAAAAAAACATGACAACTATTTTCTCACAGTATCCCTATTGCAATAACCCAACACCCCTCAAATCGCTCTCTGATTATTTGAAGGCAGCCCACAATCTCTTTTCTGATCTCTCTGATCACTTTGGTGATCAGGCTGGACACTAAACAATTTTACCAATACAGCAACGATTTCCTAGAATTTTCCATTTTTTTTTTAAATTTTGTTTGAAATCCCTCCACGTTTAAAACTTTTGTGTTTTAATGAGGGTCAATTTGCTTAGCATGACATAAATGATAACAAATATTCTTTCTTTTTGTCATACAAAAAAGGCCGTCATTCTACCTGGTTCACTCGAATAATTTTACTATGGAACAAGTTAGCTGTCAAATAAGTCAATTGTTGCTTACTTGATAATTTGTACTGGTTTTATGTTCATTTACTTTTTTCTATATCCTCTCTTCTCTTTGTGAGAGAATTTCTCAAATTCTTTTTACGCTCTTCCTGCAAATTTTCACTGGGAAAGTTCGTAAACAAACCTAATAACTTTCCTTGAGAAAACCCACTCATAATGATTGAAACATTTTTTTTTTCTCATTCAAGTTCGATCATGCAATTTGTGTTTTAAGTTACAACTTCAAACCACAATATTGTTTTTTTTACACAAAAATAAAACCTTTTATGTTCCAAGTTAAAACTTCTAATATTCTTCTTCTTCTTTGTATAATGATAGTTTGTGTTGTTATTAAAATAAAACCGAGCCGATAGCCCTGGCTCTAATTTTAACTGTAAGATAACAATTTATTATTATCCTACATATAATAACATAAAATCAAATAAAATGAAATAAAATAAAATAAAATAAAATAAAATAAAATAAAATAAAATAAAATAAAATAAAATAAAATAAAATCAAATAAATTAAAATAAAATAAAATAATTTAAAATAAAATAAAATAATTTAAAATAAAATAAAATAAAATAAAAAAAATAAAATAAAATAAAATAAAATAAAATCAAATAAAATAAAAGAAAATAAAATAATTTAAAATAAAATAAAATAAAATAAAATAAAATAAAATAAAATAAAATAAAATAATTTAAAATAAAATAAAATAAAATAAAATAAAATAAAATAAAATAAAATAAAATAAAATAAAATAAAATAAAATAAAATAAAATAAAATAAAATAAAATAAAATAGTATTGAAAGTTAAATTGTATATATATGTTTAAAATAATATCATGTACCTGCAATAGTTTATCTTGTTGTTAAACAACCGATATATAATATGTAACCCTTAAGGAGTCCAATAAATCGTGAAATAAAATAATTTAAAATAGATTAAAAGAAAATAATTTAAAATAAATTAAAATAAAATAAAATAAAATAAAATAAAATAAAATAAAATGAAATAAAATAAAATAAAATAAAGCCCTTTCTGTGTAACATTCATTGAATCATTTTCTTTACTTCCCTTTAGTTTCCTATCAATGTGCAAGTAATTTGCCTCCATAAGGAAATTTGAAAATAATAATACTTATAATATAATTATTATTGAATGCGCCATCAAATGCATTATAACCAATGTTAATTTGCTTGAAAAATTAATAGAAGGTAAACGCTTTTGACCTTTGTTTAAGCGGCCACAAACGCAAAGCATAACGTTTGAAAACCGTTTTTATTGGAAGATTACTATTAATAGCGGTCAAGGTTTTATGCCAAATAAATGAGAGTTTTTGTATGTGTTGCTATAAGTATATACACATATAGTATGTATATACATAGTAATAAATTGTCTTGATGAAAACATAAAATTACCAATAAGTTTTTCAGTTGCAGCAATTTTCCAAAAGATATTTTCTAATGAAAGCCCAATCTTCCTAATTCAATCAATACCTACTGAAATCTTTAAATCTCTATCTGTTGTATCAGCAAATGTCTTTATTCGCTTTAATGAGAACTAATAACAAATACTTAGTCAACTTGTGGAGTAAAACATTGGTTGCTGCGGCCAAGAATAAAATTTAATTGCACCAAAGCGTAAAGACAGCACGCCCGAACGCTCAATGAGCAAATGGCAAAATTATGTACATTGCAAACTGGAGCATTGAAAATTGCGTAGAAATTCGCCTGACGTTGTTGCTGTGTCGCCTATGGCACATGTGAAACGTTCTACCCCTCGTAGGCCGGTAAACGACTGGCAGGCAGAGTTGCAGCATTTCTTGCGGTTGTTGAACTGAACCGCCGAACCAAACCAAACCAAACCAAACCGCGCATAGCTGAGCGTGTTGCATTGAAGCGTGCCACACATTTCTACTTGTGCCACATGTTTGTACATACATATGTGGCACAAGTATTTACACTAAATTACACACCGGCGCGCAAAAACGAAAACCAAAGCCAAAACTAAAATCAGAACCAAAACAAACGCAACCAAGAACCAACTGTGCAGTAAATCACCGCACGTCCCGCAGTCACTCGCGTACTACTCGTATTGTACTTTCATGCCGCATGGCGGCATTTCACAGCAACAACGCACCACAGCTGATGTTTATCGGCGCCATTTGCTTAGATTACAGCAAAAATTTTGCGGCAATCATTTCAAACTGAATTTGTGCGCAACACGCAACCGAACGCTCGGTGCGTAGCTATCTGCCAACGTTTACGCAAGGCGCGCTCCATCAAAATCTTAGATCCCAAAAACAATGCAACACTTTTTGCTGCACACTTGAAAGTGCAATTGCAGCGTTACGCCGCAGCTGGCAACACTGGCCGACTGCAATTCGTGCCGAAACTGCGCCGATTCGTACAAATGCCGATGCGAGCATGAAAATTAACACAACAAAAAGTTAAATTAGCAACAGTGACAGGTGTTTGATTAATTAAATAGGTTTTTTTATTAGAAATAACATTGTACAGTGTCTGGAAGACAGGAAGAAAACTACGACGAACTAATTTTTACTGTTTCTTTGCATCAATTTCATTGTTTACAGTGAGTGATCAGATTATTATAATTACACTGTACAACAGCATTTCTGCAACAGAGTAACGACCGTATATTTCTGAAAGAGGACTTCATACTGATCATTTTTGCCGAACAAAGTAATAGTCCAGCACGTCTGAGTTTTTTGTAATTTGCACATAAAGGTTAAAGGGTCCTTATAGACTTTTACACGGAAAGTATGAAAACTTGAAGAGCTAGAGCTTTGATGTCTAAGACAAAGTTGTTTGCATTAAAAATGTAAATATTTTTTGTGTACACATGAACCCCCCTCTCCTTTCCTTACCCCCCTTTTTCATGTTTTTCGGAAAAATTTTTCATAAAAAGCTTGTATTGAGTAAAATATTGAAAAAATACCATATTGTCTTTGGGGAAAATATTCTTCATTAAAAACGTCATTCAAACGGCAAAACTTTCTCAAAACTTCCCCCAAAATAATAAAAAGCCTTAAGCACGAAACCTTAATTTAAGACTTTTTTCATAAAGTGCTAGCTCTGCTTCAGATGTTGAGAAAAATGTTGAATATTAAAAAAATAAATATTTTCCATTGAAAAATAGTTCAGCTGGTCTCGAAGTGGATCAGTAGCCACAAGGATTATGAATCTTTTTGCAACCAATGAGTCAATGAGCGACCTATGTATGGTTTTCGTTCTCTAAGTAAGAAAATTTATTATACCATAAATTATTACATATACCATAAAAGTCCATCTATGCCTCAATAATTGTGATAAGATTGATTTGAATTTGAATTTAAGATGGAATTTGGCAGCCGCCGTGGCTCAGTTGGTTAGTGCGTTGGACCGCGAGTCGAAGGCAGCAACCCCAGGTTCAAATACTGCCTGTAATAACACCTACAAAAAAATAACGGGAAAACTCGTTTTCTCTGTGATGGTTTTTTGGTCATTTAAACTTAGTTTGCATTTGCATTTTTTTAAGAAATAGGCGTGCCCGTTTTTCAAATCTTCCTTGACTTTTTCCACATTTTCGATGGTAATTTCTAAGTTGTATCAAAAACAATTTAAATAACTTAAAAAATAATTATAACTTATATTTAAAGTTCGTTTTCTCCCATTTCTTTCTTTCCATAGAACTTTAAATCCTTAGTTTGCTCCATTTCTTCATTTTGATATGTTTTTTCCAAGGTTTAGAAATCGAACTGGCGTCCATTGATATTACAATTTCTAAGAAAAACTATCAAAAACCACTTCCTATTAGGTCAACACATAGTTGTAGTTTATTTTTAATAGAACAGAAACGTTACAAAACTTATAATCACGCACAATTTTGAACCATATACCTTAATTCTACAGGTTCGTTGTTACTACAGATATTTGTTGACTTATGAAAGTCTGGTTTTCGGAGAAAAAAACTACTATGAAAAACCTCCGTCTACTTACTATTGTTTGGTACGGGAATTGGTTAAAGTTACAGCCCGACCGAAGGTGACATTTTGCCCGAATTGGCCGATTAATTGGCCGCAAGATCGGCATTCGGCTAAAGCGAAAGCCAAAGGTGAATAACTTAAAAAAAAATATGAAGTTAAACGCAATTTCTTTTTCATTATAAGAAAAATAACTGTAAGCAGCCACTCGTGTCTTGTCATATCGAGCGATATGTAGATATCTACTCAAAAATTGTTTACCTTCGGCTTCGGCCTATTTTTTGGCCGGGGCCGATTTTTAGCGAAACGTGAATTTTTTGACCGAATGTGCATTATTTGGGCTGTGTCGGTCTGTCCCATATTGTCAGCTAGTTTTTGTTTAGCTAATCAAAGGTCAGCCATGGTTGTCGGTCACTCTTCTTTTGTTTGTTTGCTTTGTTAAGTGTTATTTCCACTAGATTCTTGTGATCAATGTTTCATACTCCTCATTCATCAACGTATATTCATCCTTTCAATCATTCAAATATGCAATTTCATTCAGTTGTAAACAATATTTGTTGTTACTTGTGGTATATTTAACTCTGCCTAAAAGTATGCAATGCATTTTACACAAATGGCTGTTGAATCAGACACATTCAATTCTTATTACTTTCAACTGTTGAATGCAAGTTGAAATAGAATTTGAATTTATTCATAGAATTGATTGATATTCTTGGGTCGCATTAGTTGATGGAACAGAAAATTTAAATGTAGTTTTATATATCTAAAAAAAAATAAGACAAAGTAAATACCTTAACATTCCAATTTCCAACCTATCTTTTCTATTGAATTTCTTTTGAATTGAATTTCTTCATAGAATTAGTTGATATTTTTGGGCCGCATTATTTGATGGAAAAGAAAATTCGAAATTAGTTTTATATAAATCAAAGCGTACAATGTTTGAATAGTATTTCCTATATAATAGACAGTAATACTTAAAATTTTAATTCTCAACTTCTCTTTTGTATTAAAATCAATGCACTACTGTTTTCCCTAAACACCTCTGAACAATTTTGCCTCAAGCTTTTCTTTTAATACGAACGAATTACTGTCTTTTCTAAGAACCTCTAAACCGTATTGCCCGAAGTTTAGTCCATTCACTAACTCACCAATGGCCAAAAATGTTTGCAAAAAGACTTGATGCTTTCTCCAAAATATCAAACAATGTGTGGGTGTCTGCAAATGTTTGCTTCTATAAAAATTCGTTATCTATACAAAAAGCAAACAACAATAAACAACTCAACACACTTGAACGTTTTATTGCTTCAAGTCTGCGCTCTCAATGTCTTTTACTTTTTGTTTTTTTCTTTACCTTTTTTATAGCACTTATCTTATCTAAACTTGAAGCACACAACGAACGATTAGTCACAGCGAAGACACTTGGCGCTTCAATGCTTTTAGTTTTAACCAAAATTGCAAGTATTAGCATAAGAAAAATAATCAATTATAGAAACTATATAATTTGTATTTATAGTTTATGGTTCAATGCACTATTCCTAATCAATTAAATAAGCATTAGGGCGCCCAATACTCGTTGGCCGCAAAGTTCATTCAACTTTTAAGTGTCATGGAAAAAAATTGTATTACAGCAATGCAACTTACCCCACAATGTCCAAGTCGAGTGCACATTGAACCACTTTTGTGCGCGTGTGTGTGTGTGTGTGTGGATGTGTGCAAACCATCTGATAAGAAAAGTGCCAGCGTCGATTTCGTGCTTTATGTCAGGTTTATCGCAGGACATTATCGCATTGGTTTCGTAGTTGCTACCTAAAAATGCAAACAACAAAAATATGCAAAAGAAATAACAAAACTAGCGGCAGCACTAATTTCGTGTCAATGCATTAAGCGGGCACCGAGTATGTTGCCGTCGTAGGCAGTCAATATTTGCTACTTGGTTATGCGCACGTCATACACAACAATAACAACAGCAACAACAATAACAATGCCGTTTATGCTGCCCACCCCAGCCGGTTGATTATCACCAAAAAGGCACAAATAAGCGGCGCGTTGCAGCTGGTGTCAGGTGCATTTGATGAGCGACCAAGGTGGCCGCCATGCAAATGGCACACACGGATACGGATATGGATTTCGCTGCACGAGTGTGTGTGTGCATGCCGCTGCGGAAAAGTCAGCAGTGGTGGGCGGTGTGGTGTGGCTTCTATGTAATGGGGCTGTTGCATGCGCCGCCATGACAGTGCCACAACACTTTGCCTAATGAACCGTTATTATTGCTATGCCACACTACCACCCCGTCGCCATCTGCAAGCATAAACAAATGGCCAATCGACTGTGTAAGCATTGCAACATTAGCTGCACATGTTGCCATGTTTTGTTGCTGCTAGCTGCTGGCTTCTTCACATGTCTATGACAGTAGGCAGTTTTGGCGCTGGTAACTGTCAAGTTGACAGCTTTCGGTTTTGTTTGTCTGTGTAGGTTCTTTGTAAAAGGATAGGAGCGCAGTAAACTCTAATTTCAACGGCAATTTCAACATAACCTACAAATTGTCAGCACCGATGCCATTCAGCAATTTGCATGCGAGATTGGCAATGGGGCCATTAAAACATACTTTTACGATAGTAAAGTTTTTGGCATGCAATCGATTGAATTGATTTCTAGGAAGCAAAATATTTGAAAGCGTTGACATTTTTCTCTCTCAAAAGCTGAAAGTACATTTTTTCAGTTCTTTTAATACAGGAATATCTTTGTAAAAGCTGCATGTAAAGAAAAAATATATTCACATACTTGTATTAATATTCATCCTTGAAGTTTTTGTATTTTTAAAAACAAAAGTACCTCTTAATTTCAAGTCTTTAACAAGATAATTTAGTAATTCTTTTGGTCTTCGTGGTGACAGAAGAAAGATGCCAAATCAACTATAAAGTCTTAATAATATATATAATTATATATTTAAGAATCTACACTATGCGCAATTAATGATTAAGAAGTCTGCATGCCTACAAATTGCAGCCGCCAAAGACCACTTTTCTATTCCGTTGAGTTGAAATTTGAGCCCATGACCTTCTGTCTTAGAGTCCTAATGCATTTTTCAAGTCAAAGTGAGCTGCTCAAGGCTCTTTGCCTTGGCTTGTCTGATCTTCTGAGAGTCTTTAGGGAGTCCAGAAAATTTGCACTAAAGAATGTGTCGTCCTTCTCTTTTACAGTTCTTATTTTCCTTCTTTTTCGTACCTCGCACCTCTTCTACGCTGTTCTCCTATTGTCACTGGGGCACTTAAGGAGAGTTACGCGAGTTCAAACCCTCCCCAAATGTCCATTTGTTAGAAAAACTTTAGGTGGCAAATATGATTTGAAATGGTTGCATTCACTTTTCGAATTGAAGGAAGAGCCTAAATAGTTTATTCCCTCGGCTTAGGGAGTCCATGAAATATGCAATAAAGAACGTTCAGACCTTCCCTTTTTACTTCTACCCTTATTTGCCTCTTTTCTCGCACTTCACACTTCTTACTGTTATCCTTTCTCCTTTGGTTACCCGCGCACGCAAGAAGATTTATGGGCGTTCAAACCCTACCAAAATATCTGTTTATTAGAAAAGTTGTGCGTGGCAAATATTTGTTCGTTAGAAAAATGTTCTCAAATAGTTTTGGGTTCAAAAGAACGGAACCCACCAAATTAAAATAATGTCTATTGCCTAAGTGTTAGTGCATAGGACTGTCAAGACTTACTATTTAAGAAACTACATTACATGGGCGAGTTTCAGTGTTGTTCGTTTCATTCATTTCTCCAATCTTTTCTCTGCTGTTATACCTTCTCCTGAGTCTTCAGTACAATTGACTGCCAAGCTTGAGGCTTGAGCCGAGTGCTACTACCTTACGTGAGTTAGTTTCAGTGTTCCCCCTCGAATCTATCCATTCATCAAGAGCCCAAATAGATTAATTTGGGTAAAGCTATCCTCGCAGCTTCTGAAACTCTGTCAGTCATTTTTTGAACTATTATTGGTCTGAAATATAAGATTTCATCTAAAAAAATGTGTTTAAAAACAAACTGAATGTGATCATTAATTACTTGAACAGTGTTATGAAATCACTCACTTCAATATGATTCACACTTTTCACATTTGGTTGCTCTTCAAAGAGCTCCAAATGGAATTTGTATTGCTCCCAAATGAAATTTCGAATCAGTTATAAGAATCAGTCATGACTAATCCTGAAATTGCCAAAACAACAATTTTTGGCAATTTGGCCATCTTTAACAATTATCAGAAATGTTTTATTTGGTAAAATGTTTAACTAATATTTTCTTCTACGTTTCAGAACATTCCATGGATAAAAGCGCCAACAACTGTTGACAACTGACGAATTGCTGAATAGCCAAAGTGCTCGTGCACTTGTAAACCACTGCACATGCGCACCGCCGCAACAAAATTGCATGCCGAAAATGGCAAAATGGAATTCCAACTGCCACTTCTGCGCAATTAAAAATACACCGAGAAATCGTCAGTCAGCTGCAATAGCCAAGCACACTTTGCCAGCGCACTGAGGCAGTGACATTGAACGCCTAACCCAACAGTCAGTCAGCCAAACGGCCAAACAGCAAAAATCAACGACGCAGAGCAGCGAATTAGTTGAATTTGGTTGCGGGCGAAACGAAGCAACTGAACTTGAGTTGAGCCGCAACGACGCATAGAAAACTCATAGCAAACACAAACAACAACGCCGTAAGCAAATTTCCCGCCATCAAAGCCTTCGCCCCCACCCAGTGCAGCGTCTTAACGCTCAATATGCACGCGGCCGGTTTGGGAACGTTTTCGAAACTGCTTGGCGCCATTTTAATCGCTCAAGTGCTATTGGCCGCCGAGGCGGCGGTCATTAGCAAAAGAGAAATTGCTGCTGGCAGCAGCGGAGCCACTGCAACGGGGCTGGCGGAGCACGCACACGACCCTGACACCGTTTCGGCAAGCGTTGAGTCGCCTTCGGTGGAGAGCGTGGACAGTCAGTTGGCAGGTGAGCAAAAAATCGAAAGTGCAACAAGGAAAAGCACAAAGTTGCTGCCGCACTTGGGCAGCAATAGCCATAGCAACTACGGAGCTGACGAGTTCAGAACGAGCGGAAAGTTGGTGCTGAATCGAGTGGCAGAAGAGCCGCTGAAAACAGATGAGGGCCTCAAGGAAGCGGACGGAAATGATGCAACAGTGCTTGCGGCGAGAGTGACTGAAGCGCCGTCTGCGAGTGAGAGCAGCGTTTTTAGTCACAATGCTGCCGCCGTTAGTGCTGAACCGAGTAAGGAGCCAAGTACGCCGGCAACGTTAGCCATCGGCGGCAATGTCAACAACGGACTGGACGAGTTGGCCACTGAAGAAAAGAGCGAAGTGAGCCTGGAGCATAGCGAAAACCACAGCGCCGACACCGAAGAAGTGCTGCCCGAACTTGAGCGAGTGGCGCTCAGGCCCGCAACGGCAAACTCCAATGACGCCACCACTGCAACGCCACTGGCAGCCAGTGCTGAGCAAATCATATCGCAGAGCAATGAAAATCAGTTGGAGGAGGCGGTTGGCAAACGCTTTGAGCCGCTGCCTAAGCCCAGCGAAAATCACACACCAGTTGTAAGCGTCGTAACGGATGCTGAAACAACAACAACACACAATCCATTAGCACTCCCCGAATTGATAGTGTCAACAACAACAGCAACGAGTTATCGCGATGCTAAGCCCACGGAAGCGGTCGTGAGCACACCTTCGAAAACAAATGCGCCAACAACAATAACAAACGCACAATTGCCTGTAAATGCCGCTGGGGGCGAATCCAATGAGATACGCAGCAGCGGCAGCGCAGAGAAGCGCGCCAAGTTCATCAGCGACAATTCAACGAATGCACAACAAATGAATTGGCCCGATGCATCGGAAGTGTGGACGCTGGCGGGCATGAAAACGGTGCCGCATGTGAATGTCAGCGGCGCACCGAGTGCATTGCAGGAGAACGGCAACGAACTGGTGCTGGACAGCACAGAGACGGCGCTGAACAACAGCGCCGTGTACAGCAACAGCGAGAAGAATCTGCTGGACTGGACACAGATTATGATGAACGGGGCCATGGATGAGAAGCGGCTTGGCAATCTGGTGGATCAAGGCACCACACAGCCGCCAACACTGGCACCGGACGCAGACGACAACGCCACGGTGACACTGGCAGCGCTAGGAACTGTTGAATCCGCTGAAAATCGCACAGAGCTGCAAAGCAATTTCACTGCCAAAGCAACAGACGACACACTGGAGCACGTAACGCCAGCGTCAGCAAGTACGGAAGGTGTTTTGCACGCGGCTAATGGCATTTCAACACATTTGCCACTGCAAGTAAATGAAATTGGAATTGAAATGACCACCGCTGCAGCTGCAACATCCAATAATGTGAAGTCATTAGAGTCAGCACATGCTGGTCTAATGCCTACAACTACTACCGAAGCTGCTGATACGACAGCCAGCAACATCGCAGCGACTCCAGCAACGACCTTAAGCAACAACAATTTATCGGCTGATAACGCTGATAAGCGCTCGAGTGAAGAGTTGCTCGTGGCGAATAGAACTTTAATTGCACCAACAACTACGCTCCCGGACGGCAGTAAAATTGAGAGCAACATAGCAGAAGCAACAACGCCAAAATTCCCAGACCCTGATGTGAGCGCAGTGCTGGTTACGTCAACAACAACCGCTCCAACGCCAACGCCAACATCTCCGCTGGCAGCCGAGTCAGCGTCATTCACAACGGAACCCCCGCTGCCAGTTGCAGTTAGCCCAGTCAGCGATGTGCTGCCACCCGCTCATATGGCGAGCAGCAACCATAACAACAACGACAACGGAGCGCCAGTTGATCCGAGCAACGACCAAAACAACAACAACGGCACTGCCAATGTAGACGTCAGCGCCGGCGTTAGCCGCGACGCCGACGGCACCAATAACAGTGGCAGCGACATTGCCACACTCGAGCGCTCCTCCAGCGAGACGACAACACTTAGTACGCTAACAGCTAGCGAGCCGAATACAAGTGACAGCGTAGGGGTTTCGAATTTGACGTCGCGCGTTCCGTTTTCCTCGGCGCATAACGAAAATCGCGTTGCTGCGGAAACAACCACCGAGACTACGGCAACGACAACAGCAACAATACCAACCAAGACAATAACAACAACAGCATTGCCAGCCATTTTGGTGGTGAATAGCGGGCCAAATACGACAACGGAAGTTGGCCAAATCGGTAATGAAGTGGAATTAGAAGCGAGCAGCGAGAGAACTGCAAGTACCGCAGCGAGTTCAAGTACAATTAAGTCGACGCATTCTGGCGCTGACAATGAAGACGGCAAACACGTTGACAGTGGAACGACAACGTCGTCACCCGTAAACGAGTTATTAATAACCACAACAACAACAACACCGACAACAGAAAAGCCAGCAACAACAACCGAGAAAATAACAACCCCTATAGAAGAGCTGGTCGAGACGTCAACGTTAATACAACTGCAAGTGGCAATAAAAACAACATCAACGACAACAACAGAAACGCACGCAGTACTAACAACAACAAGCGTCCCATTGGGGTCAGTCACAGCGGAGAATAGCACCAACAAAACAGCAGCACCAACAACAGGAACAGCAACAGAGACAACAACAGCGGCGCCCACAGCTGTAACCGAAGACAGAAAAGCTAATGAAGTGTCCAATAGCGCTTCCCACGAAACGGAGACTTCAATCGAAACGAATGTCATTGATCAGCTGGACAAGTCGACAGTGAAAACCACAACAACAACAACAGCAACCAGCACATCAACACCAGCTCCAGCGCCCGTCGCTGATACGAACAAAAAGGACATCACGTCAGCGGAGAGCGAAACCGAGGCTAATTCGTTGGGTGCGGCAGAGGACGATTATGACAACACGCTGACACACGACACCACAATGGCCGTACTCACGCTGAACGCCACAACCGTTGCCAATCGCGTGCCGAATTTGATTGTCACCAGCACCACAACAGAACCGCCGCTGATTAATCTACTCGATGATTCCACCACCTCTACAACCACAGTGTCGGGTATTGCCACCAAGATTCAAGAAGTCTACTCGGTATTCTCGACAACAACGCCCATCGAAAGCGTAGCGGAGAACAACCACACTGCCGCCCCAACTGCACCAACATTGGTGCCCGAACTAGCTGACACCACTTCCACGCCGCTTGTCATCACAACAATGCTACCGCCAGCGCCCACGCTGCAGGCAACTCTAGGCGCCGGGACGGGCATGGCCGGCGGCAATGTGCATCCGAACGCCGCCGATGCCAACGAGACCGATGTCAATGTGATTATCGCCATTACGGTCAGCGTTATAGGCGTGGTGGCTCTGATACTGCTGGTGGCCTTCCTCTATCTGATACGCAAGCGCCAGAAGCAAATGTCCTACGGGCAGCGTTGTCGTCCGGTCAGTCTAGATGACTACAGTCTGGACAATGTATCGGTGTTGGGCAGCGTGCGACGAAAAGGCGCATTGCGCGCCTCTAAACGCTCGTACGGCAATATTGCCTTCGACGATCCGTCGCTGAGGCACAACGTGCTGACGGCCAGTGAGTTGGTGAAATTTGTGGAGCGGCGTTCGAGTATTTTCGAAGAGTTTCGCGATGTGCCGCAGATAATCGCGCGAGCCGATGAAGTGCCACACGGCTGTGAAGATAAAAATAGGTGAGAGCGAATACAGAACGTGGAGTGATAATTCGGGAGGGGGTGATCAATTGGCACGGGAATCAATGACAGGAGGCGGTTTGTTAAAGGTCTTGGGGTTGGTTGGTATTTAGAATATAGACAGTAGAAGTAGAAATATAGATATAGATATTAGCTTAAGTTAGGTAGGTTAAGTTAGGTAAGCAGGCTGGCCAATTCGGCCACGCATAAAGTGTGTTGGGTTCCTAGCAGTACCAGTTAGACCTCCTGAGTTTTTCGGATCGACGTAAAAGTTATCCGTAAGAATGTGGGTGTTCCTAGCGAAACTTGGGAGCCCCTTCTAGCCCAGAAAAGAAATGGGTCCCCTAAGTAAGAAAGTCGTAGGCTTAAGATAGCCGGACAGGAGCAAAGAATGTGCAACATATATTATACATATCTGTATATATTGTACTAATATAGATATTAGATAGATATTTGAATAGTATATACATATGTACATATTTGCATAGATTCGACATATTAGAATATATTTAGCTAAAGTTAGTTTTACTCCATGGACACTTCAGGTCCAATGTTATTAAACTAATACGCAAGAATTTAAAAGAATTCAGCGCCAGAACCCTTCTCCCTCTCTTTAAATCTTAAATAAGGATCCTATCACCGCTTTCCTGGTGGCTTTTGTAACAGTGTACGAGTATGAATCATTCCACGATGAAACCTTACAAGGAAAGCTTTCTACACTTTCGAGAAGCACAAGAGTCCAGTTTACTTTAGGCACCAAGTACACTGCTGGTTGCTTGGCAAGCTGTCCACTAATCGAACCTAATGAAATCGTAATGTTAGGATAGGTTGTATATGATCTACTAGATAAGATTAAGTTAGGTTAAATAAACTGAACTAAACTGGCTGTTAGAGCAATAAACGACTAAAAAAGGGTATAGAAACTGGTAGAGATTTAACATTAGATAAATATTTCAAAGTAATTAGTAGGAGAATTTTTGCACATAACTCGTTAGAAAATTAACTTATCGTTATGTTAATGTTAATATACCATTGGAAAGAGGGTTTAAAGAGCTATGATCCAAGGTAACACTTCATTTGAATTTTTCGTAAATACGATTTTACAGACAATTTCCCAAAGTGTTAAAAATCGACACCCTAAAATTGTTTAATGTAAAGTGCCACCCCCTAAAAAAATCGCTAAAAACGTAGAAATCTCAAGTAAAAAAGCATGATTTACAAAATTTACGAAAGATTATTGAGTTTAATTTGAATTGAAAAAAAAGGAAAAAATCAAAATGCAAATTGAATGGTGACGAATAAAACGAATAATTATATGGAAATTAATAAACAAAACTGAACTAATTTATTTCTCATGATAGGATTAGAGAAAAACTAAGAACACTTGAAATTCATTTTAATGATGATTCCAAGCAACAAAAAGTAATTTTACTGATATAAGATCACAAAACAATGAAAAATAAGGGGTGGCACTTTACAAAGAAAAAAAGGTGGTACTTTACAATTTCATGCCATTTTGGAAATCATTGAATAAATTTTCTTCTTTTACGATATCATTTCGGATTATGGAAAAGCATTAAAAAATCAAGTCCAACACTGATATTTATCTTAGTTTTTTGCGCTTTTTGGTTTCTTTTTCATCGCAAAAAAATCTTCAGTTTTTATTTTTGTGTTTTTTCTTAACCAAATTTGGCACTTTTATTTACCCAGACCGTATTATTGCGTCTGTTCCCTCAAAAACCACATTAAATTTGATGTTGACATATATACCTTAAATGACGGTAGACATTTTTTTGCTTGGATTGCTGGAACGTAAACATCGAGCAGGGATGGCGCATTACAAAGAGTGGCATCTTTCAAATAATTCTCCTACAGTTTGAACATTAGATACAAGTTTCAAAGTAATTTGTGTAAGAATTCAACTATTTTATTATTATTGAACACAACATTTCGAAAAAAACATTTTCTCATTCAGTCTTAGGGTATAAAAGCTTTACTAGTTTTGATAAGAATTCAACCATTAAATAATTTTTGAACAGAATATTGCAAACTAAATGGTTCTCATTCAGTTTCTTGACCTCATGGCTGACTCGTATCTCTTAAACCTTTTAAGTCATCTCCAGTTTCGTCCATATATGTCAACAATATGCAATTTTTTAATTTTAAAACTGACGCACGAGCAATTCATGCGCCCACTCGAAATCTTGAGAACACGACAAATCGTGTAAATGTGTGTCTGTGGGTAATTAATCTAAATCCATCAAGAGCGCTGCTCTCTTATTAATTGTTGTCGTTGTTTAGTCATCCACTTTTGGTGAACTCAAATTAATTAAGTACGTTAATTTAGGAATGTCACAAGCGGCTCTAACTAATCACACGCTTCTGTCTCTGCTTTGTTTCATTCAACCTCCACGTCCAGATATGCCAATGTAATTCCGCTTCCTGAGACGCGCGTCTTACTGCAGCAGCAGCACGACGACGAGAAGACCGAATACATAAATGCCAACTATGTCAGGGTAAGTACGCGTAATTGTGCGCCTCCGAAATCGGCGCTTTGTTTTTTCTCTTTTACTACTATTTTCTCCGCCTATCTAATTTTATTTTCTTAACGATTTATGAGCATTGCAGCAACAAAAAACCACTGTCTACAATAAAAAAATATAGTCGACAATTATCTATGCGTTCCATGTGTGCGCCAGAGCGCTCGAGATCTAATCGGTGCGTTGCTAATCTTGCAGTATTTTTGTGCGTTACTGCACGCATGAAGATCACATATGTATGTACATAGATACATCACATATGTACAACAAAGGAGCTTAAGTTTGGGGGGAAACACTGGGCGCGCAGATCGGAAATCACTAGACTGTCACTTTGTTGGCTGAACGTTATTGTTATTGTAATCACAAAAGGCAACAAGCGCAAAATTACGCGATCATTTAAAGTTGGCGCTTTGTCTTTATTGTTGTTATTGTGTCTACCCCAAAGCTTTAGTTTTTCTTTTGTTTTCGTCGCTGCCTCCATTCGATCTCAATGGAGCGCCCTGGCCGACTTGACTCTCTGTAACGATATCACTTCACGCTCCACGCTCCGCACCCGCGCCGCCGCAGTGCACTTCGACCAGTGTTGTCGCCTCATGTGGGCGGAACAGTGGGGCAGGGCACGTTATGAAAGCAGAATGAAATGCAGGTGCGGTTGTGGGCCGCATTTCGTTATTGTTTCGTTGTCTATACTCGTTCGAATTTCGCGCGGAAAGACAAAATGATTAATGGGTCGCCGATATTTTCTCTTTTCATCGATTTAACTCTTTTGTTTTTCATGTTGTTTTTATCAGTTTTATGCGTGTCGCTGAAAATTATTGCTATTGAATGTGTCTATTGCTCAGACTGCGCGTGGTTTCGACGATGAGTCATGCATATCTCCGTTGTGAAGACTCATGACAGCTACTCGTATTTTCGGTCATAGAATTAAAACAGCTGAGCATTTTAAGCTGGAAGACAATGTTATAACTACGAGATAGGTATTCAATTATGGAGCGTAGCAGTTAAAAGTGAAACAGAAAATATGAATATGAGTAATAATTTAGCTGGCATTTAAGTCACTTATGAATGAGAGCAAAAATACAGGGCATACAGCTGGGAGATGTGGAGATTAAAGGGACACCGAAACGATTCGCCGCTCTCCAAGAACGACAACTATGTAGATAAAGATTTCAACTTCTCATGGACACAAGGTTCTTATCGGATTTGTTTAAAGCAGAGGAAGCACAATTGCTGAATCTAATCAGCTTCAACAAGACATAGAAGGGGTTTGAACCTTGAAACCGTAGCGATATGTTCTTCATGATTCTTTTTCATGCTTCGCATGAATTCATTTTGATTATATTATGTGTTAGATAGACGGAATGACCTTCAACTATTATCGAGTACCCTTCTCAATTTAAGCTACAGACCGTCTTATATACTTATGTGATTTCGAATGCAATACCGTTGTTATGTATGTATGTAGAGTTTTGTTCTTAAAGTTTTGTCCTCGGAAATTAAAATAGTTCAGGTGAAGTATTATACTTTCATCCTAGAACGCTACAGAACACAGAAATGCCAGGTAGATGGGTAGATTTGAGTTGAAAGGAGATTTGAGTTGAACTGCTTGAGATTTTAAAGTCGATTCAAGGAAAAATGTCATACAATAGTTAAAAAACCTGCAGAAAATTTCATGTCTAACTTCTTGCTATTAATTTCACAGCTATTATTTTACTGCGCAATGTCATAAAAGTAAAGAGAAGCTGCTTTTTAATGTCGATGCCGAAGGACTGCATTGTCAAATTAATATTGATTGATTTTCCCTACTTATGTTAGTAACTTGTGAACTAAAGCTCAAATTATCAATTCTTCAATTAGTGAATTATTAAACTAAACACTCAAATACGTGGCCCAAGAATTACAATGCCTAGCTTGACATCAGTCATATAGTGTACAATGTAGATTGGGTTAATGTAAACAATGCTAATAACTAGGGATCGGAATTATATGCAAGTGCATATTTTTTTGGAGCTTCCGATTTGAACGGGACCAAGACAGAAACTATTGAAAAATATTAAGAATGAGCTAACATATGCACTGCATATTTGCATATGTTTGCATATTTTGCATATTTTTGCATTTTTTGCATAGTTTTTGTATATAAATCCGATACCTACTAATACCTAACAATCCTAATGCTAATAATCCTATCCTTATTAATCCTAATAACTCTTTCTTATCTGTACGTTATTTCTCAATATATCTCCCTCTCTCTCTCTCTCTATTTTCGAAAACCCTAATAAATACGAGTCAACCAACCTAGTTTAATATAATTTATCTATTTTCACATTCACACAGGGTCCCAAGGACGCCCCCAACTACTACATTGCCACACAAGCGCCACTGGAAACGACTGTGGTTGATTTCTGGCGCATGATTTGGGAGCAACAATCACGCGTCATCATTCAAGCCACCGATCTCATAGAGAACGGCATTGAGAAGTGCGCCGATTATCTGCCACCGTCGGTGACACTGGACAATCACACCACCTACGGCGACTTTCAGATCACACTCAAGCATCGCGAGGTCAAGGACAAGTATGCCATTTCGACCATTGTGCTGAAGAACACCGCGGAGAACGCCAGCCGCGAACTGACACACTACTGGTACAAGTGGCCGGAGGCGGGCGTGCCCAGCGAGGAGGCACCCATCATAGCGATGCTGCTCGAAGCGCGCTCGTCACTCAAGAGCTACGCCAACGAGCCGAAAGAGAAATCCGCCTCGCTGACGCTGAAGCCGGTAGGCAGTGCAGAGAGCAACGCCAGCGGCAATGGTCTGGCCGTTGTGGCAGTGGAGCCAAGCAGCGAGCGGAAGGATGCCGATAGCGGCAGCAAGCCGGAAATCAACGGCAACGTGTCAACGAAGATGTCGACGTCGCGCAACCAGGGGTAAGTCCACATGTCATTCGCTTGTAGCCGTGACTGTCCTGTGCACTGTACACTTTTGTTCTGTGTTGTGTGTTTGTTTTAACCGCATGTTCCGTTTTCTTTTCTCTTCTTTTCTAGTCCCTTAACGATTCACTGCTCTCCAGGTACTGGACGCACCGGCACGATTATTGGCTGTGACATGGCCATACGCAGCCTGGAGACGCCCAAGCGCTCCGTGGACATTCCGCAGATCGTGTACTACGTGCGGCGGGGGCGCGCCAGCGCAGTCCAGACCAAGGAGCAATACGAATTTATCTACAAGGTGGCACACATGTACGCCACCAAAATTACAAATCTGTCAAACGACAATTGAAACGCGCCAGCTGCACGGCGCCAATTTGCGAGAGTGCGAACGAACTTGTCTTAGTCAAAGTCAGTATGCAACTATGCGTATACCCCATTAGATATTATATAGTTTACAAATATACATATATATATATACCGAATATATACGGAAGCGCTTTACACGTATGCAAACACTGCTCAGCATATTAAGTGAAATGTCTGCACTCCTGCACGCTGCTGTCTACCTTCTTCGTTTATGTTGTGTTTACACGTTCGATTTCCAACATCCAACAATAATGCTATTGAATTGTATTCCTCTATTATTGTGATATAAACATACAATTTTAACTATTGTAAATTATGTTTATTTAATTTAGTTGTTGTAAATAAATAAGTGACGATTGACATCGCCGGAATAGAATGTAAAAATTGTATATTTATATGAGACGTATGTATGTCTGTATGTATAGAAATAATGATAATAAAACTCAAACGAAATTGTATGAAATATCAGAATACAACTTACATGAAAATAAAACCGATCACTAAAATATAAATTAAATATGGGTTTTTTTTATTACAGTAAGTACAGTAAGTGTGGAATATTATTAGAACTTTAATGAACTTGAAAGATTATATTAAATATTTGGTGTTAGTAAAGAAAAGCTAAAATTGATGGACATTATTAGATAATATAATAAATTTGCCAATGACTTACTTTTTGTAGTCTTTAACTGCCAAATTAAAACAACTTCTCAATCAAATCAATCAATTCAAATTCAATCAAACAGAAATTAGCTTTGTTGTTGTTGGCATGCTCAAGTTTTCCTAAGCCTCATTACCAATAATTTTACGCTGTGGCAGATCATATGGTTTCAGTTCAAAAACAATCTCTATTTTAGAAATTTCTGGCGAAAAATTGTACACATAGTCGAGTTACAAAGCGCTCTTTGATGCAAATGGCGGCGAATGCACAAGTTACGGTTTCTGGCACAAATTGACACCATCCATTTTTGAACAATTGTCAAACCATGCGGAAGCCAACACGCACACATTTCGTTAACAACGAAATATTGAATGCATGCAAGTGAATTTAGTGCCCAGGATTTCTCCATTATCCAAACTGTTACATGCCAATCGGCACATAATTGGTTCAGGACGACGTTTACAAATTTCGTTCTGAAGGGAATAATCATTACGATTAAACCCGATAAACCGGCGAAACACTGTTGCCCACTGTGGTGTTTTAACACCAAAACACGAAGCGACTGTTGTCGAATGTCACAATAAATCACCGCACAAAAATTTTTGCTATTTAAGTAACTGTAAATAACACAAATACCACTTTTTATTATTATTACAAAACGTTCTGAGAGTGCGTTTACAATTAAAATCGTAAAATGTAACGATGTAGATGCCAGATTCAAAATATATCACATTGATGATGCCACATATCAAAACTTAACCAAAACAACCTACACATTTTGGATAGAAAACATTACTTGAAATGGATTTGGTCCTCAAAAGTTATGTACGGAGCCCGCCTTTCTTCCCCAAATGAAATCCTGAGTACGCCACTGATGTGCAGTTGAAGCAGTCATTTTCCAAACGGAATTTCATCCCTGTACTAATTTTGTTGGTTTTAAATATTAAGTACCGGTATGTGGTGCCATCCGTTTCCGTTCATTACACACACACATACACAACGTCCGGGAACAAAAACCTTTTCAGTGCTGCCAGCTTTGAAAATCACCAAATGACAGCTAACGCCACACAAGCCGCTGACAATACTTTTTCTTCTACACTCGTCCGTCATTGTTTTTTGCAACCGGCAGAGTACATTTGTTTTCGGCTATTTTGCAAATTTGAATCATTCTCGCGCGAAATCCACGAAAATATGAAGTTTGTTTCCATTCTATTGTTGCTTTTCTGCTTGGTGGCCACAACTGTTGCTGCCGAAGACGCCAGCAAGCCAACTGTTCGCATTGGTGTAAAGAAGCGTGCGGAGAACTGCACAGCCAAAGCCAGGAAAGGCGACACTGTGCATGTACACTACACGGTATTATTAATAAAATTGAATTAAAGTAGTAAATTATTAAATTGATTTATGCTTTCCATGTGCAGGGCACGTTGAAGGACGGTACCGAATTCGATAGCAGCCTGAAGCGCGGCACGCCCTTCAAATTTACGTTGGGCTCTGGCCAAGTGATAAAGGGTTGGGATCAGGGCTTGCTGGGCATGTGCGAAACGGAAAAGCGGCGCTTGGTCATACCGCCTGAGCTGGGTTATGGCAAAGCAGGCAGTAGTCCTGTAATACCACCCAATGCAGTGCTAGTGTTCGAAGTGGAAATGGTCAAGATTGACAGACATGCCGACTTGTAAAGTGTTTGAATCTTTATTTATTATTTCGTTTCTTCAACTTTTGGCCAAATTTACTTGAATATGAATTTCAATTTTATTTAATTTTCGTCATTTTCTTAATGCAACACACGTATATGAAATATTCGTTATTTTTCTTCTTCCCAGTTTGAGTAGTGGGCACAATTTTATATAGAAAAAACCTTAAAAACTATGTTTAGAAAAGCAAAAATGAACTACAATACATTTTAATAAATTCCATTTAGTATTTCTTAATTGTTTTCCTGATGAGCGCCAAGCGTTGTTTGTGCGCTTCGGTGATGGCGGCACGTTTGTAGGGCCGCAGCTCGTCCGTGCCGAAACCGGGTATCCACATGTTCCACTTGCGCTCCAAATGCAGCTGCACGTCGCGCACTTCCACTTTGGAGACTTTGCGGTGCTTGGCAAAGGCACAGGTTGCCTTGACGGTGTCCTCTACAAAATCATCGGCAATCTGCAGCAGCAGCTCTTCGACATCCTCGTCCAGCTGTGCGGTCACATCGACCTCGCGCACCAGCTCCAGCAGACGCGGTTTGGTCAAAACCTGCCGGTGTACAGTGTGTAGCAAGAAAACTTTATCTGATATTACGTGTATTTTGCTTACCGGTTGATTTTCGGCGCCACTATTGCCTTTGCCAATGCCGCTGCCACCACCACCTCCTCCTCCACCTGTGCCATTTGTGCCCGCAGTAGTGTTCACTCCGCCACTGGCATTCGTGCCGCCACCACTGGACGCGCTGTTGTTCGTGCCCAGTATGGCTGAATTTGAATTGGAATTGGTCAGCGGACTGCTCTGCGAAGGCGACGCCATGGTTATGTCCTGAGAGTCGTCCCCTGCGCCGTTGCTATCAAAATTTGTAAAAATTTCCGACATTGTACGTTTCTTGTTTCGGTTTGTCTTTTCTTTTTTTGGTTTGATGCTTTACACAAAACCACTGCCCCTCATAAAAGTAGCAACCAGACACCAGTGCAAGAAATAATTGAAGAAGGAGGGTTGTTGAAGTAAGGCAGTGGGTGGAAGTGTACTTGAGTTTCTTTCCAAAAACGTACAGTAGTTGATAAAAGTAAATTTAATTACAAAGAAGTGTCGAAAGAAGAAAGCGGAGGCCAATTCGGTGGTAGTGGAAAATATAGTTGTTGGAGACGTTGGAGTTGTTTGGATTTTAGTGGAGTGGTCGGCAGGAGGGTTTTTAAATTCGTCTGTTTGTGTTTTGTTTTTTGAAAAAGTGCTAAAAAAAGAGGCGCTAAAGTGGGAAATCATATATTAAAAATTTGGCTCAAAATAGTTGTAGGCAGTGCAATTTACTATAGTTAACAAAAATATCAAAAGCGGCGAGTGTAGGAAATGCAAAAAGTATTGGAAAGCGCTAATCTGGCAAATGCGGTGCTATTGACAATGCGGGCATACTTACCAAGACGCCGTTTTCGTTGAAATTTTTACAAATTACAGCTGTGGTTTGTTTAAAGTGCGAAAAATTTTAACAAAATCCCAACTTATGTCTTCTCTTTTGCTGTGCAAGTAAAACTGTTTGACAGCTTGTGGAGTGAGCTGTCAAAAATCATAATAGATATGTACAGTGATGCCAAGTTGCCTTCTGCAACAAGGGTTTTTAAGAATATTGTTTTGAATGTTTATAAGTATAAAAAACACATTTTACAAATTTTGTTACTTTATTTTTAAGTCTTTTTATTTTTAATTAGAAGGGAGAAGCAAGTGATGGATCACTGAGCACCAAAAGAACTCAAAAAATTGTTCAGATATTTATAACATAAACTTCTAGACCCTGATTTATAATTTAAGGCAAACTCAGACAACTAAACGACAGAGTTATGAAGAAAATACGGCCTGTACAACCAAATTAGATTACATAGGACCGTTTTCAGCGCCTCCAACTGACTCTTTTTCCAATCCAACCCTATAATGGGGTTGGCTTTAAAGTCGCTATAAAAGATATCATGAAATTCTTTTGTCACCATCATAACCACTACCAATTCCTGAAATACAAACTTTCACATTTGGCTATTAAACTGGTATTTTATTAAACGCCTACATACATTTAACTACATGGTATGCATTGCCTATTCTAAATATGGGAAGTTATGTATTTGCTTATGCAGCGCTCAACCAATTATTGCATATTGATGACAATTTTCAAACGCTATCCAGTCCTTCGGTTTCTTTTCAGTGCCAACAATTCCATCCAATCGTCCGCCTCTTCAACGTCTGGCGAATTTTAGTGCAAAGTACACACCCATCACGAAAACCAAAACCATGGCCAACTTGCGCAAATTGGCGCGATTCACACCCTTGATGGAGCGCACCACATCGCCGTTGTAAACGAATACATTGCGACTTTCCTCTATGAAATCGGCGCGCATTTGGTCGTCGAATGCGCCGTAATGCTTATTCAGCACTGTACGCAATTTTGCCTTCAACACGGAAATCTTTTCCGGAAAGTATGTGGCCGCACATCCTTCGGGGCAAATGGTGATCTGTAATGGCATTGGACGCGACTCCAGATCATCGGGTTTTGCATCTTCGTTGGCCGGCTTTTGCGGCTCCTCCACATCGTCTGCGCGACCAATCCACAACTTTCGCTTGATCATGCGCTTGCGCTGCAGCAGCTGTCCGCCGGACATCAAAGCCATATACATCTGGAAGGCGTAGGCAAAAAGCAACATTTTGTTTTTCGAATTCACCTCCGCCAGATGGACCAGATACTTTTTGACGCTGTCGCGCGGCTCGTACGTTTCCTGCCAGTTGTCGCCAAGGAAATAAGTGAGATCCTTCTCGAATGCACTCGCGCGATGCAGCTCTTTAGGCAGCAACTCTTCTGGCAGATTCTCCTCGAGATACTTGTAGATCTCGTAGAAAGCCAGCAGGCCATCGTACCAGACGGCGTCATCGGAGAGCGCTGTCAATGCAGAAAATTAATTGTAGATGCGAGCTGCGCTTCCAGCTGGTTGTGACTTACCGAGTGCGAATTTTGCATTCACTAGCACATCGCTGAGTTTGTGCACATCCTTGGTAGCCTTACGCAACTCCTTGGTAAATGTCATGTCCGGCTCTTGCTCCGAATTCTGTTCATTCTTCGGCTCTGGCTCCTGCTTCTCCTCGACGGGTTGTGACTGCGACGCAGTTGCCATGTTCGCTGATTGGAATAGCTCCTTTGTTCTTTTGTGCGTTGAATATTAACTTGAGAGAATCTGCGCGTTTGCTATGCTTTTGTTTTGTGACGATGCTAGATTTTGGTGACTGTGTTACAAGTATTCTGCACAGCAGGAAAACATTTAAAATCCCTATTATAAAAAAATTATAAACTACGTGCCACAGGGTTACAGTGTTGCTGTGTGCAGAAAAACTGTTCCCACTGAGTGTTGGTTGGTGCTGGTTTTTTTATTCTTTTATCTATTACATCTATAATTTATCAAATGAACAGTATAAGATGGTAGTGTCAAGAATCTCAATTCTAAGCAGTTTATGCAGATATGGAAGTAATTTTTCATTTTATCAGTTAATTATTATTTCATCATACCTGCGTCGTATGTAATTATGTGGCAATAGTACGATTCCAATGCAATAGGCAACTCTCAATGAGAATTTCGATAGCTTGTAACCCGTTTTATTGTTTGTTGCCACTGCTATTGTGAATGAATTCACAACAGCTAGAACTAGAAGCAGCATTGAATTATAATTTGCAAAATCTGAATTGTGTGTTCAATCACTGGAACTTTATAAAACTATTCAATTAGAAGTGTTATTAATGTAAAAGTGTAACGAAAGTGCAGCACCGACAATGACAAGTGCGTCTGGAAAGGTGCGCACTCAGTGTCGCACTTGCTATGAAACAACTGCCAGCCATTTCTACCCACTCAATGATCGTCTGGACGAGGAGCGATTTCCGCAGAAGTGTCTGGCGGATTTGCTCTGGGATGTGGCGAAAATTGATGTAAGCGTACCAGTAAAGCGTTCCCAAGAGTATTATTAGTGATTTGTGTCAAAATCTTATCAGGTAAAAAGTGGCTCCGACAAGGCGTTGCCCATGCAGTTGTGTGGGAACTGCTCGCGCAAGCTCAAGAACGCCTACTCCTTTGTGATGCAGGCGCAACATGTGAATGAGTACTTTTTGGCAAACATACACGAGGACGGCGAAAAAGACGTTACACATCGCGAGGGCAAAACCGTTGATTGTCTGGTGGAAGCGCCCATCGATATACCAGGCGGACAGGGGTTGCAAATAAAGATGGAGGTATGCGAGGATAATCTGTACGACGCCCTCAATGCACTTACTGTGCCCGGGCCAGAGCAACGCACTGCGACTGAAACCAGCAAGAGACCATTGCGAGAGAGAAGATTTAGTAGCACAATGAAGAAGGAATCGGGGCAGGAGTTTGTTGCAGACAGTCAGGAGGCAGCGAGCAGCTCCACAGCAGGTATATTAAAAAAGCTTAAAAGACTGGCCCAGATATTCAATTGAATTGAAATTGCCATTGCAGCGCAAATGAAACTCGATCCAATCACAGTGGCCGAAACGAACTGGCAACCTGAAGTAGAGGACGACGATAGCGCTGAGGCGTTTGAGCAGCCGGAACAGAGTGATGCCGAGCAAAGTGAAAGGTTAATGAGCGTGTAATGTGGTGTATTTAGTTAAAATTGTCTCAATTCTATTGGCTTAAGATTTCAATTTATTCTTTTTCAAATCTCTACCATAGCGAAGTCGAGGAGTACAAGCCGAAGCGGCGTCGCGGTCGTCCGCGTCTAGCCAAGCGTGAGAAGGTGCGCAATGCCGACAATCAGGTGATCGGCAGCAAGGAGCGTGGCCGCTTCCGGTGCGACATCTGCAACAAGTCCTTTGCTTGGAAAAAGGATCTCTACCGCCACGCTGACACGCATTTTGGCACGCCCAAGTTCAAATGCGAGTACTGTGAGCGGCACTTTCTGCGCAAGGACAAGCTGAAGGACCACATGCGCATACATGCGAAGCGCAACAGCGCCGCCAGTACGCAACGCTCGCAGCGCCATCCCGAGTGGAACTTCGCCGAACGCCTGTACTCGAGTCAGCGTTTTCGTTTGATCTGCTGCAAGCTGTGCGAAGGCAGTTTCCAGTCTACTGCCGCACTGCGTGCGCACATGCAAGTGCATGCGGAGCCGCAAACGCTGGCGCTGCAGCTGGACAGCGAGGTAGTAAAGGAGCTATTTCCACTTGCTTGCGCCGCAGAACAGCTGAACGAACTGAAGGCGAGCATTAGCCAGGACATTGTACAGCAGCGGCTGGCCAAGTATTATGCGGTGGTGAACGCGCACGGCTATGAGCTAAGCCTCAGCGACTCGGATGCCGATGCCGAGCCAGACGACGCCAAGCCGCGTTACTACTGCGAGCTGTGCGAGCTGTCATTTGCGCGCAAGCATCAGATCTTCAAGCACATGACGCAGGACCACGCGCTCGACTCGCTGCCCTACAAGTGCAACGTTTGCAAGCTGGACTTTGTTTGCAATCGCATGTATGCGTTGCACATGCGCACTCAATGCCGCAGTAAGGAGAAGAAGTACCAGTGCCTGAAGTGTCCGGGCAAGTTCATGTGGCTGGAGAATCTGGAGGGCCATCAGTGTTCGAACAAGTTCAACACACCCGAGTACAAGGCCCAGTTGCCGCTGAAGCGCGACGTGCTGCCGTGCACTGTCTGTGGCAAAACTTTCGTGTGGGCCAAGGACTTGAAGCGGCACCAGGAGTCGCATGCCAGCGACGGCAGCTTGCACGAGTGCGCCATCTGCCTGCAGCGCTTCCGCAAGGCGGAAAACCTGCGCCAGCACATGAGGCAGTCGCACGAACAACTGAAGCGACGCATCGAGTGCGCACTGTGCGATAAAAAATGCGACACGCTGCAGCAACTCCGCGCGCATCTGCTCCAGCACGCCGATGGCTGCAGCGGCGTGAATGTGACGGAGGGCAAGTACTTTAAGGTGTACTGGCCACAGGGCGTAGAGGGACGCGAGACTGAAATGACTGGCAGCATTATGTCGGACTTTGCTGCACAGCAGCTGTCGCGCTACTACTCGGCGGTCGATGAAAGCGGCAACGAGCTGGAACTCGACGACTCCGAAACGGACGCCGAAGACGACACAGCGTCGGACGAGTGTGGCGAAGTGGCGTCCACGAGTTACGCCTGCGAAGTGTGCGGCGAGGCATACGATCGGCGTAAGCGCCTGTTGCTGCATCAGCACTGCGAACACGCCGACATGGACACCCTGCCACAGCAGTGCGCCAACTGCAATAAGCAGTTTGTGTGTCTGGCTTTGCTGCAACAGCACCAACGACGCGATTGCCAGCATAGAGAGAAGCGCTTCCAGTGCGTCAAGTGCGCGGTGCGCTTCATGTGGGAGGAGAACCTGCAGCAGCATGAGCAGTTGAAGCACATTGACCCGGAGCAACAGATCAGCCGTCAACTGGCCAACAAACTGCAGTGTGACGAGTGCGACAAGGTGTTCATTTGGCCGAAGGACCTGACGCGCCACAAGCGCGTGCATATGCCAGATGACGAGAAGTTCGAGTGCGACTACTGCGACCGCAAATTCAATCGGAAGGACAATCTGCGCTCACACCTCAAGGTGCACGGGGCAGCGGTGGTGGCTGAGGCGACGCGTGGCAGCAAAAAGGAACAGCGCAGGTCTATGAAGTCGAAAGGTGAGTAGAATATTATGCGCCCATATATCTGCGATGATAATTGGTCAGAAAGCTCAATCGAATTATATTTCAGGCGTGGACATCAATCTATGCAAACCGCACGGCTGCAAATGCATCCAGTGCATGATTTGCTTGTCAAAGCATTCGAAAATCGCCGACTTACGAACACATCTGCGCACCCATCAATACGTGGTTTCCTTTGCGCAACGTGTGGAGCCCATAAGCGAGCTTTCGCTACTGCTGTATCCGGATGAGCCCGTCATGGAAGAGAACAAGTTGATTGCGCGCATCATGGCCGATATTGCGGCTCAGCAGCTGCACAGCAGTTTCTATTCGATTACCAATGAAGTGGGCTACGAACTGGATCTGGACAGCTCCGAAACGGAAAGCGACTCAGAGGCCGAGGGCGAGACGAAGGAAGACGGCAACCCATATGTCTGCGATCTATGCAAAGAGTCATTTAATCGCAAGTACAAGCTCTTCGAGCACCAGCAGTTGGCGCATCGCTGGGAGGACGCGCCGCACGTTTGCAATCATTGCAACGCGCGTTTTGTGTGCCGGAAGCTGCTACAGCTGCACTGCCGTCAGCAGTGCAAGAACACCGTGAAGCGCTACTCGTGCCGCAAGTGCCTGCAGCGCTTCATGTGGAAGGAGAATCTAAAGATGCATTTGCGCACCGCACATCCCGATCTGGACGAAACAAAGAAGGTGTGTAGGAAGAGCTATGACTGTAATTGATGTTTAATTTTCTTTTGTTGCAGGATGTGCCCGAATCGTACGACTGCAATGAGTGTAATCGTTCCTATAGGCTGAAGAAAGATCTCACTCGACATCTGCGTATGCATCACAGCGATGCCACAATCTTCAGATGCCTCTGGTGTCCGCGACAGTTCTTCAAGCGCGTCAACCTGAACATGCACCTAAGCCTGCACGGAATCACTCCGGAGCAGCTGAACATGGCCGAGTGCCACATTAATGCAAGCAGTGGCCCCAATGGCCACAAGCAGATCTTCTGCCGTGTGTGCAGTTTGCAGTTCAACAGCATAGCTGCACTGCGCGCGCACCTGGTGCAGGAGGCCGCCTCCGCGTTGTCCACGCATCACGACTACAACTCGCTGCAAAACTACTCCATCACCAATGAGCGCGGCTTTGAGCTTCAAATCGACGACTCGCACACGGAGGACGAAAACGAGAGCGCGCAGCAGCAAGTTTACACCTGTGTGCTGTGCACGCTGAGGTGCAAACGAAAATACCAGATGGCGCTGCACCAGCGCTCCATACACAAGCAGGAGCAGTTGCCCTTCAAGTGCGAGAAGTGCATTTTTCGCAGTGTATCGGCAGTAAGGCTACGAGCTATTCATTTCACTTATAACAGCTACGCTATAATATTGATTACCAATTGCAGGACATACTGGAGCATCACATGCGCACGCAGTGCTACAACAACGAGAAGCAGTACGAGTGCGAAAAATGTAACCTCAAGTTCATGTGGCCGGAGAATCTGCAAGTACACATGCAGCTGATGCATCCGGGCGTCGATGAGTTGGCTGTCGAACCCAACGAGAACGCCGACGACAATAGTAGTACAACCGCGCCGACTGAATCTCAGATGTTCCGATGCGATCGCTGTCCGCGTCACTACAACCGCAAAGATCGCCTCACCGCACACATCAAAAAGGTGCACATCGAAGGCGCCACTGACGCCGGTTCCAGCAAGGCGTTAGCCAAACCTACAGTTGCCAAAATAAAACGCAATGCCACCGATTCGAAAGCACCTATGGAGAAGAAGTTTCTGTGCGCGTTTTGCGGGCGCGCTGTCACCTCGTCGTCGAACCTCATCATACATATGCGCCGTCACACTGGCGAAAAGCCGTTCAAGTGCGATTTCTGCGACATGGCTTTTCCGCGCTCGTCCGATCTGAGCTGCCATCGACGCACGCACACCGGCGAGAAGCCACATCGTTGCACCGTGTGTGACAAGGCTTTCTCGCGCTCCTACAAGCTTCACACTCACATGCGCATACATTCCGGGGAGCGGCCCTACAAGTGCACCTACTGTGAGAAGAGCTTCACGCAGTCCAATGACCTGACGTTGCACGTGCGCCGGCACACTGGCGAACGGCCATATGTGTGCGGCATTTGCGGCGAGCGTTTTATACAGGGCACGGCGTTGAAGAATCACCGCACCATGCGCGGCCACTATGAGGATGTGGAGCCGCGGCGCTCAACGCTATTGGAGCAGTTTTAAGAGTATTTAAAAAAGGCATTTAAATGATTTCGGTTTTCATTAAATGGTCCTTAAATGATTTGACTGCAATATAAAAAATTATATCTAAACTAATTAATGTACACAAATTTACACATGAATTCCATTTCTTGTATTCCATTATTGTACAATAAGTGTTCTGTACAAATACAAAATGAATTTGAAATATTGGGATACGATTTTTATTGTCGCTTATTACATTTCATCTATTCAATCTTAATTTTTACTCTTATCACACTGGCTTCAAGATTTCATGGCATTTAATGGAAATTCCAGTCTATTGCTTTTGTCGCTTACGCCACTAAAGGAAACACGGCAACAATATAAAAAAACATCAACCCCAACACTGAAAAGCCGACAGCTGTTTGACACAATTGTGACTGGTTTTCAATGAAGAAGCAGCAGCGTCGTTCCTCATCGTTCCGTCTTTTGAGAATTTAAAAAATATCGTTATTTTTGTAGAGTTCTGCCATAAAACAAAAAAATATATAATTAATACGTAAAAATATATATTTGTAAACAATCTAACCAGCGAAAACAAAAGGCAATGAGCAATCGCGCGTATTCGGCTTCGGAAAGCGACGCCTCCGAGTGTGCTGAAAATTCTTACTGCATTTTTCTGCATCTGGTGGAAGGTGAGTGCTTGTGAATGCAATACAAATCATTTCACCGAGCACTTTTACTCGACGTATTGATGGATTTAGGCATTGGCTTCAAGCGCAAGGAACCCACTGGCGACTTTACTGATCGGCTGAAAGAGAAAGTCATACTGAATGCTTCGTTAAATGGTGTAAAATTCGAAGTGGAGGGTCACTCCACAGAAACGGCGACCATTTTCAACAGCAACTGCATCTGGGAGTGCGATCTGGGCGACATTAAACGGTTTGGACATAATCGTCTCCGAAACTAGCTGGAAGTGACACGTTTTGAGTTGTTTGATTTATTTTTTCTACATAGAATGAAAACAGACAACCGACCAGTGAAACTGGAATGTTTCATGAAAAGTGGACGCACTGAGACTTCACCGCGCCGATCAGTCGGTTCGTTGTTGTTGCCCATAAAAGGCGTACAAACAGTGGCGGCACTGAGGAATGTGCAGGTAATGTTGTAAACAAAATATTATCCAAAGCCTTGACTTATTATGTATTTTGTCTATTCGCAGCTAAAATTACACTGGCACAAATTGGGCACGCTCAGCGCCGAGTTTCGTTCGAACAAACCGGAAATTTATTTGCTCTTAATTATAGTTAAGAAAACGCTGATAGACAATGGCCAATTCGAGGCTTTCCTAGGCAAGGTGTGCGTACAATATTTGAAAATAAGAATAGACCTAAATTAGGCCATTTCAGAAAAAATATTTGGGCAATGATGGACTGTCGCCCAATACCTCGGAGACTGCGCTCATGCTGCAATCGCAGAGCAATGTTTACGTGCAGCTGCTGGAGCAGGTGGGCCTCATACAGGTCGGCAATAATCCTGATCTCGATTGCGATATCTTCAATGTTACGCTGACCTTCAAGCAAGTGAAGAATTTGGCTCGCATGCTGGAGATGGAGCGCAGCTACAACCGTCAGACGAATGTGCTAATCTTTCATTATGACTTTCTGGGCAGTGCTTCGCAGCTGGAGATGTCTGTAAACACGAGCGATTGCTATGCCATAAATGAAAAGATTTCGCTTAGCTTCAAGTCTTCGCTACGCAGTTTGCGTGTCTACTTTCAGCGCATATTTTACATACCCATTAATTTGTATCTGAATGGAGTGGCCATTGGTGGGTATCTAAAGATTTTGTATTCATAAACAATCGCATGATTTCAAGCTTTAATAGACAGTGGCTTAGTTTTTGCAGTGAACAGCAGCATTAAGCATTTGCACGCTTTAATTCGTCAATCTTCGCGTCTTATTTTGCAGCTAATTATCGCTTTGACTTTTCAAAGTTACTGCCCGACGATTCGTACTTCCATGTGCAAAAGCAGTGGATCAAGAATGGAACTTTCTATTTCGATCGCGTGCACAAGATTTTGAGCCCACGTACTTGCAAGCCTTCAGTCGACTTCATCTTCAACATTCATCTGGTCACTTCGTATGCTAAGAAAAATAATTTCGATATGGTTACGCTGAGCGATGCTTTTGGGGCTTATAAGGCCGATGAGAAAGCGGCCGGTGAGATTGCCGAATTTTATCGGAATTTGGACTTTCCGCATACGGTGCAGGTGCATAGGCGGCCCCAGTATGAAAACTCAATACTGAGCTGCCGGAATATGAACAATTACGAAATGTATGAAAAACAATACCAAAAGGCGCAAGCAGATGCGATTCTCATTAGTCGTGCGCTGGACGATAAAGAAGATGTGTACCCCAAATCGTCAGAGGAATTTATTAAAGAAGCTTCCACCGAAAAGGAGGAACTGCATAGAAATCAATTGACAAAGCCAATGAACTCCATTGGCGTTGAAACGGAAGAATTAGCGAATAAGAACATTGATAGTCCGCGTAATGAGGATGTGGCTGTCAAAGCGAGCACACATTCGATTGCAATAAACACAGAACCTGAGGAGAGCTTAGCTCCTGCTGAGCCCGACACGGATGAACTGACATTAAAGATCGTTCAGGAGTTGGAGGAGTGGAAGGCACAGCAAATGGAACACTTCTTAAAGCAACTGACTTGCAAAGAAACTGCCTACCTGGCTGCCTTGGACAAGAAGTGGGAGCAACAGCGCGCCATTCTACAGGCTCGACTAGAGACTAAAATGGCCAATTGCGAGCGGCTGAATGCGCAGCTGGAGGCTGCGCAGGCCGAACTGAATGCCAACGCTATAAAAAACAAGGAGGTCTTTGGGATCGTGGAGACGGTAAAGCGAGATATTGAGCGTAGCTATGCCGATAAGTTCCAGCAGTTGGAAGAAGAGATGCAGCGACTAAAGTTGGAAGTGCAGCAACGCATACTGGAGAGCAGTCGGCGTGAGCTGGAGCAGAACAATAAACATTTGATTATGAGTAATAAGCTGGAACAGGAAAAAATGCAGCTGAAAGAGCGCGTCGAGCATCTGGAGAAGCAGTTGTTAGTGATGGGGAAAACGTACTTTCCAGCCGAGCAGCTGCAGGAGATGTTTGGCGATATGGTAAATCTGTAAATCGTGTTGACTTGTTAATTATTACAATTTTGTTATATTTATTTGACTATCTATTTTAAATAAATTACAGCGCAAGCAAACGGAACGCTTTGCTGAAATTGAAAAATCCAAAAATTTCTACAAAGACCAGTGGACAAAGACTACAGAGGAGCTACATAAATTGAAATTGGATGCGCTGAAGCGGCAGGAGAAGAATTTCAATAGCGGAACGCATAGTTTAGAGTAACTAGTGGACTATTCTCACTTTTAACTGACGCTTTCTTATTGCAAATCGATCTGTTGACAACTGACATTTGTACAGACCATTTGACTAGCAAATACGTGATTTTACATGTCTTTCGTTTTACTAATTTCTATTTTTACTTTTTCAGAATTTGCCTAGAAGAAATATTAGACGATGAGCAGGAAGCTTTAAAAAGCGATCGTAGCGAGCTAAAATGCATCAAAAATGCACTTTTCGATTCCTCTGATTCCGAGTTCAATGTTTAAATGCTTAAAGATTTTTTAAATACCATTTGTTGCATCTTAAAAATTGACCAACAAAATTCAACTGTGATAATGAGTTTTCGACTACTGTAATAACACTTTGTATTTCAATTATTGCGAATTAGTAAACATTTTGTACACATCATTTGACTTTTCTGCATTACTCAATTCTTAAAGTTTAAAAGCGTGAAAATTACACACGCAAAAAGTATGGCAACGTATCCAGCGGAGCGCTGTAGTCCATCAGCCAAATGGGGCCCGTGTAAATCTGCAGCGTGTTGCCATCCTGCCACTGTCCTATGGGCAAGTAAATATCGCGCATTACAGCGCCCGGCGTAACCACTGGTGCTGCAATAATATCATTGCCCAGCAAAAATTCTAAAATGATATAATTGAAACAATTATTATTAGTTCGGAAATGCAGTTAGCAGCTAAAATGAATCTCAACTCACGATCGTAAATACCCTGCGCTACCTCATCGCTCGGGTCGACCCACCAAAGCGGAGGATTCACTGGCTCACCAGTTGCCACAGCCAGCTTAAAGCGCTGCATAATTTGCGGCGTATACTTGCTATGTAGCTCTGTGAACTTTAGGCTAATATCAATGGTTTCCTTGTCGAAATTCCATGGCACATAGGAGAATTGCAGGCTGGGCATGAAGACATTGGCTTGCAGCCAGCGTATGAAGAGTTCCTTCGTGGGCGGATGATTGTTGTAGCCGTTGCCGCCAATCATGTCGGGCAATACAAACGGATAGCCATTCATATTCATTTGCAGCAGTGTTGTTATCAGCGTGACCAGACCGTTTTTCCAATTCCATTCGGAATCTTTGTCGATCATGCGCACAAAAACGGGCAAATTCTGTGTACCCTGACCGGTGCGTACTTCTATCATGGGACCGAACGCGCTCACCGTACGCACATAGTCGCGCGTTATTTGGCTGGGCCAGAAGTTCGACGGGCCCTCCAGCACCGGGTCGTCGGGTACCCAGCTGGTTTCGCCAGCGTCGAATTTGAAACTGTCGATACCGTCTTTGGTTTGCAGCCGCTTCAGGCGATCACTGAACCATTTTTGTACTTTGGGTTTGGTGAAGTCAACGTAGGCGGCATCGTTGGCGACACTGTTCCACCATTTCGTGTCCGGGCTGCCTTTGTGATCGAGCACTAAGTAGCTGGTGAGTGGGGGAGGGGAAAATAAAGTAGGTCAAGTTAGAATTAGGTGAGAATGGAGTGAAAATATTTAATTTTTTTAATTTAAGTCATTAGTTTAAAAGATCCTTCTGGTATGGCATGAGAAAATAAGACAACAATTAATAATACCAAAGTAAATTAGCGAGAGTCATACGAAAGTCGGTTTAATTAAGTTCCGTTACGGAATAGAACAGAATACAGAATAGAACATTATTTGTTGTATTGTGTGTTCATTGGTATAACAGTTAAGAGAGCAGCCTAGCGCTGGTCGTAATGTTATCAGCGAGAAGTAATGGTAAATTAACAGTGGCAGCAATATTATTTCCAATCAAAATTCATTCAGTTATATCAGCAGTCGAAACCAGTCGGATATTTGGTAAGGAGATTCCTAAATAATGCATCATATATGACTTATTTTAGATGATGAAAACAAGCTTATAGCGGTAAAGTATACATTTGAAGCTTACAAAAAGAAGTAAGACAGTATGTGCTCGCTTTTATAAAGCCGTATTAGTTGACTAGATTAAAGACTAAACAGCCCTTGGAATGAAAGCATGAAGCATGAAAGTTTTTCGAACATTTTCTTTCCTTTCTGTTTACAATAGTAAGTAAAAGTGTAAGCATGTTTGATCCACTATACTTTACGAAATCGTGCTAATGTAAGGCGGCAATATCTTTAAAAAAGTAATGGAAACTCGTTAGGGAAATATGGAGTACTCCGGAACGAAATATAAGCATGCATTGAATGAAAGAATGAATGCTTCAAGCATATATTTAAAAAGTTTCCGCCCATTAACAGCTTCTCTGGCTACATCGGCTCTAGCAGTAGCAGTCGAGTGTTGCTGTTCGTTTCCGTACTGCGGTTTCTATTACTGTTATTAACAGATTGTGTTGCTACATTTGCTCTGCAGCAGACTCGAGTGTTTGCTGTTCGTTTTCGTGCTGTGGCTACTGTTACTGCTATTAACAGATTGTGTTGCTACATTTGCTCTGCAGCAGACTCGAATGTTTGCTGTTCGTTTTCGTGCTGTGCCTACTGTTACTGTTATTTTGTTTGACAGTATAGTAACGGTACTGGGGAGTCGACATCAATGCTCCAAAAGAGTAAAGCATTTTCAAACAATGGTTGTAACATATACACACTTACGTACATACGTTTTTCTTGCATCGTGACACTTACCCTTTCTTCTTCGCTTCATTGTAGATTGCCGTGCAGTTCTTGTTGATAAACGGATGAATCCAGAGCGTTACGCGAAAACCCTTCGCCTTTAAGTCGTCCGTGAGTCGTTTGATATTCGGAAACTTGTTCTTACGGAATGTTAACGCGCCATAACAGTCTTCCCAGTCATCGTCGATCTCGATCTGACTGTTCTTGAAGCCATTCCGAACAATCTGATTGGCAAAGTCGCGCACTACCTTGTCGGTGATTTCGGCCTTGTATAGTGCCCACGTAGACCAAACCGGATGCCGCACCATGCGTTCGTCCGGATGACCGGTGGGGTGGCCGAGCAGCTGCTTCACCGCATACATGTGCGCTGCCTTGGCGTCCTTGGCGATGCCAATGTGATACGTAAAGCTGATCGTGGGCGAACGTGTGTTGTAGGGCAGCTCGCTGCGTGCACTGAAGCACAACTCGTTCGGGTGTTCGGCGGTATTTTGTTCGATGAAAAGTGGCGTGCTGTCCTCAACATAGAAGAAAACACCGTTCGAAGAGAGCCAGTAGCGCTCGGCCACACCGGCATTGTGATCCTCCTTGGTTAGGTACGAGTAGTCGCTGAACGTCTGCCGCTCCAGCGGCCAGTACTGACTTCGATCCTCCGGACCGCCGTACCAGTGCGTGTGTGCCATGTCCAGGCCGAAGCAGTCGGTGGGCCGCAGCGTGTTCGGCACTTTCTCGCGTGTGATCCGCACATGCGTGATATCCGCGGTGGCTGCGAGCAGCTCAAAGTTCACATTGTATTCGTGGCCCTTCAGTACGAAGCTGGACCTGCTGGCAGGCTGTAGTTGGTTGCTGGTGGAGAGATTGTCGAAGGTAATGGTTTGCAATGTCTTTGAGCCTGTATGCAAGTGAAGAGGGATACATCGAGCTATATTCTGAAAATTATTTATTTGAATTTTTTGTGGGCAACACACCTTTCGTAATCTGATATTGTAGTTTGCTGGATCGCATCAAGCGTATGTAAACATCGCTGCTGGGAAATTGAAAACGCTGCTCCACTTTCTGACAGGACTGCAACTGTCCGAAAACGGACAGCATCACTGCACACACATATATCCAATGCATTGTAATAACACACTAACTCACTGTTTATATATCGAAGAACATAGCAATAGCACAAGGAATTCCACTGTGCAACGTCTTGAACACCGACACCTACTGTTCGTGTTTAGTCTTTGCTGCGGGCATCTGTGCGACCTTCTATTTATATAGCTGGCTGGCACTAGTCCAGCATATTTGGCGTTTCCGCGATTGCGAATCTAAATCGAACAACAAAGATCTCAAGCAATAACTTGTTGTTTTAGTGATAAGATAATGCCAAAAGCAATCAGCTCAACTCGATGCTTCAATGTTTCGATTTTAGTTTATCAATAATTCTATCGAGTACGCGCGAGTACATTGTGGGGCTCGTTGAATTCGGTGCTGCGACTCGATGCCGGTTTGAAGGGGCCGGCATTAGTTTGTTTATTTGTTTATTCAAAACTTTTGATGGGTGTTGCGTGCATTGTTCAATGATTAGAGGATGGACAAACTGATTCATTGAGCTGATAGAACCTGAGTATTGTGATGAAGCGAGTGTGATCAGGTTGGATCATTGCTCAAAGTAATGGGAAATTTGATTGTCTCTATGCGATTCTGATGGCCCTCGAGTTTAGTGTTATTGGAAATCGAAATGCTGCATTCTTTGCACCCTACAACCGAAGTGCTCGGGCACAAGTTCAGCAGACAATAGCAAAGTTGTTAGAACAAAATCTTTTCAAATGAAAGGCTTTGAAGCCACTATTGATAAAGCAGAAACAAAGATTCTAACACATTTGTCGGGTTGGATGTTTGGACCAAACACTGGCAAAACTCTTCGATTAAAGAATCTAATCGATTGCATAATCCTATTGATTAAAGAATCTAACCGAATAAATAATCTAATCGATTAAAGAACTAAAGCGATTAAAGAATCTAATCGATTACAGAATCTAATCGATAAAAGAATCCAACCGGGAATTTTTCTTGTGTTTCATTCAAACACCTAACAAAACAAAAATTCTTCGATTAAAGAATCTAAATTATTACAGAATCTAATCGATTACAGAATCTAATCCCAGAGTTTTTTCATTGTTGGTTTCAAATACTCAACAAGATAAAAACTCTTCGATTAAAGAGTTTTTCACTCAACAGGACAAATGTGTTTATTAATTAAAATTCTACCAAGTCACTGATTAGCCTATTACCATCTATTGTCCCCTCACCATCATATGGTGAGAATTTTTCGACCCAGTTCTACAAGTGCCCTCTGCGTATTCATTGCTGATAGGTAGAAGGAGTTTAGTTAGAACATTGGTGCCTTCGAAGGTCTCTGCGAACAACTCTGTCTGTACTGGCACTGCTGGTGGTGTTGTTGTTGCTTTTGTACCACTATTGAAAATGATCTGCTGCGTGCTGACCTTTCACGGAATGGAATGAGGGTAATAGGAACTTGTCCCAATATTAAAGATTAGACTGGAAAATGTTAACGGAAACTTATTAGAAGGAAGGGAAAAGTGCAGGGCCGGGCTTTAAGTGGAAATCTAACCGTAGCCTCTGGGATAGGAGCCCAGTCTTCAGGCTGGTCTATCGAGGCGGTGTGCATTTTCTAACCAATATTTGATATACCATTAGTTAAATGTAAAAAGTATCCAAAATTGTAATTTAATAAAACTTAGAAGCCATTATTTCACTTTTTAGAAGGTAGCAAGAACTTGAGAAAATTATAGCGTGTCTTCGGGTTTTGAAAAAATTGCTGACTGACGAATAAAATCGTATATAATCGAAAGTAGTTTTTAATATTTCAAGTCGTTGCTTAAGCATGATTTGGAAATAATTTATTATTTAGCAAAAATTGATGAAGATGAGCAAAAATTGGCTCACTAATCCCACATTCGCTGCCTCACAACATTCCATGTATGCACTGCTCACATTCGAGGCAGAAAGTAGCATGTCTCATATTCGTTTTGGATCGAATTAAATTGCTTCACTATTTGACTTAAAGTCGCACAAGTAGCAGATTGACGTAGGCTCGGTCATATTTCGATCAGGCAATTTTATTAATATTCCCAAATTTACGACTGCCTCCAGTTTTATTGATGATAATTATCACGATAACGGTAAATAAACGACAGCTTTAACATGCCCTCGTCAAATAGCTCGACCTACGAACGCACTCATTACAATTGCTGCGGCCAGCATAGGAAGCTAATTTTGAATTTTATCTGGACATGTGTGGCGGCAGTGATTTACAACGACCATACAACCATTCACTCACTGCTTCACACACACCCATAGACATGAGCACACACACATACGCACGCACACACGCACTCACGTGCTGCATGCACTGATAGTCAACAATTTCATTCAGTTATTTGGTCGCGCATAATTTAGCAAAATTGCATCATTTAGCAATGCCTTTTACGCGACTCTGACATTTTTCATTAGTGGAGCAGTGGTGTCTACAGTGCTCTCCAAAAACCATCATAACGCACACACACACACACAATCAGGCATAAAATATGCTGGGCAACAAATGCTGATCGCCATAAACAAGCCAACCGTTTGACTATTGGCAGCATTATTGATTAACAGTTGTCGCTATGTTTGCCAGTGCGGTGACACATTGCAATATGATTGCACAATATTGTCGCATTTTGTTTGATTTTCATTAATGAGAAATACCGAATATTTGTGTAATTTTTTTAACATAGTATTTGGATAAATTTTTGCAGTTGAGGAGGAATTTTAAATGTTATTTGCCATTGGGTTGAAGGGAAAATTGAAGCTCTGTTGCTTAGATTTCAGTGATCGATAATTTTGTGCAGGACTTATCTGGAAGGTTGGCAAGTGGAAACTATTTTCGCCATTAACACTGCAATATTCGATGCGATAATACATAACTTGACAAGAAAGTGATTTCGTTTTTATTAGTGTCCGACCGAAACCACTTTTTTGGGCCGAAACCGAAACCGAGTTTCGGTTTTTTTTTTAATATTCGGCCGAAACCGGAACCGAAACTTTCTAGTTAAAATAAAAATCACCATATCAAGCTTTTTTTTTCAACAAACGAATTTTATATTAAGTAAATAAAGAACAAACAAAGAAACAAACATAACATAAATAAATAAATACTTATTAATAAAAATAACTGATTAATTTTTTAAAAACATAAACATGAAAAAAATCACCGTACCTTACTCGCTAATATTTAAAATTAAATAATTTAATATTATATGCTATGAAAAAAGTTTATTTATATTGGTGGCATCCAAATTACTCCTCCTTTCAATATATACATATTTGCTACACAATAAAATGTAAAAAAATTTTCTAGAAAGTTTCGGTTTCGGCTTTTCGGCCATTTTTTGGCCAAAACTGAAACCGAAACCGAAACCACTTATTTGGGCCGAAACCGAATATTCGGTCGGACACTAGTTTTTATGGAAACGAAAGTATATATTTTTTTAGAACGAATAAACTTTATTAAAAGATATATTTTTTTTAATTTCGAGTGTAATGACCTCTTCATTGTGAAAACTTTATCTGTGAAAACTTATCATTTAAAGAGTTTTGCAAACTTTAGAATAGATGGTATGGTTAATGGTGCAAGATCTGAGCTATATTTGACATCAATAACTAAAATCGAACTCCAATAATTGTCTACAAGTAACCAAAAATCTGAACATCTGAATTAATCAAAGGCCTATCTCAGAACGTAGATTACATGAGATCCGGGTTGTCCTTTGGTAAGGACTATAAAGATTCAACCCCATTAAGAGCCGAATGGGAACCTGGTGAGCCCTGGTGGCCAGCGGAGATGTCCATTTATGTATATACGGACGAATTCAAACTGCTTTGTCGGGTGGGTTATGGTATCTACGCCGAAGGATTGATTCTAAATAAATAAATAAATAAACCTAAAGCTCCAAGTAACAGACTCCGCCTTGCGACAGCCGCACCTATGTATGTACCTACCTATTAAAAACAACGATTTTTTCAGCACCAGTGATTGATTCGTTTAGGGTGGACCTCATTTCATATTGCAAACATTGAGTCGTTGTGTTAAGTGAATATCGTTCAATTCGTGCCGAACTCTAATATTGAGATTCTTTACGAGTGCAAGATGTTTTAAATGATTTTCAACTTAAACGAAGGAAATCACAATGGACCTAACAGCGTATCCGCGTGGGACATCTTCTATAAGCTAACCTAACCTACTTGACGATCCGACTTAATAATGGTTTTGCTTTAGTAATCATTCACTTCGTCAGGTTTACCAAAACGTTGGTCATGTTGGTGTGAAAAATCTCTAGAACATACTTTTTTAAATCAATTGTGACAGGGCAGTTCAGATGAGCAATTATCACCATTAACTTCACAGATTGCTTTCTAAACCTCAGAGGCTCACAAATCTGTCGAAAATATTCGCTGTGCACTCCATTTTAAAACGGCACTGAATTAACAAGTGGAACCACAATTACACGCAATTTGCTTGAGTGAGGGTTATAAAATGTCGAAAGGGAAAACTCTAAACCTAAAGTCCAAACTTAACGCCATCTCTTGGGGAAAATCCAAATTACCATCTTGCCAACTCAACATAATTTTCACAGCTTCAAATTCTATGAAGTAGCTTCATCGGATTGGATTCGACATTGATGAATCAATCAGTTAATCAGTTATTCAGTCAGTACAAGCATTTATATTTATTTACATAACAGTACTCACCTCTCCAAAATCAGTTAAGACCCAACAATAATACAGTTTACTCGTATTTTTATATAAATAAGTGTAGATTTTATTTCATGGAATTATTGCTCTTTTAGGTTACAATGTGAATGCAGTATATGTGTGTGTGTGTGTGTGTGTGTGTATGTAAATATCTATAAGTGTACGTGTCTGCGTTTCTATAGTTAATAATAAAAAAATATAAATGCTTAAATTATGCGTTTAAGGAGGACCTCACAAGCACCCATAACTATTTATACATCAATCATCATTCCAGTGAATGTTTGTGGGCATACAATTTTATGTTGTTGTAATTTCTTGAAAGCATTTTCCTAGTCAATTCAAGTGCCAACAAAGCACTTAGTGTGTATCGTTCAGTTATTGCTTTTATTAGTTATAATTTTCAAAATTTAAATACCACTAAATTTGTTCAATTATAAAAATATTATAATACCGCGAATAATTTCGAAAATTCGTTTCAATTTTGTAAAAGAAACTATATTTTTTGTAAACTTTTGTAAACCAATTTCAATTATTTACGTATAGAAAAGTCTTATAAAAAAATGTGGGTGGGATGTTACAATTTGAATTTTAAAAGCGACAACAACGTTAGACGTTCAAATGTTTTGCGCCATGAAAAAGTCTCTTCTATGAGCTAATGAAATGTTCGAAATGATCAACGCTGCACGTTACTTGTTGCGTTACTGCACGAAAAGCTCCTCGTCTGATTCGCTCGACGCTGAACATTCGATTGAGGCGCACGCGGCATCCGCTGCAGCGTCGTCCTCGTCTCTGTAGACCGACACAACTGGCGCTTGCACTGCGCCATCGTTGAGATCATCGGGCAGCAGCGCCACCCGATCGTAGCTGACAGTGTGCAGCGTGGGTGCGGTGCCGTTGTGGTGGCTACGCCAACAGCGCAACTGTTGCCCGGCGCCGCTGCAGTGCACCACCAGCGCAATGCCCACAACGGCAGCCACAATCAACATTGCCAGGCCGACGCTCAGGTTGTGTGCCGTTGTTGAGTCTGCGCCGACGTAGCTGTCGTGGCTGTTGCCCGAGCTGCGCTCGGCAAACACATAGCAGTAGGTTTCGTTCGTTTCCAACAGGCGCCGCAGCTGGCTGCCCGGATAGCAGGTGGAGCACTGCGAGTTGAGCGGTCCGTAGCAGCGCAGGCAGGTGGCGTCGCAGATGCCACAGTGGCGCAGCTCGCCGCCGAGCAGGTCGTCCAGCACGGCCTGCAGGCGCGGCAGACGCACATTGCGGCGTCTACGATCCATCGACTGTAGTTCGTCCCCGTCGCCGGCAGTGTCGTCGCCGCTCTTCGAGATGGTGTTGTCGTTGTGCGCGTCGTGTGCGGGTGCAGTGCCGTTGTTGCGAACCGGATACGTGTGCGTGGGACAGTCGTCGTAGCAGTGGCCATTGAACAGATACGTGGGCGGTGCACATTCTGTGTGACAAGAGAGGGAGAGAGAAAGAGAAAAGGACATGGATTTGTTTACAAAGTTTTAATAATACAAAAAACAAAAATAATAACGTTGGCAAAATTGAATGTTTATGTATAGTATGTATGTAGTGTTAGTATGAAACAAGAACCAAAAATAAACAATTTCCATAAAATATTCCAAATGCCCGAAATGTAAAAAAATAGTTCAGTGAATGTGTTTGTATGTATTAGTAATTTCAAATAAACATAAGCCTTCACTTGCTACACAGCCAGGCATATCAAAGTGTTCGATTGGTGGCCTATGCACGCTTTACCTAACCTAACTTACTACGTAGTCCTTCACCCACAGCGTACAGAATGCCAAATTTATTGCCTCAATTGGCATATGAGATATCAGATATATCAGAGATATCAGCTGATGATTGTTGGACTAAAAATTTGTACAAATATTCTATATGAAAGCATATCCTTTTAGCTTTTTGGGTATGTGTTTGGTAATAAATTGTTTTCAACTCCATGTACCAAAGCTCTACTTCTGGAAAATGTCTAAAGATGAATGTAGGAATTTCGGTAAATAAGTTGTGGCATTTTAGGGTCTACAATTTTCAGTCGTGTCTGGGTATAGTGAACGCCCGATTTAGTGAACACCTCGACGCCCAAATTTTGATATGGAGCCTCTAAATATTGAAAAAAATTTTAATCAAAAAACAAAAAGTGTTTTTTGAGCAAATAAAACGAGTTTTTGAACAAAAATGTTAACCTTGATATTGTGAACAACCTCAATACTGTGAACAGGCCTTGCAATAATTAGTTCACTATATCCAGACACGACTGTACCTACAATCCGGTCTTCTACTTAAATATTATTTAAATAATCAACTATTCATCTTGTGGAAATTATTTCCATACGTTCTTACTGAATGTCTTTATCTACTCTACTATATCTTTGATGTTTGGGTGCTGTTTACAAAAAGGTTAGGTTAGGTTGGCCTTCATATGAAAGCTCATGTAAGCGCAGTGTTGGCTCATTGTGAAACTACAACCTAGCCAGCTTCCTTTTTGGTAGTTTGGTTTAGAGACTCAGTAAGGTTAGTGACAGTTTAGTCTAGTTGTAGTCTTTTCCTGGTCAGGGACAAAAATGGTCGCCACATCCCCATTTACAGCGTTAGGAATAACGTAGATTTTAATCTAAAACTTGCCATCTCACTGACGTTATGGTTAAAAACTCATTGAGGTTAGTAAAAAACGAGGGAATGTAGAAGTTGTAGTGTTTTCCTGGTCAAGGACAAAGATGGTTGCCACATTCCCATTTATGGTGCTAGGAATAACGAAGATTACAATGTAAATCTTTCTGACGTTAAGGTTGGAAAGGGAATGCAGAATTTGTAGGCTTTTCCTGGTCAAGTACGAAGATTATCGTCACATTACCATTTGCAGCACTAGGCATAACGAGGATTGTAATATAAAACTTGCTAACTCACTGAAGTTATGGTTCATGGTTAATGTATTTTATTCTCTTTGATAAGAAAATTTCTTCATCTTCAGAAAGACAAGCAAGACAGAATTCATTGCATAGATATTCTAGTCCTTTAGCATATCTACACTTTAGTCAGTATTCTGCCAGCACAGCAACCACTGTGCTGATGGAGTTCCGGTCTAGAATAAATTGTGGTCTTGATCAGCGGTATCCAAGAAAATAATTTAGTGAGCCACAAAAGGCAAAAAGTCGTTGATCAAAAAAGAATTCAGTGCATGAATATTCTCTCCTTTCTCACCAGAAACGAGACGAGATAGATAATCAACAGGACAATCAACGAGGAATAGAATATTCCAAAGAGATGTTTGTTGTCATAAAATAGGTAAATATTCGAGGGATGAGTGAGTCTATCGAAGAATAATGTGGCGATTATTGAAGGCATCTTGAAAGGACACTACAGGTTGAATTATCACCTGACTAATCTGGAAATTCGTTCCATGTTCTGTATGCAGGAAAATGAAACTGCAATACATATGGTTGGTTGGTTGGTTGACTGGATGCTACCACAGCTAGTAAGCACAATTAGCCAGAAAAAGTCCCATTTTGATGCCACATCCTTATTTGTGTTAAAATTGGCTGGTATTTTAAATCCACTTTGTGAGATTCAGGGAGTGTAAAAGCGTTCTCATCTCCATGGTTAGGATTGTTCTGAGGGAGTTGCAGATATGAACGCAGAAATTGTGCCAATGTCTCTCTCCTCACAACTCTGACAATGATAGCTGAAGCAAATGACTTATAAGAACCGTAGTGAGTTTTGCATACATAACTACAATACATATATGTATATACTAGAAGGATGTTTCGCAATATATATGTATGATTGAATGAAGTATCTGGAAGATTACTTCACAACAGATGCCAATTGGGAATCCAGAGTTTTAGGAGTTATACTAAAATTCCTCTCGAAGGCTGGACTGGGCAGATAAACTTCCCATAAGCTTGCCAAAATAGATCTCTTAGGCCCCAGACGACTTTCCTCCGAAAGAGCCAAAGCGAGCCGGAGAATTGGGTGTTCACTTACTTCAAATTGAACCATAGTGCTGTTGTTGTGAGTCAAGTGAGCCCCATTGAACTTCGGACTGAGTATCCCTGGTCTAGATCGGCCTTTGTTTAGTATTGGCCTCGTTTGTCTGGATTTATGGCAGGTGTGTGCTGTTGCGCAGAGTCTGTTGGTGTCTTCAACATGACGTTACGTTAGGGAAGGTAGGTGCGTAGGAAGGTGTGGCTGTTTGAGGGCGGAGCCCACTTAGGTTATAAAGGCTTATTGTGATACCACATTCAGTCGAGCATAAGACAGCTCACTCATTGAACCAGTTTGAGTTTATAACGAAGCTTAGTAGACGGTGAATAATCTTAGTCTGAACACGATATTATCGACTAGGTTCCCTAGAAGTTGCTTGGGTAATTCATCCTTCTTCTGTATAAAGCAGGACAAGCACATACAAGGTGAAGTGTATTTTCTTCTTTTTCCTCGTCCATGCAGCTGCGACAGAAGTCATTTGAAAACAGTCCTGAAAGCAGAAACCTTCTTGCGCGGCTGCCGATTGAACAGTGACCTGTTAGAACATCAATCATGGTTCTGATCCGAACTATGTTTGTGAGAGATATTCTCCAGAGTGTGGAACGTTTAAGCCCATCTTAAATTAGTTTCATGTATAGAGCTCATATGTGGAACGAAGCTTACTGGTTAAAGTTCCGGACTAGAATAAGTAGGGACACCCAAGCGCTGTCAAGCTGCTATACAATTGGCTGGAATATTCCTATGTACCGGAAAGTTAAGTTAAAGTTCACTTTAACGCAGTGATGACAAAGTTGCTGACACTACTTTTCGCTAGTAGCGGAATGACCATCGCTGCTTCAAAGTAAAAGAAATGGGACTGTGGCGCATACGGGATTTCATTTTGGGGGAATTTGCATAAAACTTTTGAGCCCTATTCCATTTGCAACCATGTTTTACACAAGCAATTTTTGTATTTTGGGGGTTTCAAAACCACTTCCCACCACTGAAGTGGGATATGACATGGAAACATAGAACATAAATCTGTGGCACAATTTTAATCAGTAAGAAACTCATTCGTCTATTCGAATTCTCTACTCTTTGGGATTATTTAAATTTTTGGTTTTTATAATTTTCTATAATTTTCTACCCTATGAACTTATTTCAAGATGTTTATATAATTTACAAAAATCCATTATTTCGCAAATATTAGCACTTATGACATTTGGCCAATTATAATCAATTACATAATACGTGTTAATTAACAATAATTACATAACAGAACAAAATTCACTGCTTAACGTACACAAAATTTCGCAGCAAACAGTTAAGAAAAAATACAAAAATACTGATTATTTGAATTTTACATTACATAATTTACACAAATTAGCAAATAAAAAACAACAAAATATAAAATTACAAAATTCTTTTGACTAACGTGAGCAAATAACACAACGTATATTAAAACATAATTAAAAGTAGAATTTGTAAAATTAAAGCGCAAATGTGATGCATGCGTTCAAGGAAACTGCCGCCGCCAGCGCCAAAACAAAACAAAAAACCGCTACCAAGTGCACAAAATGTTTGTTATTGGCAAAATCATAAAGAAGCTCTTTCAACCAGTTGCGTTTTAGTAAAAAAAATAAATTGAATGAAAATTGAATTGAATGAGCCGAAAAATTTCAATATGAAAAAAGCCAGTTTTATGCTATGAATTTTTATTTGGTGAGTAAAAATTTAAATGGGCGCCCATTAAATTTCATTAATGTACTTTAAGCGTGAGAGAAAAAAAAACAATAAAAAAGAGAAAACAAAATGGTGGCAGTTGAAACAGTGAAAATGAAAATATAAATGAGCCCACACAGCACTTGACACAGCACTCGAGGGAGAAAAAGGTGAATTAAATTCGTTAGCCAAAAAAAATCTAAAATTGAAATTAATATAATGAAAAAAATAATGCTATGATATGTAATGAAATTGTGTGGGCGCGAATTTTAAATAAAATCAATCAAAATCCCCATACTGAGGCAAAGCACAAAAGCTAAAAAGTGCAGCTTCTGAATGAGATTTTAACTAATATGAAATTTTAGTTGGTTTTCAAAACAAAAAACTCACAATCAAATAAAGATAATGTTTTGGCATTAATGGTGAAAATAGGTTAAACGGCATATTACATTAAAGTTAGCAAATTAGAATTTTCAACTGAACTCACCTTTATTTGTTTAACAAGAGTAGAATTTACTGAGAAGGGTTTTTGTTTTAGTTTATCAAACACTTTTGCACCCTGTTTTTCAAATGGTCTCAAGTGTGTTTGTGTGTGAGCAGCTGTTCCCATTTCGAGCTGCGCAGTTTGTTAGTTTGTTGTTTCGATTTGATGTCAGTTAACTGTTTGTTTTGTTAATGATTACATTTTCGTATCGATTTAGTTGCAATTGGCGTATTTTAATTGAATTAGTGTGATTAGCAGATCTGAAAATAGGTTCTAAAAAAATGTTCCTTGCCGCAGCAATTGAATTTGCGCTTCCCTCTTACATATTCGATGGCATTGAAGAGACTGAAACTGAGCGAGCGGCGAAGATATATCGAGGGTTTCGTGAAGCCTAATTTGTAGAAGATATTTACGATTTTTTTGCTTCAAGTAAGACAATGTGACAGCTGGAAATGGCAAACCTCTGAGAGTAAAAATTGCCTATGATAAAGCTCCCAACCTGCCGTTCGGAACCGGCATAAAAACTGTAGGTCCCTTCTACCCGCGTACAAATTCACACGCACAACACGGGTGGTTGCGGGAAGCTAGGCCTTAGTCTCGCGTAAGCGGGCTGTCGTGCCAGTCAATTATTAATTATTAAGACAATGTGACAATGTTTAATATTTTCTGAATTTTTACATATTTTTCATACAAAAAAAATTTTGATTATTTTTCCTTCGAAAGTCCGCTCCTGCTAATCGAAACTTCAATTCTAACTGTATTAATAAAATTAGGTTTATGTTTTAAAATTAAGGTGTCAACAACATTACGGTTATTGCTTCAATCTTCTCAAATAAATATAATCTTTTTTTCTTAAATTTTGATTTAATTGCGTAATTCGAATCGGTTCACGACGTATCAGTTCTGGCTTGCAGCAGAGAACATCAAGTACCTAAATCCCCGTGAGTTACTAAGCTTCACTAGGTCAGTGGGTCTAGGAAATGCTCTCTAACAACTTGTTGGGGGTAGAATATATCACTTTTGGTCTCAGTGCTACAAATTCCATTAAATTCTATTCTATTGCTTGATGACTAACGTAAAGTCGAGGTCCTTTGTTTCATGGCGGAGTGAATAAGGAGAAACCATTACATCGATCTATCGAAATTTCTATCCATTGAAATTTCGAGTACTAGGTCAGAATCACGCCCACATTTTCTGCTATTTACAACTGACAGCCTCCAAAAGAAGCCTGTCTTTTACTTAATTTTAACCAACAAGACCTACTTCAACACTCCTGTGTTGGCAGACCTTAAAAATTGATCATTCTGATGAGGAGCTTTGACCTTTTCAGGACTAGATTCGATTTCGAAACAAGGCATCAAATCTTTTTGGAACTGCAGCTAGAATCCTTACAGAAAACTACTTCATTCACACCTAAACGGAACTCAAATGAGCATCGCTAAGTTAGATTAGGTTCTGGTTAGCTCTTAACCTCCGCCGTTGTGGAGTACTTCTTACATTTGAAAAGAAGCGTCATTCGTCTTTAGAACTACTCTACGATTTAAACAGATCACTACTTCAACCACAGCTAAACAGAAATTCGGCTGGCATCACTAGATTTTGTTAGAACTCAAGCAGATCTCCAAACAAAGCGTCAAATCTCTTTAGAACTGCAACTAGCATCCTAATAGATCACTACTTCAACTAAACTGAAAAGAACTTCGACTGACATCACTAGGTTATCTTAGGACTCGAGCAGATTTCGAAACAAGCAACTGGAACTGGAACTACAACTAGCATCCCAACAGATTACTACTTTAACTAAATCTAAACTGGCATTGCTAGTTTATGGCAGTTTCTAGTTAACTCGTAATCTTCGCCATTGGAACTACTCTCATTTGAAAGAAACCAACCCAGGATCATCATTCGTGTCCTGATGGTTGGGTCCATCGAAACAAGGCGTCAAATCTCTTTGAAAGTAAAAGATCACTTCCTACTTCAATCACACCTAAACGTAACTCCAACTGACATTGCCAAGAACCCAATAGGGACTATGTGTCTATGCCTTACTGGCATACAGCATAACCTAACCTAATCTATGGGAAGATCCATGCGAGAATCATCTAACCTAATCTAGAAGAACCTAACCTATTGCGAGCTGCTTTGGAGCAGCATTTTGTCTCACACTTTTTTAAGCATATTAAACTCTCCTTATTTCAGTCGCTTCAATGCTGTTTACTCAATTCGATACAAATATTACAAAGAAATTTAAGTGTTCTGTTTTGTTTGTTGAAATGAAATACTTGAATTTTGTGAAAACATAATTTATTTTTCGCATTTTTCATTTGTTTTCTATATGCAATTTGTTCTTGTTTCTTGTTGTTGTTGTTGTATCTTCAATTTTTATTATCATTTATGATTACTTAAGAATTTAGGTTTCGCCACGTGTTGCTACAGTTTCAATTACTATGCACTCGTTTCGTTTTTATTTATTTACTTACTACTCATTTATTTATAATAGCTGCTTTGCTTTTTTTGCTTTTTACGTTATTTTTTGTTTTCTATTTTGTTTTTGTTTTATGTACACGCATACATTCAAGTGTTGACTTGCGAATTACTTAATCAAGTTTTTTGTTTTATTAATCTTTGCATTTTATTGTGTGTGTTTGTTGCTGTGCTGCATATGTATATGTTTGTATATATATAGTATTTATGTGTAGTAGTATGTATTGTACGTACGTATATAATTTATAATTAAACTTAAATACTAAATGCACATACGATTAATTATACTTTACAATTTTCAGTATTTCTTTTTGTTTGTTTGTATTTTGCTTTGTTCGCTTAAAGTGTTTACGACATTTCGGCATTTTGTTTTTTGCTTGTAAAATTTTTTTTTTATATTTGTTTGTGTGTTTTTTTAGTTTTCTTGTTGTTGTTGTCAACATTTTACAGTTTGTTGCGGATGTATTGAAAGTGTTTTTGTTTAATGCTGCGGTTATTTGATATTCAATTGGCAGCTGAATTTTCCATTCACTGTCAACGTTTTTCCTACTTCACTGCCAGTGTGTACACTTAACTTAGCTGCGTTTCTGCATTTGGCTTTATTTATTAAATTTAATTCGTTTTGTTTTTTGTTTTTGCTAATTATTATTTATTTTCCCCATGTGGTTAGACAAAAGAGAACAAAATTATAATGAAAAATTTGCTTACGTGTAAGTACCGAGCCCATAGAAATGATTATTTGTAATTTAGTTTTAAATAAATTTGATTTAATAAAATTATGGAAAAAATTATTTTAAAATGCTTCAATTCATACATAATAATAAAACTAAAAGGAAAACAAAATAAAGTTGCTAGTAAAGAATAACACAAAAATTGCGTGAGTGGTCTGAAAAGTTTTCAATCTCAACATGAAGATGACAGCATTTGTCAAACAACAATTTGTGAATCTGTTTGTGCTTTTTTTAAAAGGTACTGAACAAAGTTTTAACCATTTTAAATGCGCAATGGCGGTTTGACAATAGTTTTTTAAAAGTGAGTGTTTTTTTGTGAAAATCGAAATAATTGAGTATGAAGCAGAAGGTAAATATCAAATCAAGATAAGTTTGACGCTGTGTACTGGTCATTTACCACCGTTAAATTTTATTCACTTGAATGAAAACGTGGCCGTATAAGTTTGGAAGACGATGAAGGTTTGGGAGATTCAAAACAATGACAATAAAATTGCACAGGTTCATCAAATAAGGCTGGACATCTGTCGAATTGAAGTGAGAGAGAGACAGCAAAGACTATGAATATGTCCAAAGAACGAGTTTGTGGTGTTGGACCCGGCAGTTGGAGGTCAACAACGAAGAGGGAGACCGTGTTTCCGGTAGAAGGATCAAGTTGTATTAGACAACCGTGAGTCGAATTGAAGTGAGAGAGACAGCAAAGACTATGAATATGTTCTAAGAACATGTTTGCGGTGTTGGACGTGGCAGTTGGAGGTCGTCAGCGAAGAGAGGTGCCTGGAGAGAACTTTTGCCGTAACCCGGTAACCGGTTCTTATGACCAGCTAAACGAGTTTGTCATATATTGAATCGAGATTTAAGCTTTCCGCGCGTTAGGTACCACGTTTGATCACTTTTGATCAAAAAGGTGTTGGAATGAACATTTCTAAAAATTTATTTGGACGGTCTAAAGAGATGAAAGCATCGCTAGGGGAAGTGTATGGACTTACAAGGAGACTATGTGGAAAAATCGAAACCGATTTGACAAAGAAATGTTCATTTTTGTTAGTTTGACAACTTTTCAGACTGATATCCTTGAAAACTTGTGCCAAAGAGGCATTTAAAACTTGTTTAGGTTGTAAACTTTTCAGACAACCTGTTGTATGTGTAAAATTCGTAAATTTACTAAAATATTGAGATAAAATATTGAGATATGCATATAAGACAAAATATAGAAAATTTGTGCACATTATTTTTATTTTTATTTTTACTTTTTATTTTTTTTTACTTTTGTTTATTTATTTTAATTTTAATTTTTTGTTTTTATTTTCTATGTTTATGTTTATGTTTCTGTTAATTTTTTATTTTTTGTTCTTAATTTTTGTTTTTAATTTTTTTTATTTTTGTTTTTATATTTGGTACTGCTATTTATTGTTTTATGTTTATAAGTTAGAAATGCAAATTAACTAAAAAATTGCGCTACATTTTGCTACAGTGTCCCCTTTTGTTTCATATGTATGTATATTGTTTCTATTATGGTTTTATTGTTGTTGTCTAATCATTCAATTATTTACTCGGCATATATGTGTTATAAGTAGTTGTGTGTAATTATTAGAACAAACTAAAATTTAACTATTGTTCGTTTGTTTTTGTTTTCAGTAAAATTAGTTTGATTGGCAAAGCAAAAACATGGTAAAACAACAAAAACAACAAAAACTATGGCAAATAAAAGTAAAAACAATTTACAAAATTATGTAAAAAATTATACATCTGGATAATAAAGGCTTTTTTGAGTGCTTAAGCTTTCAGTTCAATTTCACATTTGGGCATTAAGTGCAATTTAATCAAATTATAGCGCAAATTTGGATAATGTGGCAAGCAACATTTGAATTATGGTTATTTCGTTGATGTTTTCAGCCACCAATGTACAAGTTCAGTAAATATTTCAATCACAAGTTTGTTTTTGAACTTGTCTGAAGTTGACTGAAAATGGCAGGATCAGGATCATTGGAAATGAATTTTTTTTTTACTTTTCCTGCCACTATCCGAATCTCTCTAAACGAAGATGGAAATCCCTAGGTTCTCCCTTCTTCGACAACTTGAATAACCTCAGTCAAATTCAAGGATTTTCTAAGTTTTATCCACAATTCAAATTGACTTTTATAGGCTCACCGACTTGCAGTAAGAGTGTAAGTTTTTCCTTGTAGTATTACAACGAGCCCATTTCGCAAGTGCCATGCCCAGACAGCCACCTCGACCTAACCTAACCTTTCCCGTTATAGCAGCTACTTGATTCTGCACAGAGCCGATTTTCGCAATTAGTTGCGAACGGATTTTCATTATCAAACAAACAAAACTGAAATTCTTGTTACTACTTTTTGAGCTCACAGTGAGTAAAACTAAAAAAGAAATAAATAAAGTCTTATAAAATATTTGTTACTATTGCCACATTGCCCTCATTTACCCTATAAACAAATATTTTTGCCGCGACAAAATGATATAAAACGCAAGCGTAATGCATTTTGAAACTCAATTATAAATTATTTTTTATTAACTTTGTGAATTTGTAACTATTAATAATATCCAGCTTGGCGCTTTTATAAAAAACTTGTGTAAAAAATATATAATACCAAGTGAAATGCTGCCACTTGTGAGTTTTTGTTTTCAAATTATACAATTTTTTGTTATTTGTAAATTTCATGTGAAATTACTTTGTTAAAGTACAAAAAACTAAAGTCAATAATGTGGTTTAGTGGGAAAAATCCCCAACAAACGAAATATGTAATTAGTTGCAAATTTTTAATAATAACGTAAAAGAAAACCTTAATCACATGTTGTATGGAAGTTTTGTTGTGTTTTGTATTTTTGATTTTTTTTGTTTTAATAATAGAAATTAATGTATTTTTTTAATTATAAAAAAATTACTGCTTGACAATGGATTTGTTGTTGCATTGAGCGCTGCGGTAGATTGAGGTCGTCTTCAATCTAAAAACAACTGATAAACACTGGTTTGTGCTGCAGTAAATGATATGTAATACAGATTATAAGGGCGTGTTTGCACTTGTCGTCAAATTTAATGACAATTGAAATTGTCACAGAATGCACTTAATGTGTTCTTTGACAGTTCTATGTGTGGCTGCATATAACACGGAAAAAATGGGGGGAAATATATAACGGGACACTGCTGAATAGCTTCTCAAGAGGAAACGATTGGACAAAGTCAGATCTGATAAATGTAGGAAATGCAAAAAATATGGTGTCAGGGAAATCTTGAAGCACAATTAATGCTTCTGTCTGCCTATCTGAAGACTGCGCTTTTCTCACTTAGGAGCCTAGTTCTTCTCTGGGTTAGATGGAGTCCCCAAGCATGACATTAAACATGAACAGTCACATTCTCACCGATTACTTCTATGTATGTAGACCGGCAATGCTAAGAAGCTCTGACTCATAAAATTGGGGATCTATGCGTTGTTGACCTGGTCAGCCAGTTTACCTAACCTAACCCGATGCATCTGAACAACGACAGCCGTTAATGTTCGTAACGACTATTAACGACGAGCGTTAGCAAAAAAAGAATTCTGCTAAATGTAATCTTAAACGCATCGATATGACTTGAATCATTTTCCCCCAATAACGAACACAAAGTGTTATCGGCAGGCAAATATGCTCAACGCACGTGCCTCGACATGCGTGTGCCTAAATTTTGCACGCAAGTGTATGTAAATACGCGTCTGGCCAATGGCGTGTTTATAGAATTTCGCTGCCAGCTGAATGTCCTTTGCGCGTTGCCGCGTTGTATTTGGTACAAATATTTAACTATAATTAATGTCGGTGTGTCAGTGGTGTAATGGGGCGTTGTATTGTTGTATTGTATTGCACTCGAGTTACTTTGATTATCGCCAAGTAAAGCCATAATAAACGTAAAAGTATTCATAGTCATCAATGTTCTTTGAGGGGTTTATTCATAGCGACCAAAGCGTTACCCGTTGGTCGCACTACGTCGATAAGTGACCAAAAGATAGCGACGATATGTTGAAAGGATATCTGAATTAAACGTTTATAAATATTACACGTTAATAATTTGTAAGCGTTATTAATTTAAAGATTAGTGAATTGCTTGGCCGCTGCCAATTGTTGGGCCTCAAATAATGATATGGAAATTAATTTCTGTTTGTTTCACATCTACAAATACTAATGTGATTTTTTTCTTTGCACACTGCAAAGTAGGGTTTTTAATTTAATTTGTATTATATTTTATTTTGTATTTCTTTGTATTTGTTTTGTTTTTTAAATTTATATTATTCAATTTAAATTTTTTGTATTACAAGTTGTATGGATTTTTTTTGTTTGTGCTTTCTTGTGGCTTTTAATAGCATTTTCCATTTAAAGTTTTTTTGTTGTGCTTGATTTTCTTTCATTTAAACGCAGGAACTTGTTTTTTGTTGTAATTATTTTCTTTTTACGTTCGTTTTTATTTTCCTTTAGTTTTTTTTTTTTTTTAACATAAATTTAATGTAAATCTCATTAGCGTCATTTCGGTTTGGCGTATGTTCTGTGTGTTTCCATGACTCTGTGTGTGTGTGTGTATTTAAGTATTTTTTTTGTTAATTGTTCATGTTTGCTATTTCAATCCTACACCGCTAAAATTTTACACACTAGTTGTAATTAGTTTTCTAGTTATATTTTATATTTACAAATTTTGTTCTTTAGTAAACCATTTATTTTCGTTATTTTATTAATTTTTTGTTAGTCATTTGTTAATTTTTAGTTACACATATTTTGTCAGTTGGCTGTTTAATTGTTTATAAAGTGCTTTACGTGTTTGCTTACTTAAAAAAATGTCACGCTTAATGCACAATTTTCAAAAGTACAGTCTTTTGCTGATGATTTAACTGATTGAGTAATTGAAAACAAGCAATTGCATGTGTATTTTTCGCGAAAATTTTTGAAAAATCTAAAAAACCATAGTCACAATGACTGAAGCCAGTGTTGTAGTGGCATTAAGATTGATTCTTAGCGCTTTAAATTTTATATATAAAGCGTAGTAAAAATAAATCCATTACTATTCCAATTGATGACTTTAGTAAATTGTATCTTGCGTTCTATAACTGCGACCGGGTTGTGCTGGATTGCCTTAGAAAGATAAAATTTCCTAGAATCTGATAGCTTTGAAAAGATAAAATTTCGTACTAAAACACTTTTCAGACGGTTTGGTAATTACTGGACTTAGTTTTGTTTGTGTGAACGTCAAATATCACTACTGACTGGTGATAAAAGGTGGATCACTTACGACAATGTTAAGCAAAAACTTTCGGCGAAAACGATGGTCAAGCCAGGATTGACGGTCAGAAAGATTTTGCTATGTGTTTGATGAGATTGGCAGGTAATCATCTAATGTGAGCTGCTCTCCCAGGGTCAAATTCTTACTTCGAATCTGTACTATCAACAATTGGACCGTTTGAAAGAAGCAATCACTTAGAAGTGGAGAGCTTTGGCCAATAGAAGAGGAATTGCGTTCTATTAGGACAACATCAGGTCACACACATCGATAGTGACTGGCCAGAAGTTCCGGAAGGTTGGTTGACAGGTTCTTTGGAGAGGAATGACGTTCCATCAGAACAACTTTAGCCCACACACATCGATAGTGACTGGCCAGGAACTCCGGAAGGTTGGTTGACAGGTTCTTAGGAGAGGAATTGGGTTCCCTCAGGACAACGTCGGGGCATGTGATTGGAGAAGCTCTTGGAGGTTGGTTGAACGATTCTTAGGAGAGAAATTGTGATCCATCAAGGCAACGTCAGGGCAATCACATCGAAAGTGACTGGCCAGAAGTTCCGGAAGGTTGGTTGAATGAATCTTAGGAGAGAAATTGTGTTCCCTCAGAACAATCTCAGACCAAACACATCGATAGTGACTCGCTAGAAATGCCGGGAGGTTGGTTGACAGGTTCTCAGGAGAGGAATTGTGTTCCATCAGGATAACGTCAGGACACACAAATCGATAGTGACTGGCCAGGAACTCCTGGAGGTTGGTTAAACGATTCTTAGGAGAGAAATTGTGATTCATCAAGGCAACGTCAAGCCACACACATCGATAGTGATTGGCCAGGAACCTCAGGAGGTCGAGTGAACCATTCTTAGGAGCGAAATTGTGATTCATCAAGGCAACGTCAAGCCACACACATCGATAGTAACCGGTCAGAAGCTCCGGGAGGCTGGTTGGCAGTTTGGTATGCATCCAAAAAAGCTTGCAATAATAGACTGTCCCAGTTTTTTGCCAAAACGAACGAGGGTTGGAATGGAATAACATTCAAAATGGCAACAAATTATCGAATTGAACGATGCATATTTGACCTTAATTGCATCATTTATGCTATGTTAAATAAAGCCTTCAATTCCATGCAAAGATAATGGACTTTCTTTACTACAACTTATATTGAACTATTGAAATTTCTTTCTACAAAAAGTATTTTACCTTCAAAAACTGTGTCCATGAGAACATCGTGACTCTGATATGGGGGCGCGGGTAGTTTGAAAATGAACGTCTATAGACTTCAACTTCCTTTGACACTATTAGAACTGCAGTTGATCAAACTCAAATGCTAAGGTCCCACATAGTCGTAAATCACGCAGAGCTTTTGACAAATCAAAGCAACAACATTGGTCCAATAAATTTTAAAACATTGTGGCATTTTCAATTAAATATTAAACATAACCTATTAAATCAATGCATATGCAATCATTTTTAAATGGCCAACGATTTTTGAATCAGATCTTGTATTGTTGTCAATTTTTAAACGCTATACAGGCATTTTGTTGTTGGTTTTTCATCACCTTGTTGTTGTTGTTTTCTCTGTCAGACGTTTATGAAACATTACACAGCAACAACAACTTTACTATTAATATAACAACAAAATATAAAACAACAGTTTGCAGTGTGCTTTCTGTTTTTGTTGAAATTGTTAGTGTTTTACATGCTCAATGAAAATGTTGTTGTTGTTGTTGCAGCTGTTGTTTTGTGTGCAATTGTTGCTCGGTGTAATGTGAATTGCTGCAATTGTTAATAATTGCAAGCAATTAAAACTTGCATGCGAGAAGAAGGTGTGTGTGTGTGTGAAAATTTTTGATTTTTTGCATTTGTTGATTGTTTTGCACGCAACTGTAAATTGCAACTGGTTGCAAGTGAATTTATTAAAAATTGAATTTTTGCATAGTGTTGCGATTTTAATCGATTTGGGTTTTTTATGTATGAGCTGTTCTGTGAAAGGTTTCTCTCGCATGCAAACAATTTAAAGCTTTATAGTAATTTTTCATATTTTTGCTGTTTGCGGAATTTTTCTGAAAAATCATTAAAATTTTAAAATAATGCCAATTATGATGAAATTGTGTGATGTCCATAAAAGAACAAAAAAAAATATTTTTAAATTTTTTATTTCAACAGTAGCTGACAAACAGACATAAACAGAGGATAACTTGAAAACTCAGTTTAAGTTTTTTTTTTGGTTTGTTGTTGCAGCCTAAAAAAACGTTTGCAGCTGTGCATCAAAGGAAGACTTTTTGGAATTGCATAAAATAGATTTTTACTTTAAATTTTCTATAAAATTTTAGTTGAAATCTTTTTAAATATATTCACGAATTGAATATGCTAACTACTTGAAAAGTAATACATGTAAGTAACTGATCAAAATTCAACAAATCACTCAAATGTTCAAGCAAACTGTGTGCTTTATGTAGTCGACTTTTAGGCGCAATACACATTGAAAGCAATATGCAGAGTAAAGCAGAGGTAGAATGCTTTTATAAATTGGGTTCATTAGATGATTCATATTATTATTTTTATGAAAAAGCTGTCTCTAGTGTATAGTCAGTTGAGACTAAATAATTAAAAACATTTTTTTTAATTCATAATTTTAAAATAATGCCAATTATGATGGAATTGTGAAAGTGAAGAAATATTTTCAAATTTTTAATTAAGCGATAAACTGACAAAAAGAGTAAGAAGTCCACCTAAACTCTCAGCTACTCAGTAGAGAACTATAGATACGAAATTTTTGCGTCTGAGCCAAGTCTAAAAGCTATAATCTTAGCATAGTTCTAACTGCTGTACGAGTAAATCCGTGGTTCAGACCTGAATTCTTCTTAGTTCTCTCACATTTTTTTCTTTTCACTTTGTTCGCTTTAGTTTTTTTTATTAACACTCTTTTCTTCACAGCTTTCTCTTCACTTTCTCCTCTTCACTTTCTCCTCTTCACTGTCTTCTGTTCACTTATTTTCTTCGCTTTCTACACTTTTTTATCTTCTCTTTGCTTTCTTCTCTTCACTTTCTTGCTTTTGCTGCACTTTTCTATTCACTTTTTTCACTTTCTCCTCTTCACTGACTCCCCTTCATTTTCCTTGTTTCACTTTCTATCTTTCATTCTCTTCTCCTTGCTTTCTTCTTTTCACTTTCTACCCTTCACTTTCTTTTCTTCAACTTTCTTCCCTTCGCTTCACTTTTTTCTCTAAAATTTCTTTCATTTCATCGCTGTCTTCTCTGCACTTTCTCCTCTTCACTGTCTTTTCTTTACTTTTTACCTTTTAATTTCTTCTCCTCGTTTTCCTCGCCTTCACTTTCTCCGCCTCCTTTCCCCTCCCCTCCCTTCCTTTCTATCCCCTTCCCATCCTTTCCCTTCCCTTTCTGTCCCTTCCCATCGCTTCACTTTAATTTTCTTTTCTTCACTGCCTTCTCGTTACTTTGTCTTCTTCATTTTCTTCTCATCTCTTCTCTTCACTTTCTACCCTTCACTTTCTCTTCCCCACTTTCTTCGCTTTATTTTCCTCTCTTCGTTTCACTTTTTTATATTCAATTTCTTTGCTTACAATGCGCATTGCTTTCCTATGAATCAACTCACTCTTAGTCACCTCGACATTGCGACACACAATTCGTGCTGAAAACTATTTTCAAATAATATTATGAAATTTTTTATGAACTTTCTTTAACTTGTATGGCAAGTGTACGCATTGTTTGATATTATTAAATTTTGTATAAAAAATGCTTAAATCACTAAAGCGCTTAGTTGATGTAGTTTGCCTGATATTTTTCTCTACCTTCGCATAACATTTCATTAATTGTTTAATTGCACTTTGACCTTTGCTTGAGTCTGAGAAAGTTGATCGTTTTCGACAAAAAAGAGACAGTTTAATGAATTTTCGTAGTTAAATTTTTTCAACTTTAAAACAAAATTTACAGTCGCAACACCCAAAAAGTTTTAGAAAGAAGAAACAAATCATAAAAGCCTTTACATAATTTGGCACAAAGCTTAAATGATTTGAATGACTAATATGCAATTTGCAATCTGTGTACTTATTTACTCATACATAGATATATACATATATATGTGTGTATGTATATACATTAAAAACACATTGTACCAAATACGTGTACGCGATTAGTGGCAAGTGGCGAAAGCTCAATTTAATTGCTAGCTTTGTGTACGTTTGTGTCTGTGTGTGTATGAGAGTCAGTGTCTGTGTTGGAATCCCTACTTTGCCTTACGACAGCATGTCTGTCAGCATTTCGCTCAGTGTATTCAGTGTACGCTTAATTTTCAATGCCAATTTTCCATTTACTTAATTTTGTTTTTTTCATATTCTAGCGTAAAAATTTAAAACAACCTTTGCCAGTTCGTTACTTTTCACTTGATTTTTGTTCTAAAAATGTATACCTATGTGTATTTTTTTTAAATTTTTAATTTTGCATTTCGCTTTCATGATTTTCTTGTTATTTGCATTTATAAAAATCCATAGCTACTTTTTGTTGCTTTAAGTGTACGTTTTTTGTTTTTGTTTTCAACCCTAAACCATTGCAAGCAGCAATTGGACTTTCTTTTTGTTGTACCTTTTTTTTTTTTTTAATGTATCTTTTTTTTCAGCACAAACGCAAAACAAGTCTGTCCAAAGTCCAAATACCTTTTTGCATTAAAATTGATAAATTTGGAAAGTTATCTAAAAATGTACATGTAACATAAATTGAAATCACTTAAATTGCTTAAATTGGAAAATTTACACGCACTTTTGCTTCGAGTTGCTACTTCTTTCAATGTTCACCTTAAAGTTTTAATGTGTAGAAAAGTGTACTTATTTTGTTTTTAATTTAATATTATTTTTTAGGATTTTCGTTTACGTTTGTTTATGACTGTTGCTTAAGTTTTCTTGTTTAGAAAATTATCTACGAGGTTTCCCGTTAATTTTTCTTGTTTTCTTTCTTCTCAATAATTTGTTTTTTACAGTGTACTGTACACAGTTGGTTTTGTTTCTCATCATTTACTTTGTCAGATTTTTTTGTGTGTTTTTGTTGTTGCTTTTGCACGTATTTGCCTTAGCGTAGACTGCATTCACTATCAGCGAAATTATCTATTGCCATTTTTGTTGTTGTTGTTGTTATTGTAGCAGTTGCAGTTTAAGAGATATTGTGTTAATAAAATGAAAATTAAACACAAACCTAAACATCTTTGGTTGGGTGTTGCCTTCAGACATGAGGTGTTTGTTTTGTCGTTGGCCATAACGCGCGATTCGCCAACCTGCCAGAGAGGAAGAGATGAAAGAGAGAGAAATATTTAAATATTATTGCATGAATAACAAAATTTGGTACTAAAAATTAACAAGAATCTAGTATATGGTTTAACGTCAGTATTTTGTCTACTTAGGGTTAACAGATAAACATTTAGTTATGAGAGAACATCGAATCTAGGCAAATCTAAGAAGAGTACAACCATCAACGATACAAATTTGGTTATGAATGAATATTGGGTCTGTGTAATATTTGAGAAGTGAACAACCACGAACGATAAATATCACCATTTGAAATCATATTTGCTAGTTTCTCAGCAACTACACTCGGAGGTCTCATAGGTCCATTGTGGTGCCCGAAGAGAGTGCAAGCAAACTCCTGTCATTCTGTGTTCATACACTCAGTGGCGTCAAAGGCTCATTAAGATGCCCGAAGAGAGTGCAGGCTAGCCCCTATGATTCTGAGTTCATACATTCGGAGATCTCAAAGGCCCATTATAATGCCCGAAGAGAGTGCAGGCAAACCTCTGCCGTTCTGTGTTGGGACATTGGTACACTCGGAGGCCTGAAAGGCCTATTGTGACGCCCGACGAGTGTAGGTAAGCCTCTGTCACTCAGTGTTGGTATACTTTGAGCCCCCAAGGGTCTATTGTGATGCCCGAAAAGAATGTAGGCAAGCCCCTGCCATTCTGTGTTCGTACACTCGGAGGCCTCAAAGCCCCATAAACACAGGGAGTCTGAAATTCCCTTGCACTATAGGGCGTTCCAGTTATGAAATTGGATAGCTGTCATCTATAGATAGAGCCACGTCTTTATCAAAGTATGGAATATTGATAAATTTGTGGCTAGCAATGATAAACGCTGAAGTCGATTTAGTATATCATTGCGTTAAGGCTGCATGGGTTAGGATGGCGTTGTTACCCACATCCAATTGGCGCTAATGTGCAGTTTTGAAACCACTCTCTCGGTATTCAACTGCAGGTACCGGTTTATAAAAAAGACTTCGAAAATCCTGGTTGTTAATTAAGGCCAGCCAATCGCTGATTCTCCTACTAGAGACCTCCTTGATATCCTCGAAGCAAAGTTTTTATAGCGTTTTAAACCTCTTTCTTGCTGGAGCCGGGCATGTACAGGGGAAATGTTCGACTGTTTTCTTCTCTGTTGGATCGCAACAACAAGTTTACTGTCGTGAGGTCCTAGGTAGGAAGAAGGGTCAGAATACGTCCAGGAGGGAACGAAGGGTTTGGATAGGGAAGGAGAACCCACTTATGAAGACTCCAGCTACGTTTTAAGGTTATTACTTTTAAAATAAACCTATAAATTCATATTTTACAAGCATTTTATCGATTTAGCAGTAGGCAGCCATTCAATGTCACTCTGGGCTGGGCTGGGCTGTCACAGCTGGGCTTGCCCATTCTGGCTCCATGCTCTCCTAAAGCCCAGTGGCCTGTGATAACTGCGGTGAGTTTGGCCACATCATCTCCCTTTTTACTAATCAGTTTCACCGATTTGCTTTTGTTGTATCTTGGGACCAAATTGATCTGCTAACTTTGCATGTGTTGAGCATATGCTATCTCCTGTCTGCCTTTGCTTGGAGGTTCTTAGCGATCTCGCTCTTGATGAAGTTTATTGGTGTACGGATCTCCAATGCATACCCCCTTCCCTGGCCGAGAACTGAGCCTCTCCTGGCAGACTTGTTCACTCTTTAGTTACCCTTAGTGTTCCTATGCGCTGGAACCCAAAAGAGGGCAATTATCGATCGGCGAGACAGTTTCAGGAGGACTCATTGTAATAACAGACAAGTTAAGGGCGCCAACATATTTCTTTAAACCGTGCTGTTGCAAATAATACTTATGGACTTAAGCGGGGTATTGTTTTAAAAAACGGAAATATCAAAACGCTGTGATCAGAACAGGAGGACTATTTACGGGATATATTTTCCTCGACTCCATACAACCATCATTGTCAGCTGAATTGAAATTTCCATTTTGTTTTTTTTAACTTTTGTATTATGGCAATGCCTGGCTTAAATTTGCAATTTTCGTCCTTTTTGGTGAGCTATAGCAACGAGTGTGTTGGCTAGATTTTTCAGATTTTATATTTAATCAGTTACGTCAACATTGATAATTGCGAAAAGTAACGGGAATTGTCTTAGGACCCTTTAGTTTTACATTAAAAATGATAATAATAGATGAATGTTTTGCATTTGTGCAGTTTTTTTCATGGTGATTGCATACTTTTAGGCATGAATAAAATACATTTTCTCAAAAAATAGGTGTTTTCAAATTGAATTCTTTTCTGAGATCGGAAGATATCGGAGGATGTAATTACTTTATCCGACAAAGAAAGAATGCTTCTTAATATAAAAAAATCCACGAACATGCTTTCACATACTTTTTAGATATTTTCCTCTAAGTTTTGCAAATTTTCAAATTTTTAATTTGGAAAAATATTTTAAACTAAAAGTAAAGTAAAGGCATTGCAAAGTTTTAGCAACTTCTTGGTAATCATGTATTTTTACAATTTTTTTTCTCAATAGACTGAAAAACAGAAAATATGTGTTTACATTTGTTTGTGAAAAAAGTTTCGATTTTGGGCCGCTTTTGCACACACACGAATTAATTTTTAGCACAGATTTCTTGGGGTTTTTTCAGCTGGAGTTTTACCTTTCAAATGACATCAAAATCGTTAAATTCTGCGACTAAACATTTTTGAATTTTGTCTATGGAACGAATCACTGAGCAATGTGTTAAATATTCAAATTTCAATTTAATCAAATGCATCACTTAAACTTTACTATGTAAATTTGAAACACCCTCCCAGTACACTCAACGATTTATTTGCAAACAGCATTGAGGTTGGTTTTAACCGCTTTTCGGTGCTTGTTCTGTTTTCATCACAACAATAACAATAAAAATCGCACTATATAAAAGAAATGCCCTTTTGAGGGTTGCGCCAGGCAGCGGTCCCCACTGCGCCCAAGCGTTGCCAACTATTAAGAACTTTAGGGAAAATGGGCCGTAAATTGAAAGCGGCAATAAGAAAGTTGCGGTACTTTCGATTTGCGTTACGTGTGTGGCCTGTTGAGGGAATTCTCGATTCGTTTGCAAATAGTGGCGTAATTTTTCTTTGCAGCAAGCTGCAATTTATATCTGTGTGAGTAAGTTTAGGTGTGTGTGTGTGTGCAGCCGTGGGGGAACTATAAACATTCGGTGTGTTTGATTTTAGGTGCCCAACTTTGTGCATAACTTGAATCTCCCCACACGGCAGGCGCAATAGCTTTGACTAGGCGACTGCAAGCGTGCAAGGAAGCAACGCGGATAAAGCGAGACAAAATGCAACAAAGTCAAATAATGCCGCCACATATTTTTGGTTGGCGTCACATTTGAATTATGCATTTTACGGCAATGGAATGTGCTTACATCCACACACACACACACACAACACACACACCACACACACACACACACACACACACTCATTGCATGTCGAGCATTTGTGGCAGACATTGTTGCATGCCATGTGTAGCCGCGCTGTCTGCCGCTTCTGCTGCCAAAGTTGCCACTGTTGCGCTGCCTTAAGCTTCTTTGGCTGCTTTGCCGTCCATTCATGCTTCTGTCTGTCTCTCGCTCTATCTGTCTGTCTGTCTCTCTGGCTGTCCACTATTGCTCGCACGCCAACGTTGCAGCGTCGACAAGTGTCATGCATGCAACTTCTAAATACACTCATAAATTCAAAGCATCTCTCCGAAGGGTTGCCGACACTACCGCATTTCGCTTTTTATTTTGCTTTATTTTGTTGGTCGTTGTTTCTTATTACTTTTATTTTTTTGTTGTTGATTTTTTGTGCTTTAGAATTTATTGCAAGCCGCTCCTTTAGTCGGTTATTCAACTTTCGGTTTATTACCGAATGCCGGCGCGCGTATTGTTGCTGCAAGTGTGGTGGTAGTTTTTCGCCGCGTGCCGCTGTGGACAAAACATTGCCGCAGTCAGACGTACATATAACAGGACGAACGGAAGCGGACAGACGAACGCACGGATAGTGCAGCAAAGCTTTTAAAATCGTTGCAAAAAATCTAAAAAAAACGTATAATTCGTTTATTTGTGTTTGGGGTTTTTTGTTGGCGCGCTGGATGGATGACGCGGTTGAGGCGCATGAGTGAGCTGGAAAATGCCCCACGCTGAGCCGTTGCCAGTGCCGGCGCGGCGCATTGTACAAAGCTGAGCTGCATGCAATGCCCTCATAGATGGCAGACAACGCGGAACCCCATGCAATTTTGAACTCAGGTCGACTTTGGTGCACGCTATCGTTGTTAGAAAGGAATGGGAATGGGAACGAGAACGAGAGCAATGCAATTTCAATGTGTTTTTCAAAAGGATTTTCAGCCGTTTAGCGCTAATAAAAAAAAATAACTTTTGCACACTTAGGTGGAAAGCTCAATAGTTTTTAACTTGGCTTATTCTGTATGCACTCACATTGGATAATTGTAACATCTTTGCTCGAAACTAACCTCACTGTTCTCGAGTAACGTGGTTCATGTGGTTTGAGCCATTCAAGTTTTCCATATTTCTAGCTTATTTCATAGAACCAAACTCAACTTTACTTTTGTTTTTCTAACTATAAGGCTACGAAAAGCGTAGTCTAAGCATTTTAACTTAAAAAGGAAAAAATAAGCTCTTGAATTGCTCTAAGTTTGCAAAGAAAAATTTCTATTTTAAAAACCTAAACTAAAACTAACGAACCTAAAACCACTTATTGAATTCAGAGAGAAGTTTCTTCTTTTCTCATTTCCACTTGTAAACTTTTAAAATTGTGTAAACTGCTTTTGACTGCTTTTTGGAAATGACAATGGAATTGTCTTATATTTAGAGGTCATTGTAGGCAGCCGCCGTGGCTCAGTTGGTTAGTGCGTTGGACCGCTAGTCGCAGGCAGCAACCTCAGGTTCAAATACTGCCTGTAATAACACCTAAAAAAAAAATAACGGGAAAACTCGTTTTCTCTTTCGGTGGCTGTCCTCTCAGCTGGAAATGGCAAACCTCTGAGAGTAAAAATTGCTAATGAAAAAGCTCCCAACCTGCCGTTCGGAACCGGCATTAAACTGTAGGTCCCTCCAACCCGTGTACAAATTCACACGCACAACACGGGTAGTTGCGGGAAGCTAGGCCTTAGTCTCGCGTAAGCGGGCTGTCGTGCCAGTCAATTATTATTATTTTCATTGTAGGTTAAGTGCTCGCTTCTAGAACATCATTTAGGCCTTGTGGCCCATTGTCGTACCACGTGGGGGACTTCACTTATACACTTCCAGTTGATGAAAGTCACTTGATGGCCCTAATGAATTTGTGGATGTTGTTTGAGGGTGCTTTCTTTCTTTAGGTCTTCAAAGCAGCTTAGGAAGTGCAAACTCAATTATCGGAAGCGCGTTCTTGCAAGCAACAATTTCCTCGCAGTCTTCATTCCTGTTGCTTCTGCAGAAATCATTTTACAGCAGACCCAGTCCTGTTAGCGTGCAGATCAATGAATCAGTGTCCAGGGATGATCCCCACAGCAATTCCTATGGAGAGCTTGCTTCATAGAATCAGTATCTAGGTGCACCAAGGCAATACAGATCTGACCTACGATCAACTAGAGCAGATCCATGGACTAGGAGCTACTAAGCAAGCCCTCAAAAAGGATTGTCGATAGCCATTGGTTTCTGTCTCATTTGTTTGTTCATTGGGCCATCTAGTGTTTGTTCTACTTAGGTAGAGTGTGTATTATCACTTTCTCGTCGGCTATACAGTACAGTGCCATCATCCATGCCCAATAGAACGAGCTACCCGCTGGGTAAGAGTGACTTGAGAACAATCTTAGGGCTCGTCACAGGGTTTGTTCCTCTTAACGAGTACCTCACCAGGATTGGGGTCAAAAACTCGGCTTTATGCGACATGTGCCTTGAGGACGACAAAACCTCAGTGCACTTTATATGTGAGTGCCCAGTTTTCGGGTGACTCAGGCACATGAGCCTCGGAAGCATGAACCTTCGCGAGGATGAGCTCAGGAACCTCAAATTGTCGGACGTGCTCAGCTTTGTGAAAGCAACAGTCCGACTAACAGATCCAGAGCTTATGGGAACCTTCTTAGGGCGACTGCAAACCTGAATGCAACTGGTCACTGAAGACTGGTTTTGTTTCGTGACCAGTTTACCACAGGGGACCAGTTGAGTACTTCGTATAAAGCCTTCTGGCTTGGTGATGAAGGTCGCCTGTGGAAGGCCCGTTGCTTGCTTGCAAGGAGGGAGGCGCAAGTCAGGGCACAAAACGCAGAGTATTGCCTACGTGCCCGTGTTTTTGGACGCTCCCAACACTCTTGTAATAAAAAAAAGTGCCATGACTCTGAGTATTTCTCCGGGCAATCCGTTCGAATACTGGCGCCCATGCATTCTACGTTGACACGATGTTCACTACGCATTTCAGAAGGAGTTCGTTTCGGTCCTGTACTGAGCGATTGAGGAATCACCTCACTACAGAGATTTTCCCAAGTACCTATGATCTTGATGGGTTCATAATAAGAGTCAATAATTACATCACTCAAAGTACTCAAAGTCGAATTCTTCTAACCTATAGACACTCCCAGAACCAACAATGCCTTGCATTAATAGGTGGTATCTCTTTTGTGTTGGTTCTTATATTAACAAAAATACATATGCTGAAGGTCCTAACTACACCTACATTTAAGGGTATCGGTTAGCAAATTTACACCGCAGTTACCGCAGGTCTTTCAAATAGCGTACTACATGTAGTACGGTGGGCATTCTAAGTGATGGGGCTGCCATCTACCGCCGCTTAGGAACGACGTCTCCGATGTTGTGAGCTACCGCTCATAGCGCCATCTGTTGTGTGGAAGAGGAGGTGACTGTAGGGTGGTTGGAGACTTCGCTAAGATTGGTTTGGTGCGTTGGTTTCGCGAATGCCCGCTTTCCCTTACAGGCGTCGCTTATGCACCGTGTAGCTGTATATTGGGTCGACAAATCTGGGTTAAAAAAGTTTCCTTTGGGCCCAGGTACCCAGCAGAGGTGGTCATAGAAGTTCGAAAGCTTTTTTCATAGGTAGACGACAATTACTGACAAGTATAGGGTGTTTAGGGTGTATAGGGTGCAGCCGCCGTGGCTCAGTTGGTTAGTGCGTTGGACCGCGAGTCGAAGGCAGCAATCCCAGGTTCAATACTGCCTGTAATAACATCTAAAAAAAATAACGGGAAAACTCGTTTTCTCTTTCGGTGGCTGTCCTCTCAGCTGGAAATGGCAAACCTCTGAGAGTAAAAATTGCTTATGAGAAAGCTCCCAACCTGCCGTTCGGAACCGGCATAAAACTGTAGGTCCCTTCCACCCGCGTACAAATTCACACGCACAACACGGGTGGTTGCGGGAAGCTAGGCCTTAGTCTCGCGTAAGCGGGCTGTCGTGCCAGTCAATTATTATTATTATAGGGTGTTCTAGTGTTGCGTACACCTTTCAAACGTGTGGAATTGTGGTATTACAACGGCCCATGTCGAACCCCGGCTCTGATTACAGACATTTTCATTGCCATTATGGCAAAACTGAATCAATACTGGGAAAATCAACCAGGTCTAGAGCATTCGAAGCTGGTTATCGGATCCTACAATAGAAAACTATTCGAGGAATGTATGACCTTATCAAAAAATAATCTAAGGATTATCACGGGAATGCTTACAGGGCATTGTAGATTGAACTATCATCTAATTAAACAGGAATCCGTGAAAACGGGTATTGTAGGTTCTGCTTGCAGGAAAACGAGACTGCAATACATATACTAGGAAAATGCCCTGTACTCATGCATAAGAGAAAGAAGCACCTGGGAGACCATCTCATATCGAGTGCAGACTGGGTATCCAAAGGTTTAGGAAACATACTAAAATTCCTCTCGGATACTGGACTCACTGATAGTCTTTGAGGCCTTCTTGGACCTATTGGGTACAATAGATCTACTAGGTCGCAGTGCATTATCCCCATCAATAATAATAATAATAAATGGCAAAACTGTGGCTCCTTCTCACCCATGACGCATTGGAACTCGGCCTGGAACTCATAAAATATTTCATAGGTTAGGTAAGCTGGCTAGTCAAATGGGCCACTCATAGCACCTGTTGGATCCCTACCATTTAGGGTTTCTTAGGGTTGCTGATCGACGTAAAAGTGATGGGTGAGAATGTAGTTGTCCTTGCAAAGTTCGGCAGCGACCTAATGTCCTGCTTGGGGACTCCATCCAACCCAGAGAAGAACGAGGCCCTAAATGACTCTTAAATTGTTCTCAGTTTTTGCTAAATCATTTACAAACTCAGCTGAACAGCCCAGCTGATTTGCTGTAGCGTGCAAAAAGAGGGCAATGCATTGAAAGTGCTCAACATACATTCATTGCAATTTTAGCGCGAGCGATTTCTAATGCTTTGCTGATGAAATGGAAACGGCGGCGGCAACAAAAGTTGAAATTGAAGCCGCTGCTTGCCTGCATTTAGCATAATTATTTTGCTTTCTATGTGCATATTAAATTGTTCGCTAAAGAACTCATGTAAATATAGAAAATATATTTATTTTTTAGCGCAGCGCCGGTTCCATTATGGAATGGCAGCGCAAACGTGCATTGAGGGTCTAAAAATGTAACCGACAGACAGTGAGCGGCAGCAAATTTGCGTCTATTCAGCAGCTTCTTGACTGCTAAATAAATAAATGCGCTTTCGGCACTGTCATTCGGACTGGCTTTAATGCGTCTTTCTTTGCATAATTTCGCTGACAGTGTGCAATGTTTGTGATTTTCGACCAGTGCCAGCCAAACCAACTCCAAGTCGAGCTCATCAGGCAGCAACGGCGCAACATTGGCAAAGTGCCCGCTGGCAGTGTGTCGCCGGCGTCATCGTTGTCGGCGCCGTTGTCGTCGTTGTCATTGTTGGCCGTCGTCAACAGCTACGCAGCGCAGCGAATTGCCAAAATGAAATTTCATATCCTGGCGCTGTAGAGATGCGCTCAGCTGGACGCGGCGGGCAAGGCCTGACGCCAGGCGACAGCATTGGACGCGGCGGCTGCAACTGTGGCTGACAGCAGGCTGCCAGTGGGACGACCGTTGCCTACGTGTCGAATGCGCTTAATTTACTGCGTTTTCTGCTGCTATTTTGACTGCTCATTTTGTTGTTGTTGTTTGTCGGCATTGCAATGCACATAGCGAAATTTACGTTTTAAAATTTTTCACATGCCAACTTAATGTTAATGTAAAAACAAAAAAAAATGTATATAAAAGAAATGAGTCAGTAGTGACGCGCAACTCGCAATGAATGCCAGGCACTTTCCGGAAAGAGGCCAGAGAAGTTGTTTGTATGTGTGTGTTTGTGAATTGTTGCATCGCATGCAAATTTGAAGAGGCAACACTGGCAGTGGCAGCGACTGTCAAGCGAATAAATTCGCTTAAATGTTGAATGCCTTTTTTTTGTTGTAAAACCTTCTGGGGGACATTTTTGTTGGTTGCTGCTGCTTTCTCGGTTTGAGCGAGAAATTTGTCTAGTCGACAAATTGAAGGATTACAGCTACGGTCAAGGATTGTAACAGTGATCCAAATCTGAGCTATTTCCATGAGATTGTCATGAAGAAAAGGAAAATATTAAAGTCTAGCTGCTATTTTCTTGGTTTGAGCGTGAAATTTGTCTACTTGGGCGACAAATCGAAGGATTATAGAGCTGCGGTTAAGTTAGATTGATATTGCTTTGATGATATTTCAATGAGGTTGTTATACGAATTTCTCTAGTTGGAGTAAAACTCGTATGAACGAAGAGTTATAGCGCTTCGGCCAGGATAGGCTAATCCTGCTCTGAGATTTTTTCATGAAATTGTCATGAAAACCCAGCTACTATTTTCTCTGGTTGGGTGTGAAACTCGTCTCGCCGACAGAAGATATTCTAATCAAGGCTCTGAGATATTTTTATGTGATTGTCATGAAAATCCAGATACTACTTTCTCTCGTTGGGAGTAAAACTCGTCTAGTCAACGGAACGAATGGTTATATGTAGAGCAGTCAGGTTAGGCTGATACCCCTTTGAGATTTTCCATGAGATTGGTTTGAAAAGCCAAATACAACTTTTTCTGGTTAGACGTAATACTTGTTTAGTCGACGAACCGAAGGGTTATAGAGCTGCGAGCTGGATAGACTAATCCGGCTCTGAGATTTTTCCCTCAGGGTGCCATGAAAATCCAGTTACAACTTTCACTGTTTTGGCGTGAAATTCGTTTGCTCGACGAACCGAAAGGTGACAGAGCTGCGGTCAAATGAAAATAATACCGCTTTGAGATATTTCCAAATCCCTAATATTGAAATCTTGCATAGCTCTGAGACTACAAAATATTCCAACAACTTCATGAATAACAATTTGTTGGTAATTTAAAAGATAAACTTCCTTTAAGTTAAAAAAACAAAATAAATAAATTAATTAAAAATTTAAAATTTTTCTCTTGGCAAACAGATCTGGCAACACCAATTGTCCATTATGGTTTGCTTGTTGGTTGTATTTTTGTATGTGCGCATAGTCTATGTTTGTGTGTGTGTGTCTGTGTTGGTGCAGTGGAGCTTGAGGTAGGACCAGGCCAGACATGCAAACAACATAATCACATTAAAATTCTCAACAGCACACGACACGCGAGGTTTGTTCGCTGTCGCATGCAAATTGTGGCTGCCGCTCTTGTTGTGGTTTTGTTTTAAATGCATTTCTGAAAAGGACACCACTCAAGTGGTCAACGATTGCGTGTGCCTTAAGGTACAAGTTGAAGCTTAAAGGTCAACGGTAAGACATGGCGATATGAATTTAATTTTTTGCCTCAAAAGTTGCGCATTTTATTAACTTTAATGCTTTAGCTGTGCACTGCCGCTAGTGGCTCATACAATCCTCATACTGCCCACATTTCAACACACACCCACACTGGTCGCTTCACTAAACTTAACTCAATGTTTATTAGTCGTCTTCTCTCTAATTCAACTTAAACAGTCATTGAATGCCAAAATGGCGACGACTATTGTCGTGCTTAGCTAAATACTTATTGCTTACCTGCTGCATGTTGCGCCATTGTCCGCTCGCATCGTATTCGATATCGTTGTGCTCCATATCGTTGCCGAAGAGGCCCGGACTGAGGTGCACAGGATCTTCCGGCTGGGCGGGCGTCTCGGTACCATAGAAAATTAAGTCCCATTGTGTAATTTGCGCTGCAATTGTAGCATCAAAATTTTACTTTCATTATTTGTTTCAGCCAATTTGTTTGTTGTTGGTGATATTTCATTACCGAGTGAAAATAAATTGCAAACGTATTGCAATATACAAAAAAAAAAACACCAACCAAAGAAGTAAATCAAACTGAAGCAAAAGTGCAGCACATGCAAAGTGCGCTTTGTTATAAATGAACAACAACAAAAGCAAACAATACACCAGCTGATCGAAAAAGAAATGAGCAAAAAAAAATTGAGAAAATTGGCAAAAATGAAATATTTGCGAGCACTTTACTGCATTCTATCATTTTTGCTTTTGTTTTTGTTTGTGTTGTGCGCTTCTTTTGATTGAAAACAAAAACTGCGCAGGTGTAGTGGAATTCGGCTTTGGCTGCACCGAACTGCTGTCAGCCTGCAGTCTTCGACAGAAAGCTAATAAATTTCGCATGCAAAAGCTAATACAAAATTGATGTGCAGGAAAATAATAATAAAAAAAGCAAGTTTAAGGTGTTGGAGAAATTTTGTAAAAAATTAAAAAAAAATATTTTGGATAAGTAATGGTGAGATGGTAGTTGAACGAGATGTGCGTAATGATTGTGAATGGCTTTAGCGAGCTTTAAATTGTTAAATCAATGAAAGGATTAAAAACTCTGTGGGATGAGAGTAGCAGAAATAGTTGGTTCTCTTCAAAGTGAAGCAAAGACTGCGTGCGGGTTGTTAACCTGTAAGCAACTTTTCAAGGACAATACGACTTTATTGTCTCAGAACTATTTAATTCAATACTTTGTCAAAACAAGAAACAGTTTTTGATGTTGTAAAAAATTTAATTCAGAGCCCTAAGCTCTGAGCCCTGATTTTTCGATAATATTAGAAAATCATTTGTGAGTATTAAGTATCAGAATATCAATTGCTGATATTTCATTTCCTTAATTCCAATTTAAAACTAAGCAGATTGAAAAGTTGAAAAACTTTTTAGAAAAAATTGCAATAAAATGACCAGAAAACTAGACGAAAAATGTGTATTAACATAATAAAAATGTTTTCGCATGCATCGAATACCCTCAAAAATCTACATAAAGCATAACAAAGAATCATATTGAAAGAAAGAAAAAAAAAACGATATTGAATAGCAGGTATGTAAAAGGCGTAGGAGAGGCAAGGCAAATGAAAATAAATTGCAGTCGCATGCATGAGATGTTTGATTGATTAGTACGTGGAACGAGTCGGCGTTGACTTGGTCAGCTGGTTGGCCGGTTGACTGAATGAACGGCTAAGTGAGTGGAAGGAAGGTTAGCTGATTGATTGATAGCTGGAAAAGTGATTGGTTGCTTGAAAGAAAACAAAAAACAACAACGGGCAGCAAATGATGCAGCATGGCTGGGCGCATAATTTGCATACATCCACACACACACAGCTGAAGCGACCTAAAGGCTAACGAAACGTTGCCAAAAATGTTGACTTGCTGATTTATTGCCTAATTTCTGGATAATTAAAAGTTATGTGCAGAATCACAAGCAAATGGAGAAGATTGATGATGGCTTTTGCCAAATGAAATGGAAATGGAGTTTTGGGCGTTGTTACTGAAGGCATTAGGGAGATGCAAAGTTCGGTCATTTGGTTGATGAGAATGTTTTGTCTGGAAACTGAGAACAGTTTTTGAGTTGAATTCTGAAAATTATAGTCAAAGGAATTGATTTGATATATTTATTGGAGGCGTTAGGAATAGCAAAGCTATGTCAATTGTTTGATGACAGAGTTTTGTATGGCAACTGGGAACAGTTTTTGAGGAAGATTTTGAAAAACTTTACTGTATAACTGGGAACAGTTTATTTAGCCAAAGGAATTGATTTGTTTTGGAGGCATAAGGAAGATGCAAAGCTCTTTCAGTTGTTTGATGAAGGAGTTTTGTATGGAAACTGGGAACAGTTTTTGAGGAAAATTTTGAAAACAGTTTATAGTCAAAGAAATTTATATGTAATTTTTGTTGGGGGCATTAGAGAGATGCAAGGCTCGGTCATTTGTTAGAGCAAAAGAGTTTTGTATGGAAACTCGGAACATTTTTTGAGAAAGATTTTGAAAATTATAGTTAAAGGAATTGATTTGTTGTTTTTATTGGAGGCATTCGGAAGTAGCAAAGCTATGTCAATTGTTTGATGAGAGAGTTTTTTGTATGGAAACTGGAAACAGTGTTTGAGGGAGATTTTGAAAAATACTGTCAAAGGAATTGATTTGTTATTGGAGGCATTAGGAAGTAGCAAAGCTATGTAATTTGTTGGAGCGAGAAAGTTTTTGTGTGGAAACTGGGAACAGTTTTTGAGGAAGATTTTGAAAAGTATAGTTTTTACATTGATAGAGCAAAAGTTTACATTGAATAGTTTGATAGTCTTTTTCCTGAACAATTATTTTGAGTTGACAATAAATATTGCGTTAAGTTATTATTCAACTCATGTATCTTCGTTTATTCAAAGATTGGCAACCGTTTTTTGAAAACAATTCAATAGTTTAGAACTTTATGGACTTAAAAGTTTAAGTTTTTCTTGACTTAAAACCCGTAGTCTACTGAATAGCTTTTTCATATTTTTGATCAGATAGTAACGAATAATGTTGAATAATGAGATGAAATTAGGCATTAAGTCGAAATTAAGAAAGAAAGAGCAAAGTTCAAATCCACATCGAACAAAAACTGTATAGTATTGTCTCCACCGAAATTTGGAGATTTTAAATGATAACTCCTCAAGAAATGGGTGACACCATTCATGGCATTGGATAGAAAATCATAGTCGCTTATAGTGAATAAATGCTCTATCTAAAAATGCTCTATCAGCAAATCTCAATCGAAACAAACTCAAAACATCAAACAAAACATTTGTGCGAAAACCAAATCGAACCAAAAATTTGCACAGATTCAACAACAATCCAACTATAGATTTGTAGACAAAAGGCCAAAGCTTTCGCAATGCGCTACCGTTGGTGCTCTTTCGATTCGGCAATACGCCCACCACAATGGGCCGCTGTGTGCCGCCGCTAACGCCGGCCGCTGCCAGCAGCAGCTGCTGCTTCTTGATGATCTTTTGATCGGGCACAAAGCTGGGCGATGACTTTTTCGAATTCTCGCGCGACGGCTTCGATCCTCCACCACCGCCAGCGCCACCACTGCTGCTCAGTCCCAACATTGGCCGGAACGTTTCGGCCTCGTAGTTCGGCACTTGTTTGCGTTTGTCGGCGCCGCTGCTCGTGTCCTTCTCCTTGGGTCCCTGATACGGTTGAAACTCGGGAAAGATGGCCTGAATCTTTTCGTAGCGCTCAAACATTTTCGGTATGCGCTGATCGACGGTCAGCCGATCGCTCAGCTGAAGCGGCAGCAGACTCTCCTTCACCTGTTTGGTGGCCTTTATGGGCAATTTGCTGTAGCCGCTGCTCTGGGCCGCAGTGGTTTTGCCGTTCGCCGTTGCCACTGCTGAGGATTTGTTATTGTTATTGCTATTGTTGTTGTTGCCGTTGCCGTTAGAGATGATAGTTGTGGTGGTGGTGTGCGTATTGTCGTTCGCTGGCGGCAGATCGCCAATTACTTTGCGTCCGTTTTTGTCCTCGTAGCCGGACAGCTTCTCGGCCGATTGCGCTTTCGGCCGTGGCGGCGTGTTGTGGCCGCCGTTTTGCTGTTGGTTCGCTTTCGCATTCGACTTGTCGCGATTGTTGTTGGCGCTCTGCGACAGCCGATAGAATTTGTTTTTCGTATTTGGTGTTGTTGTTTGTTCCTTTTTGTTGGATGACGACTTGCCGCCGCCGCCACCACCGTTGTTCTTGTTGTTGTTGTTGTTTTTGCCGCCGCCCTCGCCCGATTTGCCCTTCGCTTTGCCGCCTTTGTTGTTTTTGCCGCTTTGCGAGCCCAAAATCACGCCGTAAGTGGCCGAGATTTGCTGGTATGATTGTTGTTGCTGCTGCTGTTGCTGTTGTTGCTGTAGCTGTTGTTGCAGTTGTTTGTACTGTTGCTGTTGTTTCTTGCTGTTGGAGGCGCCGTGCAGCAGCGGATTATTCGTGCTGCCTGCAGCAATGTAAACCGACTTATTTGGCGGCAATTTGAGTGGAATTTTCACACCACTTCCGCCGGCGCCGCCAGCATTGATGCCGCCAATGCTGGTGGCAATGGCAAAGTTGTTGGGTATTATGCGCGGATACTGCGGCGAGTAGATTTGGTGCAGGTTCGTTGTGGTGCTGGCAGTGTCCGAGTTGGGCGTTGTGTTCTCGGCCGAGTTGGTGCGTGGCGTCGACACGGGGTCGCTGGGATCGATGGGCTGCGTGGTGCCATAGAAAATCAGCGACCACTCGCGCAACAAGGCGTGACCTTGAGCGACCAATTAAATCGGTGGTCGAATGCGTTTGGGTTAGTGGAAAAGTGTGTTGGGTGATTCATTAGAGTTATCGACAAAACCACAATGAGTTTGTTGGTGTTGAATTTAGTTTGATAATAATCGAGAGTGGCGTCGAGTTAAAGGCAGCATGGAAAGTAAGTGAGGAAAGTTATTTTGCGGTTAGGTCGACTTTAAAGTTGCACGTTCGAGAGCAGAGAACAAGTTTGGGCTACAACAGCAATAATTGGTTTACTTACCCATGTAACGTCCTTCATTGTGTATTTCCAGTTGCCAGTTGCCGTGCGGCGATTCGCCCCAAGTGTGGACGGACATGAAGGGCCATTGGTTAAAACCGGAACGGGATACATCATGAACACTGCAACGAAAATGTGAATGAAATGTAATAATGTTTGGGATTTTGACAACTGTGTGGAAATTTTTGGGAAATACGTTATACTTAATTAAGGATAAGAACCAGTCTGAGCGAATAAGAACCTATCTATCTAATCTATCAAATCTATCGAATCTATCGTATCTATCGAATCTATCGAATCTATCGAATCTATCGAATCTATCGAATCTATCGAATCTATCGAATATATCGAATCTATCAAATCTATCGAATCTATCTATCTATCTATCTATCTATCTATCTATCTATCTATCTATCTATCTATCTATCTATCTATCTATCTATCTATCTATCTATCTATCTATCTATCTATCTATCTATCTATCTATCTATCTATCTATCTATCTATCTATCTATCTATCTATCTATCTATCTATCTATCTATCTATCTATCTATCTATCTATCTATCTAACTATCTATCTATCTATCTATCTATCTATCTATCTATCTATCTATCTATCTATCTATCTATCTATCTATCTATCTATCTATCTATCTATCTATCTATCTATCTATCTATCTATCTATCTATCTATCTATCTATCTATCTATCTATCTATCTTTCTATCTATCTATCTATCTATCTATCTATCTATCTATCTATCTATCTATCTATCTATCTATCTATCTATCTATCTATCTATCTAGCGAAACGCCATAGAATACATTGAAGGGCAAAAACGTAAAAAGCGTCAAGTCATATGCATTTCTCTTGACATCAAAGCTGCATTCGACAATGCCTGGTGGCCAGCTCTTCTTAATCAGTTAGAACGTATTCGCACCCCATCAAACATCTACAAACTCATCAGCAGTTACCTCAAAGATCGCACAGTTACCCTTGACTATGCCGACGCAACCGCAACAAAGAAAATGACCAGAGGGTGTATTCAGGGTTCAGTGTGTGGTCCTACTTTCTGGAACACAATTCTAGATGAGCTGCTGTCAATGCAACTACCGGAAGGTTGCGAAATTCAAGCTTTTGCAGACGACGTTCTTCTAATAGTCAGCGCAAAAACAGTACAAGAACTTCAACGGCACGCCAACGAAGCTTTGCGCAAAATACATAAATGGGGCGTCGATGTGAAATTGACATTCAGCGATGCCAAAACTCATGCTATGGCATTTACTCTTAAAGCCAAACGTGCTGAAATAAGTTTAAATAGTACTCGTTTAGCTTTTGCAAAAGAAATAAAACTTCTCGGTGTAGTAATTGACGAACGTCTGATGTTTACAAAACACGCGCAGTACGTGATCGCGAAAGTTCAGCGAATATTCACCAATTTGTGTAAATTCGTAAGACCCACATGGGGCGTTCATCCCGAGAACGTCCTTACTATCTATAGGCAAGTTGTTGAACCGACTATAACGTACGCTGCAGAAATATGGGGTAAAGCCATTAAATTTTACTACATTCGGCGACTTCTGCGATCATTTCAAAGAAGCTTTGCTATACGAGCTATCAGAGCGTTCCACACGGTGTCAGCTACATCAGCGCTGGCGCTTGCAGGGTTCCTGCCTTTGCATCTGAAAATCAAGGAAGCTATGCAGGTGGGAGATGTGAAGGCCACCGGAGTATATCCACCACTTTCCGATGCTATTACGCTACAGCAACGCGTTCCACCAAAACAGCAACTACATCCAGCCAAACGCCAAACTATAAGCTATGATAGCATTGAGTCACAACAACAAGCTGACTCCATTTCTGGTGTCAGCTCAACACATATATACACCGATGGAAGTAAACTTGAAACTGGTGAATGTGGATCTGCGTTCGTTGTTCGTCTTTCAGATGGTAGTTGGGAGCCGCACAAGTTCAGCTTACATCGTACCTGTACTGTCTACCAGGCCGAAGCTTTCGCCATCGACTCAGCGATGGCATGGGCTCAAAGCGAGCTAAAAACAAGGAAGCTCTGCATATTCAGCGATAGCCGCTCGTGCCTTGAAGCCATACAAGACCGGAGCAATTCCACGCCACTCATTGCTTCCATACATCGACATCTGCACATGATTCGCCAAAAACAACATATAATACAATTCTTTTGGGTTAAATCTCACATTGGCATCGAAGGGAATGAGTCCGCCGATCAGCATGCAAAAGACGCTGCACGCAATAGTGTTGACTTGGCATACACCGAGTTCCCTTTAAGTTACACCAAGCGGCAAGTACATTCTGAAGCACTCAAAGCGTGGCAAGAAGAGTATCTTGAGGACACAACCGGCAGTGGTACAAAAACGTTCTTTCCAACAGTTGACGATGCCAAACTGTATAGAGAAAACTTTGGAATTTCGTTTGAGATGACTCAGGTTTTAACCGGCCACGGCTACAATAAATCATACTTAAAGCGCTTCAAAATCATTGACGAAGACTACTGCCCATGCGATCAACGGACGTCGCAAACTATAAAACACCTTCTTCATGACTGTCCACGGTACGATCGTGCAAGAGAGCGGCACAAAACATTCTGCGAGCAGTATGAAGCATCACCATTCGACGTCAAGGCCATCGCAAACCATGCCACGCTTGCAACATCATTTTCAGAATTTGTTAAAGTTATCATAAGTAATATTAAAGCTTTTAATAATCTACCATGAATCATAACTTCAATTCCTCAATGAATTCATATTTAATTTTAAGAAGTCTTAAAATTTTTAAAGTTTCTAATAATTATAAGTAATATTAAAGCTTTTAATAATCTACCATAAATCATAACTTTAAATCCTCAATGAATTCATATTTAATTTTAAGAAGTCTTAAAACTTTTAAAGTTTCTACCACTATAATTTTGTAAAATATAATTTCATTCTATTGCGAATTAAAAATTTAAATTATTTGTAAACTTAACTCGCTTGTATCCATTCGCAGGCATTTATAGTATTATTATTTTGTCCTTCTTTTCCAAAGATATTACAATAAGAATTGAACATAATTTGTAATCTAGTCCTTACTCATAGTAACATATTATATATTGTAAACATAGTACATAACACCAAAGAAACAAAAAAAGAAGAAAATAATATACTACTCGAAGCGCAGATTAGCGTGTAGAGACAAAGGAAAAAAAAAAAAAAAATCTATCTATCTATCTATCTATCTATCTATCTATCTATCTATCTATCTATATATCTATCTATCTATCTATCTATCTATCTATCTATATATCTATCTATCTATCTATCTATCTATCTATCTATCTATAAAGCCATAAGTAGTAGACTTGTCTTTAGGTTAGGTAGACTAGATAGGGAAGGGTGTGTGCATCACAGGCCGCACTTCTTCTTGGAGGCCCATTGCGAAACTCTTCTTGTTATTCTCTGAAGCTAACCAATAGCCTCAATTCGGGACAAACCAGTTCAGACGACTTTTCACTCCGGCAGTACTTTGACTCTATGAGGCCCAACATTGCTGTCGTTTCTTTCGCAGAAATTCCTCTCTACATTGAAGTCATCAAATTGAGGCATTGAAAGAGTATTTGTCAAAATTTCATAGGGTTTCACCGCGATGAGTTAAGTAATCTCAATCAATCTCAAACTCCTCAAATGCAATCCTGACTTTCAACTCAAAACTCTTTACGCTGGCAACTACTTAAAGAAACTAACGAGTATGAATGATCAATAGAACTTTGCGTTCCAAAGAATTTTTCCACAATCAATTGAAGTTTGGGGCAAAAAAAAATCGTAGGCTCATTGAAAAAGCCAAATAAAATTAATTGAAAAATAAAATTCAACAAACACATTCGTACATTAGCTGAAACGGACAATTGTTACATAATCTGCAAGAAAGCCCATAATCTCAAATTGAACGCCCCATAGAGCACAACATGTTGTCGGGACGCTACCAGCAACGCCATCATAGTCAATCACACCGCGCCGTGGGTGGCCAAAGCAGGTGGGTGGCCAGAACGGCAGCAGCAACGACAACAACATCAACAGCAGCAGCAGCATCCAATCTCAACGCAACGTCATCGGCAACACTATCATCGGCCGCATCAGTAACAGCGGCAGCGGCGCAACAACAACAACCAGCGGTGCTCGACCAGATTGCTAATCTACTCAATTTGGCGCAGAATCTCATGAGCACTGTCAAGGAGCAACAACAGCGCAAGCAGCACCGGCATCGGCATCAGCCACAGCGCAACGGCGCGGAACACTACACGACAAGACGCAATTTGCGCCTGCAGGCTGCGGCGCCGTACCAGCGGCTGGCCACGGAGCCGCCACGCACGCCGCCGTCCGCCAGTGGACGCCGCCACTCGAACGGCAGCGCGAATTCGCAGTCAAATGCAAACACAAATTCGATTTTGAACTCGAGTGCGCGTTTGAATTCGAGTGACGCCAGCAACGGCGACAGCAACGGCAACGGGGATGGCGATGGCGATGGCGGAAGTGCAATTACAAATGGCGGACAATTGAATGAAACACAATTCTGCAGCTGTGCCGAGTGCAGTGCGCGCAAATTGCGCAGCCAGGTTGTGGTGGTGGGTGGCGACCGCTGCGGCGCCGGCGCCACGGCCACCAATGCAACGTCCACACGAACAGCCAACCCGAATTACATGCAACAACGCAACTGCAATGGCAGCCACAGCAACAACAATGGCACACACACAAGTTCAAATTTTCAATGCTCGATTTGTCTGGAATCGTATCTGCTGCAATGGCCAACGGCCACCTTGTGCGGTCATATATTTTGCAGGTTATGTATACTCGAGTGTCTGAACTGTCAGGGCAAGTGTCCCATCTGCAATCGCAAATTAAATCGCGCCAATGTGTTTAGGGTATTCTTTTGACTGAAAATTGCCTTCGCTTTAACATTTCTCTTGGTTGTAAAAAAGTAGCTTTATTGCCTGCGTGCATGTTTTTGTGAAAACTATTTTTGAGGTTATGTACACGATAACTTCGTTATATTTCTTTTACTAGTTTTGTAATGCTTTTTTATTTGCTTTCTTTGTATAGTAATTGTATTTTTTGAGAATTGGTTTGAAATTTTTAGAATGCATTTACAATTTACAAGTTGTTAAAATTTTTTTAAGATTTTCTTTTTTAATAAATGCCTTTGTTGCATTATATTTGATGCATGGAAACTGTATATTTGTGTTGACTTGTTCTTCACGAATTGTGGAAATACATGGCAAAAATTTTTTATGAATGTTCCGCAATATTTTATACTAAATTCTTTAACCTAAACAAATATAAACTATAACCTAAACAGCTATAATACTTGTATCAAGTTCGAAAAAATATTAACAGGGAGCTTTACATACTCTTTGTTCACCACAATGGGCTTTCAAGGAACACTGAATATACAAGGTGCAACCCAAAGTAAACAGGACTTTTATAAAATAAAGAAAACGGATGATTATTTTTGTATAATTCTTTTTATTTATTCAAAATACTCTCCTTCTGCTTCGATACAACGTTTTGCACGGTCCAAAAGCATTTGGAATGAGTGTTTTAGGTCATCGGCCGGCATCGCCTTCAGAATGTTGGTACAAGCCTTTTGGATGTCCTCAACGTCCTTATAACGGTTTCCTTTCATCGGCAAATGCAACTGACCGAATAAGTAGAAGTCACAGGGAGCCATATCAGGCGAATACGGTGAATGATTGATGGTAAAAATGCTAGGGCTCTGTGAACCGGTGCATTATCATGCAATAAACGCCAACTTCCTTCCTCGCGATATTCTGGCCGAATACGACGAATGCGATGCACCAAACGCTTCAAAACTTCAACATAAAACAAAGCGTTAATTGTTTTTCCCGGTGGAACAAACTCTCGATGAATTATTCCCTTTGAATCGTAGAAACAAATGAGATGAGTTTTGATTTTTGACTTCTCACGGCGGGTTTTTTTCGGATTTGGCTCATCTGGGTGCTTCCATTCGGCACTTTGACGCTTTGTTTCGGGATCATATTGAAAGCACCACGTTTCGTCACCGGTTACGATGTTGAACAAGAAATTTGGATCACGTCTGGCTTCCCGAACGATGTCTTTTGCGTGCTCAATTCTCTGCGCTTTTTGGTCGTCGGTTAAAGTGTGCGGAATGAAGCGAGAACACACTTTACGGAGACCCAAATGTTGGGTTAAAATGCGATCAATTGATGTTTTGGAGATGTTCAATTCCATTTCCATCAATTCCAATGATGATTTTGGCTGCATTTTGATAAAATCACGCACAGTTTTGATGGCATCGTCGGTAATCACAAATTTCGACTGGCCGACGTGTTCGTCGTCATTCAAGTCTTCACGACCATTCTTGAATCGATTCAACCACTCATTAACACGGCCACGGGATAAACAATCATCACCATAAACTTGCTTTAACAATTTAAACGTTTCGGTAAAAGTTTTACCAAGTTTAAAACAGAACTTAATATTAGCTCTTTGTTCGATCGACATTCTGGTACCAAAGTTAAAAACATACTGTCACATTGAGCGGGATATTTCGGCGTCTACTAGACCAAATGTCATGAAATTTAGACAGTATGTGAATGAAAGATGTACCTTTCCAACGCATGTCCTCACACATAGATGGCGCCACCAGAAACGTCCCTATTGCAAAAGTCCTGTTTACTTTGGGACGCACCTTGTATTAGCTGAACATTCGTCAATCTGCCCGTATTACTTTGTATGAATAAGTTATGTAACCTAATCTGTGAAAACGTTTACAACATCATCTTTATTTGTCTTTGAGGTTCAAACAGCTCGATAGCTCTGGAGGTTCAAACAGCTCGATAGCTCTTGAGGTTCTAGGTATTTCCAAGAATGATCTTCATTGGAATGATTATGTTTTTGGTGCAAACGGTGCAAAGCATACTTCATTTCATTTGATCTTCGCATAATTTACACCGCCTACTCCATATATCTGATCGAAAATTAACTTTAACTCGCACCTGTGTGGACTTTTAAAACCCATTTTGAGCTTCTAGACCGTGTTCGAAATCGTATAATAAAGATTATTGGGGTCAGTAGGGCCGTCAACTTTACTGACGCCTTGGAGCATTGTCAAAACGTGGCATGTTTGAATCTATTCTACAGATTGTAATAGCTCAGTAGATATGAGCACCGTCATGCCATCACTTAGGTGGGGGATTCAAAAACACAATTTTGAACTTCTCGACCAAGCGACTAAATCGTGTAATAAATATTATTAGGATCAGTAGGGCATCCAGCTCTATTAACATGTTGGAGTATCGTCGAAATATGACATGTTTGAATCTATTCTAGAGATAGTTCTTCAGTAACTGCTCAGCACTATGCTACTGTCTATCACTATGGGAACAATGGCTCTAAAACCTTGGGGTCAGGTTTTTTGATGTACTTGCAGAAATAGCAAATGCACCGATCTTTACAATTCCATTTCCAAGACCAACTGGTTTCAAATAGATACCGTCTGCATCTACAGGGAACCCAATAGGGATGGGGATTGGATTCTAAAATGAGTCTCCAAGTGGAAGTAAATGCCCCTTTTATAATCTAACCTAACCTTACTGCTCAGCAGAGCAATCTGATTCCATCACTCCGGTTGTTTCCCAGAGCAACTCGCTGGTACACTGTAGCTCATGCATTCCAAGTTGACACAGTGTTCCAACGCACCACGCATTACAGGAAAACCAGTCGTTTCTGCCAAGTACGGCACTAGTGTTCAATGGTCTCCTTGCAAACATTTTTTCGAGCACCTATGATTCTGATAAGTTCAAGACAAGGTTCCTTCAAAAAACTGAATTCTAACCTTTACACACTTTCAAAATCCAAGCAAAGCTTTACATTAATAGGGGTATCCCCTACGGGGAATCAGAGTTGAGACATTATGGTATCCCAAATAAAATTGATCTGGCGTGGATTAGAAAGAACATAAAGTTCATGATATCTTTGTTGATCTTTGTCCGGTCAGTAAATTTCTTAAGAATCTGGAATTCACGAAGTGTTCCTTACAAACTAAGCCGACTAAAAAGTCGTCATGAAACCTGAGATTTGAATGATTGAAGCGATCTTTTCTAGCGACACAGTATCCACCATATCCACATTATTATGCCTGCTGACATCTGGATTGCGGATTGTATACTATTGTGGATTGTATACTAAGAAGTGCCTCTATTTCTGATCATCCTTGTCAATATGACAGTAAACGTTACCTGGGCCAGTAGTGGCTTGTAGAAGAGGACATCAACCCCGTGAGTCGCTAAATTTTATTAGGTCGGTGGGTCTAGTAGATGTTTTTTCGCGTAAATTTGAGTCATCCTAAAGGATGCTTTCTATTATGAAAGGATCAATTCAATTCTTTTGTAAGCAACAAATTAGCTGAAGAAACTCTACGGAACTATAATGAACTCTATACGCCATAATCTAGAAGTATTTTTTGTTTGTTTAGGGCTTGTAATCTCTCAATCTAGAGCTATCAATAAGGGCTGGTATATAGAAATCATTTTTAGTTTTGGTATAATGTGTAAACTTACCGTGGTGTGAGTAAAGTAACTTTGGTTCCCGCTGGTGATTTGAGGTACAGTTGAATGTCACCGCGTCGCTGTGATGTCAGTGTGATTTTTGCCTGTACATGTTCCAGGTAATTGACGGATGAACAGTGCTTGACTGTCAGTTGCAGTGTTATATAGCTTCTGGGCGGAATGACTCTGTGATTTCAAAACAAGACAAGGAAAATGTTATAAGAATTATAAGAATATGTGATTAAAAATAGACGAAGAATTCGATTTTGGAACAATAACAACAAGAAGAATATTAAAACAAATAGACCAAGTTTACTACAACCAGAAGCAGCATTGCACAAAAATAAGAGAAGAAGAAGAATTTTACAAGTCATTCAAAACATAGCGAATGCTGCTTCTGCTTTAACTTCTCCAGCTTTTTCAACTCCATTTCAAAGGTACTATTCACTTTGGCTTGAACTCCACATTGACTACTCACTTATCCACATGTGGCGCATTGATTTCGCAACGCTGCTGTTCGGGCACCGTTTTCCAGTTGCGCGCCGCTCGCACCATCGCTGCCGCATCCATCAGTCCATAGCCGAATGAGTGGCTAATGCGTCGGCCGACGCCATTTTTCGACCATGTGGGGTCCTTGAGATTGGCCGGCTTGGCGGTGCGCACCACAATGTGCTGCAGATCGCGCCACGTTAGATTCTGATTGGACTCGAGGACCAGAGCGGCAATGCCCGCCGCCAGCGGTGCCGAGGCCGAGGTGCCCGTATGCGAGACGGTGCACGAGTGATGCAGATCGGTGGTCACTACCTGTTTTTCGCTCTGGCTGCCACTGCTGTAGGTGGTGGCCAGCGTCGAGCTGCATTTCTCCGAATACCAGGGCACGTGACCCTCTTCGGTGGCACTAGATATTGACAGTGTCCAAATGGAGTTGGTGTAGCCGTCGCAGTTGCAGTTGTCCAACTCGCGGCCGCCATTGCCCGAGGCCCATATGAAAATGCTGCCCTTGCCGCTGCGTCCCTTAGTCACGCCCTCGATGAAGGCGCGCGACGCCAGCTCGCCAGGTCCGTCGACGGTTTTGCCATCGTCGTCCGGACCCCACGAGGCGCTGTAAATGTCGATGTGTTGCGGATTGAGCGACAACGAGCGCGCCTCGACGGCGTCCGTTACATCGCCGTCCAACATTCGGACACCGCCAACACTGGCACCAAATGCAATGCCCACGGCACATATTGAATTATTGGCAGTGGCGGCCACCTCGCCGGCACAACGTGTGCCATGTCGATTCGAATCGGTCATGTCGTAGTGTGGCATGGGATCCGGGTCGTGACTGTTCACATCGTACGAGGCTTTCGGATCCTGTCGGCGTGGGAATGCGAGTTACAAGAAGCAAATATAACGAAAATCTAAGACTTACATAATTGCTGGCAATGTCGGGATGATCGGACTCGAGACCATCGTCGAGTATGGTCACAACAATGCCCCTGCCAGTGATGCCTTCTTTCCAGGCGGGCACCACGTTCATGTCCAGGCCGCCGCCGCGATTCTGTTCGGGCAATAATTGCTGGTTAGTTGCGTCGAGTGCGGAGATCGTAAATTTACGTGCTTACCAGATACCACATTTGCGACCATTTCGGATCGTTTAAAGGAACTGTATTCACGAGGGAGAGCGCACGCGACGAGGTGCGAGAGGGACGCATGTGTATGAAGTCTCGTTTCCGACGTGATTTCGCCTGCTGCTGTCGGGCCCAGTGGACGCGCTCGTCCACGTCCAGGCGAGTCTGATGCGATGCGGCCGGTGTGAGCGAACGCTTGGAGACTGTGTGATGTGCAAAATGATAATGATCATCGAAGATCTGCAAGGAAAAGGTCATACAGGAAACAAAGGCATTAGTAATGGGTTGCAAATTTGATGGGTGTGCAATGACTGAGTAAAGGCGCAGGAGATATGGTCAATCGATATTAATCTTCAAATGAGCAACAAAAGGGTTAAGGTGTCTGTGGAATACATTGTCATCACCAAATTCGAATTTCGAAAATTGACAAAATCGACCAAGTATGTTCCCCATTTTCACTTCGTAAACAGAGGAAAATCATTCAAACTAGGAAACTGTCGAAACTTTTTCAAACGCAACGACGAGCTAAAAACGAACGCCCGAAAAAATGTCGAAAGGGTGGAATACGCTCAAGGAGATGTCGCAAAGACTACTCAATGCGTGGCAGCTGCCCAGCGTCAAGGACCTGTCCCGACGCACTTTCGCCAAGCGACTGCTACAGCCGACCGAAATAAAGAACGCCGCCAAGACACAACTATTCAAATGGCTCATTGCGATGATGTTCTCCAGCCACAAAGGTCAGTGCCTATACACAGACGTTACGATTGTTATGGTCACACTGCTTTGTTATTCGCAGCTCCGCGTTGCCCGAAGTGCTACCGAGCGAATATGGACAACAAATGCCAGGGACCGCCGTACAAGGCCAAAAAGAAGAAATCCTGGTGCCCGGATCCGGAGTTCTTGGCGAATTTCAATTCGTGCGTCATGTACCCAGTGGGCGAGCCGAAGAAGCCAAATTTTAAAGGCTCGATACCGCTGCCGGACGATCGCACTTTTCGCACCAAGTTCGTCAATTTTGGGCCCGCCCATCCGGCAGCCCACGGCGTGCTGCGCATGGTGCTGCAGATGGACAACGAGACAGTGCTGTCTGCCGATCCGCACATCGGTTTGCTGCATCGCGGCACCGAGAAGCTCATGGAGTACAAGAGCTATGTGCAGAGCCTGCCCTACTTCGATCGCCTCGACTATGTCTCGTGCATGACCAACGAGCTGGCCTACTGCCTGGCCATCGAGAAACTGCTGGGTATCGAAGCGCCGCCGCGCGCCAAATACATACGGACCATGTTCTCGGAGATAATGCGGCTGACCAATCACACGGTGGCAACGAGCACTGCCATTCTGGACTGTGGCGGCATAACGCCGCTCTTCTGGATGTTCGAGGAGCGCGAGAAGATGTACGAGCTCTGCGAGCGCGCGTCGGGTGCGCGCATGCACTCGGCCTACTTTCGGCCGGGCGGCGTGGCACTCGACATACCGCTTGGCTTCTGCGACGACTTGTACGACTTTACGCGACGCTTTGTGCATCGCATCGACGAGATGGAGGACGTGGTGACGGACAATCGCATTTGGCGCACACGCAACATTGGCATCGGCTGCATCACGGCTAACGAAGCGCAAAACTACGGCTGCTCGGGTGCGGTGCTGCGCGCGACCGGCGTCAAGTGGGATCTGCGCAAGACGCGACCCTACGACGCCTACAGCGAGATCGAGTTCGACGTGCCGGTGGGCCGCAACGGCGACTGCTACGATCGCTTTCTGTGTCGTGTGCGCGAAATGCGCGAGGCGTGCCACATTATCGATCAGTGCATCAACAAGATGCCGCCGGGCGAGGTCAAAACGGACGACTACAAGGTGTGTCCGCCACGGCGGCACCTCATGAAGCGCAACATGGAGGAACTCATACATCACTTCAAGTACTACACGCAGGGCATCGCGGTGCCGCCGGGCCAGACCTACACCAGCGTCGAGTCGCCGAAGGGCGAGTTCGGCGTGTATCTGGTGTCGGACGGCACCACGAAGCCGTACCGCTGCAAGATACGCGCTGCCAGCTATCCGCACCTGGCACTGATGAACAAGCTGACGCATCAACACCTGCTGGCCGACGCGGTGGCCATTATCGGCTCGCTGGATATTGTGTTCGGCGAGATTGATCGCTGAGCGAAGACCGAGAGCCCCGAGTGCGAAAAATCGAAAAGGGAGTCGACGAAGGAACACTGGCAGACATAAAGCAAGCAAATGCTCAAGACTGAGTCATATAATAACATAATTCTATTTAATTTATATTTTTAATTTTGAAAAATACAAAATAATTGAAAAACTTGCATTTATAAAAAGCGAAAATATTTCGATAATCGTTTGCCAAGTAGAAAAATGAAAATGATGAAAATGAAAAAGAAAAATCCCAACTAATACTAAAACTTACACTAACCAACTAATACTAAACTTAACTTTTTACGTGACATCGAACCACTAGCGCTCGCAAGGGTATTTTAGGGATTTCAAACCCACCCCCCAAATATCTTTTTATTATAAAAAATTGTGTGTGGAAATACAATTTTAAATGGTATTGTGATCAAAAGTTGCTGAACCCCCCAAATGAAATCCTGTGAGCGCCACTAATTAAAACTGAATATTTGGAACTATGACGCTTTGGTACAAAAACATTTGGTGTGTTTTTCGTAAAAAGCAGAGAACAGAAACGTAATTAAATGTCTTTTGAAGTTCATTTAATGTCTTCTTAAGTGACTTTAATGATTTTTCAAAAGTATACTTTATGATAGTTGACTATTCTGAAATATTTAAAAACATTTGAGGTTTTCTCAAGTTTATTCAGAACTTAATTAGGGGGAATAAAATTTCAGAAATATTTTGAAATACGTTTCATGTTTTCTGAAGGTTTTTCTGAAGTCTATTTGATGGTTTGATTTTATGTCTTTTGAAGTATTTTTAAAAGTTTGATAGTTTCTGAGATATCTTAAAGATTCTGTAATACATTTAAAGTTTTTTGAAGCATTTTTTGACGTTTATTTGATGGTTTTGATGTTTATTTGATACTTTCAAAATATTTTGTAATACATTTCATAGCTTTTGAAGTATGTTTTAAGTATAATTGATCGTTTCTGAACCTATTAAAATATTTTGTAGTATATTTGACATCCTCTGAAGTGCGTTCTAAAGTTTGTTCGATTGTTTCTTTATTTTTTTAAATTTTCTAAAAAATTTTGTAATGGTTTTGAAGAGCCTTTTTCTTTTTCTAAAATTTTTAAAACATTTTGTAATATATTTGATGTCTCCTAAAGTGCGTTTTGAAGCTTAATAACTATCAAATTAATATTTACAAAATATTATGCAATATATTTGATATATTTTTAAGTGCATTTTGATGCTTATTTGATGGTATTTGACATTTTCGAAATATTCTGTAATGCATTTGATGTCTTCTGAAGTTCGTTTTAAAGTTTATTTAATGGTATTTATTAATTTCCAAATATTCTGTATTAAACTTGATGTTTGTCGAAGGTTTTTGAACTTTCTAACCAATTCTGAAGTGCATTTTGAAGTATATTTGATATTTTGAAAATATTTCGTAATACATTTGATATCTTCTGAAGTACCCTTTAAAACTTATTTGATGGTTTCTGAAATATCAAAAAAATTCTACATATAATATACTTGATGTCTCCTAAAGAGCGTTTTGCAGCTTATTTGATGTCTTTGATGTCTTTTGAAGTACGTTTTCAAGCTAATTTGATGGTATTTGATATTTTCAAAATGTTCCGCAACACATTTGCCGTGTTCAGAAGTGCTCTTTGAAGCTTATTTGATGTCTTCTGAAGTGCATTTTGAAGCCTATTTAATGGTATTTGATATTTTCAATACATTTGATGTCTTCTAAGGTTTATTGGATAGTTTTTGATATTGTAATACTCTGCAATCGACGAAATTTCCATAACTACAATAAATTGTTTGTTAAGTTAATGTCTGTCAAGCAAATCTCAATTTTCAAACGAAATTGTAAACAGGTTATTAAGCTTTTCAGCTTAATGCTGATTACTGTTTTGCAATTTATTTTTTGTGCATATTTTTGAGCCCCACACTGTCAATTTGACATGTCAAAATATCGCAATTAACTTTGTCTGTTAATTTCAGCAGAGTACTTAATTAATTATAATTTAAATTGCATAATGAGATTATTGAACTTGCACACAAACACACACTAACTGAGCAAATGTAAAAAGAAAAAAAAAAATGATAATATAATTAAATGGCTGACAGCAAACTGGGGTCTCATTTTTTGACGCCATGTGGCAACCACAATGTAATGGTCGCTTTAAAGCCACCGACAGTGTAGCAGTGCGATTAAATGTCATTATGGTGCAGAAAAGCATCAAAAAGTTGCACGCACACACGAGCACTTAAGCGCGCTAAAGTTTTCATTTTGTGCATTTGTGGCGTTTTGGTTTTGTTAAAATATGCTTAATTTAATAACTTAAAAAAAAACAATCAGGCTGAAAAAAAATTAATGTAAATTATAGAAAAAAAAGAGTAACAAGAGCGAAAAATGCCGCCAACCAACGACAGCCAGGCATGAGCTATGCGTCAGGCGTGGCAGTCTGTCGCTGTTTGCGTGTTGCTGACGGTTGGTTGTTGCCCTAATGAACTTTTCATTAGAAGCACACCAGCAGCCGGGCAGCATACTATAAGTTCTTAAGCGCCTTTCATGCAATGTTGCAGCAGCAAACAACACACACACACACATACTTACTTATGTGTAGTAACTATTTATGTAGTTTGTACGAGGGCGGAGCAAAAAGTGCTTAGAAAATATTTTAATATTTTTTAGCTTGAATGTTTTTCTAAAGTCTTCTGGGTTATGCAGGATGGTTTTAGAATTATATAAGACTAGCTGGGCCCCGCGGCTTCGCACGCAAGCTCTCTGGTTTCCCCCGATACAAATTCTGAACCCATTGTTGACCCGTCAGATTTTGATTGAAAAACAAACATATGTCTATTATCGTTGATGTCAAGTATTTCCAAAAATTTTGGAGTCCAAAGCCCTTTAAATCATGGGTTTCACATTTACCCTAAACAAATTCTTAACCCTTAGTTTGTCACGGTAGATTTCGATTTTCTCAAAAAATGAAAAGCACATTTTAATTATTTCCCGATAGAAGTGCTTTTTGTCTAAGTTTGAAGTCAAAAGGAACAATAAATCGTGTTTCTCCATACAAACTGTTAATCCATTGACCTGTTGACCCCGTTAGATTTTGATTTTCAAAAAAGTGAAAAACACGTGTCAAATTATTTCTCACTAAGAGTACTTTCACAAAATTTGGAGTCAGTGGCCCCATTAATTCATGTTGTTTACAGTTTCGCCCTACAAACTTTTAACCGGTCGTTGATCCCGTCCGATTTTAATATTCGGAAAAAATGAAAAACACGTATCGAGTTATTTGACATTTGAAGTACTTTCACCAAGTTTGAAGTCAAAAGGCTCAAAAAAATGTGTTTCTCCATACATACTTTTAACCCGTCGTTGATGCAGTCAGATTTCGATTTTGAAAATAATGAGAAACTTGTGACCAATTTTTTTTATTTCAAGTATTTTTACAATTTTTGAAGTCAATAGGCCTATCGGTTCATGTTTTTTCGAGTCTACCCTTAAACAAATCTTAACCCATTGTTGGTCCAGATACATTTTTATTTTCGAAAAATTATAAAATACGTGTCGAATGATTTTTGATTTAGAGTATTTTCAGGAAGTTGGAAATCAATATGTCTCTTAAATCACTTTTCTTCATACAACACCTTAACACATGTTTTGCCCCTTTAAACCCCGAATTTCAAAAAAATCCCGTCTTAGCGGTGTTCATTTTTCAAGATGTACCTACAGTTCAAAATTCATATTTGTGGCTTCAGCGGTTTGGGCTGAGCGATGATGAATCAATTAATCAATCAGTCAGTCAGTCAGCACAAACAATCTATGTATATTAAATGGAGGCGGTACCACGCCCCCTTGTCCAATGCTCACAAATTTCTTCTAGTCAAATTGTGCTACTAAATGGAAAGTTCGTACCAAGTTTCACTGATGTGTGTGCGTGTGTACTGCATAACTGTTGGATCATACAAAATGTGCCACGCCCCTTGACCAACGCCGATCAAATCTCATCAGTAGAATGACACATCTACGAAACAACGGTACACCAAATTTCAATACTGTGCGGCTTACAACTCCGAAGCTATTCCGTATAAAAGATTTGAGTTGTATGCGCGGTGCCACGCCCCTTTGGTAAATACCCGCCCTATTCACTCTGTGGAAAGATATGACTAAATGGTAAATTCGTACTAAGTTTCATTGATGTGCGACAAACAGTTCGAAAATTATGCGGATAGTTTGTGCCCAACAAATGCGCCACGCCCCTTGTCCAACGCCCATTAAATTTTAACAGTAGAATTACACTTCTATGGGAGGATGTCAAACCAAATTTCAATGCTGTGCGACTTACAATCCCGAAGCTATTCCATATAAAAGATTTGAGTTGTATGGGCGGAGCCACGCCCTCTTGTTAAATACCCGCCCGATTCCCTCTGTCGAAAGATATGACTAAATGGTAAGTTCGTACCAAGTTTCATTGATGTGCGACTTACAGTTCTGCTGAAGTGTTGTGTCATAAAAATTGTGCCACGCCCCTTTTTAACAGTAGAATGACACATCTATGAAACGACGGTGCACCAAATTTCAATGCTGTGCGACTTACAATTCCGAAGCTATTCCACTTAAAAGATTTGAGTTGTATGGGCGGTGCCACACCCCCTTGTCCAATACCCACCCCATTCCCTCGATCGAAGGACATGATTAAATAGAAAGTTTGTACCAAATTTAATTGATGTGTGACATATGGTTCCAAAGTTATTGTCTAAAAATGTATTCTTGTGGTGCCACGCCCCTTTCCCCGACATTTATTTTTTTATAAACCTTCACGTAAACATTTTGAACAAACCCGCCGAAGGAAGTATTCAAGTTGGTCCAGTCGTTTTCGAGTTTTAAGCGGCCGAACGAACCACGTTTCATTTTTATATATATAGATTTCGTACTAAGAAACTTTTCAGACAGTTTTGTAATTGCTTGACTCAGTTTTGTTTGAGAGTGCAATCGCCCAGAAGCGGCCACATCGTCAGGAGGTTGGTTGAACGATTCTTACGAGAGGAATTGTGATCCATCAGGGCAACGCCAGGCCGCACATATCGATACTGACTAATCAACAAAAACTTTGAAAGGTTGGATGATAGGTTCTTTAGAGAGAAATTGTGATCCATTAAGGCAACGTCAGGGCAATCACATCGATAGCGACTCGCCAGAAGCTTCGGGACATTGGTTGACAGTAGTGTCCGACCGAATATTCGGTTTCGGCCCAAATAAGTGGTTTCAGTTTCAGTTTGGGCCAAAAAATGGCCGAACGACCAAAACTGAAACTCTAGAATATTTTTTACATTATATTGTGTAGCAGATATATAGTGAAAGGAGGAGTAATTTAGATGCCACCAATGTAAATAAACTTTTTTTTTAGCATATAGTATTAAATTATTTAATTTTGAATATTAGCGAGTAAGGTACGAAAGGGTGATTTTTTCATGTATATATATTTAAAAAATTTATAAATTGTTTTTATTAATAAGTAGTTATTTATTTATGTTATGTTTGTTCTTAATTTACTTATTTGTAAAATTCGTTTGTTGAAAAAAATGCTTGATATAGTGATTTTTATTTCAACTAGAAAGGTTCGGTTTCGGCCGAATATTAAAAAAAAACCGAAATTCGGTTTCGGCCCAAAACTGATGTTTCGGTCGGACACTAGTTGACAGGTTCTTAAAAGAGGAGTTGTGGTCTATCAGGACAACGCCAGGCCAGACACATCGATAGTGGCTCGTTAGAAGCTCCGATAGGTTGGTTGAACAATTCTTAAGAGAGGAATTGTGATTCATCAAGGCAACGTCAGGTCAGACACATCGATAGTGACTAACTATGAACTCGGGGTAGTTTGTTGACAGGTTCTTAGGAACGGAATTGTGTGCCATTAGAACAACAACAACTAATTTGTTTGCCAAAACTTCCAGGAAATTGGCTGGGAGGTTCCTATGCACTTATTGATTCACCTTATAGTCCGGACCTGGCACCAAGTGACTGCTACCTGTTCTTGTCTATGGCAAATGATTTTCCTGGCTAAACTATGCTAAACTAAAATCTATAATATTCATACAAAAGTAATAAATTTCCGTTTACTACACCTGGATTATTTGTTCTCTCTTTTGTTTTTTCCAGCACTTATTGAGTTACCCTCGTACATCCTGTGTGTGTGTGTGTGTGTGGAAAGGGATGCAGAAAATGTCATTTCAATTAGAAATTCTACTTCGATGCACACATATACTTGCATGTATGTGCATATGTGTGTGTGTGTGTGTGAACTCGTGTGCATGTGTATGTGGGTAATTTTAATTAAATTTGTTTATATGAAGAATGAAGTTTGACGGGAATTTTTCAAGTATTTGAATGCAGTTGTGCACATTTTTCTTTACAGTACGCGCAGCTAAAATGCCACAAGAGCGGCTGTGGGTGCAGGAGGGGCACGAAGGGCAGCAGCTGTTTATGCAGAATGTGCGGGCGCTGCACATGAACCGAAGACGGATTGTTGTCACTCAGGCAGTGAGTGAAAAATGAATGTGTTTTGTTGGCAGCTAAGTTGTATTTAATGCGAAAGAATCAACACACATGCTGCGGAGTTTTTCGTGCAAATGGCAGAATGAACGAGCAGAAGGCGCTTGCAGCAAACTGAATTGAGGGCACATAATTTGAGGTTATGATGGTGCAGTGATGAATGATGGAAGACTGCTGCAGTAAATATGAAAAATTGTTGAAAGTGAATGTGTTTAATGCATTTTTTTTCATTTCATTAATGAAATGTATTTGGAATGCAGATGGGGGTTTTATGCAGAAAAAAATTGCATTATTATAGTGGAGTGGATAAAGACTGCTAGAAGGAGTCAGGGTTACATATTTGAATAAGAAATATTAAGACTGAGTATAGAAGAGTCAATAAGATTTTCTGAATTTTTTGATATGGATCATGCTTCAGTTTGTAGGTTAAGTTTAGTTAGTCTTTCGTATTTTGAGAATTCATTTAATGTCTTCTAAATTGCGTTTCGAAGCTTATTTGATGGTTTTTGAACTTTCCAAAAGAACTTGTAATACATTTGATGTCTTCTAAAGTGAATTCTGGAGTTTTTTTTTATAGTTTTTGATATTTCAAAAATATTCTCTTATACATTTAATGTCTTCTGAAGCTCTAAACTATTTTGTAATAATTTTTTAATGTCTTCTGAAGCATGTTTTGGAATTTATTAATAGTTTTTTATATTTCCAAAGTATTCTCTAATACATTTGATGCCTTCAATGTTTTCTGAAGATCCTTTAGAAAAGTTATAGTGTCAAAGTAGCAAAATAGGAAATTATTAAATGTTGGATTTGAATCATGTTTTAGGTTATAGCTAAAGTTTAGTTAAATCTTGATTCATAGTGGTTCAATTCTTTATGAACTGTGTTTGAAGACAGATATGTTTTTGTTGTTGTTTAAAACACAATGGTCTATGCATGATTTTTCCTATGAGCCCAAACTTTTTTTTCTGAAAATTCTCTATTGGTAGCCGTAGCTCAGGAATTGAAATACAATTAAGACGGTTTTTTTCACAAAATTTCTATAGCGACTAGTTTTTTTCCAAATAGTAGCTATGCATGGGTCCCAGTAGTTGAAGGACTGGAACACAATTCAGACGCTCTTATTTCATAAAATTTCTACAGCGACTGGTTGTTTCTAAAGAGCATCTATTGGTCCTTGTAGCTTAGAGATTGGACCACGGGTCAAAAGGTTTTATTTCATAAAATTTCCACAGCGTCAGGCTTTTCCCAAAGAGTATCTTTTGGATCATTTTGCTCAGAGATTGGAATACAATTCAGATGGTTTTATTTTGAAAAATTTCCATACCAACTGGCTTTTTCTATAGAGTATCTATGGGTCCCAATAGCTCAACGTTTGGAATACAATTTAGACGGTTATAAAAAATGTCTACAGCGGCTGTTTTTTTCCAGAGTATCTTTTGGATCCTGTAGCTCAAAGTGTGGAATACAAGTCAAAGGGTTTATTTCACAAAATTTCGAAAAATTTCTATGGGTTCCAGTAGCTCAACGATTGGAACACAATTCAGACGGTTTTAGTCTGATCTCGAGTTTTTTAGTTTGGAAACCCAATACAGTAAAACCAGTTTAAGTCAATCTTACAGGTGATTCAATCTTTTTGAGTTACTTAAACGAATGGAGTACATCAGCGAGTTGAGAATCTACTGGTTACTTATTGGTTACTTAAACGTGGTTGGTATTTAAGAGGAGAGGTACTTATGCAGGTTTCACTGGGTTTACTTTAGCTTGGAAGCCTCGCATTTGGATTGGATTCAACTTTTACTCGACTAAGGTTCAAATAAGCAAACTTTTCTACCGATGACAATGATAAATCCCTACTAAGTATCTTTTAATACCGAGAGTCAACAGTTCCAAGATCATAGCTTAGAGCACTGAGATGGCGGTTGGTAGAAGCGTCATCTTTCATACATTTTCAATCCCATTAGAAGACAGGGGGGGCGGGGATTTCAATCGGTGATTTTCGAAACACAGCTAGAAATATTCCCCATTATAATTTTTCGTTTTGTAATGGGAAAGCGAATCAATTTGTATTGAAAATATTTATTGAAAAATAGAATCGAATTCTACATTTTGAGCATTCATTTGGAATGAAAAAGAGAGTCGAATCAGTGAGTTGATAATTGAATTCGACTAGCGAAATTTAATCAGAGTTTAACGCATATAATTTCGATACTTTAAATCGAGTGGCCTTCACGACATGCTTTCAATATTTTTACTTTAGATTACTTCAAATTTTCGTAGTGATCTGAAATTAAGATTGAATCGAAATTGATTGAGATGACTTCCAATTTTCATGGTAATTGAAATTTTGATTGAATTGATTTTGAAATTTTCATGGTGGTTGAATGTTTGATTGAAATGACTTGACATTTTCGTAGTTATTGAAGTTTTGTTCAGAAGATAAAAGTGCTTCTTGCTGAAAGTGAGGTCGCTATATTCTTGCAGTCTTTTTTTTGCAGTTTTTCCATTACGAAGACAGCAGAAAATTTTCATGGTAATTGAAATTGTGATTAAAATGACTTCCAAATTTTCGTAATAGGAGAAAATTTGATTGAAATGACTTAACATTTTCGCAGCTACTAAAATTTCATTCAGAAGATAAGTGCTTTCTGTTCAAAGTGACTTCGTTTCAGAACCAAGACTACTGCCACATTGAGTTCAACAACTTTTAGTTGCATGCAAAATATTAGCGAAAACTTAGGCACTAGTTGAGCATTGTAGAAATAACTAAAATTCAAAATTCTGAATTTCAATTATGAAAAAGTGTCACTTGTCGCCAAATGAAAAAAAAAAACAGCCAGACTGCGAGTTCAAGTCAACTCAATGTCAGTCGCTTTTCTATTTACGTGTCAGACAAATTTTGCATAAATGATGATGGCAACGATAACGACGGCAATGCTGACCTGACTGCCAACACGATGATTTCTACGTTTCGGTTAAAAGCAACTGACAACAACAACCACAACAACAACAACAACTGTAGCAGCATTCAAAGCTGATATGGAAGTAGTGAAGGTGGCGCATTGGCATTACGGCAAAACTGCAGTGAAAACGTTAAGAGCGGCGCCAGTGTAGACAGTTGGCAACCATACACCCACAGCTGCACTAACTTAAACTAACACACACACACACACACACACACACATAGGCACATAAATGTGCATGGCGAGAAATTCGTATGTGAAGTGCACACACTTCATATTTGAATAAAGTGTGCTGCTGACAGTTCGACGGAGTGAGGGGGGGAGGAGAAGTGGCGGGGGAACGAAAATGCCAACATTTATGAAAAATATTTGCTGACGTTGTTTGACAAGACAAGAGATATCGACTTTTGGGTTGGGATCATCATGAATGTTTCTTTGGGTTTAAAGCAGAACGTGTTGTATTAATTGTGTTGGTGAAGTTTAGTTTTTAAATTAATTAATTGAAAATGAAAATTAAACACTTAATAGTTTAAAATATAATTCAAGTTGTTTACTTAAATTGAATTGATTCAATTTAATTTCAATTCAATTTCAATTTAATTTCAAAGAATGTAATCGAGCGTTTTGTTCGCCTTATCTTTGCATCTCCCACAAACCAAGTTAAAGAGATGAAGAGATAACTAACCCCACCGCATGTGTGAGAAATAAGTCAGCGATAAGTGATAACTGCTGTCAATTTATCAGTATGACTGCTTTCATTTCCAGTATTCTGAATTTTTAAGTGTCATCCCCATGTTAGACTTTATTTAAAATGGTTCAACGATTATTCATGCCCAACACCTGCGCAATTCCTATGCACAGCCATTGCGCCCGTAAGTATGCACTGGCCGCATTGCGCATATCCAGGCCCCAACCTGACATGCAGAAAATACAAATTTCCTCACATACGTACAGGCGTTAGCACACCAACTGATATCCGCTTCCGATTTCTTTTTCAACGAAATCGACTTGCAGCTTGTGTATTTTTGTACCTCACCTGTTTTTAGCCCAGTGAGAAATTGTAGGAAATTTTATGCCCAGCAACATAATTGCAACACAAATTGTAGGCAACACCATGGCAGCGAGTAGTTGTTGATTACAAGAAGAAGAAATAAGTTAGCACTGACTAAATATTAACCATAAAATTGAGCATAATTAAATAATAAAAATATCATGAAATATAATATATAATTTAAAATATAATAAAATTTATTCATAAAATTTCAAACGCCAAAATTTCAATCTTCAACAACGCAACGAAAGCCATACTTAAGTTTTTAGATTTTTATCTTAAAAAGTTTTTCATATCCAAAAGATGATTTCTATGCGTTGGTATTTGCAGGGAATTGGCATGTTGTTGTTGTCATTGTTGTTATTGTTGTTATTGTTGCTATTGCTATAGCTGCATCTGTTGGTGTTGGTGTCATAGCAATCGAAGTTACTCATCATCATGTGAAATCGACTCGACTAAATGCGTTCGACTGAATGTTCAAAACGGAATACGGAAACTACGGTAACAGGAACAACAAGAACAATAACAACAACACAATTCGGCACCTATTAGAGTTCAAAGCGTAGGAGTACAACAACAGCAACAGCAGCAGTATTGTCGATTTTGGCAGCAAAAATAATTGCACGTGTGCAACGTTCATTGCGGAAACGGAAATGAAAATGGAAACGGAAACTACCAAACGTTTATGCTATCAAAAAAATTGATTATATTAGTTTGTGTGTGTGTGTGTGTGTCGAGGCCGACGAGATGCAGCGGCAACAGCAGCAATACACACACACATACATACATACAAAGCTGACCGGAAACGGAAAGTGAAATGCCAAGCAAACGTGGGGAAATCGAATGAATTTGCATGTGTTGCCGGCCTCTGTGTTTATGGTTTGTTGGAGGTAGGAGGTCGGTCAGTATTACGTTATTAATTTACAACAAAAAAATACCAATATTTGAAATAGGCAGATAAAATATAAAGAATTTTTTAAATTAAATTAATTAATTAATTAATTAAATGTGTTCTAATTATTGTGTAAATGTTGTGAATAAGTGAAAAATATGGCTTTTGTTTTTATTGTTGGTTTGTGTCGGAAGATATTTTGTGTTAGTGAGCATTAAATGTCTGCGAAAATTTGCTTTGTTCGATTAGTATGAAAAGTTTTCGTTCGCTCTATTAGGATGCACCATAGACATTTTTAAATGAATAAATATATAGAAAAATGTTCAATTATTGTGGGTTTTCTTGATGTGACACGTTCGGTTTGCTCTCGTTTAAAGTTAGTCGATTTTGATTTATGAATAAAATCTAATAAATCTTTCTTGTTTCTTCATACAACACTTTTACTCAAGTTGTGCTCCTTAAAACCCCGAATTTAAAAAAATTCCGTCTTGGTGGAAGTTTATTTTGTTAAACGTACAGTTCGAATTTCATGTTTGTAGCTATAGCGGTTTGAGCTGGGCGGAGATGAATCAGTCAGTCCGTCAGGACAACCAATGATATGAATATAGATTTGAATTATATGGACGGTGCCACGCCCTTTTTATGCAATGTTCAACAAATTCTTAGTCAAAAGGTGCGAGACAGTTTCATTGATGTGCGACTTACAGTTCCAAAGTTACGTGGAAAATTTTAGTCGCAAAAAATTCGCCACGCCCCTTGTCCAATGCTTTTGAAATTTTACCAGTAGAATGACACATCTATTAGACGACGGTGTACAAATTTTCAATCCTGTCCGACTTATAATTCCGAAGATAGTCCATATTAAAAATTTAGGTTGTATGGGAAGTGCCACGCCCACCTCACGGGTTGTATTCACACTATGTGGTTTTTCGAGATTTAGTCAAGACGAACATTCTGTGAAAGATTCAGTTCAATCGGTCGTCTAGTATTTGAGTTTTAGTGTCGTTGTGAGCAACAAAGAAACAAACAAGCAGACAGTTTTTTTCATATATATGGATAGAAGAAGATATAGATACTTGTTCTCAAAACTCCATATTTAACCCATTAAAACCTGACCCCAGAAAGGCTTGTGCGATTTCCATAAAATTTTACACAATCTTATTAATTGACCTAATCAAGAAAAAAATCAAGCAAAAAATTCATACCATGTTTTTTTTTTGTCATGTTTTTCGCAAACATTACACAAATAAACAAAATCAAACATTTGCGGAAAATATTTTGACATTTTCACGCGTTGCGTTGTATGAAAATTAGCAGTATTTAGGCCCAACGTTGCATTCGCGCAACACAAAACTTAAAGCATATTTTTTGTTTAAAAAATCAAAAAAAAAATTTTCAAAACTTATTTTTAAATAGCATTGCAAAATGCAGCCCACTAAGGGATTTTGATAGGTTTGAAGAATAAGTATTTTTGATTGATTTCAAAAATTCCCCAAAAAAATCCTTTGACTTTGGATCGAAAAAAACGTATGAATATTTAAATAATTTTGAAATTTGAGTATGGCAGAATCTAAAACGACCAATTCTAATCCAATTCTACCCATTTTCAAGTCGTATGTCTTTATGAATTACTTAATGTAGCGAAATTCCCAAACGCAAACGCAACGCTCAGGGCTTAATGGGTTAAACCAAAACACTCTAATGTTGTGCCTTCGAAGTGAAACTATCAGCTGTCAAAGGACATTCTAGAAACATGTTAAAATTGGTTCCAACAAGTGGGTTAACCGTATAGGGGAACGTGCCTTGTCCATCTGTGATATGTCTGTCTAGAAGACAATGAGAATGTAGTTCATTATCATAAGTCAATGCCCAGATGAATTCAATTAAGGATGAGCCACTGGAGCTCGAGTTGTTTGACATACTTTGCTTTACAAAAGTGACGGATCATCTCAAAGAGATTCAGAGTCTCTTAGAAACCTGATGAGCCAATAATTTTGGTACAATGGACAGTAATATCTACTGTGCCTCTGTCCTCGGACATTCTCAACAATATATAATAATTATAATAATAATATATTGTCTTTCAAATGTTTTTGCCGCGACATCCATTTATAAAAATTAATTAAATATTACAACAAAAAGACAAAAACTATAAAAAACTTCAATGACACTTTTTTAGTGGCGTTCACATAGTTAAAGCAGTGAGGACCATTCTGCTACTCGCGAGCATAAAGCAACGAAATTGTATATATAACGCCTTGACAATGCTTCAAGCAATCAATAATGATCTATTCTCTACTGTTCCCAATAAACTTTATAGCACAAATTTATACAGTTTTATATGAGACCAAGTGAGTTGCTCCATAAAAAGCCAAATGGCCAAAGTGTTAATGTGACATTTATTAATATTTCTTGGATTGAATTTGATTTAAATTTATGCCAACGAAATATTAAAAAAAAATAATATTTTTAGAGCATAAATTGTTAAACTGAAAAGTTCACAAATGCCAACCATAACATCAACAAACAAACAGCTGAAATGGAATTAAGTGATTTGGACTGAAAATATGCAAGAAAAAAACAAAAAATATTTATTTATGTATATAATAATACAAACGAAGCAAAACACAACGAAAACAATAACAAAATGCCAGCAAAATATTTTATGATTTCAATTGGGTGCCGCATAACAACAAACAACAACAACAACACCAACAATATACAAAACCAATAAAGCTGTCGTCCAGTGAATAAAAATGCACAACGAGACGTAATTATTTTCGCGTTTCCGGTGTATGATTTATTTATTTTTTTCATATTTTTCAATTTTACTTCATATTTTTTGTTTATTAGTTTGATTTTTGTTTTTCGTTGCCTTTGCTCAAATGGCAGCAAAAATCGTCGCGTGTTGTTTACATTCGCATAGCAATCACTCGGCATGCGGCAAAACAATTTCACAAATGAATGGCAACGTTGGCGAGATAAATTTGTTTTTATTTTTATTTATTTATTTTTATATGTATTTTTTTTTTTTAATTTCTCATGCACGTTTTTCCGAAACTTTGGTTTTGTTTAGGGTGTAGTTTTTTTATAGACAAAGAATTCGTTAAAATAATAGCAACAACTGCTGCAAACGAAACGTAAATAATAACAATAATACTGATGAAAATAGGAAATGTGGTAATAAAATGACTGAAAAATGAATAATGCAAATACAAAAGTTTCCGGCGAAATTGTTTTGTTGAGACAAAAGTTTAAGTAAATTTTTGACAAAAATAGCAACTTTTTGTTGTTTTGATTACCATTCTGGTACTTGCAATAGTAGAATGGCCATCACTGATCTAGAAGAAAGAAGACTGAAAGAGGCAAAGTGGTGGGCTGGTATTTTAAATCCACTCTATGAGATGAAAGAAGCTTTCTGATCTCCATAGTTAAAATTGTTCTATGGTCTACCGGGAAGGGAGTCTCGAGCGACGGCAACGCATGCTCTTTGCTAAACCGGGCCATGCAGTCACTAAATAATTTTTACTGATGATATAAAAATGAAAGTCACTGAATGTTTTTTATTTCTGACATAAAAATAAAAGTCACTGAATGATTTTTATTGATGACATAAAAATAAAAGTCACTGAATGATTTTTATTGATGACTTGAAAATAAAAGTCACTGACTGATTTTTATTGATGACTATTTTAAATAAAAGTCACTGACAGATTTTTTTGATGACTTTTTTATATAAAAGTCACTGAATGATTTTTATTGATGACTTAAAAAAAGTCACTGAATGATTTTTATTGATGACTTTTTTAAATAAAAGTCACTGAAAGATTTTTATTGATGACTTTTATAAATAAAAGTCACTTACTGATTTTTATTGAAGACTTCTAAAAATAAAAGTCACTGAATGATTTTTGTTGATGACTTTTATATATAAAAGTCACTTACTGATTTTGATTGACGACTTTTATAAATAAAAGTCATGGAATGATTTTTCTTCAAGACTTTTATAAATAAAAGTCATTGAATGATTTTTATTGATGACTTCTATAAATAAAAGTCACTGACTGATTTTTATTGATGACTTTTTTAAATAAAAGTCACTGAATGATTTTTATTGATGACTTTTTTTAAATAAAAGTCACTGACTAATTTTTATTGATGACTTTTTTTAAATAAAAGTCACTTACTGATTTTTATTGAAGACTTTTTTAAATAAAAGTCACTGAATGATTTTTATTTATGACTTTTTTAAATAAAAGTCACTGACTGATTTTTATTGAAGACTTTTATAAATAAAAGTCATTGATTGATTTTTATTGAAGACTTTTATAAACAAAAGTGACTGACTGATTTTTATTGATGACTTTTTTAAATAAAAGTCACTAAATGATTTTTACTGATGACTTAAAAAAAGTCATTGAATCATTTTTATTGATGACTTTTTTAAACAAAAGTCACTGACTGATTTTTATTGATGACTTTTTTAAATAAGTCACTTACTGATTTTTTTTATGACTTTTTTAAATAAGTCACTGAATGATTTTTATTGGTGACTTAAAAAATAAAAGTCATTGAATGATTTTTATTGATGACTTTTTTAAACAAAAGTCACTGACTGATTTTTATTTATGACTTTTTTAAATAAAAGTCACTGAATGATTTTTATTGATGACTTAAAAAAAGTCAGTGACTGCTTTTTTTTGATGACTTTTATAAATAAGTCACTGAATGATTTTTGTTGATGACTTAAAAAAGAAAAGTCATTGAATGATTTTTATTGATGACTTTTATAAATAAAAGTCACTGACTGATTTTTATTGATGACTTTTTTAGATAAAAGTCACCAATAATTGTTATCATAGGACAACTGAAATAAAAATTAAAAAAAACTGTTATTTGTGGACTAAAAACAAAAATCAACAATAATTGTTATTGTAGGATTTTAAAATATAAATAAAGAATAAATGTTGAGACATTAAATAAAAGTAAAAAAATAACTCTTAACATTGATTTTTATATTAAAACTTATAACTGTTACGGTCCCTGGTTCCAATAAAAAATGCAAAACTATTCGTGAATTTAAGCTTCAACTCAAAAACTAAAATCACATTTAAATTTTCAGTTCGTTCACATTGACATTGATTGTAGAACTTTATTGATTCGTTCTTGTTGTTGTCGCTTTTTTGTCACTTTCACACTTTCCAACGCCATTTTGACATGCTTTATCAACGTAATGACATTCTCGACGCTTGATGGCAATGCAACAAAGCCACAGTTGGCCAGCAGCTGTTCTGCTGCAGCTTCGACGAAGGCAAAAACAGTCAACAGAGCGCTTCACACATCAACAACAACTATGGGCAGTTGACAGGTTCTCACTTGCAGTGTATTTATAGTGTTTTTTTTCACAATAGCAACGGTATTTTTCAAGTTTTTATTTACGCCTTTCAGCACGTTTTCCATGCATCACAATACAGAGAGAATGTTTTTTTTTTTTGTAAATCAAGCGTTTACTGCTTCGGCTATAAGCTTTCACTGTTGCAACATGTGCAACACCAAAAGTGACGATTTTTGTGAGTGGCAAAAGCATTAATTCTCACTCACTGCATACGCAACGCAAATCCCAACTTTGTGTCACAGCTTGTCACAGCCCCAACGCACACACACACACCTTCACACCACGCCCATTCACTTGCCACAACGACTGTCAATCATAAGACACATTGGCTGGCTGGCTGACTGGCTGCAACAAAGCGGCGACCGCCTTTTAATTAAGCCGCAACGTTGCTCACAGCGACGACAGTGCGCGCTTCGTTGCAATTCGCCACAGTCTCCGCCGCATTACGGGCGGCATTCGCTGCTGTCGTCTTAGAGGCACTTAACCCCTTAACGAGCGCCACTCGTTTCACGACAATTAACCAAACATTGTGCCGCCGCGCGCACTGCTTGCTGCCGCCGGCGATTCGTTTGCTGTTGCGAAAATTGCTGGCATACTTGCAGGCGTGCGACCGTAATTGAGCGCACTGCTGCAGCTGCTGTCGACTGGTGGCTGGTGGCATCACGCGCTGCTGATTTGTGCGCCACTGTCACTTTGATTAATTGAATCGCTGACAATCCGCAGTAAAACAGCAGCCATTCCAGCTGCTGCCACTGCAACTTTCAAACACTTCCGGGCTGCAAAGTGTTGTATAGGATTTTGCCACAACGCTTTCAAACGGTCAACGAGCGCTAAACGAATGCAACGCGACTAGTTGCACAGTAAAATGAAAAAAAAAAAATCGTTGCCATTAAAATTACTTCATGTCTCCCTGTTGGCGCAGAGATTTCAATTCATTTCTTTTCATTTCTCTTTATTTCAATTCATTTCATTTGGTTTTTTATTTTATTTCGCTTTTATGGCGTTGTGCTGGTAATTAAAATTTGTACCGATGAAAAGGCGCGCGCATCGGAACAGTGTGGCAACAATGGCGCACGGCAGACTTGGCTCCGCTCTTGAAAAAGTGCTCGCCAATTAAGGTCACTAAGGCTAATTGAATCGGATTGATGACTGGTGGCCTCTAGTCCAAGTGGAATCCGCACCAACGCGCAACGTACGCGGAGAAAATCCACTTGAAAACAAAATGCTAAAAGCAGCATTTCTGCTCAGTGTTTGGCGCGCGCTTTCAAATGATACCGAATTAATAATTTGCGCTCATCGAGACAAAAGGACGCTGATTACTTGGACTTGAACTGGTGTTTAATTTGCTTTTTCAGCTACGATTAAGTGGCCGCCAGGTGGCCAATGACATGATTTTTGCTAATTGATACACAGCACAGCAGGGGCCCAGCACAAAGAGGATTCGCTCTTAACGAGAGTGTGAGAAGCCTTGACGGTTCACGCTCCACTAAGCTCAATCAAGCGCGCAAGGCAGCTAAAGCGAACAGTAAATGGTTGAGGATGGAATTCTACAAAATCAGCAGACCAGATCCGTGTAGCTCTTGAACAGAGGACGCCGGCATGTGGCGAGGTTTACTGTGGTTTTCACGGGTTATTGGCACATTGGAAAAAACGCAGCAAACATCGCCATGGTTTACCGATTTCAAAGACATAGTGAAATGAACGCTAACTTCTCTTTCTGGCTTCATTAGCTTAACTGAATTAATTGGTAACAAAACGATGCTAATTAAATGCCAGGACATCGCTGCTCTAACCAACCAACCAACCAACGACATATAGTACATATGTAGTTGTGATAGGAGGGCTTAAAAGAAGAGGGCTTAGAGAAACGTTGAAAAAAGTGTATTGAGGTAAAGGTAGACAAAGTTTTAAAACAAAACTTTCGATTTGTTTTCTTTACTCAAAAAATTTATAGTCTAAGAATTTAACGATTTTGAAGTATATTAATTTGAAACGTAAAACTCCAACTAAGAAAACGGCAAAAAATTAATTAGTGCAAGTGCAAGAGCTGCTCAAAGTCGGAACTTTTTTCACAAAAAAATTTAAACACATATTTTCTGTTTTTTAGTCGATTGAGTAAAAAAATACATGGTTACCTAGAAGTTACTAACAGTTTCTAAATATAGATTAAGAAATTATGTGGCCATTTTCGCTTTTAATTTTTTCTCAAAATTTGCAAAGCTTAGGCTTTTATATCACTTTTAATTCAAAATATTTTTCTAAATTAAAAATCTGAAAATTGGTAAAATTTAGAGGAAAATATCAAAAAAGTATGTGAAAGTATGTTCTTGGATTTTTTTTAATTTTAAGAATCATTCTTTCTTTGTCGGATAATGTAATTATATCCTCCGATATCTTCCGATCAAAGAAAAGAATTCTATTTGAAAAGTGGTCTAAACATCTTTTTTTCGACAAAATTTATTTTATTTATCCCTTAACCCATTGCTGCCTAATGGGTAAAATTTTACCCATGAAAATTGATTTTTAAAAAAAATCACAAAAAAATCAATGTTTGAGATCTCTCAAAACCATTGATAGGGATAGTTATGGTAAAGATGGAACTACCTTAACCTAGTGAAGGTCACCCATTTCGCCATCTAGCTAGAGTTACCAGACTCCAAAAATCGTGAATTTTCCGGAGGTGGAAAGTGTGGCGAAACGTAGTGGCCTTAGAACTGCACAAAAATCTGCCTCCTAACTCACCTGTAAAAAATACAACTTTTGTTCACGTGTTTAGCTGATCACTTCACAAAGTATGGAAAAAAGCTACCATTGCTGCGTAATGGGTACAAAACACCTAATGAATATCTCAGCAACGTGCAGAGATATAAAGCTGAAATTTGTTTCTGATCATTTTGGGTCACTTTTAGGTCGTGTATGAAATTTTATCAAAATCGTATGGGCGGAACTGGTACTCGGTAGCAATGGGTTAAAGTATACAATCAGCATGAACAATTAAAAAAACTGCAAAAAAGCAAAACATACGCCTATAATTATCGTTTTTATTGCAAAACTAAAGGTTCCTAAGACAATTTCTCTTACTCTTTGCAATTATCAATGTTGACGTTACCGATTAAATCTAAAGTCTGAAAAATATAGCCAACACACTTGTTGCTATAGCTTTCCAAAAATGACGAAAATAGCAAATTTAAGTCTCAGCCATTGCCAAACTGCAAAAGTTTAAGAAAAACCAAATTTTATGAAGAACAGACCACTCCTTCTAATTTTGTGCCGCGGTTGTATGCAGTCGAATCACTGTGCGATGGTGTAAACCTTTTGAAAGATACTGGCGCACAGTCAGACAGCTATCAAGTCTCTGACAGTTGTATCCACTACATCAAACCTCGTTCCTGACTGCCGTAATTCCCTAGAAACTCAAGCAAGAAGCTAACATGTAATGATTCAGCTCTCAACTTAGAAATTTCGCACTTGAAAATTCTCATAAGAAAAAACTAAGAATTTATGAATTGAGAAAAACATTGAGTTGTTTTTATTTCTTGTGAGAATTTTCAAGGTCATTTTGTACTAAATCGTGTCTGTTACGTATTTTAAAAAAACCTATTGAGATTCGTTTTTAATAACATTTTGAGAAATTCCAGAAATTAGACCCTGTATTGGAAGCAGAAAGTCATATTCATCTGTATAACCTTGAACTGCTATCAGAATCTCACTTGGAATCGATGAAGCTGTGTCCTTCTGTTCATGTTTACTTTCGAAGAATAAACAAAAATTCAATAAGAACTGCTTGAAAAATTAAAAAAGCTACAAACTAGAAAATTTCGCTTCTATATAGACTATATAGTATAACCTGCCCTAATAAAACACTTCCAACTTGTAGTTATACTTTAAAATTATACAACATAAATCGATTTTGCGTCGAACCAATCCACTTAAGGCTGACTTAAGACTTTAACTATGAAACAAAAAATACAAGAAACCCAAAGAACACACGAATCCACAAATCAATGATACGAAAAAGTTATTACGATCGAGTTGAATAAATGCGAAAAATGAAAATTAATTTAATCTGAAATGAATTAATGTGCACACGCCAAAGGGTTGCCAAGGCGAGCTTTTGTTGTCTTATTAACAACAACAACAACAACAACAACAACAACAACAACAACAACAACCACAAGAGCAGTAAAATTATTAAAAAATAAAAACAAAAATCCATGGCGCAAGAAAAATTCGCTGGAAAATTTATTGCCTCAATAACACATTGCATTTTAAAGGAGCAAACGTTAAGGATAATCGCACAAAATGGCGACTTGCTGCCAGCTGGCGCAATGTTTTCGTATGGCCGCAATTAATTTCGATTTTGCATGAAGACAAAAGGTAGGAATGCGCGCATTAATTGCTGTCCATAAAGTTGTTTAATTCGATTTCAAGGCAATTGAACAGTTGAGACGGCTGGCATCTCTTACGGGCAGATGTGGTAAGAATGTTTTTCAATTTTAACGCTTGCACGTACTTACAGTTACACATACTGATTCAATTATATGAATATTTATATATGAAAAGAGATACTTTCATTCATACATAACTACAGACATATTCGATAGTGTGAATACGTTGCCTATGGGTGTAGTTGTGAGTTTGTTTACATGGCAATTTATTTATGTTTTTTGTGCGATATTTTTGTTGTTGTATGCTGCTTCATGTTACCTTGTGTTGGTTTAACCCACCACTGCCGAGTGGATGTTAAATTAAGATTGACATATGAAACAGGTTTATTAGACCTCGACTACATCATGGGACCTCAGACCTCATGTCTCAAATCTGCTAAGAGATATTACAATGAATTTGTTTACACATCATCTGAGATAGAAGGAGGATATAGGGGGAGGAGGAGAATTCAGCGTCTTTATAAGTTAAGCTCTGATTCCAATCGATGGATGGTGTTTTTCAAGGTCAAAAACTGCCAAATTGATAGTCAAATTCAACGTTAAATATGGAATATAAAGCAAGTATAAGAAGACCTCATATCTCAAATATAGTCAAAGATATCACAACAAATTTGATATCACACCATCTGAGATAGAAGGAGCAATTTAGCATCTCTAAAAGTTAAGCTCTGATTCCAATCGGTAGATGGTGTTTTTTAAGGTAAAATCAAACGTTCCATCCGCTATACAAAGCAGGTTTAAAAAGACCTCATATTTCAGATCTATGTACTAAGATATATCACAATGAATTTGATTCCACATCATGTGACAAAGATGGAACTATTCAGCGTCTTTATAAGTTAGGCTCTGATTCCAATCGATAGATGGCATTTTTCAAGGTCAAAAACGGCCAAGTGGGAAGTCAAATTAAACGATATCTGGTCAAATCGATAGTGGTTTTAAAGGTCAAAAATGGAAGATTTTTACAAACCAATACATGTAAAGTACAAAGCTTTGAAGAACAACATATCTTATATGCTTTTGGATCACTTTTTTATAGGCTGTGCAATCTTTTTTCCTAGCCATTAATGGGTTAAATAATATTGCATTTGAACTGTAAAATTATGGTGTAATTATGTTGCTGCAACAAAAATGAAAGCATTGCCATTGTTGCGGCATTAATTTACACAATGTTACTCGTATTTACATTCGCCATACCGACAGACAAACCAATAAAAGTTCAACAAAGTTTTTCGCCACGTAGAAAGAAACAATAAGGTTCGCCAGGATGAAATTTGGTTGTTGTAATTGTAATGCGATGCGGTCAAATAAGTTAAATGATACGCTACGCAATGAAGAGTGAAGGTTGTTAAAAGTTCTCCAGAATTACTATACAAAATTATGTTGATTCGAGAACGGTGATGAATTCAATAGAATTATAAGTACTTTGACAACATTGACATGGTGAGGTTAGGATTGGAATATGGATCAGGTTAGGGTATTTTAGTCTTCCCAAACATTTTCGTCTCAGTAAGACAACTATAAAAAAAGTAATTGAAAAAGTGGTAGGCTACAAGCATCTTTAATATTGCACTGACTACTTATCTACTTTTTGATCCAATGAATTATCCAATGCGCTGAACCCAGAGTTGTATGAATTATTCAATGTAAATTTACCTGGAAATATAAAAGAAGAAGAAACATATTTAATATTTTGTATTTGAAGGAGGCTTAGTTCATATTTTATTTCAAATACTTTATATTTTATTCAAGCGATTTGAATTAATTCATTAATTTAATTAATTCCATAGTTTTTTTATATTTGTTACTACATTATTTTGGAATTTTTTTAAAGGAATCTTAAAACACAAATAATAACTAAAACATAGCTAAGACTTGAGCGTCGTGGTTAAGCTTGAAGTCAGCAGTTGTTTTTCGTTGTCTACAGAGCGCAAAGTTGCCCAAAGGTGGCCGCGTAGGGTGTGGAAGTTGCAACAAACACAAACACATATTAAAATGTACAACAATGAAAGCAATAAATTGCTATAGTGCGACCGGCTGTCGTCTGTTCTTATTTGCACTTGTTGATAAATAATTAAATTATTTGATTGCCAACTGTGTATTGTAAATTAAATAAACATAAAATTCAAATAAAATAAAATAAAATAAGGTAAAACAATAATTTCCAAAAAATTCTGTAACATAAGAAAGAGTATAAAACTTAGTATAAATAAAATAATGTAAAATAAAATGAAATAAAATAAAATACCTAAATTAAAATAAAATAATAAAAATAAAATAAAATAAAATAAAATAAAATAAAATAAAATAAAATAAAACAAAATAAAATAAAATAGTCAAGTAAAATAAAATAAAATAAAATAAAATAAAATAGTAAAGTAAAGCAAAATAAAATAAAATAAAATACAAGAAATTAAAATAAAATAAAATAAACTAAAAATAAAAACAAGTCAATTCAAATTAAATCAAACCAAATAAAGTAAATGAAAATAATATATAATGAAATGAAAAATAAAACAAACTAAAAAAAATAAAATTAGTTTAAATATAATAAAATAAAATAGAATAAAATTAAATAGAATTCGTTTAAAAATAATAAAATAAAATGGAATAAACAAAAATAAAAATAAAATAAAATAAAATGAAAGAAAATAAAATAACAAATCAACTCAATTCAAATCAAACCAAACCAAAGTGGTGTCTGGATATAGTGAACTAATTATTGCAAGGCCTGTTCACTGTATTGAGGTTGTTCACTATATCAAGGTCAACATTTTTGTTCAAAAACTCGTTTTATTTGCTCAAAATACACTTTTTGTTGTTGTTGTTTGTTGTACACTTTGTTGTTTTGTTGTTTGCTTGAACATTTTTTTCTATATTTAGAGGCTCGATGTCAAAATTTTGGTATTCACTATAGCCAGACACGACTGTATATTAAAATATAATATAATAAAAATGAAAAATAAAACAAACTAAAATAAAATGAAATAAGTTCAAATATAATAAAATAAATAAAATAAAATGTAATGAAATAAAATAAAATTAAATATAATATAATAAAATAAAATAAAATAAAATAAAATAAAATAAAATAAAATAAAATATAATAAAATAAAATAAAATAAAATAAAATAAAATAAAAATAAAATAAAATTAAATAAAATAAAATCGAATCGAATCGAATCGAATCGAATCGAATCAAATCAAATCAAATCAAAATAAACAAAATACAAAACATATAATACTGAAGGAAAGTGTTTCCGCCTCTCTTCACTTCAGTTCAGGAGATAACAAAAATTGTTTTCTTCAACCCCAAAACAAATAACATTTTCCCTGAACGCATGTTTCATTGGCAATGCTTCTTCTATGTAAGTCACTCATGGACACTCATCCCTATCCGATTTGCAAAAAATCAATTTGTAATCTCTTTGGCGCTGTGAAATGTCTTTTCAAATCTTGCAAACTACCAAAAACTCCTGTGATTGTTTTGTTGGCTCTTCCTGCTCTCCGCTCTGTGTCTCTATTTGTATACAGCGAATCTGCCGCAGCAATTGCTCGACGCTTTTAAAGGGGTTTAACTCACTGATGTCATGCGACTATTTTTCAATTTCGAACGCATTTCCTTTTTGCTGTTTACAAATCGGATTTCGTCGACACTCTTGATGTCAACGTTTTTCGATTCCTTCCCACTGGCTGCTCTGGTCCGTCGAATCGTTATCCGCTCGCTGCTGTGTCTGGCACGCATTTGTGGCAACTTGGCTGGATTTCGCGGCGCTTCTTCAGAACCACAGCAGCGCACCAGACACGATGCGTTGCCATTAGCTTAGCCGCGTTCGCATTCTACACGGATTTGCCGGCGAGCAGAAAAACTCTGCCGAACCAGTGTTGCCGCAGTGCAGCGGGGGATGGCGTACGCGTAATTCCACGCCACTTTATGGGTTTTTGTCTCGTCTGTCGATGCGGTGCGTCTGCTGCAGCAATTGGCATTTGGCTGGGGCGTGTCTAATGCGAAATTGATGCGCGCTGATTGAGTTGTCTGTTGTCATTATTTGCCGTGAAATGCTTCCAATGTGTCGTTAATAGGATTTAGTGCCGTGCGCGTTTAGCGCAAACTATGCGTGCGTGCATGTGTGTGTGTGTGTGTGTGTGTAGTGTGGCGTCCCGCTTATTTATGGCTATATTAATGTTGGATTTGCCAGCACATGTGCCATCCACAATTTGGGCGAAATTAATTCAGGCGGAAAATTTAGTTGCAGGACAGCATGAAAACAACAAAGAATGCTGATTGCGAGATTAGAAAATGTTTCGATGCTATTATGAGTCCTGCATGAATGTCAGTGGGGTGAAATTCTTTAATTGTGGCAAATAGAAGGGAGAGATGGAGGCACAAATAATACGGAAATATGAAATATAAAAGTGTATTTGGATTATGTTGCGTTAAAGGACGAAGCATTTCATCTTTCAGCTTTCTTTGAACCATTCAAAATAGATCTTTTTCATTTACGTATTTTTTTGACGTTAGCTTCTTTTCAGTATCTCTTTCTAGCTATACGTTTGTTTTTAACATATCTCACACTTGAATATCTCTACCATACTTTTTCAACCTTCTGTTTTCTTTGAACAATTCACCATAAATCTTTTGTACTCGGTTCTTTCCTTAAGCATCGTGCATCTTCCTTTGACGTTATCTCCTTTTCAGCATCTTCCTCTCTGTGCTACGCATCTTTCATAAACTTTTTTCACTGTATATAATTTATATGTTACTACTACTATGTTTTCATTCTTTGTCATACATTTTTGTTTAATTTAATTCATTTCTGAGTGCCTCTCCTACACATCTGTCTTTAATTTTCCTTTCTTTAATTTTTCCTTTCATAGCTCTGCCTGATTTTCGCTTTTTTGTCATATGTCTAGTTAGTTATGCTTTAGACATTCTCGAATCTCTCTACTACACTTCTTTCCTCAAAATTCCCTTTCTCTTTAGCTCCCCTTTGTGTATCCGTTTTAATCGTCAACATACATCGTTCTACTACATTTCTTTTGATTTTTTAACTTCTATCTCCTCACTCGTTTCACCAAACCAAACCTACTTTCCCTAAACTTTTTGCAAAAGAAAAGAACCCACAATTTCTCTTAACTATTTTCTCACAAAAACAATTGTATTTTATTTTATTTTATTTTATTTTATTTTATTTTATTTTATTTTAAATTATTTTATTTTATTTTATTTTATTTTATTTTATTTTATTTTATTTTATTGTATTTTATTTTATTTTATTTTATTTTATTTTATTTTATTTTATTTTATTTTATTTTATTTTATTTTATATTATTTTGTATTATTTTATTTTAGTTTAAACTTATGTTTGGACTTTACTTGAAGTGGAAATAATTTTATTTTATTTTATATTATTTGTTTTGATTTGATTTGATTTGATTTGATTTGATGTGATTTTATTTTATTTTATTTTATTTTATTTTATTTTATTTTATTTTATTTTATTTTATTTTATTTTATTCTATTTTATTATTTTTATTTTATTTTATTTTATTTTATTTTATTTTATTTTATTTTATTTTATTTTATTTTATTTTATTTTATTTTGGACTTTACGTGTAGTGGAAATTCCCATAGCTTGGTCGCCGCTAATAATTGTGTTATTTAGCGAAAATTAAAAGCTTCTGAGTTGCGAAAAGTTAAATTAAACTTTAACGACGTGCTCAACGCAATTCGACAAATACTCCGGAGACTTGACGTACATTTCCGAATCAATTATTTACGATGCACTCGACAGGCACGAAAGAAAATTAATGAAAACGCATCAGCCAGTCAATACGCCCACTGTGGCGCAGCATTAGCGTTGCCCCCTATATCCCCCGCCCCCTCCCTTCATCACACATTGTGCGTGCGCTTTCACCATTCGCAGCAACGCATTAAATATTCAAGTAATTTTGCTGTCATTTTGCCCTTTTTAAAGGTTTCGCTTTCTTTGCGTTTTCACTGATATTGTTGTTGTTGCGACCGCCAGAGTGCGCGCCCTCGCCACAGTTTTCCAACCACCGTCACGGTTAGCAATTTTCCATTTTTTGCACGTTTGCCTTTCACCTTGAATTGCACTCTGGGGATGCGGCAGCGGCGCAACTGGGCCGTGTGCCCGTCGGTGATGGCTATGGGTGAAGGAAGGGAGAGGGGGGGGGGGGGGGGAGAAGGGTGGTTCTGGCAGCGTTTTTCTCCCACCCAATTTTTTGCATTATTTTTATTTGTTGCTTTTCTAGCGCACACTATGCCGACGGGGATTATATTTTTAGCAACATCAGAACAAAAACAACAACAACAACAATAAAGTGCCGCACGCATATGCGAATATTTAAGGTGCAACCCTTAGACGCAGACAAGCAGACAAACCGGCGGACGGATAGATGTGCAGATTAGTAGACACAAAGCCAGCAGCCGCCATGCAGTCAACGTGCAAATAAGCCCCACTGTGCAGCCGCCGCAAGCGCTTAGGCTAAGACGCTGCCGCTGCTGCCGCCGAGCGGAATTCATATTTTGCACAGAATTTTAATAAAAGCCACAGCGGGCAGCGAGCAACAACAAAAATGGTTGGAAAACTCCAGGGAAGGAAAACAAATACAAGAAAATATCAGCTGTTTTATTTTTGTTTAAGCGTGACGCGCTGCGGCAGGAAATGTTCGATTGAGCTCGGGGCAGACACAAACTGCGCCGGCACAGCGCAGCATTCAGTGGGGAGGAAAATGGACGAGATGAAGTGAAAACATAATAAGAAGCAGACAAACAACAACAACAACAGCGACGGCAGCACAGCAGAAAGATGCACTTCATTGTGGTTGAAATATGACCATTTTCATATTTTGTTGTTGTTATGGTTATTATTATTTTTAAGCAGCTGCTGTCAACGTCTGCTGCCTGCTGTCAGCGTTAGCCTTAAATCCATTTCGAAAGCTTTAAATGCGCTGAGCAGCGTGAGTGCTGACAATTATTGCTGTCACCTGTGCAGTGCTCATTCAGTCCTTGAATTAATTTGATTTTATTTTAGTTGTTAGGAGTTTTCGTATTGCATCATATCAGCCTTGAGGCAGAGCCTGGCCTGGGGTATTGGCCTTTTGGACAAATATGAAATTCACCAAAAAAAATCCTCATACATTCAGCAAACTAACACTACACATATGTATATATGTGAATATTTGTATGTGAATGCGCAGTATTGTTTCATATAAAACACATTGCCGCAGATTTCATATTTTGAACGCAAACTTTTGCAAAATTATCTCTTCAACACGTTTCAATACCCACGTGCGGCAACAAATACTACAAGCACTCATACACACACACACATTTGTCTACTTTTAGGCGCCCACACCAGCGGCATGATTTTATTGGAATTTGTTGTTGTTTTTGCAAGCCTTTTGGCAGTCGTCCAGCAGCTATTTTGACCTCAGATTTGCGAACTTTTTGGTGCCATTGGCACCTCGAGGCTGGAGGCGCATATTTCGTTTTCATGCACGTTCGATTGTTTGCTTGCAGTGATGGGTTGCAATTCGCTTTATAGAGTTGTTATTCATGTATAATTGTGTACGTGTGTACATATGTGTAGTTTTGTCATTGACAAACACCGCGCCATGTCGATCGGCTTCGCTGACCACAAAACAGTGCAGAAATTCGAAAAGTCATCAAAACAAACGCGAGGAAGAACATAACGAATAAAATTGAAATGCATAACGGCGCTATTGCAACAACAAGTTCAGCATTGTCACTGATGAATTCTTCTTTTTAATTTCTCTAATCCTTCTCTCTTTTATTTTATTTGGTTTATTTTATTTTATTTTGTTTTATTTTATTTTATTTTATTTTATTTTATTTTATTTTATTTTATTTTATTTTATTTTATTTTATTTTATTTTATTTTATTTGGTTCGATTTGATTTAATTTGATTTGATTTTATTTGATTTTATTTGATTTTATATGATTTTATTTTATTTTATTTTATTTTATTTTATTTTATTTTATTTTATTTTATTTTATTTTATTTTATTGTATTTTACTTTATTTTATTTTATTTTATTTGATTTAATTTTTAATTTTGCCTCATTTTATATGATTTGATTTGATTTGATTTGATTTGATTTGATTTGATTTGATTTGATTTGATTTGATTTGATTTGATTTTATTTTATTTTATTTTATTTTATTTTATTTTATTTTATTTTATTTTATTTTATTTTATTTTATTTTATTTTATTTTATTTTATTCTATTTTATGTTATTTTATTTTATTTTATTTTAAATTATTTGGTTTGATTTGATTTGATTTTTATTTTATTTTATTTTATTTTATTTTATTTATATTTTATATTTTTTCTTATTTCTTATTTTCATTTATTTTTTTATTTTTTACTTTATATATTTTATATTTAATTTTTTTCTTTCTATTGCATATTTTATATAATGTTTTACATTTATTTATTTTCATTTGTTGACTTTCCATGGTCACTGCTTTCATTTCACATATATTTTCGGTTTTCATTGTTTTCTCAGTTGCATGGAAGTTTAAATTTGTTCAGTTGTTGTTGTTGTTTCAACTTCCACATTCATTTCACGCCACAAACATGTTGCTATTCTTCCATCTGTTGTATTTGCAAAAACAGTGCGAAATTACTGTCGAAACGTGTGAACATTTCACTGCATGCCGACAACCAATGCCTCTCAAACTTTGTCCTGTTCATTGTTTGCATGCATGTGTATGTGTGCGACTCTGTGTGTGTGCGTGTGTCAAAACATTTTCTTTCATTTGCCAAGCGTACGATTTGCCGACGCTGTAAAATTTTACAACTTTTCCAATTTTCCACTATTTTTGTTTACTAAGTTGAAATGGCACGTTGTGGTCGCTTTTGTTGTTATTGTTGTTTTTGTTTGCACTATTGCAATTTTCAAGTATTTGCGGAATTTGGAAAGTTGTCTGGACAATTTGCGATTTTTATTTGTAGTTTTTTTTTGTGAGTTTAAATTTGTTTTTAATGGAGAACTTGTTGACTGTTGAATTTGTCGTTGTTTATTGTTTTGTTTACAAGCATTTTCCGAACACTTCTTAATGTGATCTTGGAATTTTCAATAATGTGGTCAGAGTGTGAATGAAGGAGGTCACACATTTTAAGACGATTTTTTTGGGTGGTAATTATTTCAATTCGAGAGGCTTCATGTTTGATTAGGAGTAGAGAACAGCTGAAAGATTAGCTGGGAAGTGAAAAGTTGTGCTTTCTTCTCTATTAATTAGTATGTATGTGGGATCGTAAGGGACTTGAGATATTTAGACGAATTGGGTTTTAATATAAAAGGAGCAAGCGAAATGCGTCATACGGATTTTTTAGGGAAACAAACGAAGAGCCTTTTTGATTGAATTTATAATACAAATAACTGGGTCAGGGTTCAGGGTCAGAAATAAAAAAGTTTGGCATCAGAATAAGGACCTACCGAATCTTAAACTCTTTAAAAAGTCTACTTGGTTTCATTGTTTTAGTACAAAAGTTGTAAGCTTATAGGAGTCAAACTATCAACACAGAATCCCTGCAAAACTGTTAACTGTCAAGAGAGATTTTAAAATTTTTCGGGTTTAATCAAATAACAGCGAAAATAAAAGCAGCAGCAACAGTCGTGAAAATCTACTACGACAACACATCGTACAGTGAAGCGGTTGCGACACAATGTGCAGCGTGCAACGTGCCACACCGAGCAGCAGTCGCATGCTATAAGATGTCCCTTTATGAAAGCATAAATATTCTTACAAATAAAAGGAAATCCTGCATTTTACACGCCATAATAGCAAACGCAGCAGTGGAAGTAAGAACAGCATGCAGCGCATTGAACAGTTGCCGTCGAACACACACACACACACACACACACAAAATGGCAGCAGCGAGCGCAGCAATTGGTGGCAGGAGGAAAACAAGCAATGAGTGGCGCGCACACGGCAGGATCAAATGAGGCTATAAAAGTGCAAATGTGAAGCGAATTTTCAAACACGATTATTATTGCAGTACATAAATCAGAGGCGTGAACGGAAATGAAGACACAGAGAAAGTGGGTTGGGCGCATTGAAATCGCTGGCTGGGGGATTAACGTGAATCGAAAATTGCTAAGCCGGCACTGGGCACGACTTGAGTCGAAACTTGCCACTGGCACTAGGCACAACACCTTTAAGGCACTGCTCTCCCGTGAAAAATTAAAAAAAAAATGATAAAGTGAAAGCGACTGCTGTCTGCTAGTTTGTTTGTCTGTCTTTCTGACTGCTGGCAGCGCAATGTGACTCAAACACACATACACACACACATACAGCCAACTATAGCAACAACAGAATGTCATTAAAGTAACAACAACAACAAAAGCGTGAACAAAACAAACGTAATAACGAAATTTCATGCACTTCGAGGCGATTTTGTGTCATGGCCAGTTGGTGGGTGTCAATGTTTCGCTCTTCCACCCCTGCTCCCCTCTTTTTTGACACCCTCTTAGTATTGGTTGGGCATAGGGTGAACAATAGTTGGCACGTTTCACGTTGTGGCCAAGGGGCCATTTTCCCCTTGAAGAATATTTACGCTCAAAGTTCCAATGTAATTTCAATGTGAATTTTTGGCATATTTTCAGGCGTACAATTGTAAGTACGATGAAAACTGAGTGGTGTGAGGAAAAAAGATGAAGTTTATAGTAATACAGCAGATTTGTAGTGCTACTACAGTGTGTGGGTGTGTGCGTGTGCATGTGAGTTTTATTACAAGGTGCGACAGCATTTTTCACACCGGGAAAAATCCACATGTGCGTGAAACTAGAGACCAAATATTGTACTCAGTTTTTCATTTCTACATCCTTTGTCCTTTTAAAAGGACTTCAAAGTTTTGAAGGGGATAAGAAATAAAAAAAAATATAAAAACTACTTAACCTCGTTAGAATATGGCGATATGTATATCAAATGAAAGCGGAAAGGCTCAAGAATGTAAATAATATTGATTTTTTAATCTATTTGTAAAAAAAGGATATGAAAAGGTCCTTTGAAAATTTTAATCCTTTATAACCTTGAAAATTTATATAAATTTTTCGTGAAAAGTAAGTATGTTAGAACCCAAAATCTCATTGATCACATGTCAAAATTTCATGACTCTAACTTTATTAGTTCGAAAGTTATTAAAAAAAAGGCGGAAGCTGCAATTCTAATGAAGTACACAAATTCTAATTTATTTGCGTATCAGTATAAAAAATTATAAAAAGATACAAAATCAATGAAGCGAGAATAATGAACAACTGAGTTCGCAGTATTACTATGTTTGGTCTCTAGTTTCACGCACATATGGATTTTTTCCGGTGTGAAAAGCTTTTTTAATTTTTGTCGCACAGTGTTATAAATACCTTTTTGTTGTTGTTGTTGTACAATTTCTTTAGTTCTTTTAAGCGCAATTGAACGCTTGCGACATGCGTATTGACAGCACAGCAACAAGTATGGAAAAACAGATACAGTAAGCGGGTAATAGAAGAGGGGTGCAAGAAGTGGGAAAAGAGAGGGGAAAGGAGACTTGTGAAAGTTACAACAGCAGCAGGAAAGCAGCGCTTAATGTCAGGCAATCAAGTAAACGGCGACATCAGCTATCGGCAGTGGATGAAAAACTGCCAGTTGCAACGCTCTCCGTGGGGTGGGAGGGGGTTGCAGGTAGAAGTTTGGTTCAAGTATGCACCGTTGATGGGGTGCATGAAAGATGAGGACATATATATACATATATGTACTTGTACATATGTGCGTTAAAGCCGACGACGTTGCAATTGAATTTGTTGCTGCCTTTGTTGATATTTTTCAAGCAGCTTGAATTTTTCATGCTTAAAATCCAATACGTGAAAGAGAAATGAAGCAGTTTCTGTGTGCTCTTTCACTTTTGGGTGTTTGTATTTGTTTAATATAGTTTGTTGCTATTGTAATTTTTTCAGTTTCCGTGCTGCTTTAGAGGGACGTCTTGTGTTTGCCTGGAAATAGTTGACGTGTACACGTCAAGCAGCTGCTTGGGGCATTGACAACAACAACAACAACCACCTATATACAATGTTAACGTTTAGCAATCAATTTAGCCGCTACACGACGCGTACGTTGCCTGTCAGCGCGCACTCACTCAATGGCAGCAGCGCTTTTGTGTGTGTGTGTGTGTATTATTCTATATATGTGTGTGTGTGTACGTATGTGAAACGCCTCAAGGTATGCCATATTGTTGAATGACAACTGCAGACATTTCAACTACTTATTTCATTTCATTACATTTCAGGAACACACACAAATTTTTCATTTCTACATTTTTCATGTTCACAAAACTTTTGCGTCCGCCATTATGAAAATTTTCGGTGCAGCCAGCTAGTTTCTTGTTACATATCTTTTGGGCTTAATAAAACGTTCAAGTGTAGTGCCAAGGAATGCTCGAAATGCGCTCAAATGTTTGGTTATGTCGAAGTTTGGCAGTCGGCGCCAGTAAAACAACCAATAAGCAAAAGCGGCCAACAAGCTAGAAACGAAGCAGAATATCGAAGAATGGCAGCTAAATATAAAAAACAAAATCCACAGCAATATACTAAAAGTCAAAAGGATAGAAAGACAGTCATGTATTTTGCATGTCTTCGGTGCCGAAAAGACACAATAAAAATACTAATAAAATATGCGTTGGCTAAGAGGAGCGTAAGGAAAATGTTTAAAGAAGTTTTTTTCCAAAAAAAATTGAAGGACATATTGAAACTGCCAAAAGGTTGACATTGCAATGAATGAGGGATTTGTAAATATTTTGTTGGCTGCTATAGTTTAGTATTTTTCTTTTTACAATTCAATTTTTTTCTGATCGATTATGAAGTGCAATGACAGACGACAAAAGACTGACAAACGAGTTGTAAAGCAAAGAAAAATTGAAATGATCTGTAATATTTTTGGTTATTCAAACGGTTGCGTATGTTTTAGACAGATTTGATTGATTGTCCAAGTATTCATTGACAACCTTCTGAAACCGTAAAATTGTGGCTGAACTTTGCTAGAAACGGTAACATTCTCAACCATAACTTTTACGTCGATCAGCAACCCTAAGAATCTCTAACTGGTACCACTAGGGATCCAACAGGGTCCATGCGGGGCCGACTTGGTCAGCCAGTTTTCAAAACCTAACCTTCAGAAACCGTACCCTTTGTTTGGCGTCCTTGGAATGGACAGTACCAGCTGCTTCGTGTTTGCTGATCCTTTCTTTCTTGGAGAGATTGTCCAACAGATTTCCAAGAGACGGTTTCTTGGAGAGATCGTCCAAAAGATCATCTTCAGAGGAAGTGCCCAACTCTCTCCTTACGGCGGGAGGTTAGCTTGTCGGTCGTTCTTGTCGATTTCTCGGTGGTTCTTGTTTGTTTGTGGTTTGTCCCAGTCCGAGTTTTTCCTATTCTTGTTCGTTACTTGCTTGTCGTTAATTCGTTTGTTCGGGGCTGTCTTTAATTTGGTGCTTCATAAAATGTCCAGTCCTGATCGTATTGGCGGCAACAATTGGAGAAGAACAAAAGAGAAGGAGAGAACTTTTACGTCAAGCCAGATATTAGAATGGTTTCTATACTAAAGACTTAAGAAATATAAAATAGTTGCTTTCGTAATAGAATGGAAGGCTAAATTAGAGCTTCAAAGAATCTGAAATGTTTTCATTTACATTTCATTTACTTACATTTACTTACTTACACTAATACATTTTTTAGCTTTTGGAAAACTTAGTTTGAGTTTGATCAAAACCTTAGTTTAAGTTTGATCAAAACTAAAATTTGATAAAAAAATAAAGCATTGGACAATCTAACTGAAGGGTAGTCATTTTAGTCGCTCAAACGTTTGGTTTGCTTCTGAAACGATTCTAAAAAAAAGCTCACCATTAAAGTTGAAGTTTGATCAACCAAAATTCTTTTAAAATTGAATGGATTTTTTGCTCATCATCAAAGCTAAGTTCATTAAAACAAGTTTCTTTCAAAATGGAATGGAATTTTTGCTCATCATCAAAGCTAACGTTTTATAAAAAAAAGCTTCTTTGAAAAAGGAATGGATTTTTTTTTAAACTGTCAAAAGGTTTTTAGAAACGAACAAGAGTTCCTTTCTTGTGGAAAAAGTTAGCAACTTTAGGAAAATTAACCATAAAATCTCTAAATAATGCACAAAATAAGATAAAACTAAGAATGACGAAGAGTCTCTGGGATTATAATAAATAATTTGTTTTTTAATTCCAAATCGCAAAGCACGGTAACTCTTTAACTAGAACTCCAAGCGATCTAAATAATTTTCTTTTTCTTCTAGTAGAACATTTGATGAGGTTTTCGAAAAAGAGCAGAATTAAAAATGGAAATATGAAAAAAATTATAAGGAAATTAATGCATTTAAAAGACGTTGCAGGAAAATTATTTTCTTTTAGTTTCTATGGCAGTTGAAGTAATTAGAAGATTAGTTGTAGTATTTTTAAACCTTTAGAAACGTTTAGAATTATTAATAAAAATTCATAGCAATTTGCCAATAAGTCAAGAACTCAAGAAACCAAATGAGCAAAGTTGAAAACTCAGAATTTCTCTCAAGTTATATACGTTTTTTCCCAATTCCAAACTGCAAAGCATGGTAACTCCTTAACTAGAACCCCAATCGATCTGAAATAGTTTTCTTCTAGTAGTAGATTTAATTAAGTTTTCAGAAATGAACAAAAAGTTGCCTTAAATTTTGCCAAACACATGAAAAAATTTAAAAAAAAAATTAATGTATTGAAAAGACGGTGCAGAGTTGTAACAATTTTTGTTTATTAGTTGCTATGGCAGTTGAAGTAGTTAAAAGGTTAATTTTTGCATTTTCAAACTTTTAGAAACATTTCGAATTATTAAAAAATTCAAAGCACAATGGAGCAAAGTTGAAAACTCAGAGTTTTTCTAAAGTTATATAAGTTTGTTTCCAATTCCAAATTGCAAAGCACGATAACTCCTTAATGAGAGTCCCAAGCCATTTGAAATATTTTTCTTCTAGTAGTAAATTTAATTAAGTTTTCAGAAATTAACAAAAAGTTCCCTTACATTTTTTGTTTTAGTTTCTATGCCAGTTGAAGTAGTTAAAAGATTAGTTGTAGTACTTTCAAACTTTTAGAAACATCTAGAATTATTTAAATAATGTCGTAGGAATTTGCTTATAAGTTAAGAACTCAAGAAACCAATTGATCAAAGTTAAGAATTTAGAATGTCTCACTTTCGGCTGCGCAAAAGTTAGTCGATATCATAATTGGGACAGTTTAATTTGCTCTCTGAATTTCATAAAAATCAATAACAACAACAACAAATTGTTGGCATTCGATTGCCTTGAATGCTAACAGTGCAGCCAACTGGAAGAGGCATTTATAATAATAATAATAACAATGCCACATATTGTAGCATGTTCCAAGTAAACACACAAACAAACACAATTGCAACTAAATAGCAAGTAACCGCCGCCTCCCTCCTACATCCCCCCTCCTCCCTTTCCACATCATTACATTTGCTCTTCATACATTAGTGGCCAACTTCAAACACTGCGCCGCGGTGGCGTAAATATTTTGCCAGTGTTGTTGCTAGTAATTTGCAGCTGCTTGAAGCTGAACTACAAAAACAACAACAATGCAGACTAAGCAACAGCAGCAGTCGTTGTTCGGCCATTTACCGCATTTGTTCCATTTAATTTCATTTCAATTTGGTTCATTTGTGAAAATTGCCACATCTCCGATGCGATGCGATGCGATGAGTTGCTGTTGCACGTTTGGCAAATGGCAAATGTTGCACGCCTTAAGTGACAAATAATTGCTGTCAATGGTTTCGTTGTTATGTGATCGTAGAGTATTTGTTGTTGTTGTTGTTTATTAGTGCCACAACGGCTGTTCCATAGCGGCTGACTGCTGCTGTTTCTTATTGCTTGATTCTTGTTGCTCGATTTTTGCCTCTTTTCTACAGCTGAGTTTTGCTAGAATTTCGCCGCTTACGCATTTGCTGTGCCGTTGCCAGTTCGCTGGCGCAGCTTCCGCTAAAAGTTTTGTTTGTTGCAATTTGTTTTATTTTTATTTTTGTATGCTTGGCGCCTTCGAGGAACTGGCAACTTGGCAGCGTTGCTGCCACTTGGTTTGTTCGTTTATTGTTTCTATTTTAGTTTTGTTGTTGATATCCGTTGTTGCAATTAAATTTTTCCCGATTGCGTTTCTATTGCTTACTTAGCGCCATTGGCGGGCGCCACTTTGGCGACGACGACTGCATCGCTGACAGAGGCAACAACAACGCCAGCGCCAATGAAGTGCAGACAATCGAGTGTTTCGGTGGAGCAGCGCGCATCACGAACAGCAAAATGTACGAACGAATGAATGAAAGAACAGACGAACGAACGAATGAACGAACAACTGAAGGAAAGCGCAGCGCAGCGCAGTGAAGCGAAGACGGAGCAAAAATTGCATTTAATGCATGAATGCAGCTGATTGTGTCAGCTGCACGTTGCACGCCGAATGCTGCTCAACGTCAACAGTCCAATTGCGGTTGTTGTTGTTTTTGTTATTGTAGTTGCAACTGTAAGCATTTTGTAATTATGCAATTTAATTATCACATTAAACGAAATGTCAGGCAGGCTGACATTTGGCCATGACGCGGCGCGCAAACTGTGAGAAAGTGAACTGCTCCAAAGAAAAACATTTAATTATTGCCTACAAGTTGCGGTTGGAACCGCATCAGCCGCAGCATGTCGAACGGAAATTCACAACGACAACGGCAAAAAAAACAACAACAACAGTCTGACAAATGAAGTGAAGCGCCACTTATTTTGCCCTGAAGAGCGAATTAAAGTAAACAAGCGAAACGAAATGGAAGGCATTGAAAGACTTTTAAAGTGAAGCGCCACTTGGTTGACTTGCAATGAGTCATTTGTCAGGTAAGAGAAGCGAATCATAACTGGAAATGAAGAGTTGAATACTTTAAAATGTTGGCATATATTTTCAGGATATATTTGAATCTGTTATGCTGAATTGTATTGAAGAGTTGAAAGACTTCTTATAGAGTATGTTTTTTACGCGTAGAGGTTTGGGGGAAAAGTTTTATCCGGGTCCTCCGAGAATCCGTTTTTTATAGTTTTGTAAGAAGTTTTGTTTTATAGTTTAAAGTTTTATAATTTAAAGAGGAGGTTTTTATCGGAGTCTTTCGAAGACTCGGATTTTTTAGATTTAAGAAGAGATTTTTATTGGAGTCTGCCGAAGACCCAGATTTCATAGTTTTATGGAAATATTTTTTTATCCGCAGGCTTCCAAGGTTCCGGATTTTTATGGCTGTTAAATTATAGATTTTATATATAAATTTATAGAATTTATAGTTTATCTGGCACTTCTGAAATGTTTTTGGTGGACCCAGTTTCTCTAACCACGACCCTGTTAGAGATCAAAGTTTTTTCTCAACTTGCTTAACTTAACTTGCTTTCTAACTTAACTAGTTATTTATTTTGTTGGAAACAATCATTTGCTTGATAGACAATTGAATGAAAATCATTATCAAAACAAGCCGGATAATTCTCAGAATTCATCAGAAGGACAATTAGATTAAAGGAAGATTAGAGATCAAAGGAAAATCATGTAAGAATCGTGGGAGAATAGACCAGATTATTCCTAGAATTCATTGTAAAGACTATCAGATCAAGTGATCAAAGAAAATCAAATCAGGATCAACCCAGAACAAAACGGTTAAATCTCAGAATTAATCAAAAAGAAAATTATATGAAGTACCTAAAAATCAAATTGTGATCGTGACAGGAGAATAGAAAATATAACAGAATTTCTCAAAATATATTAGAAAGAATAACTGAACAAGAAATCAAAGAAAATCAAACTAGGATTGTGAAAGCACAAGAATTAGAAAGACAGTCATTCATTAAAAAGGCAACCAGATCAATAAATCTAAGAAATTAAAATTAGGATCGTGATAAGACTAACCGGATAATACTTAAAATTCATTAGCAAGACCATCAGATAAAGTCGGATAATTCTTAGAATTCAATAGAAAGACCATTAGATCAAGTTGGATAATTCTTAGAATTCATTAGAAAGACAATCACATCAAGTCGAATAATTCTCAAAATTTATTAAAGAGACAATCAGATCAACAAATCAAATAAAATTAGGATCTTGATAGCACAAACCGCAGAATTGTTAGAATTCATTAAAAAGACAATCAGATCAAGTGCCTAAAAAAATGTAATTAGGATCGTGACAGAATAAACCAGGCAACTCTCAACATTTATTAAAAAGACGATCAGACCAAGAAATCAAATAAAATCAAATTAGGATAATACAAACCGAATCATTTTTCGAAGAATCTACTAAAAAGGCAATCAGATCAACTGCCTAAAAAAATTAAATTATGATCGTCACAGAATAAACCAGATTTTCTAAATTCATTAGAAAGACAATCAGATCACGAAAAAAATTAAATAAATTAAAATAAAATAAAATAAATTTAAAAAATTTTAGATCTTCGGATAATCCTTAGAGTTCATTAGAAAGACAATCAGATAAAGTGGGATATTTCTTCGAATTTTTAAATTAGGGTTATTACAAAACAAATTGGATAATTCTTAGAAATCATTAGAAAGGCGATCAGATCAAGTCGATAATTCTTAAAAAAATCAAATTATGGTTATGACTAGTGTCCGACCGAAACCACTTTTTTGGGCCGAAACCGAAACCGAAACCGAATATTCGGTTTTTTTTTAATATTCGGCCGAAACCAAAACTTTCTAGTTGAAATAAAAATCCCCATATCAAGCATTTTTTTCAACAAACGAATTTAGCATTAAGTAAATAAAGAACAAACAAACAAACATAACATAAATAAATAAATACTTATTAATAAAAACAATTTATTCATTTTTTTAAAACGTAAACAAGAAGAAATCACCCTTTCGTACCTTACTCGATAATATTCAAAATTAAATAATTTAATATTATATGCTAAAAAAAGAAGTTTATTTACATTGCTGGCATCTAAATTACTCCTCCTTTTACTATATATCTGCTACACAATAAAATGTAAACAATGTTCTAGAAAGTTTCGGTTTCGGCTATTCGGCCATTTTTTGGCCGAAACTGAAACCGAACCCACTTATTTGGGCCGAAACCGAATATTCGGTCGGACACTAGTTATGACAGAACAAAACGGATAGTTCTTAGACTTCATAAGAGATTAAAACAAGTCTAAGTCGTGTGAAAAGTTCCAAGAGGCCATTAGATTAGCAATCAGAACGACAAACAAAACATAAACAGATCAGATGAAGCCTATGAACTGTGAAATGTGGAAGAAGGAGGACCAGATTACGTTCTATGTTCTGGATCTGATCAAAGAAGAAAAACAAAACATCAAATAAGAAGCAACACAAAACTGACGCAGATTTCACTGTTATTCAATGAGAAGGGCTGACAATTGTAATCTTTTCTGAAAAAAAAATTTTAATGATCATGGATGGAAGATCTTCAGAATCAAACAACTATCAACTTAGAAAGACGATTTAATCAAAGACCCGAATCTAAGATTAGGTTAAATGCCCGTATCAAAACAAACTTATTTACAGTCTAAAATTCAAAGAAAGACGGTCAGAATTAAATCAGTGATTGTTGGAATTTGTTACAAAAAAACATCAAATGTACCAAAAAGTGAAATAGATTCAAATCAGCTATGATTGAAACTGTGAAAATGGCTAAATTTTGAACTCTAACAACTCATGGACACAAGACAGTTTCCCCTTTCTTCTGGCCCCTGTCTCGCCCCTCGACCATCAATTTGGCACTCAACAAACTAACCAACCATAAAACAAATGAAATACTGAATTTTTATAAACAACACAAAATTTGACAATTAAAAATGCAAAAGTGCTCTGCACAAATATTTGGCAAATTTTCCTACTACAGTTTGTGATATTTGCTGTCCGCATGTCAAATGCAATAAAGCAAAAGTCATGAAAAAAAAACAAACATTGCAAATAAAAATCAAAAAACATGGCCAACGAACAATTATCAAATTTTCAACGCACACATAGACACAACCAGTGGTCAATGGCAGCAACAAAGTGCTGACACATGTAGAGTGTAGGAAGAAGAAGAGTCAAATTGCCAACACACACACACACATAAGAATGAGCACAAAAAATAGGCAAAGGCGGCCACAAAACGACAATGAACGTTCAAGTGCGACCTCGGAACGGACAACCGAACTGGATTGAAAAAAGAGAGAAAGAAATCAATGTGGGGCCAATTGAAGCATTTGCATTAGCAACAATTTGCGTTGCAACTGCAACAACAACAATCAACATACATGCTTACAATAAACACAATGACAGAAAATAAATGCTAAAGAAGAAGAAAACTAGACAAGCGACAAAATGGAGCACAGCCGAATGACTGACCCAGATGTGTGTGTTGTGGCCAGTTGAGGCGACGTTGAGTTGAGGCAATGAATTGGCACAATTGTTATCACAAGTGTGCGGCAATATGGGAACAACAACATTAACAACAACAACAACAAGCTGCCAAGCGGTGGAGGCCGGCACAAGTGATGCAATATTGAAATATCAAAGTGTGAGGAAGAGTAGGAAGCGTTGAATTGGCCAAGGAATGAGTCCAAGTGTGACCAGTTTAAATGCAAAACAACAAACAAAGAAATTAGAAACAATGAAAACTGCCCAAAAACAAGATGTGGTAGAGAATATGTGCCACATTTTTGGAGGAGGAGGAGGAGAAAGAATGAAGCGTAGTGGACATGGCTGCAGTGATTGGCTATAACATGCGCAGTCAGAGTGGCTCTTTGAAAGATTTGCATTTGCCATACGAAGCAAACGCTTCTCGGTTGGCTGTTAGCTCAAAAGTATACGTGACTCTGTGTGTGTGTGTTTGTGTTTGTGATTGTGTGTGTGTGAAAGATTTACATGTGCGTGTTTGCTTTCAAATTGAATGCAATGCCAGCAATTGTTGGCATCTTTTATTATGATTGCATAAAGGCAACATGCAATACAACAGCAACAACAAGGAGCCAGCAGTATAGCAATAAAAGCATGTGTGTGTGTGTGTGTGTGTGTTAGTGCTATCACTGAAACCTTTGTTGTGTTGGGTCTACACTGTTCCTAATGCCATGAATTCATTTGATTTTTATCATTTTGTCTTTTACCTTAATTTATTTTTATTTTAAATTTGTTTTTGTGTAATTTATTTTCATTCTTGTTTGAAATTAAAATGAAAAATTTTTAGTTTTTGTTTTATATTTTAATAAAACAATTTATTAGCATGTTTCATGGAGTAGGTTGAGCTTAGTCAAAATTTTCATTATTACATTTCAAGCACACACACAAAATACATGAAATTCTTTTCTGCCTGAGTGGATTTTCCTTATGAAATCTTTTTTGTTATACAAAAATTTAATTTTAATTGAATAGAAACATGATTTGTTTTGATTGGAAATGATTGAAAATTTCTAGAGAAGAAAATTTCTTGCGAAACTATTTTGTGTCGTCTTCAGAAGCATTACAAAAGTCAACTATAAGAATCTATATACATATTGATTCTTTCTAGAATCTATATACATCTGAATTCTGTGTCCTGAGTGACTGAAAATGAACATGAAATATGCACTGTTGGTCCATTTTAGAAAATGAATTTCCGCTAAAACAGAGTTTTGTATAAATATGGGGTCTAAAGGGGCAAACTATGGGTTAAAGTGTTGTATGAAAAAATGATTTAACGCCTATTAATTTCAATTTCAATGAAAATACTCCAAATCAAAAATAATTTGACAAGTCTTTTTTCGAAAACCAAATTTTAGCGGGGTCAGCACTGGGTTAAGGTTTGTATACGGGAGGACTATGACAAAAAACTAACCGATAGGCTTATTGACTTCAAAATTGTTAAAAAGACTTAAAATTAAAAAATAATAAGATACATGTTTTCCACTTTTTTGAAAATCAAAATCTTAAAGGGTCAACAATGGGTTAACAGTTTGTAGGGAGAAACATGGTTTAAAGCCTTTTTGACTTCAAACTTGCAGAAAGCACTTCAAATGAGAAATAATTCGACACGTGTTTTTCATTTTTTTGAAAATCAATATCTAACGGTACTAACAATGGGTTAAGAGTTTAATGTATAAGAAGGAAAATGATTTATTTATTTTTATTTAACAGATAATAGAGGCATATAAGATACAATCTTTTGCATGCCAATTAGGAACACATTCGTTTTAAGCATTACACAATAAATACAATATTATTACAATGTTTAATAATTTACAAAGAAAAACTGTGAAAAACATGAATTAATGAGCTTATTGACTTGAAATTTGGAGAAAACTTTTCAAATGACAAATAACTAGACAAGTGTTTTTAATTTTTTCGAAAATCTAAATCTGTTGGGGTACACAATCGGTTAAGATTTGTATACAGGAAGACTATGAAACATGAACTTAAAAGGATTATTGACTTTACAATTGTTGGAAACACTTAAAAAATAATTAGACACGTGTTTTTCACTTTTTTTGAAAATCAAAATTTGTCGTTTCAACCACTTCCAATTGACTTTAAACTTGGTGAAAGTACTCCAAGTAAAAATTATTAGACAAGAATTCAACATAAAAATCTGACGGGGTCAACAAAGGTTTAAGAGAATTTTGATTTATTGGGCCCATTCAACATCAGACGAGTTAAAAAAACTTTGAGAAGTTTATGTGAAGCAAAAAAACGTAAGATAGATAAAATCAAAAAATTAGTAGAGTATTTTAATAAAATCATAAAATTAAAAATTGTAATTTGTCGCTGTTGGAATTTGTCGCTAAAAATTTATATCGACAAATTGTTTGTAGGGAAGACACATTTTTTTCAGTGCTAAAATGTCAACCCAAAAGTGGTCGAAAATTGAGCGCACCTGTGCGATTTTTGTAACTCTCATCTGCTTCATTTGAAGTAGACAAGTGTTTTTTATCAACCCGAGCTAGGAATCGAACCTAGGGCCTCTAGTTTGAGAAGCCAGCGCTCTATCCGCTGGAGAATCGAGATTGCTTGAACTTAAGTTGAAGTCTGAAGCCAACCTTTGAATTGAAATCTTTTATCGAATAAGGCAGCAAACATTTGCTCGAACTTGCTTAATTATGTGCTGACGTTTTAAGTTGCACTAATTGCACTAAAGTCACTGAACTAAAGTCTCGACGCTGAACTCGGCATTGCCAATTTGCAATGCGCGCAACGCGAACGCACCGCGAGAATTTAATTATAAAAAAATATGCTCGCACATAAGTTTTCAGTTTTTTAAACTTGCATCCTTTGTGGACAAACTGGCGGCGCTGCTGTAAGTATGCTTAAGTGGATGCATGCAAGCTTAACGAGTGTGGAGAGTGAACGCGTTTTTGTTGTTGCGATTTACCTTTTTTGTCATGCGCGACAGGTCTAACGGGGGAAATGGTTGCGGTTGTGAGTGTGACGCAGCAGCCACACAACTCGCATATGCCAACAACAATAACAAAATTAGAAAAAAAAGTATTGAAAATTCAATTAAAAAGTCGAGCAAAATAATAAAAACGCACACTTGCGAATGCGTATACACACAAACACACACACACACACACACAAACATAGACATGTATGGGTGTCGCTTAAATTTTATTACAATTTCATTAAGAGCGCACAAATGCTGACGAGCACCTGAGCACACGGCAGCACAAGTGTGCCTGTATATGTGTGTGTGTGTGTGGAACTGAATATGCAGTTGTACCGGTGTGTGTGTGTGTGTGTGCAGCATGTTGAGCTACTAAAAAACTCTCTAGTGGCGCAGGAAACAAAAAAAATCATGAAAACCAAACCATTTCCGCGCAAGTAAAATGAAAAACGAAAAATAAACAAATGAAAATAAATAAAAATGAAAAATATTATTATGGCGCGAATGAAGAGAGCTGCAGGCTAAGGACGAGGATTGAAGTGGAGTCGTTTGCAAAATGTAGGTGAAAACGGAAACGACGGCGCTGGCAACTGGGGATATGTGACAGACAAATGAATGTAGCATAGAAACAAAGTTAAGAGTTTTTAAGTGGGTCTATGTGGTCTTATTTGTAAATATATTGCAGATCTGGGGAAATTCAAAATATATATAAATATTTTTATATTTGTTGGGAATAAAAATTAGTTTGGTTCCTTTTCAAAAGATGGCTCTGGTTGTTGTGGTTTCAGAGATTTTAGACATCTGTTGAAAATAATAATTTAATATAGCTTTGAGTTAATGAAAGAATTTCATCTTTTTACTGCATTGAATATGTACAACTTTGTGTTAAGCAGCATTTGCGGAAGGATTTAGTTGTCTGCTTTAATTGGAAGAAAAGTGCAACTGAAGCACATCGAATGATTGTGAAGGTTTCTGTTCCAACTGACAAATCATGTAGAGAATGATTTCGACGTGTCCGGAATGGTGATTTCAGCGTGAAGACAAGCCTCGCTCTGTACCGCCAAAACAAATTCCAAAACAAAAAATTGCAGACATTACTCAATGAAGATTCGAGTGAAAAGCAAGAGGACACAACAAACAATCTTCGTACGATTGAAATTTATGGGAATAATTCAAAAGCTCAAGTGGGATATTTTATCGTATCCGCCGTATTCTCCGGACATTGCTCCTTCTGATTACTGGTACGAATGCCACACGATTTGACAGTTTATCGGTCTACTTCCTTCGAAGAAATCGAAAATTGGCTCTTAAATTGGATCGCTTCAAAAGACGAGATGGACTTTCTTCGAGATGGAATTTGAAAATTGCCTGAGAAATGGGAAAAAGTAAGCTGGCCTCAGTAGTCCAATAGGCTTCTCATGCCAAAGGCCCTAGGTTCGATTCCGCGGAAGATGGCGACCATGTTAGATTTCCAATTGACGCCATAAAGCACAGAGCAGAACTGACTGTCTCGTTTTTTTCGATTCTTCCAAGATTAATATAAACGGTTTTAGAACCAGGAGCCAACAAAACTTTCAAATTATTTGAACAAATTTTGCGAGCTTTTCTGAGCTTAGAGCAGCGACTCGGAAAGCTTATGAAAATCTAAATTTTTGTATATTTTTGCTAAATTTTTTAACATTTGTAAGTCTCAAGTTGCAAACTGCAGAGCGTTGAAAAGTAGAAAATATTTAAATTTTTATTTTATTATTGTTGAAAATATATTTATGTACAATAACCAATTTGCTTTCAGAGTAATGTTTGGCGCTAACTTAAAAGAAACAAATTTTATTTTTGTAATGTTTGAGTTTCAAACTGTCAGCGAATATGACCTAATGCCGTCGTGTAGTGTGTAACTGGCCAGCACTCATTCGCCGTAAATATAGCGAAGCACACTTACAGGTGCACACGCTCAAAAGTTAAGCGACGCGTAGCTCAGCTCAGTTCAGCATAGCGCAGCATTGCAATGTTCGCTTGAGATTTTATTTCAATTTTGCGTTGAATTTTTTGTGCTGAACTATTAGTGTGTTGGTGGAAAGAGGATTATTGTGGGCGGTTTGGATGACAGGTATGTGTGTGTGTGTGTGTGTGTGTGTGTGTATATCGAAGACAACAACGTGTAGCGCAGCGCAAGAGGCACCACTGAAATGCATAAATTACAATATAAGCGGTCCACCCCAAAAAGAATGCAATGGAATTTTTATAAATACTTTAACCCTTTCGCTACTTTGTTGCCATATGGCAACATGCTACTTTGTGGACGTCTGCATCCTCTATGGTTGCAAGAATACATTTTTTAGTTGGTATTTAGTACAGTTTGAAGTTTTAGGAAAAATACGAAATTAATAAACTGAATATTTAGGTTTAAAGAAGAGAGGTAGACAGGTTTTTTTAATGGTATATCTTGAAATAGTAAAGGAAGAAGAAGCAGACAAATTAGAGAACTTTTTAATTTGACGTTTTCTTTCAATTTAGATACTTTTTTTAATCTTGGTTGAAGTAAATGAAGAAATATTCAAATGTACGTTATGCGTAAAAAGTTTTATGTTTAAGTAATCATTACTGCCACAACGATTTGGTTGCTCTCATAGAAAAGCACTCTAAAATACAGGGTTTGAGTATAAAAATTAAAAAATGTTTAATGGAATGTTGCTAATATAACCACATAGAAGCCTAAAACGTAAAATTAAAAATTTTAACTTTCCCTAGTAAAAACCTGCAGCAAAAGGGTTAAATACTGTGAGAGAGAAAACGAACTATAGAAAAATTCGCTGCGTAGTTGAAAGTGAAGTGCGCTTATGATTTTTTTGTTATTGTTTAAGCGATTATAACAACAATTGTTGTTGTTTTTCGTAATTACTTTTCACTTTAGTTAGTTTTGCTGCAGGAGATGAGGATGTAGTGGAATCAATCGAGCACCTGCTAGGCCACTGTGCCTCTCTACAGCTTGAGGCTTCTTCGATAACTTGCGAAAAGAGTTGATGCACAGATTACTGATCTACACAATTTCCAAGACTATATAGTTCTCAAAGGATTCAGTCTATGGATCTACAGGGAAGCCAATAGATAGAAAATAGAGAACACAATTTCCTCGTCTAGAACTAAATGGTTAACAAAAGATGGCGTTTGAATCTACAGAAAACCCAACAGATAGAAGATAGAGAACAAAATTTCCTGGTCCAAGACCAACTAGTTCTCAAAAGATGCGGTCTGGATCTTCAGGAAATCCAACAGATAAAGAACACAATTTCCTTGTCTAGAACTAAATGGTTCTCAAAAGATTTCGTCTATGGATCTTCAGGGATTCCAACAGATAGAGGAGAACACAATTTCTTTTCCAGGACCAAACGGTTCCTAAAAGATGCCGTTTGAATCTACAGAGAATCCAACAGATAGAAAATAGAGAACACACTTTCCTCGTCTAGGACCAAATGGCTCTCAAAAGATTCCGTCTAAACACAAGAACACAATTTTCTCGTCCAGGACCAAATGATTTTCACAAGATCCCTTCTGGATCTACAGGGAATCCAACAGATAGGGGAGGTTCCAACTTCCAGGTCCAAGAGAATCACACTGGACTAGTGTCCGACCGAATATTCGGTTTCGGTTTCCGTTTCGGCCCAAATAAGTGGTTTCGGTTTCGGTTTCAGTTTCGGCCAAAAAATGGCCGAATAGCCGAAACCGAAACTTTCTAGAAAATTTGTTACATTTTATTGTGTAGCAGATATATAGTAAAAGGAGGAGTAATTTAGATGCCAGCAATGTAAACAAACTTATTTTTTTAGCATATAATATTAAATTATTTCATTTTGAATATTAGCGAGTAAGGTACGAAAGGGTGATTTCTTCTTGTTTACGTTTTTAAAAAATGAATAAATTGTTTTTATTAATAAGTATTTATTTATTTATGCTATGTTTGTTTGTTTGTTCTTTATTTAATTAATGTAAAATTCGTTTGTTAAAAAAAGTGCTTGATATGGTGATTTTTATTTCAACTAGAAAGTTTCGGTTTCGGCCGAATATTAAAAAATAACCGAATATTCGGTTTCGGTTTCGGCCCAAAAAAGTGGTTTCGGTCGGACACTACACGGGACCCAATAGGATCTCCGAGTGAAAGTGCATGTTGCAAAAACCCCTTCTGTAACCTAACCTAACCTAACCTAACCTAACCTACCATACTTTTGCTGTAATTATATCAATTGTACCATCGGTTGACATTGTTGGCTTAGACTTGTTGTTGTAGTTAACCCTTTCACTGTTTTGTTGCCATATGGTGAAAAAGAACTTTGTGAGCCCTTAAACACTTTTTGATTCTCGAAATTCATAGTTTTTCGAGTCTTTAAAATAGTTTTTTGTTTTACAATGCAATTGCGATTTTTACTAATTATTTTATAAACCCAATTTATGTACAAAAACTGAAAATATTTCGTTAAAACTGATTTTCATGATTGTTTCTGGTGATTTTTGGTTGTTATTATTATTATTGTTGTTGTTATTGTTATTGTTGTTGTTCTCCTAAATCCCGTACAAGACTGTTTGTATCAGAAAACATATTTATTTTTTTTAATTTCTATTCAATAGTCATATTTTGTATAGATTTTTCCACAAAAATACATTTTATAAAATTTGTAAAATTTTTTTATAATTTTTTATATTCATTTATTATATCTTTATAGATTTTTCTTTTGCATTCATATTATTGTTGTTTCCTTTTATTTCGTTTTTTTCTGTTGCCTAGCAATATTGCAATTTGATGTTTTTTATAGTTGGTGTATTTTCTGCTATTTTCAGGGCAATGCCGACAGCCTTCATAACTGATTTTGTAATTGTTGTTGTTTCAGATAGAGGAAGAGCACCAACAACTGAATCAGCGCTGAAAGACACAGCGGGAATTGTGTACAGTTAACGTGTGCCACAGATGCAACGTTTTGCAGCAAAGGTGCACAGCATGCAACGTGTTGATAGCAACAAAAAAGTCCACCCACACAGACAAAAAGAGGTAGAAAAGGCAAAGAAGCAAAGCGGACGAACAAACAGCAGTCAGCGCCAAGTAATGCAAAAGCAACAATAGCGGCAGCAGAAGGCTTGCAGCTAAGAAAAAAAAAATACACCAAAACGAATAAACACAATCAGAAACAGCAGCGGAACGGAAGCCGAGTCAGAAACAATGGAGGAATGTGCAAAGAAATTGTTGCTAGCGTGCTTAAGCGCGCAAGTCCGGCTTTGTCTGTCCGTTTTAGCTGTGTGTGTGTGTGAGTGTGAGTCTCTACATGCCGAGCATTTCTTCACGGCGACATTGTTGTAAATTTCTGCTTGTTACCTGCTACCGTTGTTACTTGATTTTGTTGTTGTTGTTATTGCATTGAAATGCATTTTTGCACGCACATTGACAGCAGACGTCCGCCAACGTTCTGAAGCCGAGTGCATTCCGTCTATTTAAAGCTTTTCAGTGCACACGAAACGAAAGCTGAGTTGGATCTGCTTGAGAGTGAAGGTATGTGTGTGTGTCTGTGTTTGTGTGCGATTTCGCACATCAGCGCTTGCAGTTTGTTGCCATTTATTTGACGTTCCTGTTCAACATTCCAACATTTTATCATTTTTCATTTACGAGTATTTTTCATTTTTATTTTAAAGTTGTTTTTTTTTGCCAAATGGCGTTGCTGGGATTTGCTTTTTTTGTTGTTCTGATTTTTTAAATTTTGATTTACAGCCACTTTATTTGTGCACTGTAAATGTGAGAAGAGTTTTCTTGTACGAAAGAAAAAGAAGGAAAATACCGGAAAAAGCTCGAAAGGGACGAAGACACGGAAAATTGAAAAGTTTTTGACAGTTATTGAGTGCGCTGATTTTTTACATCCATATGGTGCAGATCTATGCAAGTAAAGCAGGTTAGAGTCACAGCACATAAGTTACAACAATCGTTGCATATTTTCAGGTGCTGTGTGTTTTAAACAAAAAACATCCTGAGTCCTTCAATTGTGAAAAACACACAACACTGGATTGAAGTTAAACGTAAAAAAAAAATTCAAAACACTTAACAATTCTGTTTGTAATTCAAATGTAAATATAAAAGCTGCACTTCATTACCTACACAAATTTGTTGCATACTTTTTTTATATTTAAAAATTTTACAATTTCATAATTAAAATTTAACAAAGCAATTTTTAATTTCATTGCAATGAAAAACTCTTAATGATGCGTACTGGTTTTTTTGTTTAGTAAAATTGTAATTAAAACAGTAATCATGGCATAATTTTAGGCATTTTAGAGCGCATTGAAATTGTTCTATTGACAAATTGAACGTTCGATATGTGAATTAAATACAGAAGCAGAAGGAATGGACAGCAAATTTATAATCTTAATCAATTAAATGTAAATATAACAACAATTATTGTTGCATACTTTTGGGCGCTTAAAAATTACACCGTTATTACATTCAATTTTTTCAAATAAATTTAAATATAAATTATTTAAATAAATCAAATTAATTTTAAATAAGTAATTATAAATTAAATGATTATAATTTTAATTTAATAATTTAATAATAACAATAAATTGAAAATAAAATTTAATGTAAATAATTATACAAAAATTGTATTGTATGAAACAATGCATGGTCTATATTAATTTGAGGCAAAAACAATTTAATTCAACAAATAATTATACAAAATTTTAATATAAGAAATGTATGGCCCATTTTAGGCAAATAAAATTGAATTTAAATAAATAACTATCAACAAATGTTATTACATAAAAAATCCTGACATAATTTTAGGCAAACAAAATTTAATCGTAATAAAAAATTATATAAAAATTGTATCATATTAAAATAAACATGGCCTAAGTTTAGACAAATAAAATTTAATTTTAAAAAATAATTTAAAAAAATTTCATTAAAAAGATCATTTTAAAAATTATTAAAAATGGTATTATTTAAAAAATCGTGGCCTAATTTCAGGTAAACAAAAATTAATTTAAATAATATCCAATAACTATCCAAAAAATTGTTTATATAAAAAAACCATGGCCTAATATCAGGAAAAAAAATTAATTGATCATATTAAAATTAATTATCACATAAAACAATCGTCCCCTAATTTGAGGCAAACAAGATTTAGTTGTAATATATTATATTTACAAACATTTTATCACAAAAAACATGGCCTAATTTCAAGCAATAAATAATAAATAATAAAAAATGTAATTTAATAAATAATTATAAACAAATTTGATAACATAAAACTATGTATGGCCTTGTTTTAGGCAAATAAAATTTCATTTAAATAAATAATTACGAAAAATTCATCATATAAAAAAATTATGGCCTAATTTTAGGCACTTTGGGTGCGTAATTTTGTCAAATAATGCATTCAGTTTGACTCTCAATTAGCTGTAATTGTTGAACTCGAGCTTTCGGTCAACTGACGCTTGCAAAAGCAGACATCACGACAACAATTTTTATTTACATGAACAATTCACAATAATTATATTTCGCTGCAAAACCAACAAAAAATACGTGCTGCCACTACATGTAAATATTTTATTTGCATACTTTATGGTCGGTTAAGCATTTGTAATTCATGTTGAATTACTTAGTGTATGCGTTTAGGCATAAAATGCTCTTACAAATGCTGTCTGCGCAACTGTGTGTGTGTGTGAGTGAATGTGTGTTTGAATGAGTGTACGTGCAAAAAAAAAAATGCAGCGCCATTCAAAAGCACCAAAACAATGTGCCACAACAATTCGGTGCATACGGCCTGAAAATATGCTTTATTTTGCACAAGGCCGCCTAGCAACAGTTGTCAGCACGCAGTTGGGTGGACTTGCGCTGATAGCTGGACTTTGTGTGCGTGTGTGTGTGTGTGTTTGAAATATTTCGGCTGAAAACTATAAATGAAATAGTCAGTGCACACTGCAGCACTTACAAGTTAATGTAGCGCCAAAAATTATGCTACGACAATGTGTATGTTAGATGGAAAATATTGTTTTGAACGCACATTGTCAACGGGCTTCTTGACACACATTTAACCAGCGACGCGTTAAAGTAGACCTTCACACATTCACACACAAGCTCACACACACACATGGAAATGCTTTCAAGTTTGACTAAGTGAGTGAGCTTCTAATAAATGCAGCAAATTGTGGCATATTTCAAGGCGCTCGCCATTTATGCAACGCGCTTAATGCTCTCTCTCTCTCCATCTCTTTCTCTCTCACTCTCTCAGGCTGTGTGCATGTGTCAACGCGCGCCGACATTCTACAATTTATGACAATTTGTCTTAGTTGGCATTTTATGCGCGCGCGTCTTTGTTTCTCGAGCACTATTTACCGCTACCAGTTTAGCGGTCCCGCGTCGCTAAAGTTTCAGCTTTCAGCTCGTCGTTGCGCATTTCGTCTGCTAACAGTGCATATTACGCTCGCCTACGTGCATCGTTTTACATTTTACGTGGCACACTTTGCGGCGTTCTTGAGCGCATTTGATTGCACGCAGCGACTGCAAATAGTTAGACGGCGGCGAAACGTGCGTGCGGCAGTCAGGTAGTCCATGTTTAAGGCGTCTTTTGTTAAGGGCGGATATTGTTTTTCACTCAACAAGCTGCACGTGCCCACTGTGCAGTGCATTGCGCCGTAGTTGAACCACTGTGTACTGTTCTGTGCGTGTATTTGTATTTGTAATCGTGTGTGTGTGTGTGTATGTGTGTGTATGTATATGGCAGTGAGTGCATTGTTGTTGTGCATTGTGAGTGTTAGTTACGAGGTATACGATTACACGAATAAGAAGGAATGAGCGGTGATTGCTGTGCTCAGCATCAGACGGTGTTAAATTCAAGTGGAGCATTTTAGAGCTGAAAATTTGCCAAAAAGTATGCAATAAATAACCAAAACAATGCTGAAAGCATATCACTAACAGATGGTGATATCTCGAGGGGATGTTTTAGACTAAACTGGGGGAAGAAAAGACTTAGAAAGGAAGCAATTTTTGATTGCAAAATTATTCTATGAGGTGATTGCGATTTGAAGAATAAATAAAGTGGTAGAGAGTTATTGAGTTTTTTTGATTTTCTGCTGAAAAAGCAATGCCAAAGTTGGCTAACTATAGACTGGACTGTGGTATAGACTTGCGCTGATTTAATAAAGACGCAACCTCACTGCTGTACAAAAGAAGGTCATCAAAGAATCGTATTTAGCCAGAATATTATTTCAACAACTCAAACTCAGAAGAAGTCATCTAGCTTTGGGGTTTTGTCTGCACGTTAGACATGATTTATTGCATAATTTTTTGATTTCAATGTTATGGAACTTCTCACTTAAGCGGTTTTAAGTTCATGAATCAAAAGTTGGGAAGGCTTCAATGGCCTAAATGGCTTCTCATCGAAGTCAAAGTGCACAAATGTGTTTGAAAATTTGACAAATTACTCCTCAGCTGCTCAGAAATTGCTCTTAGAGGGTTAAAATCTATGACTGACCACCACTATTTTTTCCTTCTGAACATTTCTTTGGAACATACTGATCCCCTATCTCAAACCCTTAATGGGGCTTCCATACAAAATGATGGTTGTTCTGAAATGGGGTCTCAAGACTCCCAGGTTGCTCCCAGACGTATCAAATCTAAGACTGGCCCCTATTTTTTTTATCTTCTGAATGTTTTTTCCATATATACCTAATCACTATCTGCAACTCTTACGGGGGCTGCCATACAAAACTAGTAATTTTCATTTTATTTATACATTAATTGGCTCCCCACTTGTATATGTAGTACATACGTAAACGAAGACACATCATATCTCGTAAACTACTCAACCGATTTGAATGATTTATTCAGCGATCGGCCACATTCTTAAATGCAAAAAATACAAAATTAATTCAAGTTCGAAAATTTACCACCAGAGGGCGCTGCCCATACAAACAAAGTTGCGAGGTTATCAACTGTTGGGTGTCTACGAAGGAAAAATGAAAATTTGTATTTTGTCGAAACCCCATTAACCCCCCATTTCAAATATAATTGTAATTTCAGTTGAGGGTTTAGAAAAAGTGGTGTTTTTTTTCGTGGGAAAATGTGAATTTTTCATTTAGCCGTATGACACGTACTGCAGACAGCCGGGAGCAACAATTTGTTTCCATGTCACAAGACATCATTATGGTCACTGATGAGCAGGGAAAGGATTTTGTGGAAATTGCCTTTTTTGTTTGCTGCTAGATAGAGCATTTCTAATTGAAAATGAGCACGAATTAGGTCCTCCTGATTAGAAATACACCACTTTTATTTTGCCTTAAAAAGGCAGTTTGCCTTTTTCACCCATAAATGCATTTTTTTAGTGCCTATTTTACCTATAAATGCCACAAAATGCTTTTTCAAGATTTGTCGAGCGCTTTTTTATTTTTCTTTCGTTTTTAATATTTTCCCCCTTTTGTTTCGCAAAAATATCTTTAAACTAATATAAAAAAAATTAAGTGGCAACATTGCAATTTCGTTAACTTATCGATGTTTTTACATTGATTTGATCATTCCTAAGCCGTTATTTTTTGTTGTGTAGTGGAAAATTTAAAGAAAAAAACATGCCAAAATCAAAAAGTTCGTTTAGCGCAAAAATTTTATTTATTTTTTTGTGATACAAGTACGCTTTTATGCTTTTATATGAGAAGTTAAAATATGAATTTAAAATATGTGCCAACATTTCAATTAAAATATCTTAGTTTTAGTTTTTAAACTATCTTTGAAAACCTTGATGTTCCTTTTTTTTTACAAAAAACGAGGTAGAAATATTGTATGTTGCATACGTCAGATAAAATAAAATTATTAAAAAAATACATACCGTTTCCCCTTTTTTTTAGAATGCCTGTTTTTGCCTCTTTGAACAGTTTTTAATGCCATATTTTGCCTTTTTATGCAGTTTTTAGTGCATTTTTCTGCCTTTTTGGCAGTTTTTAGTGCCTTTCCGTGCCTTTTTTCTATTTTATTTCGCCTTTTTTATAGGTTTTTAGTTCCTCAAAATCCTTTCCCTGCTGATAAGTTTCACGCTCCTTCTGGCAGCATCGTTTGTCACATATAATTTATACACAATGTTTTCTAGGTCCTTAACTTCTACTCAATTATGCAACTTTTGCAACTTACCCACTCAATAGTCGGGAATTGAGTGCGGGAAGAGAGTCTGACAAAAGACTAAAATTCTCCATACAACACTAAATCATATCTAATGTACGTGTAAATCATGTGGCACATCAAAATCTAATATTCGCATTCAATTTTATCGAAATCCTTAAATCCTTTTCAAATAACTATTTTCGTTTGCTGCATAAATTGTGCGCACAATATTAGTTAATTTTCTTGAAGGAAACTTTCCACACAACCCGAATGCTGCCAGTTTACCTGCAGAGTGAAATTTCCGACAACACAAAACAACCCCTAGTGCGAGTTTTCTGAATATGTTGGGTCAAATACATTAATTTCCATCTGACACGGCCACCAATCGTTGCCTATTTCAAGCCAAAATATACCCAAATCACAATTTACCCACCAAGCCGACTTATATTACCCACACACACACATACACACATATACATTGACAGCTTCCGAGCGCCACCTTCGACACAATGCCGCTCAGGCATTGGTTTAGTTGTTGTAAGGGAAGGACACACACACACGCACTCACACTTAATACTCGCTGGTAGCCGGTGCGCAATATGGCGTCCTGAGCCGGCTTCTGTCAATTTCATTAATATTTTTTATGCCAGCGAAAATACCCGCAGGACTAATAAATTTTGCAATTTCTTCATTTCTTTAATTTATACGACACGTTGAACGTTAGATGCGCTGAACTCGCGCACACACACACACACACACACAAACCAACACACTGACTAGAACTAACACTAACACTCACTCACACACACACACATACAGACATTTACTCGTACACTGCGACAAGGACGAACGTAATTTCAGCGCTGTTGCTGTGGTCGAACGGCGGCGGGGGTCGTCGTGTTGCTTCGTTTTATTTTCTTTGCGCTTAAATTGGGATCACAAAGTAAACTTTGTTTAGCACCCCAAGGTGCAGGGCCACTGACGCTCTCGCTGTTGCGTTCCTGGTGGCACTGGGATTTTTATTGCAACCAACGATGCGGCGTTTTGTCGACATGCGGCCGCAGCGAGCGGCTCAAGGCAATAGTGAACCAATGACTGAGTGCGGTGAGCTCAAATGGTGTGCGGCCAATGCCGGCGAACCGGCCGACCGTACGGCGGCAACGAACTCCCTGCGGTAATTTTCAACTAACTGCCACCGCAGCAGCAGAAACCAGTCTCGTTGCTTTTTGTTCTAATTTACGAAGACGTTAAATGGACGCGAAACAAAGCCGCATCAGTGCAATTTTGTTTTTTTTTTGTTTGGTTGCATTGTTGAAATTGTGCTTTGACCTAAAAGTAGGCAATGATTTTTCATTTTTTTGTCATTTCTGTGCACATTTTTTTTTCTTTAAATGCAAATAAGATATTAACGGCATGAAAGCTGCACTGAACAATTTTCGAACGAAAAACTGTGGTGGTTTTCTGGGTGACAACAGCAGGCAGCCACTAATGCATATTTATGAGTGTTTACAATTAGTGGCACCCAACTGACAGTTGCTGCGCACATTTTGTTGTCCTATGCTTCGTTCCGCTTTGCCACGTAGCCATTTGTGCGGTAAGGTTTGCAGTTTTCCACGATGCTGTTTGTGGAGAATTCTATGGATTTTAAGACATTAGTCTGGTTCGATTGCATATTTATGAGCGTTGGCAATTTGTGGCGCGCCCAAAAGTGTGCAATTAGCATTTTCGGTTGCTTGCTGCGCTGGATTTCGTGGTAAACTAAACAGAAATTTGTTTATGTTGACAGAAATTTGTTTATGATAATGGAATAAATAACGAAAAAATGGTTATTTAGGTTGAAATTGCTAGAATTGTTTAATTTATTCTATAATTAAAATAAATAATAATCATATAATTCTTTGTTCTGATTGATTGATTGACTGACTGACTGACCAAATCACCCAAACCTCTAAAGCTACGAACATCAAATTTGAACTGTAGGCTCCGCTTAGAAATTAAACCTTCACTAAGACTAAGGACTCTTTCTAAATTCGGGGTCTAAAGGGGCCAAACATGGGTTAAGGTGTTGTATGAAGAAACGTGATTTAATGGGTCTATTGATCAAACCAAGCATTTAATGGGTCTATTGACCTAATCAAAAATAGTTCAACACGTATTTTTTAGATTTTCGAAAATCAAAGTCTGACGGGGTTAACAATGGATTAAGGTTTGAATACGCAAAAACTTAGAAAAAACATGAACCAAAGGGCTATTGACTTAGTAATTGTTGAAAACACTTAAAACACTCGACTTGTATTTTTTAGATTTTCGAAAATCAAAATCTGATGGTGTCAACAATGGGTTAAGGTTTGTATATTGGAACAACACGATGGTTGTACGGCCTTCAAAATTTGTAAAAACACTAAAAATCGAAAATAATAAGAATCTAAAATTTAAAAGGGTAAACAAAGAGTTAAAAGTTTGTATGGAGAAACTTTATTTAATGGGTTTTTTGATTTAAAATATGGTGAAAATACTTCAAAAGGGAAATAATTCAATATGTGTTTTCCAATTTTTCGCAAATCCAAATCTGACGTGGTAACATGGGTTAAAAGTTTGTATGGAAAACTTGATTTAATAGGGTTTTTACTTCAAATTTAGTAAAACAACTTTAATCGAGAAATAATTCGACACGTGTTTTAAATTTTTTGAAACAAATCTGATAAGTTTAATGATGGGTTAAAAGTTTGAATGGAGAAACTTTATTTAATTGAGTTTCTGACTTCAAATATGGTAAAAGCATTTCAAATGAAAATTAAAATCTGACACATCTGAAATCTTAAACATAATTTAAAAGGTTTTCTGAAAGTTTAAACTTTGTGAAAATTGATGAAATCTGATGGTGTAAACAATGGGTTAAGGTTTGTATACGAGAAGACTATGAAAAAACATGAACCGATGAAAATGCTTGAAATCAAAACTTATTCGACACGTGTTTTTAATTTTTTTTTAAATATACGAATCTGACTTGGTCAACGGTAGGTTAAAAGTTTGTATGAAGAAACATAATTAGTAGGTTTTTTGACTTCAAACTTTGTGGAAGCACTTAACCTGTGAAATAATTCGATACGTGTTTTTAATTTTGTTGATAATATAAATCTGACAGGGTCAACAAGGGTTTAAGGTTTGAATACGGGAAGACCATGAAATAAAAACATGAACCAATGAACGTATGGACTTTAAAATTGGTGAAAACATTTGAAATCGAAAATAATTAGACACGTGCTTTTAATTTTTTTCAAAATACAAATCTGACGGGGTCAACAAAGGGTTTAACATTTGTATGGACAAACAAGATTTTATGGGCCTTTTGACTTCAAACTTGGTGAAAGTACTCTTAGAGAGAAAAAATTCGACACGTGTTTTTCAGTTTTTTGAAAATCTAAATCAAATCTAATAAAAATCTAAAATCAATGGGTTCAACAAAACAATGGGTTAAGTGTTTGTCTGGGAGAACTTAATTTACTAGGTCTATTGACTTCAAATGTGGAGAAAGCATTACAAATGAGAAATAATTCGACAATAATTTTTCATAAAAATCTGACGGGGTCAACAAGGGTTACGAGAAACGTGATTTTTTTTGGGCCTAGTGACTTCAGACTTGGACATTTTTGCAGTGTTCCAAAATCAACATCAGACGAAGTAAAAAAATATGTTAGAAATTTATTTGAAGAAACATAACCCTAATGTGCCGAAATTCTTTTCGAGCAGCTTTATGCAATTTTCGGGCGACACACAAAACCGTTTCACATGGCACACGAAATGAAGTTCGGCCAGCGAGTAAATTAAGCTCGATTCCCAGCACCGATGGCGCTGAACGCAGGATACAAACAAACTCACACATAAGAATGTATATATATGTGTGTCTGTGTGTGAAGGCATGTGGAATATCGGAATGTCTGCGTGTGTGTGTGTGTGTGATTTAGGTGATAATGTGACAACAGTGACTGCAACCTTGGTGGACGTTTTGTGAATTTTGTGCAGATTGAAATGCTTCTCTGAGCGTATTGAATAAATTTTAATTGCGGCCCACAGCTGAAATTCCAACAACAGGAATGCAAAATGAGTAGCAAAGGGGGGAAGCTGCGTAGGGATAAACAAGTACAACAACGATTGGTGGCTAGAAATGTGGTTAGTTAATGTTGCGGCTGTCACATTTTTGCGGTCCATTGCTTGTTCTCTTAATAGAAATGTTTCAAATGTTTCAGCTGTTTCAATTTTTGACAATTTCGTCGTTTAGTTTGTGTTTGACAAACATTGAAAGCATACAACCTTTTAAATTTCAAAGTGAATTTCGTGAACTCATCAAGCATTATTTTTTTAATAAAAAACCATCACCGAAACCAAACAAAGGTTTAATAAATACGTATGGGGACCCTGTACCATCCATTTTAATGGTTAAGAAGTGATTTACTAAATTGCGTTGTAGACAAAATAGCACAAATGAAGCTGAACGTTCAGTTCACCAAAAAGAGGTCGTCACAGCAGACATTTTCGATGATATTCATGGAATAAGATTGAACGATTTGGAGATGGCCAGAAATCAAAATAATAATAAAATATATGAAACAAGAAGGTTTCCGTGATTTTACACGCAAGTTTGAAGTCAAGTTTGAACCCTTGATGTCGTCAGATTTTTATTTAAATTAATTTAATTTAAAATGTTTATTTAATTTTTTTCATCTGAAGTACTTTTACCACATTTGGAGTCAATTAGCACATTAAGTCAAGTTTCTCCCTACAAAATCTTAACCCATCGTTGACGCCGTCAGATTTTTATTTTCGAAAAAAATAATCAACACGTGTCAAAGTGTTTCTCACTAAGAGTCCTTTCACCAAATTTGAAGTCAAAAGGCGTAAAAAATCCTGTTTCTGCATACAAACTTTTAACACTTGGTTCACTGCGTTAGATTTCGATTTAAAAAAAAAAATGAAAAACACGTGTCGAATTATTTCTCACTGAGCGTACTTTCACCAAGTTTGAAGTCAATGGGCCCATTAATTCATGTTTTTTTCTAAGTTCACAGTTTCTTCATACAAACTCTTAACCCGTCGTTGACCCTATCAGATTTTGATTTTCGAAAGTGGATGGCATCGATTCATCGGGCAAAGTGTACCAATTTTTTTCTTAGGCTTCTCGTAGAATAGATATCCACTTATAAGTCACAGTGCGGTGTAAGAACTCTTTCTTTTTTGCTTTGAATCATCTGCTTTCAAGTTAAAAATCGCCTCTCGCCAATACTGCGAAGTTAACACAAAGTTGGACGTATTCAACATAGTAAAAATAAACATGATTTTTTTGATAGACTTAAAGCGCTATTTAATGAATATTTTTATTAGATGTCTAAACTCTCTGAAACCGCAATCAGCTGTCGCCATGGATCATTCACAATAGTAAGAGGCATCTTTTGAAAACAAACCAACCAAATTTGTACTCGCAATAAGTTAGGAAATATTTTTCCTTTTTAAAGCCTATCCACGAAATTAAAATGCACGAAAAATGAAATTGAAAACTAGCTGCCAGTTGTTAAAATAAAAATATAAATAAAAAATTGTTATATTGGAAAAAATTAAAAAAAAAAGGTAATTTGTCTGCATTGCTGTGTTTTCTCACACTTTAAAAACATTGCGCAGCAATCATTGGTTTTTTGTGCCAGTTGTTCTTATTGTTATCATTGTCCAATGCTATTGTTGTGGTCTACACGTTTTGTAGATATTTTTTGTACAACAACAACAACAAGAACATCATACAGTTGCTTCATGCGTCTCGCTCAAGCAATAAACTGCACTCGAATAGGCCCACAACGCCGGAACGTGCTACGTGCCCATTGTTGGCAACACCAACTTTGGCCCGGCATCCTTCTTGTCGTTTTCCCCCTTTTCGAAATGACCACAACAACGACACTTTTAACAGCGACAACTGAAATAATTTTGGCAAAAACATTCTGCTGCTGAATCAACACAACTCGCAGAACGACAACAGGAGGAACTACCCACACTTCCGCCGCCGTTCGATGCTGTTTTTTTTGTTCATTTGTGCTTTTTGTTGTTATTGTTTTTGTTGTTACATATACATTTGCGACGAAAAAAGGTTTAAAAGTGCAGAACCAAAGCTGAGAACGCAGCAGCGACGATGGGCGGAAGGGCGGCCGGACCATTACTTTACACAAATTAAACTCGCTGCTTGGCATTTTTGCACGAATATTACGTTGCAACATAAATCAACTGAGTGCAAAACAAAATTTTACAACGAAACGAAACAAACTCCAACAAAAGAAACAACAAATCCGACACGTCCAAAAAGCCAAACGGATAACGCATCGCGTTGCTGAGATCGCCGATACGAAATTTTAAATGCGTGGCAGCACTGTACACCCGAACGGTACAACATGCAATTTTAATTGGAATATTTTGGTGTTTTCTTAATTAAAGGCGCAGCGCTGTTGTTGTAATTTCGCTGAATACCCGCAACGGTAAACAAATTATGGCAAGAAATAAATGTAACATGAGCTGTTTTTTTACTCAACATTTTTCGTTTTTTGGTTGAGACGTTTTTGCTTTCAATGTGGCTGTTTCTACTGAAAGGGTGTTAAGGGTTAAGGGTTCATGGTTGAAGGAGTGCTGCTGCATGTTTTGGGGTTCATACTGTGTGTCAAGTTGCTGTGTTGTGGCGTGCCATTTAAATAAATGTGTGCTGTTATTTTTTAATTAAGAGCGACAGATTATTGCTTCAACAATTAAATTGGTATTTGATATATGAATTTACAGTTACATATTTTTAATTAGAATTTTTGAGGACGTCTGAAACGTCTGAATGCTTGTTGGGTAGAAAATTGTTCAAAGTCCCTCACGAGATATTTTGCTACTCTAGGACAGCCAATCCATTCTTAAGGCTCTGCTTGCAGTTTTAATTTTCGAAAAACACACTGGGTCACTTAGACCCATACTTCCATACTTTAAGCGACCATAACTGTTCCCAAACATCTTTTTCTCGCGTATGGTTTATGAAAGTAAGGTTAGGTTATACTGGCTGCCTCTCCAAGAGACACACCCGGAAGCCTAAGATACCTAAGACCCGTTTTTTAATACATGTATAAAACACTGTTTTTTCCAACATGTGTTACAACTAGGCTTCCCAACTATTAAACCGGTTTAGGGAGGACACAATTTGGCTTGAGGAGGACTTTATATGGGAACTACTTTGTTTCAGGAGGACATCATACTCCTTCAATATTTCACCATGTTTTTAAAACATGTGAAAAGAGAAAACCTAAAAGCACAAGTAAATTTTAACTTTTTAACCACTTTAAAAAATTAAACAAAACGCATATTTTTGCTTCTGTTATCAACAATATCAAACAATATTTTCAATATCAACATCGAGATCACACAATGATTAATTAATTCATTGTGTATTATGTGCGCGTAGCAATTGCCTTTTAATATGTTTTGGTTTGAATAAACGAAAAGGGAATTATTTTTACCAAAGTTTGCATTCGTATTATCAGCACTTGGGCACACAACATTTTTTTATTTTTAAGTCTAATTTTTCCAATGCGGCCTTAATGATGTTGAACATTCCAGCAGCTGACTCATCTGGATTTTCAACGAAGTCTATAATTTTGTTTTGAATGCCCAAAGCAGCATCGAAATATCGACACAAATTGGAAAAATTTTCCTCATTAGTTGATTGGCAACAATGTGGCAACTTACGTTTGAATAAAAAAAATGAAAAAAATTGAAATTTAATTTGAGCTTGAGGAGGACTTTTTGGCCTTAGAGGAGGACGGAGGACATTTTCTGTTCAAGGAGGACTGTCCTCCTCAAAGGAGGACGGTTGGGAAGCCTAGTTACAACACACAACCCTTAACCCTTTCGCTATTTTGTTGCCATATGACAACATGCTACTTTGTGGACGTCTGCATCCTCTATGGTTCCAAGAATACATTTTTTTGTTGGTCTTTAGAATAGTTTGAAGTCTTAGGAAGAATACGAAATTAATAAACTGAATATATAAGTTTAAAGAAGAGAAATATACACTTTTTTTAATGGCATATCTTGACATAGTAAAGGAAGAAGAAGCAGAAAAAATTAGAGAACTTTTTAATTTAAAAAAGTTTAACTTTCCCCCTTTCCCCAGTAAAAAGCTGTAGCGAAAGGGTTAAAGCCGATTCGGGAAAGGGGAGTGGAGCTACAGTTAAACGCCGAATCCTGCCAAGAGCGCACTTGTACGATGCTTGTAGTTCTCATTTGCTTCATGTGGACAGCGATAGATGTAGGTGAGTGTTTCACCAGCTCGAGCTGGGAATCGAACCTAGGGCCTCTGGTATGAGAAGTTAATGTTTTAAGTAAGTGTGCCACAAACTTCAGAGGAGCCTTGGTTAGGTTAGGTTGTACTGGTTGTTGGGTCCTTAGCGATGCCAGTTCGGTACTAGAAGAAGCAGAAAGATTCACCTGGGCAGCTTCTTCTTCAACAATCTAGGGAATCTAGCATATAGAATTATTCACAGTCTAATCGAGGACATTCATAGGCACAAGCAAGAAAGTTGCGATTGCTCTCTAATGACTTTTGTCGAAGTTGTATGAACGAGAAAAAGAAGAAAATGCAGTTTACCTTCTTTGCACTGGATCTGCATTAACTAGAAGAAGAAGAATGATTCACTAAAGCAACTTCTTATTCAACAATTTGGGGGATACAGTTTATAGATTCACAGTCTACTTTGTAAGCTTCGTTAGGAGCTCAAACTGGTTCAATGAGTGAGCGAACTTAGGCCTTTGTGACCTAAGTGACCAAACATCTCAGTGCTAAATCTTTTGATATTTTATAAGCAATGAATTCGAATCGATTTGTTGACTGTGGTCTGCGATTTGAATGGATCAATAACTTTAAATTTTGAACGAAATGTTAATGGCAGATATTTTTAATCATAATTTTTTTTTATGTTTGCCGATTTCATTTATTAGATCAACAATATCCAGATCATCTTTTGAAAATCCAATGTCAAGTGGCCACAGCGAATACGCATCACATAGACACGAATTCCTGCGTTCAAAGCGGGCTTTGATCCCACGCATCATCGGTTAGTCACATTTTTGTCAAAATTTCATTGAAAAACGAAAACTAGCAAAGGCCTGTGATCAGAGTTGCCATTTAATGAGTATTGTTTTTCATGCTTCAATGCTTGGTTGGAAAATGTCTACAAAATTTTTTTTTTTTTTTAATTTATGACCCTCTCCAAAACGTGGTAGCAACAAAAACCCATTTTAATTAAAATTTTCAAATTTCATTAAAATCTCACACCCATCAATTAACTTCCCTAACTACTCGAGCGACAGCTACTTTATCAAAACCTGTCATCACCGCTTTGTGTTTTCCACTATTTTTCAATTTAATTTTGGAAGTCAAATATCAGCTAAGACTCGCAGTTGGCATTAAATCTTAATCAATCATAATCCATGTTTCTAACTTGGCCTCAAACAATCTCTGCTCACTTCTCGCGCTAAATGCTGTCGAGGCAACCATACAAAATGTGCGGCCATATTGTAAAATTGTTTCATTTCCGCCATAAATTTGGCGCTGAAAATTGAATAAATCTTACCATAAGCAGCACAAAGCAACTGCCCAGAATTTACGACCAGTTGGGAGCACATACTCGCCCTCACATACATACCCATACACAGACACATACACGCACGCACACACATGCCTACATTAAGCAAGGCGCACTAAAATGGCGTTTTTATAAGACTGCCGCGTGGCAACTTGAACTCTCCTCATAGCTAGTCTCGAATGGATGGACAAATTTTACCACATATGTACAAAGGTCAGCGTTGAAAATTTGAGGGGCGTCAGTAAGTGGGCTGTGCAGTGGCCTGTCAGTGGCAACGATATTTGAAAATTATTTATGAAGTTTGCTAAAGAGTAGAGAAGAGAAAATGACGAATGAAGAATAGCGCCGCAACCCTTTTCAGCCGCACAAAATGAATACAAATATAATAAATACCTAAAATAAGCAGCAAATGCTGGTCGCTCTACTATAATATGCGGCATTAGAGTAAATCGTTGCTACCTTTTGCAACACACTCACACACACACACACACACACACACACACACACACATAGAATGGGATAAATAACAAATGAGAGTGTTGTAAGCTGAGCTTAGAATTCAAATCCCAAACTAGAATACAAAAGTTGAGAAAAAAAAATAGAAGAGGAAACAACACACTGAGACCATTTTCAGCTTTAGAAAGATTTACACGATACACACACACACACACACACTGGCACTATAATTCTGAGTGTGAAATGAAAGGATTTGAAAGCTGCCGCCCATAAGGCACACAATCGGAAAATTGTTGCAGACGAACAATCAAAGGAATGAACCTTCAAGTAGTGACTTGCAGAAGCTCGGCGGTTGAATTTATTGTGGAAAAATGCCAAAATATGAAAATAAACTGGTTCTCCACAAACTTGGGAAATACATTCGCCCTCAAACGTTCACTCAAGCGGTGAGCGTATGTGAAACTCAGACAATTGAATTGCAATAGAAATCAACTGAAGCAAAAGTGTGCTTTTAGGCGCGACAGCTGTTTACGCTTTGTACGCCTCGTTAAAATGGCTAGAATTATAAGCATTGCTGGAGCGCTTTAAATAATCATTTTTGGTTCTTCTCAACTAAGCATTTTCTGCCCTCTGGATACAGTGGCTGAACAATTTATTAGGATTAACACAATTTTATTCTTTTTTGAGTAGATGCAGAGTTCTGCCTCATGTTTTTTTTAATAATAATTGACTGGCACGACAGCCCGCTTTCGCGAGACTAAGGCCTAGCTTCCCGCAACTACCCGTGTTGTGCGTGTGAATTTGTACGCGGGTTGAAGGGACCTACAGTTTAATGCCGGTTCCGAACGGCAGGTTGGGAGCTTTTTCATAAGCAATTTTTACTCTCAGAGGTTTGCCATTTCCAGCTGAGAGGACAGCCACCGAAAGAGAAAACGAGTTTTCCCGTTATTTTTTCCTGCCTCATGTTAGTCAAACGAAAATAAGTTGGTTTACAGACAAAATTGAAAATCAGTGTTTTGTTTCATTTTATTTTATTTTATTTTTTTATTTTATATTAATTCATTTTATTTTGTTTGATTTTATCTTATTTTATTTGTTTGATTTGATTTGATTTAAATTGATTTGATTTGATTTTATTTATTTTTATAAATAAAATCAATTTTATTTTATTTTATTTATATTTTATTTATTTTTTTATTTTATTTATTTTCTTGTTTTATTTATTTTATTTTATGTTATTTTATTTTATTTTTATTTATTTTATTTTATTTTATTTTATTTGATTTTATTTTATTTTATTTTATTTTATTTTATTTTTTATTTTATTTATTTTATTTTACTTTATTTTAATTTATTTTATTTTTATTTTATTTTATTTTATTTTATTTTATTTTATTTTATTTTATTTTATTTTATTTTATTTTATTTTATTTTATTTAATTTTTTCATTTTATTTATTGGATTTGATTTGATTTGATTTGATTTGATTTGATATTATTTTATTTTATTTGATTTTATTTTATTTATTTGATTTGATTTGAGTTGATTATAGTTTACTATATTTTATTTTATTTTATTTTATTTTATTATATTTTATTTTATTTTATTTTATTATATTTTATTTTATTTTATTTTATTTTATTTTATTTTATTTTATTTTATTTTATTTTATTTTGTTATTTTATTATTTTATTTTATTTTATTTTATTTTTTCTATTTTATTATATTTTATTTTATTTTATTATATTTTATTTATTTTTATAAATATAAAATTTTGTTAAACTTTTTTTATTGTATGATAATTTGGACATCCTCTGTATATAGAAGAAATGTCCATAAACATATACATATATATTTTGATATGTTTGTATGAGACACTTCAGTTTTTGCCGCACAGCCATAGCCAGACGTTGCCCAATATTTTGGGGCGTCTGCGAAAAATTTCATTAAAGTTAGACGAAGCGTGAAAATACAACAAACGATTTAGTGGTTAGTGTTTTTGGGATGAAAACATATATATAAACTCACATACTTATGTATATAACTACCTCTACGTATTTGCACTTCAGGTCCGTTTTACTTGTTATACACAAACATACATAAATGTGCGCATGTGTGCGTATGAGTAACATTAAAAATTTAAGCACTTTTGCGGCACATTGTGACCGGTTAACATGCACTGCCAACGTGGGTGAAGCGTGAAAAGCAGGAAAATTTCACAGTACTTTGAAAGCGAAAGAGTTGCTGCGCACATTTTCATGCTCGTGTGTGCAGCAGCCAACGATTTCAAATGCGTTAACTCGGAATTTAGCGTGAATTTAAGATTAACTAAGAGCGCTGCCGTTGCTGAAATTTACCCCAAACTGAATTCGTATTTATTGCATTTACTCTCTTCCGTGTATGCACAGGTTTGTGTAATTGGGGGATTTTCGGCTGCCACTTGCGTAGTTGTGGCGTCAGACACTGTTCGGTGTGTGTGTTGTTTACTTACGCGTAGCTTCGGTCTAGTAGTGAAACTGTTTGTATTATTTAGCGCTCACTTACCTGAAAAGAGAGAGAAGAAAGCATTTGTTAGAACACACTAATAATTTATTAATTCGTATAGTAGCATTTTTCGAAAGAAGTTTGTTGGAGGTTTAATGAAATTCAAGCCACTTTCAATTCTACATTTCCACTTAAAATTATTTTAACATTCAGTGGTTCGAGGCTTCAAGATAAATATTTGAATTGAATCAAATCAAATAAAAAATAAAATGTTTGAAGCCTAGAACCGCTAATAGTTTAAGATTTCAACAATTTAACAGAAAAATAATATAAAAATATTGAAATATTATATAATATATAATACAAATATTTGAAGTCTAGAACCAATTCAAGATTTTAAATCTTTGGTAACAAAATAGTACAAAAAAATTTTGATATATTTAAATCAAATCACATCACATCAAGTCAAATCAATCAAAATAAAATAAAATAAAATAAAATATATAAAATAAAATAAAATAAAATAAATTAAAATAAAACAAAATAAAATAAAATAAAATAAACTAAAATAAAATAAAATACAATAAAAAAATAAAACAAAATAAAATAACAGAAAAAAAACATAAAATATGTAAAATAAAATAAAATAAAACAAAATAAAATAAAAAAAATTAAATAAAATTAAATTAAATTACATTAAGTCAAATCACGTTAAAACAACTTAAGTGAAGTAAATCAACTCAAGTCTAGTCAAGTCAACTCAAGCAAAATCAAGTCAGTTTAAATCAACTCAAGTAAAATCAAGTTAAGTCAATTCAAACCCAATAAAATCAAATCAAGTCAAGTTAAATCAAAGCAAAACAAAAGAAATCACATAAAATCAAATCAAATCGAATCACATCAAGACAAGTGAAATAAAACCAAATCACATCAAGTCAAGTTGAATCAAGTCAAGTAAAATGAACTTAAGCCAAGTTAAGATAAATAAACTCAAGCCAAGTTAAGTCAACTCAAGTAAAATCATGTAAAGTTATATCAACTCAAGTAAATCAAGTCAAATCAAATTAAGTCAAGTAAGCTTAATTTAACTCGACTCAAATCACATCAAGTTATAACAAACCAAATCGAATCAAGTCAAGTAAATCAACTCAAGCCATGTCAACTAAACTTCAATTTTTCAATTCAATTTGCGTCAAATCACATCAATTTAAATCAAATCAAATTAAATCAAGTCTAAAAAAGTAAAGTCAAGTATTACACATCACCATCATATCACAACACATCACAACTCATCACAACTCATCACATCACATCACATCACATCGCATCACATTACATCACATCACATCACATCACATCACATCACATCACATCACATCACATCACATCACATCACATCACATCACATCACATCACATCACATCACATCAAATCAAATCAAATCAAATCAAATCAAATCAAATCAAATCAAATCAAATCAAATCAAATCAAATCAAATCAAATCAAATCAAATCAAATCAAATCAAATCAAATCAAATCAAATCAAATCAAATCAAATCAAATCAAATCAAATCAAATCAAATCAAATCAAATCAAATCAAATCAAATCAAATCAAATCAAATCAAATCAAATCAAATCAAATCAAATCAAATCAAATCAAATCAAATCAAATCAAATCAAATCAAATCAAATCAAATCAAATCAAATCAAATCAAATCAAATCAAATCAAATCAAATCAAATCAAATCAAATCAAATCAAATCAAATCAAATCAAATCAAATCAAATCAAATCAAATCAAATCAAATCAAATCAAATCAAATCAAATCAAATCAAATCAAATCAAATCAAATCAAATCAAATCAAATCAAATCAAATCAAATCATATCAAATCATATCAAATCAAAACAAATTGAATTATTGAAGCTTAGAACTACTAAAAATTCATTATTCATTAAAAAATTGTTTAACAAAATATTTTTTAAAAAAAGATTTGGTTGGAGCATTGAATGTGGATTACGCAGGAAAATTTGGTACACAATTTTTGGCAATCGAAAATCACCAAATTTGACGGGCAATTTGCATAAATTTTTATTAGTTAATAGACCTTTTATAAAAATGTATAGTTAATATATTGAAACTATTTGCAATAAGTTTGGAATTTTCAGAATCTTTTAAGAGGCACTTAATGTTATATACAAAAGTTAAGGGTATAGGAATTTTTTTGATATTTGAATTTGTTGCCTTTCGACTATTGAAGTTTGACTATAAAGATCCTTAAACTTGACCTTCTTAACTGAACGAAATACTCAATCAAACGCCATAAGATTTATTGCAGCTTAACATGTCACCATAGTAAATACAAAAACAAATTACACACTTGAAGGGATTTAAGTCATTTTTATTTGCGAAAAATCGCACGCTCGACAACTGCACAAAAGTGTCTGAAGGCAATGCCATATATTTTCATTTCCATTTGAATTTGATGCAAAAAAAAATGTAAGGAAGCGTTACGCTTTGCTGCACGTTTTAGGGTCCTTTTTCAACCCTCGTTTTAGCTAAACAAGAAATAAAATACGAAACAAAAAAATAAATCGCCAACCAAAACGGCATCCAAATGCGATTTGCCTACACAAATACAAATTGAAATTTCACACATGTGTGGTATACAATGACACAACAACAACAACAACAACAATAACAGCATTTACAAGTGAAGCAACAACAACAACAACAACATAACAATCTTATTATAAATCTTGCACTGGTTTCATTTCATTTCCTAATGTCATCTTCGATTTTCAATTTCTGTGTAGTATTACAGCAACAGTAAAAAAATTACAACAACGACTACTACTACTAATACAACAACAAGTAAGTAAGTTAGCAAGTACGTATGTATGTCGGTTGGGTTACTGTGTTATCTTTCTGCTATATATTAGAGTTAACATAGTTGTTGTTGTTGTTGTTGTTGTTGTTGTTGTTGTTGTTGTATGGGTTGTGACTGGCACATTTGTGCTTTTTACAACTGCTGCTGCTGTTCCGTCCCCTATACTACAATTGCAACTCCCATTATTGCTTTGGATTGTTGTTTACATTGTTGTTGTTGTTGTTGTACTACTAAGTTTGCCGCTAGAGTGAAATTGCTTTTGATGTTTATCTTTAAATTCAATTTTCATTATCCTTTTTCGCAGTGCAATAAATTTTACATCAGCTGCAACAACAACAACAACACCAATAACAAGAAGAAGAAGAAAAAAAACCCAGCTAACCACTACCATAACAACAATAATCAGTACAAGGCAAATAAGGCGCTTGGCAGTTGAAGCAAACCGGCACTGATGCACAGTGCAGACAGGCCCCATGAGGCCAGCAAACATGAGAAGCATAAAACCAACAACAATAACAACAACAAAAATACATCATACAATGAATGAAGAACTATTACAGCGTCCAAACGGATTACGACGAAAATCGGTACAGAGCTGGCGTCGAGTTAGTAGGAATCTGACAGGAACGGAAACAGCAGCCGGAGTGGTCAAAGTAGAAATGAGAAAAGAAACAGGGTGGGGGCGAAGGGGAGTGAGCACTACGTTTTGCTGAAAAACCACGACTGTCAGTAGCAGAAGCCAAAGAATGGACAGCAACAGCCAACACACAATCATCGCAGCCACATGAATGAGTGAGTATGTGTGCACGTTTAGATAGCGAGAGAGAGAGAGAGAGAATGGGGGAGTGAGAAAACGAGAGATGAAGAGAGATAGTGGGGGTAGGGCAGAAAGCAAGTGAAGTGGCTGTGGGGCCCTGGCAGTGTATGGAGCCTAATTGTGTGCTTACGGAAGATTGGATTTCGTTGTACAAGTGATTTGGTTGAACAAAACAACAAATTAAAAAACAACAATCACACAAAAGCAATAGCACTTTTGTGCTATAATTGACAAAATCTTTATAAATTGCGATTAAATATGAAAATTAGTTAGAAATTTGTATAGTGAGGGAAATTTGTGGCAATGAAACATGATTTACATTTATGTTGATAGATTGCATTACGTTAGATTAGGTGGAGAAGAGTGTAGACTACCACTCCATGACCAAAATGGCTCATTGTGAATCTCTACTTGCTCTGGAACTAACCAACAGTCTCAATCCGAGGCAACTCAGTTTGATCTCTCAATGAAGGCCGATGAAGGCAGATCCGAGATTTTGGTAGCCATGCCAGGAATCCTGACCTCACGATACGAAGTCAGAGTATCTGAAGAGCCGTGCAGTGGCACAGCAAGTGTTGCATTGTTTCTATCTTTTCTACATCTTTAGACCTTCTGTAGATATCACTGGACCAGAGGCACTATTCGATGAGCATAGATCCAATAGCGCGTGATGACTTCAACGAGTTGACATATGAAGATTTGACTCAGGGACAGTATAAAACACTTTTTTTCTCAAGGCCAAGGAGGTCCATAGTACCGGACAGGTGCGGCAATCGGTTTTGTTACGCCATGAGGATTCAATATTGATTTTGGTCAACCTATCAATATTCAAATGACGCGCAGATATTAGAGGAAAAACAAAGTTATCTACATCGGTAATGGGCAGGGTGACCACATTTTTTGACTTCTTTTTCTCTGCTTCGTTTCCTGCTCCCAAATGGATCTGAACCCAGAACAAAGTCACTCCGTGACTTTAGTCCGTTTAGTTCAGTCTAGTCTAAGTGTAGTCTAAGTGTGGTCTAAGTGTAGTGTAGTCTAGTCTAGTCTAGTCTAGTCTAGTCTAGTCTAGTCTAGTCTAGTCTAGTCTAGTCTAGTCTAGTCTAGTCTAGTCTAGTCTAGTCTTGTCTAGTCTAGTCTAGTCTAGTCTAGTCTAGTCTAGTCTAGTCTAGTCTAGTCTAGTCTAGTCTAGTCTAGTCTAGTCTAGTCTAGTCTAGTCTAGTCTAGTCTAGTCTAGTCTAGTCTAGTCTAGTCTTATTTAGTCTAGTCTAGTCTAGTCTAGTCTAGTCTAGTCTAGTCTAGTCTAGTCTAGTCTAGTCTTATTTAGTCTAGTCTAGTCTACTCTAGTCTAGTCTAGTCTAGTCTACTCTAGTCTAGTCTTATTTTGTCTAGTCTAGTCGAGTCTTATTAAGTCGGGTATAATCTAGTGAAATGCATGAAATGAAATGGGATGGGGAAAAATTCCGTGGAAATGGGATTCAAACAGACGGATGCAAATAAGAATTCAAATTGAACAGAAAACATTGAATGAACAGCCAAAATAGATTGAAATGGTGAAATAAGTGAACAAGCGATTTTTTTTATTTTTATAAAATCCAAACGCTTATAGGATCAACAATGGGTTAAGAATTTGTATGGCAATCCAAATCTGATGAGATCAACAATGGATTCACAGATTTTATGGAGAAGCAAGCAAAACTTTTACCCAGTGAATACGAAACATTGGAAGAGCACACACGACCGACTTCCCTGAATTTCAGTTAGTCAAAGTCGTAAGTGTCAATAACCAATACTCGAGCAACACAAAAGTCCACACCAATCAACAACCAAATTTCAGTCTTTGCTCTAATAAATGATCAAATTCGCAATTGGAAATTTCAATACCGATGCAGATAAATGGCGCTGTGTGCTGTGCAAGCTGGCCGCTCCACCTGAGCCTGTGGGCCGCACTGGCTGCTTTGGGTGTGTGGTGGCATTGCAAGTCTTCAACTGCAGCCGCTCAGTCGCAGCCGGTGTGCTGTGTGCCGTGGCCATTGTCCGCTGCAGATGCCAATGCGTGTCCGTGCCGGATGTTGTGCGGAATTTGCAAAAAAAACCAAACCGCTTTCGAAAACAGTTCTCAGCAATTTTCCGTTTTCACGGCAACATTTTCGATGCATTTTTGTTGTTGGCCGGTTATTTCGTCTATTTATTTATGCGCAATATGCTTTGTTGTTCGTGTTGTTGTTTTTATTAGTGTTGCTGCTGTGTCTGTGACAGGCAACTCCATTTCGTCCAATGTATGTTTAGCTGTGCACTTTTAAACATGGTTTGGCGGCTGTGTGTTGGGTTCGTTTCCATGTCGATCTGCTGCACTGTCTGTCTATGTCTATCGATGTCTCTTTCGACCTGTGTACATTTGGCTTTATTGCGTTAATAACTGCTTGCGAAACTGTTCAAAGGATTTGCCAAACGCTGCTGTACGTTTCTGCACATAACACCAACGCTGATATAGAAACACACACACACATATGAATCTATGTATTTAAGCATACAAGTAGACATATGTGTGTGTGTGTGGCAAAAATGTTCGTTTTGCGCTGCTCGGAAAGCAATTAAAACACTCACTTTGTGCACACACCAACACTTATACACACTCGAACATACAAACTACTCTTCGTGTGTCCTGTCTGTGGTATTTTACTTGCATCGCATGCATGGCCTGCGTTATGCAAAGCAGCAACTTGTCTCTGTATGTCGGTATCTCTCTTTCTCTGTCTCGTTCGTTCTGTGTCCATGTGTGAGTGTGTGTGTATGCCATTTGCCTTTTCTGCTCTACAAGCACAATTTTGGTAAATTCTATACGGAATTCCATACATTTGGCAGCGATGTCTCTTTGTTCTCGTCGTTGTCAATGAGCAGTGGTCAATTTTATAATAATTGAATATTTTATGAGTCTCAATGTGATTGAATTGAGTTTAAAAACGCATTGTGAGCGTTTTGCAGTATAAAAAACCTGTAGCAATAGTAAAAGATTTGCAAGTGGAATTTGTTTCACAGTGACGGCAATTGTTGTGTGAATTGTCAATGCTGCCTTAAAGTATGCAATACCACAAAAATGGTAATAATTGTTAAAATTTAATATTTGCAAAGAGCAATTGCCGTTTTGAAAGCAATATGTAAATTGTGGTATACTTTTAGGGTGCATTTTTTATTTGATCTGTGTGGATATTTTATTTATTGACATATAATTCTTTGTAATGACTAAATGATTGACTTACTGACTGGTTGATTATCGCCGAGCCCAAACCGCTACAAATATGAAATTTAAAGTGCAGTTTCACTTAAGAAAATTAACCTTTGATAAGACGGGAAGTCTAAAAGGGCAAAATTTGGTTTAAGTTGTTGTATGAAGAAATGTGATTAAATGCTTAAAGAAATTTGATTTCAAACTTGTTAAAAATACTCCAAATCAAAAATAAGTCAACTCGTATTTTTCAATTTTTTGAAAATCACAACTTTAAGGGTCAAAAATAGGTTTTTGAAAATCCAAATCTGACGGAGTCAACGATGAGTTAACACTTTGTTTGGGAGACATGATTTAATGAACCTATGGACTTCAAATATGGAGAAAGCATTTAAAGTAGCAAATAATTAGACAAATATTTATCATTAAAATCTGCCGGGCTCAACAAAGAGTTAACGGAAACTTGATTTATTGGACCCATTGACTTGAGACTTGAAGAAATCATTCAAAATAATAATTTAATGCAAGAAATAATTTAATGTATGTCTTTCATTGTTCGAAAATCAACATTGCTGGTACTAAACAAATTTTAAAAAATTTTCTTTTATTTCTGAATTTTATATATTAAATTTGTCAAATAATAAAAAAAAAAATAATGTTTTATTTCTGAATTTTATGAATTTATCAACCCATCATAAATTTTTCTTGTTCAATGAAAAATTGTCTTTTATTTCTGAACTTTATAAATTTGTCAACCCCTCGTAAGCCTTTCTTCAAATGTTTCCATTATCATAAACCATAAAAAGGCAAATTTTTCTTTCACATTGAACATAATAAAATTGATCTCTTGTCTACAATGAAATACACTGAAAATATACACAAGTCTGTACAATATGAGACGATCCATCTAGCACCCACAAATGTATTTTACCTTCTCCATAGTTTTTCAGAAACTCAAATAAAATACGAGCACTTCTGCTTCCATAGAAGGTTTTATTGTTTTTAAATAAAAGCCTTGAAATGCCTGAAACTATGCTTAATACGCGAACGTAGTAAACTATATTCGCCTGAGACCCTTTCTTGCCACTTCCGCCGAGTTGTCTGCCCCATTGTCTGTTTGTACGCCAACGAATAGCCCAACCGGGAGCAATTGGGAAATACCAACAAATAAATTCCAAACAGGTACAGTACACTACTGTTTTTGTATATTATATGTGTGTGTGTGTATATGCCGACATGTTTGTTTGTTCATGTTGTTGTTGTGTACTTAAATTGCCAATTGACTAGACTTGGTAAAGTCAGAGAAATTATTAAAAAGGGCCACAAGGCACGCTGGCACGTAAAACGCTGCAAATAACATCGAAATTTTGCAATTCTCTGTGAAATGTTTATCGAGTCGGCTGGTAGCATACTTTGCGGCGCAAATTCATTTGTGTAGTAGTGAAATGTCTGAATAGTTGGTCTGCTAGGACCTATGAAAATTTGCATTGAGTTACTGGAAAGTTGCAAAGCAAAGAAAGGAGTCAAAAGAAACCAAAAAACCTGGAAGCAGTGTTCAACTAGCAGTAAAAAAATATGAGATTTCATTTTCAAAATTATGAAACACCTTTCCAAGTATACAAAGCGGTATTTAATATATCTAAAATTTATAAAAATCTTATTTCTGATTAATAAATATCCGGAATATCTCGGAGCAAAACAAAGCGCGTTTCATATGTTTTCAAAATTTGTTTTTTTTTCCTAGATTGGTACATTGCCCATTAAATCACGTTCCTCCATATAACACTTTAACCCCATGTTTCTGCCCCTTTAGACCCCGAAATTAACAAAAAAAAGGAATCCCATCTTAGAGGAGATTGATTTTCTTAAGTGGAACTAAATTTCAAATTTCAAATTTTTATATTAATAGCTTCAGTCCGTCAACCAGTCAGGGCAAACAATTATTTGTATATATATTTCTGGTATTTTTTTGATCAGAAAATAAAATCTCTTTGCAGCATTTTGGGGCACAATTGAAAGTCTCATGAAAATTTGCTCAGTTGAGTAAGCAAATTCACACCCATTCCCTGGTTTCACTGAAATTTTTGAAAAACTGCCAGCCATTTTGAACGCTTGCACCTTCGACCGACTTTCAGCACCGACCACAAACATTCAATTGCGCCGATAGCAATGCTGCCAAATGCTAAACTCTGCATTTTCTCTTTCTCGCTGACGGCGTCACGAAGCCAACCGGAGGAAACGTGAGTGCGTGAGGTACAAAAGTGACGCCAAATTATTTTTGTTTGCATGTGAGCAAAGTGTTGCATTAACATTTCACAGCCAACACAAAACCGAAACGCGCACAAAAACATTGGCAGCAGTTTAGACGCTGCAGCTGGTATTTCCTAATGCATTTAATTTGTTTTATTCGCACAATGGCGGGAAAAGTGCGGCTGAGATGCGCATAATTAAGCATTAGCATTGGCATTAAAATTGTTGTTGGTGTTTTATGACTGCTAAACAGCTGAACAGCCGAGACAATGCGATGCGCTGGCTTTGTGTTAATTTGCTTTAAGCGTGCCAAACAATGGCAAGTGGGCGTGGTGGCAAGTTTCGAGCAGCGGCAGTGCCAAGTGGGCGTGTTTAACTTTTCTTTCATTGAAAGCAACAGTGCACAGTAGGAGGAAAAACAACATGAAAATGTGTGCAAAAAAGTTGAATTGCAGTGAAGCAAATTGTTGTGGAAGATAAGAAGAATGTTTCATGCAATCAGAGGTGAAATGATAATGAACAAAGTGTCTTGGATATTTGTATATTAGTATTTATATAATGAAATAAATTTATTAGAGGTACTCACTAGTGGTCTGAAATTGTATGCTTTGATGTGTCAAATTTCACAAGTTCAGAGCAAATGAGCTAAGAATTTTCATCATACTTTTAATACAAATCGAAGTTGAAAGTGAAACGACTTGCAAGGATTATAAATTTCTAATTTTTCCTCAACGTTTACATTTAAAATTTAAAATGTTTCTGTCACTAATCGCTTTCAAACTTACTCACTGCGCTACACTCGGCTGCCTTTTATATTTGTTTTCAGGAGCGTAACTCATGCTCGAACATTATAGCATTGCCTCGAACCGTAAGTTCCACAAAATTACAATGCCTCCTAAAAGTATGCAATGCTGTTCAGTGTCGTCGTGCAAAGCAAAGATGAGTAAGTTATCAGAAAAAGTGTGTTGCGTTTAACAATTTTACTAAAAAAAAACGGAAAAATACGGCACAGATGTGCGACAAGATTTGTGCTATTTATGCTGAATGTACTCTATCCTAATCAACTGCCTTGAAATAGTTCGCTAGCTCTCTGGATATTTTACAGTAAAACATGCTCTCCGCTCTGCTCGAACCATAACCGAAAAAGTCCATAAAATTATGGATAAGGTTTAAGAAGACCGTTATGTAAACAGTCACAACATGGCTATGGAACTGAAGAAGCACTTCAAAAGAGTTTTAACTGGGTTCAGGGTTTGATAAAGTTTAATTTTTTCGAGTCATCCAAAAGCTACAAGCCTTCTATAGCACTCAGTCCATTTGAACCATTGTACTGGGCTCATGGGGGATAGGGGTGGAGAGGAGGGGAGGAGAGGAGAGGGATATCTCATATTTGACTGACTCATGACATGACTGTTGCCTCGAATGTGCGCATTTTATCTCAAATTTTGCCACTGTGCTGCGCCTGATTGCATATAATTTATGCATGAAAATGGTTTTGGTTTAAACTGCGCCCACAAACAATTTTCGCTGACGACTGAAAACTTCAGAAAGCATCAACACAAATTGGTGTCAGCTGTGCGCTGAGACTTTGCTGCCACTGCATAAATGTGAAAAACAGCCAATATGCAGCAAAATTTAATAACGGCGCGTTTAACAATTTAATTTGATATGATTTAATATTTTTTCGGCGCCGCGTTGCTGCACTCAATTATGCGCCCTCGGCGCATTTAATGGGCAACGCAGCGATGGCTGCTTGCTTGCAGCTTCAACATGCCGCCAAGAAGTCGCCCGACCACAAAGCACAACCACCACGCTCCGTCGTTTCCTCGCGTTGCACTTCCGTTGCTGTCAGTGTCCGCGTTCGGTGCAGTTGTGCCGCCGCGTTATGTGCATTGCTGCAGTGTTGGCGTTTGTATGTAAGTTTGATGTGTGTATGTGTGTGTGTGTGCTTGTGTGCGCCAAAGCTAACGGTGCATTAAGCTAGCAACAAAACGTTTCCGCAAACTTTTAACACAAATTGTTTATGTATGCGTAACCATTCGCGGCGAGCGCCGCGTACACGCTGCAAGTCAACAACAACAACAACATTTCATGTTAACAACAACAATGACAATAATTGTAGCAACAAGGCGCCTCTCATAAGCAATAAAAACCATGTACGCACGCACACTTGGCAGCACTGGCCGCAGATTGCACCGCATTTCGGGGTTTTAAAAGATTTTCGTTTTGTTGTTGATTTTGTTTTTTTTTGGTTGTTGTAAATTGGTTTGTTTGAAAATGTGTAGACCAAGTTTCCGGTGTATTTGATTTGTATAAATAGGAAAACTTTTAAGATGCAACTTAGGCAGCACAAGTTGGATATTTGATGAAAGTTCGACAGATGCGATTCGCGCGATTTCAGTAGAGATGAAATATGTATCAATGTGTAAGAATAGTGAGATTTTATTAGAGTTTAATTTTATACATATTTATGAAAAAATTGTATTAAATTAAGCGAGTAAAATAAAAACTTCGGTCGTATTTAATTAAAATTTAACCGAAGGTTCGGCAAGTCCTATAGTAAATGATTTAGTGTATAGGAAAGGTGAGGTTTTTAAAACCGAAAGTTAATAGAAATTTATTAAAAAAAAGCTTAAAATTGAATATGAAATAAAAAATGTGAACTTATTGATTGAAGTATTTACCAAAGGTTCGGCAGAGTATTTCTTCAATGTGTGTAAAGAGATTTTTTTAAACTTTAAACTTGAGAAGAAATACAAAACATTGAACGTATTGAATGAAGTATTAATCAAAGGTTTGGAAAAGGTTTTCTTCAATGTGTGATGAGAGATTATTTTAAATTTTATATTGGAGGTTTATACAATTTTATAAAGAAAGAGATACAAATTTAATAGAGAATTATTCAGTGTATGAAAAGGGTGAGGTTTTTTAACTAAAAGTTTTTAGAAATATATAAAAAATAGGTTCAAATTTAACGGGAAATCCAAAAGTTTTAACACATTGCTCGACTTATTTTCCGAAGGTTCGGTACTGTGTCGAAAATCTGAAATTTAAATTAACTTCAAGTGAATATGAATTTATAGAAATAAGCTTCAAATTGAGCAAGCAAGCGAGTAATATAAAAACTTCGAGCGTTTTTAATTAAATTTTACCCGAGTTTTGGCCAGTTCTATAGTAAATTATTTAGAGTATGTGAAAAGTAAGGTTTATAAACCGAAAGTTAATAGGAATTGATAGAAAAAAGGCTTTAAATCAGAGACCTAAAATAATTATTATCCATATTTTTGGGAATAAAAAAATTTCCCTAATTTAAGAAATTAGTTATGAGGCAACGTAAAAAGAATTGTCTTTCAAATAATAGTTATCGGCAACGTAAATAACAAAAAATCATAAATAAAAGTTATGAAGCAACGTAAAAAAAATGTTTTCAAAATAATAGTTATCGGTAACGTAAATAAAAAAGTCATGAATAAAAGTTATGAAGCAACGTAAACAAAAAAAAATTCCTAAATAATAATTATTGAGAATGAAAAAAATTTTTATTTCTCATAACAGTTATTATGCAACGTAAAAATTAATTGTCGCAAATAATAATTATAATCAACAAATAAAATTTATGTTGCATTGTAATAGTAACATTGCAATTATTTTCTTAAACAACTTATAATAATTAAGTCCCTGCTTTAAATTGAACATTAAACCCAAAAATGTGAACTTATTGAATGAAGTGTTTACCAAAAGTTCGGCAGAGTATTTCTTTAATATGTGTTAAGAGATTTTTTTTAACTTCAAACTTGAGATGTGAGATGAAAAACGAAAGATACAAATTGAGCTTGTCAAACAAGTAAACGTATTTTAATATAAACCGAAGGTTCGGCAAGTTCAAACGAAAATTATTAAGCTATGCTGTTTTAAACCAAAAGTTTAATAGTAGTTTATAGCAAAAAAAGGCTTTATAATTAACGTGAAATCTAAAAATTTAAACGTATTGAATTTAATTTTACCGAAGGTTCGGTAGAGAAATTCAAATATGTGTGGAAAGAGTGAGACTAGATTAAACTTTACTAATTTAAAAAAAAAAAATATCTTCAAATTGAACATTAAACGAAAAATTTGACCGTATGTTTGAACGAATTATTTCCCGAAGGTTCGGTAGAAATTTTCATCAATGTGTGAAGTAAAATTTTATTAAAGTTTAAGTTAATACGAATTTATAAAAAATATATTCAAGTTGAATGCGAAATAAAAAAATGTTAGTATAACATACGAATAACAAACGAAGGTTCGGCAAGTTTGATAAAAAATTATTCAGAGTATGGTGAAGGTGAGATTTTTTTGAAAATATTTTTAAAATTGAAAATGAAAAAAACGTAGCGTATGGAGCTAAATATTTACCGAAGTTTTGGTAGAGAATTTCTTCAATCTGTGGAGAGAGTGAGATCTTATTAAACTTTAAGTTTCTACGAATTTATAAAAACCAATTATCTTCGAATTGGTCGTGGTACCAACAATTTTGAAACCAAAACAAATTGAAAACTGAGCTGCTGTGGCTTTTGTTTCTTCGCCAAAAACCATGGCAGGTGATTTGTGGCGGTCGATGGCGCTGCTGTTGCACCACCGTCAACACGTCAGAGATTACAGGCGAAAGTTTGCACGTACTGCTGGCATGCCAACACACACACACACACACACACACACACACACAGATAATAACGCATCCAAAAGCGCACACACACAACAATGCTGCCAGCGTTGCTATCAAGTCATGCTTTCAAAGTAATTTTTAATAAACTGCATCATGTGGCCGCTGGGATATGCCAACTTACCCTCATACACACACAAACAGACATGCACACAGACATGCACACTCAAGCGCGCATCCGCATGCATATTAAAATCGTGTAACGCGCATTTGTGCACCCAAACACAAGTTTAAGCTACTGCCAGAGCACGTATATGTAAATGTATATGTGTGGGTGCGTGTGTCCTCAGCGGAAGCGGAAGTCAACCAACATGGCCTCCCCGACAGGCACAACTCGTGCGCAACAAAATCACACCACACCACACAACCACCACCACCAGCGCCAATTGCCCAAAGTGAAGCAGCCACATGAGCACAACAACAACAACAATAACCAGCCAAAAACAACAACACTAGAGCCAAAAATAATAATGGCAGCAACTTTTTGCCACTTCTGCCAACTTCTTTCCTGTCGTACGCATAGCCCAACAAGACTCACCTGTCTCCCCTTTTCCTCATATTCACACATCCTCGTAACTTTTAAAAACTCTTTGCACTGCACTTTGTTGTTGCATGTGCTGACTTATGTCTCCTGTTGCTGTTAAAAGCCGTTCCAATTGCTGTCGCGCGCTGCCATAACAACTTTTACCTTAATTCACGCCACAGCAACTATTTTTGCGCTCCTGCAACTTTCTTTCTGTATTTTTTTTCTTCTTTCACTCTCCTTGTCTCTTTCTCTCTCTTTCTCTATGCAGCGAGTTTGCCACCCACAGTAATTGCAATTACAGCCCACAACCGGCGAACTTCCGCTTTGATGTGCATAAATTTTTGGCCATGTTCTTGGTAGACTCTTTTGCCATATGTCTATGTGTATGTGTGTGTGTGGGTGCTTCTGTGCCTATTTAAGTACTAATGTTTTCTTGTTAACGTTTCTTATGCTCGCTAATTACTGTCTGCGAATACGAAGCCGAGTCGCAACAGTCGCAAGCGGCGGCACTTTTGTAATGTTAATTTTATGCATAATTAAACTACTTTTAAGAGTCGTATTTTTTTTACTTTTTACTAATTTTTTTCTACGTTTTCAATGGTTTCAATGTTTTTTTTTCTTCCTTCTCTTTGATTTCTAATGGAATTTTGTTCTTTTTTCTATTACTTTTTCAGCTAAGTTTTCTATTCCATTTTCGTACAATTTTCTCTGATTTTGACTACTCTTTCTACTACGTTTTCTATAAAATTTTTATGCTCGTTTTTCTGGCTTTGATTACTTTTTCTACTACGTTTTATATATAATTTGTATACTCTTTTCTCTGAGTTTGACAACTCTTTCTACAACGTTTTCTATAGCTTTTTTATACTCTTTTCGCTGCCTATTAAACTTTTTCTACTACGTTTTCTATAGCTTTTTTATACTCCTTTCTCTGCCTATTAAACTTACTCTACTACGTTTTTTATTGCATTTTTATACTCTTTTCTCTGCCTGTTTACCTCTTTCTACTACGTTTTTTATTCTATTTTCGTACTCTTTTCTATGTTTTTCACTACTCTTTCTACTACGTTTTTCTTTGAATTTTTTTACTTAATTCTGAGCTGTCTTTTAATCATCTGTTTTATTTTTAATGCACTTTCGGGTATTTAACTTTTTATTTCTCTTTCTGCTACGTTTTCTACTGCATTTGGTACCACATTCTCTGAGTTTGACAACTCTTTTTACTAAGTTTTCTATAGCATTTTTATACTCTTTTCTCTGCCTATAAAACTTTTTCTACTACGTTGTCTTTTGCATTTTCATACTCTTTTCTCTGCCTATTTACCTTTTTCTACTACGTTTTCTATTGCATTTTCGTTCTCTTTTATCTGACTTTGACTACTCTTTCTACTACGCTTTATATTTAATTTGTATGCTCTTTTTTCTGCCTTTAATTACTTTTTCTTTTCTTTCTTTCTTTTTTCTTTGATTACGTTTTATATTTAATTTTGATACTCTTTTCTCTGAGTTTTATACTCTTTTCTCTGCCTATTAAACATTTTCTACTACGTTTCCTATTGCATTCTCATACTCTTTTCTCTGCCTATTGAACTTTTTCTACTACGTTTTCTATTGAATTTTCGTACTTTTTTCTCCTTTTTTTCACTACTCTTGCTACTACGTTTTTCGTTGAATTTTTTTCTTAATTCGGCGCTGTCTTTTAATCTTATGTTTTATTTTTAGTGCACATTCGGGTATTTAGACTTTTTTTTACTCTTTCTGCTACCTTTTCTACTGCATTTGGTACCACATTCTTTTACTACCATTACTTTTACTACTCTCTCTACTACGTTCTCTACTTTCTCTGACTTTGATCTTTCTCTTTCTATATATCTCTGTTTTCCACTGCATTTTCATACTCTTTTCGCTGCTGTCTTCTGATTTGATTTGAGTGCACTTTCGAGTCTTTTCGGTTTCTAACTACTTTTCCTACTACTGTATTAGGTATCACATATTCTGTTTTTACTACTCTTTCTACCACGTTTTCTTGCTGTAGTCTCATACTATCTTTTTGTTGTTTTCTGCTCCTATTTTTTACTACTATTTCTGCTACGTTTTCTACTACATTTTGTACCATATTCTTTGCATTTAACTACCTTTTCCTTTATTTTGCTTTGCATTTTAATACTTTTTTTCTACCCCTTTGGACTGGTAACATTTTTACTGTAATTTTTTACGGCTGTTTTAAAAAATTGTAAATTAAGGATTTGTGAATCAATTTTTGCTTTTGAAAATTGTTTTGCTTTTGTTTTACTAAATTTGTATCACTCACTTTTTTACTTTTATTTATTTTATATATTTTTTCACTAAATTTTTGTCACTCACTTCTACACTTTTGACTATTTTTCGCTTTTTATTTAATTAAATTTTTGCCAATCACTTCTTTATTTATGATTATTATTTTTTTCGAAGTTTTCCCTAAATTGAAAAAAAATTGGACTGCGCTTTCGTTATCTTTTTACTGCTTTATTTCGCATTTCTACTTGGACTACTTTTTTAAAACTTGTTTACTAAATTTTTATTTCTTTCTTTTGCAACAGTTGCTACTATTTCTGATATTTTTTTCGACGCCTTTTTCCCTTTCTACTCCCTTTTCTACTCTCTTTTAACTCTCTTGGCTTTTGCTCTCCGCAAGTCCTCTCCGTATTCTCTTATCCTTATCACTTATTTTACTTCTTCTTTGACCACATTTTCCACAATTTTTTTCATACAAACTTGTACTTTTTCATTCGTTTTTTTTCCCCAGTCAACAGCAATCAAAATGATTTCGTTCAATTATGCGTGAACTTTCGATACTTTCTAATCACTTCATTTCATTGGTTGCGGCTACAAATTTTTTGGCCACTTTTTGCTACTTTCTTACAACTTTCATAGTGCTTTTTTATTATCTGCACACGACCACTGCTCAGCGTAGTTTCTTGGGCTCCCACAAGTTGCTGTTATTGTTGCATACTTTTTAGTACTTTTGCAGCAACTTTGCACAACATTGTCGCCGCTACCTGGACGCAACTGGCTTTTACTACCTTTTTTACATTGACTGCGATTTTTAGTGCCACTTGTACGGCCCAACATTCTTGTACGGCAGCAGAAACAATTTCTTGCATGCAGACGGCAGATAAGCAAACGCAACAACAACATTTGCCGATGAGCAGCGCACGTTGAAGAGGTTGAGAGAGATAACGAGAAGGGCGGTGGGCGTGGGGGGAAGGTGGTGTTCGCAGTCAGTCAACGTCGCACATAGTGTCAACGCGCGGCATTTCAAGTGTTTGACAGCCGGTAAGTATGCTTTAACATATGAAAAACTTTATACAGTCATTGGATATGTGTGTGTGTGTGTGCACCTATAAGTATGCACCGGTAAATGAGTGCGAAACGCAATGAGTTGAGGTGTGTAGCTGGCAGCCGCAAAGTATATTTGTTGTTATGTATAAGCGAGTGTGTTAGTAATAGTGTGTTAGTGTGTGTGTTTGTGTTAGAAAATGTTTCAGCGTGTGTGTGTTTTTGCAACACTTTGCAATCATTTAGGCAAAATGTTAAATAAACGCAACTCACACGCTGACGAGCAAAGTTTGTGGCGCGAACGTGTTGGTGTGTGGCTGTGTCAGCTTCATAGACATGCATATGTATTAGTTTTGTGGTGTTTTTGTCTTTTTGACGGTAACTGCAAGTTGTTCTCGTACGTACATAAATAGTGGAAATTATGATGTCACACGCATGCACCAACACATATTTGCATTTATTTATGGTTGTGTTTTTGTCAGTGTGTGTGTGTGTGTGTTTTGGCAGGAACGAAGCCAAATGTGAAAATATTGAGGTGGCACAGCTGTTTGACACTTTTTTTCCAGTTCAAAATCAACTTTTCGCATTACACGGGAAACATTTGAATTTAAATTTAAGATAACCTGAAGTATTTTGTCTGTCCTTGTTTTGAGGTGTTCACCTATGCATTTGAGGATTCTGGGATTGTTCTGTAGGTCCTTTATCTCAGCTGGGGGCTATGAGAACCTGTCCAACAGCAACCATGTAGGATCTTCTTGAGCTTACACCTCTTCATAGACACATACAAACCCAGACGAAGAGGAAGTCCTGCTGATGACTGACAATAATATTGGGGCTAAAAGATTTTTGAGTCGCTAGGAGATTGAAATTCTTACGAATCGATATTCCGAGATGGCAATACCGAGGGACACAATCACATCGTAGCTTCAAAGATTCAAAACCCAACAATGTAATAATAATAATAATATTGAGGCTATTTGGCACTGTGACCAGTGTAGATATTTTGTGCAAGCCTGGTTTAACCCTCTAAGTTGAGGCTTTTTATTAATTTAAGCACTCTTTGGGGTTGTAGGTTCCAGATCGTTTCCGGGGCTATGGTGATAGCCCCTAGCTGGAGAAATCTTTTTCTGCTGAGTGCAGGACAATCACAGAGAACGTGCACAGAGGTTTCTGTTTCTTGATTGCATTTCCTGCAGACATCCGAAGTGGAATTTCCCATTTTACTGAGATGATACCTTAGTGAGCAGTGGCCAGTTAGGTATCCAGTGAGGGTGCGGAGGTCCTCCTTTTTTAGCATGAGGAGTTTTCTGGATACTCCTCTGTCTGGGGTTATAAACCGCTTTGCCTGGTTGTTGTCCCGTGCTGTTGGTCCATTGTTCGGCAAAGTTTAGGTCTACCCATTTCCTTAGCCATTCTTGTGTGTGTCCTTTTGATAGTCCATAGAATGGTTCAGGGCCCACCAGTGGGCGCATTGCGCCTCTTTTGGCAAGGCGATCAGCTTTTTCGTTGCCTTCGTGACCCTCGTGTCCTGGGATCCAGTGTAGCTCTATTGAGTTATGACCTCCCAGTTCATTTAGGAGAGCACGGCAATCCTTGACGAGTCTTGAGGAGACCGCATAGGCTTCTAGAGCCTTTAGGGCCGATTGACTGTTGGATAATATATGTATATACCTGTGCGCCAGATGTTTTCCTGCGTAGGCATTCTCTGGCGCTTGCCTCAATGGCATGGACTTCAGCCTGGAATATGGTAGCTAGCTTCCCCATAGGGAAGGATTTGTGGAATCTTGGGCCATATACTCCAGCCCCTATGCTACCGTCTTCCAGCTTGGATCCATCCGTGTACCAGATTTGAGAACGTGGTGCAGGGGTGAATCTATAGGTTCTCCACGATTGTCTGTCTGAAATGCAGACTTTGTATATCCTGGAGAATTCCACGCCAGGTGTAATGTTGTCGGAGATTTGCATTATGGGGTCATTGCTGAGCATTTTTAATATGCTCATGTGTCCCCTTAGATCTCCGCTCTTAAGTTCGTAAGTTCTTGTCAGCCTTAGTGCTTGAGAGCAGGCTTCTTTTTTTACGATGAGACCGAACAATGTAACAAAAACAAACTGGGCAGAGACATCAGAAACACATCTGACAGACCAGTGCCAGCTCCTTGGCAGGATCTATTCAGATTTCTCCGGAAGTCGGGTAGATTCAAAACACATTGACAGGAAACATCAAGTCGTAGTACAACGGACGTATGTAATGTATCAGTGCTACGCTCTTCAGACTGTTCCGACAAGGGGGAAAAAATAGATCACACATGCTAACCTGGTACACGAATGGGTTCTTAACAGAGGAAGATACCGGAATTGGTTTATATGGGCGCAAAGAAGATACTCAACTTTATAAGCACACAACTATATTTTAGGCGGAGATATATGCAATTGAAAGGTGTGCTTACTTCAATTTAGCGAATAAACACCGGAACAGAAAGATAGCGATCCCATTCCGATAGCCAAGAGGCAATCAAAGCATTAAGATCATATAAGGTATCCTCGAAACTGGTATCGGAATGCCTTGTGAAGATAAACAAACTTCTATAGTCCTCTACAATCAGGTATAGGTCCTTTCGGTTCCGGGTCATGCTTGTATCGAGGGAAATGAAAAGGCCACAAACTTGCAAAGAGAGACGCTTCAACTGCCTTTGTCTGGGTAATGGAACTTTATCCATGCTAACCGGAAAAGACGAGACAATCAGTAGAAATTAATACTGGAAACTTCAACCAGGTTTCAAGACATGCCAAGGCTATTATCAAGTCCTATAAGAAGAAAAGATTCGAGGAATATATGAGTCTTGCAGCCTGAATAGTCTAGCATTAGTTCACTTGCCTATCAACCCAGAGGTCGTGGCTTCGACTCCTACTTGGTGCATGGTCCTGCACTCTTCCAACTCTATTAATTTCTCCTGTCCTCTAAATATTCCATAGCTCAGCAACATACTCCAGTTCAAAAATTCAGACCCTTAGATGATGCTTTCCCACTTACTCTCACGCAATATTACGCGCAATCATGCACTGTGCGATGCACAGCGCACCAAACCGATCTTAGCAAAGTGCACAACCATCCTGCTGTCACCTCCTTTACACAACAGATGGCGCTACGAGCGGTAGCTTATACATCGGAGGCGTCGTTCCCATGCGGTAGATGGCAGCCCCATCACTTAGGACTATCTGCGGCAGGCGAATCATCTAACAATTAATAATTGACTGGCACGACAGCCCGCTTACGCGAGACTAAGGCCTAGCTTCCCGCAACCACCCGTGTTGTGCGTGTGAATTTGCACACGGGTGGAGGGACCTACAGTTTTATGCCGGTTCCGAACGGCAGGTTGGGAGCTCTTTCATAAGCAATTTTTACTCTCAGAGGTTTGCCATTTCCAGCTGAGAGGACAGTCACCGAAAGAGAAAACGAGTTTTCCCGTTATTTTTTTAGGTGTTATTACAGGCAGTATTTGAACCTGGGTCGCTGCCTTCGACTCGCGGTCCAACGCACTAACCAACTGAGCCACGGCGAATCATCTACCCTGGTGAAAAAAGACAACCGATTAACGTAACCTATGCTCCCGAGAGAAGTGAACAAGGGAAAAAATGAGTCAAAGAATAATCTGAGGATTATTGGCATCCTGACAGGACCTTTTAGGTTGAACTATCGCCTACATACTAGCTAAGCTAGAAATTCATGACAACGAATGTTGAAGGAAAATGAAATTGCAATACGAATACTAGGACAATGCACAGTACTTATGGATGGTCGAAAGAAGTACCTAGGGGGAGGAGGGCGAATTGGGGAGGTTAAGGAGATATATTAAAATTCCCCTCGGATGCTGGACTCGCGTACGAACTGTGAGTCCATGAAGGAGGCACAATAGTAAAAGATCTATTAGTCTTTAGCAATTATATTTATGATCAAAACTGTGCAGATTTTTCTCAGTGTAAAAGTTCTGCCACACCTTGCTTCCCATTCACAACACACACGCAAAAATATTTTAAATTCATACGCACGTGTTTTTTATTGAGTTGCGTTGCGCTTCATGCATAAATTATAGCGACAAAAATTCACCATTTCCCACATGTTCTCTCTCACTCTTCCCCTCACTTACCCCACCCTGGGCCCCAACGCTTTCAAGCTTCAATTAGACAATATTGCTGAACGCTGAATTCAATGTTCCCCAAAATGCGCGCACCAGCTGCTCACCAGTTGCCTGGTTTTATTAACTCGCATCGAATGAAACTTTTTACCGGTACTACAGCAACAACACAATTGTCTTCTTTTTTTGTTTTAAACAATTATTTGTTGTTTTTTTTTAAAGCCAATTGTTGCTGAAAGTTTTGCGCTTTTGCCTTCTTTGTGAATTTGGTGTCAGCTCCAAAAAGTATGCAAACATTTTTGCTAATTTCTAATGACAACCAAATGTGCACAAACTTTTTGAAGTTATTTTGTGCGGTTTCTATGGTTATTTCTATGCATTTGGCACACATGACGACAAACACATATAAATCGTACAAAGAGATGTTTGGCGCATTAATTGTGCCAAATTTTGGAAGAATTTTGAATACTTTGACTAACGAAAACAATAAACTAAGTAAGCAGAAGATATGCAGATATGATTGGAGGGATATGAAAACTGTTGAACCGCAAAGTTTGTTACTGCGGTTGTTGATTGTGTTGATTTTAGACATGTGTGACATGCGGTAAGCAGCCACTTAGGCATTGCCTATTTACAGGCTGATTAAAACAGGGTTGAGTTAATTTAGAGCATAGTGTGTAAGGTTTGCTTGAGTTAAGTTAGATGAATTTGATCCACAAAGTGGCATCACAAAGCAAACGATGCCTTAGTGAAGACCAACCCTTGATGAACTTTGAAATTTAGGAAATTCCCCTCATAAGGTGTCCTCCGACACTGACATCGATGACAAGTCACTAAGGTCACAAGTCAACGTCTTGGCCACTGCCCGGCTCTCTCCAGACAGAGTAGGAAAGCTCTCAATTCCATTCAGATGGAACTTCAATTTCAGATGACCTCAGCTTAGCCCATTTAAGCGATTTGCTGGGATTCATTCACGAATCAAACTGACTTAATCAGGATTCTCTACAACCTACAGTATTGACACATGTGTAGCTACATTCTTCTAGTATCACAATGAGTCCATCTGTAACCTAAATAAGTGTGTCCTGTGGCAAGGTCCCAAGCCCAGGAGGCCACTGTACCCTAACCTAAGCTTAGATGTAGTGGAGTACTCACAATCTTGGAGGTTTCAAGCAAAGTGGTATCCTTTCTGACGCACTTGTAAGGCTTTCAGTCACCAGAGGCACTTTTATGTCCAATCAAACTTCGGTGAGTACGATTTTTCGAACTGCCATCATAAGCTTATACAAATTAATTTCATCTTCTGAATTCATTTATGAATGATTTCTCCAATAATTCGTCATAATCCTTGAGCCTTTAAGCATTGCCATCCTTTTGCCATCCTTAACCGCATTTTCCTTCGATTTTTTAGGGACCTGGCTAGGGCGTCAAAATCTCTGATCTGCTTTGTTTGTTGAGAGGTCGAACTGGTTGGCCCCGGATTTAGACTGTTGATTAGTTCCAGAGCGATTTAAGAAGGGATGGGCCATTTTGGCCATCGAGTGGAAATGCGGTTCGTGCCACGCACACCATTTTCCATCCAACCTAACCTAAACTCCTCTCATAAACTGTGTTTTACTGATTTCAGGACAAATCTATGGTCACCTGATTTCGTGGCAAAACCTAAGGTCAACTGATCTCAGACAAACCTAAGGTCCGCTGATTGAACACTGACTTTGAACAGATGCTCTATTGACTTTTGCAGCGTAATGGTTCCATTTAGGAAGCATTGAGTAGGCATTTTTTATTACACCCCCCATTTCTTTTTAATTTGTATTTAACAATAGTCCAATATTTTTCGATTGGCCGGAGCATGGGGCAATTGGGTGGATTGAACTCTTCTGGCAATTTTTCTATATTATTTACATTGTACCAGTTCAAAGCTGCGTTTGAGTAGTGAATAATTGCCAAGTCTGGCCAAAATGTTACAGATGAACGATGATAACGTATAAAAGACAATAATCTTTTCTGGAGGCATTCTTTGATATACATTTGGGACGTCATTGTACCAATCATCACGAACGCCCTACTCTTCAGGCTACAACTGCAAATTGCTTGCCATATCGTCACTTTCTTTGCATATTTGTCGACTTTCTTATATTTATATTTAGTGCTTACACCTCCACGGTATAATGCAACATCAAATTTGTGTCCTTCAATTTGATTTAAATCTAGCTTCGCGTATGTCTCATCGTCCGCGACAATACAGCCTTTAAATTTCGTCAACACTTTATCATAGAGCAAACGAGCGCGTGTTTTTGCGACACAGTTCTGTTTATCGGAACGATTGGGATATTTTATGGCACGATATGATTTTAACCCCTCTCTTAGTCGAATTCGCCGAGCTGTGCTTTTAGATGTTCCGAATTTTCTGGCCACATCATTATCAGACAACCTGGGGTTATTTTTTAGAGCACGTATCACACGATTGTCCAAATAAAAGTCTCTTGTGCCAATTTTTTTATACATTCTTTGACCTCTATTAATGCTTAATGTACCCTTGTATTTTTTTATAACACTACAAACTGTCGTTTTTGGTAACTTCAACACTTTAGCTATCTTTGTTCCCGATCAAATAGGATTTTTAACGAATTTGTTCACTATTAGTTTTCTTTGTGCGTACTCCATCGCTAATAACTTCGCGTAATGGCAACAAAATCTAATGAAATTTCAATTATATAACAACACATTCATTGTCAACAGAAGCCTATTACAATTTTTTAGTACAAGAGTGTTACAACTCAGCAGTAAACGGTAATGTGTGTACCGATTTACTGTGAACCGTTCTTTAATTTCAAGATAATACTGTATTCAACTGATCTCAGACAAACTTGAGGTGAGCTGATTTCAGGAGGACAACTCGTCAAGCCCGACAAGTCTTATTAACTGATATCAGCACAATCTTGGTGTCAACTAATTTCGGGACAAACCAGAGGTCAACCTGAGGACTCTCATTTCCCATTGAGAGACCTCAACTGACATCAGGACAAACTTGTGGTCAACTAATTTTAGAACAAACCTGTGATCAATTGATTTCAAGATGCACCTGAGGTCAACTGATCTTCGACAATTGTGTGGTCAACTGATTTCAGGACAAATTTGAGGTTAGCTAATTTCAGGACAAACCTGGGATCAACTGATCTCAGACAAACCTAAGGTCAACTGATTTCAAGATGAACCTAAAGTGAACTCATCTCAGACGGTTCTGTGATCAACTGATCTCAGACAAACGTGAGGTCAACACATCTCTGACAATTCTGTGATCAACTGATTTCAGTATAACTGATTTAACGATATATTAACGCCCCCAAATAAAAGCGCTGCCCCCGTTTTACGTTAAAGTTTTATTGCTCAAACTTCACCTTTATTGATAGTTTCGAAATTAATAGCTAATTGTCTGTCGCTTACTTAGTTCATACCTAAAAGTCGTCACTGTGATCAGTGAGGGCGTAAAATAATTCATATATATCGAATAAGAGCGCTAAGGCTGCGCTTACAATACAGTTGGATTAGTTATAATAATATGCGATTAGTTATATAGGAAATAATACGATTGATACGAATAAAATGCGATAATATTGAAGCAAGGAATCCCCATGGGATCCTCCTCGTCGATCTCTGCTCAGAGACGCAGCTTCATCTCCTCGAGCATGCGATAGACCTTGACGAACTTGCGCTCGACCACCTCGGTGAAGGCTTTAATGTCGTTGCGCACAATGGCCAGTTCGAGTGCAGCCTCCGAGTTGCCGTCGCAGCGTTTCGATGCCTTGTTGCTCTCGTACCAACAGGCAATGCCGTCCACGTAGTCGTCGACTAGCTCCGGCTCGACGCTGTCCTCCATAAACGAGATGTCGCGCCGCTTCACGAACGAATTCATCAGCAGCTGCAGAAAGTCACAGTTCCAGTTGTTGGCCTGGAAGTAAAAGTACTGCAGCGCCTTGAGGCTGTCGAACAGCACAAACTTGAGGCTGTAGAGCGCATTGCCGGAGATATCGAGCAGCTTCAGCTGCGTCTGTTTCTTGAAGACGCCCTCGGGCAGCTCGTGCATGTTGGTGACGCTCAGATTGAGGCGCTGCAGCGCAACGAAACGGCGCAGCGGGTTGCCCTGCAGCGAGCCGAGCGGATTCTGCGAGACGTCCAGACTGGTAACGTTGGCCGCGTGCGGTATGTGCGGCAGCTCGCGCAGCGAATTGTTGCGCAGCTCCAACTCGCGCACATAGCCGTAGACGGTGAGTTTGCGCATGTCGCAATCGTTGGCCTGCACGCTTTCGAGGAGCGGAAAGTTGAGCGTCAGATCCTGCAGCTCGTTGCCGGACAAATCGAGCAGCGCAATGCGCGGCTGCAGCTTGAACAGCTCCGACTCGAATGCGGTGAAGCGGTTGCGCGCCAAATTGATGCGCGTCAGGTTCAGATTGCGATCGAAGATGCCGCGCGGAAACGCCGCGAGCCGATTGTCGGCCAAGTTCAGATCGAGCAGCTTACGCAGCGGCGCGAATATGCCCAGCGGCAGCTGCTCGAGCTGATTGCCGGCCAGCGAGAGCTGCTGCAGCTCCTTGATTGCATGGAAGCTGGCATTGTGCAGCGTGTGCAGCTGATTGTGCGACAGGTCGAGCGTGTGCAGATTGTCGGCGCCGAGAAAGATGTTCTTGGGAATGTCGCGCAGCAGGTTGCGGCCGAGAAAGAGGCTCATCAGATTGCTGGCGCCCTCGAACTGCGGCTTCTCGAACGTTTCCACGGAGCAGTTCTCCATGCGCAGCACCTGCAGATCGGGAAACGTGTCGAACATCAGGTGCGGTATTTTGGCAATGCTCGAGTTGAGGAACGTCAGCAGCAGCTGCTTGGCAATGGGCATCTGCGACAGGATGACATAGTCGTTGCGGCCGATCTCGACGCCGGTACAGATGCCATTCTGGCAGTGATCCTGCATCCAGACGCGCCGCAGCTGTGCCGCCTGCGTGCCGCCCAGCGTGTTGTAGTGTGCGTGCAATGCGGCAATGGCGCAAGCGAACAAAAATACAAACTTCATCCTCGATGCTTGCGATGCAATTTCGATGCGTGTCTTGAAGCGAGGCGCGTTGTCTCGGTGGCTGTTGGCCGCCCCACCCCGTTGGTGTCTTCTTCTTACCGGGCGGCCACAACGCGTCGCAAGAAAACGCCGCACAAACTCGACGCGCGCGTTCGCTGTGTGCAATGTGCGAAAAAGTGAAACGAACGAATTTTTTTTTTAAACCAAGTGCGAGGGGAAGACGCACGCGCGCACTAGAAAGCGCGCCAGCGACGCGTCCACCACGATGTCCACACGACAACTGATGTGACGGCGACCTGAAGGCTGCTGTTGCTGCGGCCGCTGACGATGCGGAGGACGCCAACAGCGCAGCAACAAATCGCATTTAACTTGCGACCAGTTGTTTGATCATTTCTTGTTGTGTCTATATTATGCTATATTGTTGTTGTTGTTGTTGTTATACCATACATCAAATGCGGGTCCGCTGAGCGACGAGTGCGTGCATTAGAATTGAAATGATTTCAGCTGCAGCACTTCGACAGCAAAAAGGGGTCAAATGGCGTGGATAAAATTGTGATTGTCGTTGTTGTTGTTGTTACGTTGGGTGTTATTGTTGTTGTTGTTGTTGGCATTTTAAATTGTGTTGGTTCCGTTTGCAATTAAGTATCCGCTGTGATTTTGATTTAATTCAATTAGAGTGGCACAGTGCTACTGCAGCAACAACAACAACAACAACAACAACAAACTAAACCAACCAATCACCGGTCACAGTGCGCGCATTTGCATATCGCTCGTCTGTGCGCCGTTGTTATCATTACTACAATTTTTTTTTATTTTTTTTTAATTTTCAACATTGCTATCATTGTTGCTATTGTTGTTGTTGTTGTTGTTGTTAGAATTGTGTCGAACTTTCAATTTCATTGGATTTATTTGAATTTGAGTGCTGATGATAAAAAATGTTTTTTAAAGTAGGAAATGTAATTTTTTTCAAACCCCCTGCCAAGCGCTACACAAACACACACACACACACACACGCATACAAAAACACGCATACAATCACATAGAAGATTTATCTGGCCAAATTGCGCCTAACCCCAGCCATGGCACGGCAGCTCGTTGCTCCGCCGCGCAGACAATTTATGTTCGTCCGTTTTCCGCGCGCTCAATTGAAGCCAACGGTTAGTATTACCGTTAGCTATGCTCTGCACCGGTATTTTTGGCGCAATTCCATATTTTAGTGTAAAAAATAGTGTTTCCCACGAGAGATGGCCGTTCGTTTTTTTTTACGTAATCGTAAATTACGTCAATAACGTCAACGTTGATGCAAGCGAATATATTTTAAGATTTTTTTTTTAATTTTTTAAACATTTTTTTAACATTTACTTTTTCGTGTTATTGGGGAATAAAACGTTTGTTACATTTAAAAAATCAAATATTGAATGATCTTTTTAAGCTTATCAGAGCTTTATACTAAAAATACCAATCTTAAAATTTCTAATGTAGTTGTAAATCCCAACGTGATTCGGTGCGTTGGTCATTAATCATTGAACAATTTATATGAGTCAGTTGGGCAGTTGATAGTATCATAAATGTTGTGTTTGTGGGTGATTTAAAATTTGCAAATTCTTGTATTGAGCCGAACTGAAACTCAACTTTAACTGAATTGTTGTGGCAATTTCAGACACGTGGCTGTTGTGAACAAACCAAAAGAACTAAAAATACACTGCTCAACACAGAGATTAGATTAGGTTAGTTAATACAGTCTGAAGAGATGATTCAAAACAGATGAAATTCCTTTCATGAGTCATCATAGTTGCATTTCGGTCTGTATGATTTGAGGCGTTCTTGGCAACTTTCCATTCCATTCAACAAAGCATCTGAATCGTTTAATCTCTAAAAGCATAGATTAAGTTTAATTGGAATGGCAGACTTCTTCTGATAGCTCATAAAAGCACAAAGAGTTGGTTCATTGGGATGGCGCATTAGGATGGTTTTATTGGTGAAGGCATATTTGCTTTACCACAATAACTCTAATGGAGGATAAGCCACTAAAATTCGAATTACCGAGCATCCTTCGCTGTACTAAAACGACAGACCGACTTAAAGAGATGCAGAGTCTCTGGAAAACTTAATGTCAACGACTGCGTATTGACTGATTGACTGCGCAGAACCACTCCTCAATGGTGGGGCTAGGAAGATCTAATTCAAGTAGATAACTCTAAAGTAGGATTAGCTACAGGAACTCGAGCTACTGACCATTCTTCGCTTTACAAAGCAACGGACCGTCTAAAAAAGAGATTCAGAGTCTTTGGAAAACGTGATATCAACGACTGCCTGTTCAAGGCCGTATAAACTCCGAACAGTGAGACTGACCAGATCTACGTCAAGTAGATAACTTTAATGGAAGATGAACTACTGGAACTCGAACTGCCTGACATCTTTTGTTTTGCAGAAGCAACAGACCAGCTAAAATAGATTCAAAATCTCTGGAAAATAAGTACGAAATAAAATCTTAAACACATTTTCATTTATAGTAGAATTTTATGGCGAATATTTCCGTAGTACATTTTGTTCTTAAAAAGTCCTGTTTTAAGGGATATTTTTGGCATTTTAGAAAAAAAAGGTCAAATTGACCCATACAAATAGGAGCTACAGGGTTAAAATGTTCCACAAAAATTGTCTTCGTAGTAATTTACATCAAATTGCTGAACACATCGTATACCTAAAATGTGAGGTTACATGGTTTTCGTATGCCGATTCACCATAAGAATGTGCAAAAAGGGGAAAACTTTGACGCTCCCTAAAAAAAATTCAGACGTAAACTTTCAAAACGCCGATGGTTAGGTTAGGTTAGGTTGAGGTGGCTGCCTCTGTATGAGACACACTTCAAAACGCCGATACACGTATAATTTTTTTTTGCCCCCTCTACTAGAATCCGTTGTCAGAGCCTTGTTAATTTTTCAGATCTACTTCAAGTAAATAACTATAATGGAGAATAAACTACTAAAACTCGAGCTGCTGAGCATTCTTCGCGTTAAAAATTCAACGGACCGGCTAAAAGAGATGCAAAATCCCGGGAAAACTTGATGCCAAGGATTGCTTATTGAAGGGTGCAGAGGCACCCAAATGTGGGTCTTGCAAGATCGAATTCAAGTGGATAACTTTGATGAAAGATTAACTTGTCGAACTCGAACTGCCCGACATCGTTTGCTTTGCAGGAGCAACGGACCAACTTAAAGAGATTCGAAATCTGACGGCCTTGTAAATATCCAACGGTGGTCTGAACAGATCCACTTTAAGTATATATTTCTAATGTAGGATAAACTAGCAAAGCTCAAGCTGCTGAGCATTCTTCGCTTTAAAAAAGCAACGGAAAACTTGATATCAAGGATTGCCTATTGAAGGGCGCAGAATCATCCAACTCCAACTCATGCATTTGCAGCACTTGGAACCTCAAAGATTTCAGTATGAACTTTGAAATTTCCATAACGTTTGATTAACAACTACAGGAGCTACAGGATGCTTAATTGTACAAAGCTGACGAAGGTAAGTAACACCCAATTATTTTAGAAAATTGTATCGAGGATACAGGAACTAAAATCACAGATCAGTCAATGTTGTGCCTCTAGCTATTAGAACGACCTGATATGCCTCATTTTTCTTTAGGCTGTTTTGAGACTTGAAGGAAGAGGAATAAGCGAAGCTCTGGTACCACAAAGAGCTCAATTTGGATCATACGAAAGCTGACACTTCTACCCACATATTTTCCTACGTTTTACAGAAAGAGAGAGTAAGTTCTAAGTTCTGTTCGTTTTCGATCATTTTTGAAAATAAAAGTCTCTGTTATCTCAGTCTCTCAGTAACAATCTACGCAACCTACCAATCGAAAAATTTCAGACAAATCTCCAAAAATGCCAGACAAATGCCCATTAATACTTTACATCGCAAATCCTGTCTTGCCCACTGCAACGAATCGCATAAAACGTAATGTCCTCTGCGCAGTGGCAACGTTAACTAGTCACTGACTTTTCGTTATGCATGTAAGTATGTAAAAAACTTAAGCGACAGCATATGTCGTCTCGAAATGCTGCGTGTCAATTTGTTCTCGTTGTTCTACTATACAATTCGACTGGATTTGGGTGGCTTTGGTCTGCTTTCAGAACCGTTTCTTTGCTCGTATGCACTGCAAGCTACACTCCTGGACCTTGTTTGGCTGTCATTATGCCTCCGTGCCGCTTCTCTCTCACCAACATTTCACGCATTTCACTACGGCCACCAACGTTCGGATGCAGAACGTTCACAGGCATTTACTACATGAACAACAAATGTTGCTTCCGTATTGCTGGAATGGCCAAAGAAAGCCACTGCCGACACGCACACACCCATACACACATACACACACACAGCATCAGCAGCACCACACACGCAACGCCAACGCCAACGTAAATGAATAAAAACGATTTCAATAAACATAATTTCCAAGTGGCTGCTGGAGGGGCAAACCAGCAAAAAAAAAATTCACAAAATGCAGACATTTCCACAAATGGAATCACACCTCGACCGCCGAAGCGACAGTCGCTGGAGGGGAATGGCAACTGTTGCATGCAATATGCAGTCGTCGCCCTATGAGCCACAGTCAAGTCGAGTTGCGCTTTTCGTGCCCTTCTTCCCGTGTCGCCTTTGGCTCGACTGCGGCTCTTTCGTTGACTTGAAAGGTTGCCGTGGCAGAGCGCAATGTGCGGATGTTGCATGCAGCAATTTGCATGCGTTTGCGCACTGTGTGTGCGTGTGTGTGCAGGCAGCAACATTTGCATATGCAAAAATTCATGTGCAAGTATACTTCGCTTTATGGCTCTTGCTTCGCTTGCTGCTTTGCGCTTTTTGCCGCCCTTTTTCTGCTTTCTTGTGTCGTAGCTACAGGTTATTTGATATTCCTGTTGTCGCTACAAGGACAACACCTGTTGTTACTGCTGCGACTTTACGTGCCCATTAAAGTTAATGTTTGCATGCAAACTGCAACGCACTTGTTTTGTGACAGTCAAATGTAGTCAGAAGTGAAGAAGTTCACGAAGCATTAGCGGAGAAAACCAGGCAACAAGAAGGGCGTGAAAAGCGGTGTCAAAGTGATAAGTTGCACAATAGAAGCAAGTGAGTGTAATACATTTTTATTATAACAGTGAAAGCAAAATTTGTGACATTTCTGACAGCCAGTGTGCACCCAAGGATTGAAAATTTGTGATTAATAGTTGAAATGTGTCATATTTCACACAAAATAAAGCCACAAATAATGTTAAAAGTGTGTGACTAAATTTTGATAGAAATAAAAAGGTTTTACAAATATGTCACATAGCAGAATAAATGTGTCACAGAGTTGAAAATAGCCGTCAAAAAAATATCAGCAAATCATTGGAAACTTAAGATTTCACAGCATACTTATGAGTTTGAATAATAAAATCCTGTCACATATGTGTCACAAATTATGAAATGTGCAGCCAACTTTAAAAAAATCATAAGAAATGCATAAGTTGTGCCTTAGTAACTTGTACTTGTGCGTTTGACTACTAAAATCGTTTCATATATGTGTCACAAATTGACAAAATAACAAATAGACAAAACTGTGTGAGAATCTATAAAAAATATGCAACTTACAAACAAAAATGCAGCTCGAACTATTAAAAACCCTAAATGATTTGTCACAACTCAAAACTGTGTGAAAATCTATAAAAAATATGCTATTTATAAACAAAAATTCAGATCGAACTATTTAAAACCCTAAAGTATTTGTCACAACTTAAATAATGTGCAGTAAACTTTCCGAAATGTGGAACAAACTATTAAAACAGCGCAAATCACCAAATCAAATGTAAATTTGATTACGTGAAACTCTGTGTGACAAAACATATAATGTTTAGCCTTTAGGTATGTGTGACAAACCATTAAAATAGCACAACTTACCAACTTAATTGTGAATCACACTATTAGAAACTCTAACATATGTGTCACAAATTGCATAATGTGCGATGAGCTTTGAGATTGTGCGGTGAGTATGACAAACCATTAAAACAGCACAAGTTACTAATGTAATTGTAAGTTAAAGTATTGCAAATCCTCAAAGATATGTCACAAATGTGTAAATAATTTGTAGATATGTGTGACAAATCATTAAAACAGGATAAGTTACTAATGTAATTGGGAATCAAACTATTGAAAACCAAAGTTTGACGCAAAGTGTCTTATTAATGAAAAAGTAAATCCATTTGTTTAAAACCCAAAAATATGTGTCACAAAACATATAATGTTCACAACAACCAAAATTGCTAACATAATTGTGAATCTAACTATTGAAAACGCTCAAATATTTGTCACAAATTACATAATTGACGGTAACTACTAATGAAAATTCTCAAATAAATGTCACAAATAATGAAATGTGCGAAAAACGTTTATAAATGTATAACAATAAATTACAATAGCACAAGTTATTAACGTCATTCTGAGTCTAACTATTGGAAATGCTCACATATGTGTCACAAATTACATAATTGGCAGTAAACTTTCATATATGTGTCACAAACTATTAAAAAAAAATTAAAGGTGGTAACGTAGTTGTGAATCTGATTATACAAAATATATAATGTGTCTCAGACTTTCAGAAATGAGTGACGAATAATTAATTCAACGTTTCTTACTAATGAAAAAATTAAATGAATTATTTAAACCCTAAAAAAAATGTCACAAAACAAGTAATGTGATTAAAACAGCACAACTTACTAATGAAAGTGTGAATATGACTATTGCAAATGCTCAAATATGTGTCACAAATTGAAAAATTTATTGTAATCGTTCAGATATGTGGGACAATTTATTGAAAATGTGTAAATTACTAAAGACGAATTTAACCATTGAAAGCGCTCTAATTTATGTCCTACGCTTCAGAATATGTCACAAACTTAAAAATAAATGGTAATCGTTCGCATATGTGGAACAATCTATTGAAAATAAACGATGTACTAAAAAGAAGGTAAATTTAACCCATTGAAAGCCCACAAATTCATGTCACACGTTGCAGAATGTGTGTTAGTTGTCCAAACATGTAGTGGTGGAAATTGTTTTAAACAATTATTACAGATTAAAAAGTGTGATAAATGTGTCACAAATGCTTATAAATTCATAGTAAAGCAGTAAGATCGTTTGACAAACGGTTAAAATATGTCCCAAAATATATATATTTTAGGCATACATATTTGAGGAGAAAAGTGTGACACCACTTTGTGACTATTTTTACATATTTTTAATGCTATAATCGTTGTTCTTGGCGCTCGATAAGGGCACAAATTATTTTAGTTTTATTTATTGTATTAAAGTAAACATGACAAAGAAATGCTAAACGTTGACACATTCAGGTGTCAAGTCGCTACTACAACAACAACAACATCTATAGCGACAGCAAGCTGTCACCGGATTATGAATGGGACATTAACATGAAATGAGTGGAAATAGGAATCAGCAAAAATACTCGCATGAAACAGAAATTGAGGGGCTTCAAGCTCACTGAGCGAGAATTTTTTGACAGCGAAACCACTGTGCCCCCAACCACAAAAAGAATAACAAAAACAGTAATAGTTAAGTGTGCACACATTACAACACAGGTGACGATAATAGCGACAAAAATATTGCAAGCAATTGTGACGAGGGGAGGAGGCGAGAGGTCAGCGGTGTGAATGCGAATGAATGAACATTGCTGAGGGGGCAAAGCAAAGCGGAACAGTCAGCCGATGTTTTATTTAAATTTTGTACAGTCGTTGTTGTTGTTGTTGCTGCTGGCACTATTGTTGCTATTAAATTGTTGTTGTAGTTGTAGTTGTGGTTGTTGTTGTAACAGTGTGCCCTTTGTTATGTTTTTATTGTCGCTTCTGCGGTCGACATGCTTTTGATTGTCGCTGTGGCTCTTGTTGTTGTTCGTATTTTGGTGACAATTGTTGCTGCCTGTATGCCGAAGCGCAACAGTTGGTGTCGTGCCATTTGCAGCTAAAGTCGAGTGGGGGCGCATTAATGGCAACAACACATACAAACACTTTCGCTGCGAGCGCAACACAACATGTACCAACCACACCGACGCGATGTTTCTCGCTTTGGCATCGTTTACACTCACTCATTCACTCCGATACACACAGAAATTTGCATTTGTAATTTGATTTCCCCCCCTATTTTTGTTATTTTCACGCCACACAATTCAGATGACTATTGTTGTTGTTATTTTTGATACTATCGGCCTATATGAATGGAGTGTAGGGTGAGCGTGAGCACAAAATTACATTTGTAGAGTGTAAGCGCGTGTGTAGTTGTAATTGCTTTAGTGACTGCCACAGGTGCCGCACCAGCACCGAACATCAAATGAGGTGAAGAGTGAAACGATGAAAGGAGAAACGACAGACGAGAAGCGAGATGTGAGTCTCGTTGTTTTTTTGCGAGTTGCAGAGTGGAATCTTTTGAAAGTGATGCTTTTTAGTTTAGAAATAATATGAAGAAAAATAAAAAAATTCGTTTAATTCTAGAATACCTAAAGCAAACATATTGAATTCATTGAGTTCATTTACTATAAAAGGTGACCAGATAAAAACGATAAGAGAAAAATTTGAATAAAATTGATTCTGAATTAACTTTGAACATTGGTGCACGGGGCGACCTCCCAAATGCAAAATTTGCTAGTGCAAAATATGATTTCAAGTGGATTTGGGCTCAAATGTTGTACGCAAACCCCTCCCAAAATGAAATCCTGTGTGCGCCACTGATTTCATGTCATTAAGTATGAACAGAGCACATCATTCAAATGGGCGCCTCGGCGTTGCTGACATTGCTTCAAGTGGTCGATGCAATTTTTGATGACCCTCGATAGTGGCCGCTAATTCGGCGGCTATGGTGTTTTTATTTTGCATTTTTTTAATAAAATATATTTATAATTTTTTATATAATAATATTTGTTAATTATTACCACACGTTCGCCAAACATAAGTCGATGCATAATGAAATGGCAAACTACCCTAAATTATTTTGACATTTAAATGTCATTGAAATCTTTAACAATTGCTGAGACATCCTTATTGGCAAAACTATCACTGCTATCTGATCGATCGAAAATTTGTTTCGACTTATTCGGCCAATTTTAGATCTTCGGCTTCGACCAATATAGCCAAATACTTTAGCCAAAGGTTTTCGCCCAGTAATGCAAGCCATTTTAATTTGTTTTGAAGTATTTTATCAAATATCGGGTTTTTTCGATATTTCGGACATTAACATTGCGATTAACAAAACAAAATCTCTAATAAGCTATTTATGTCATTGAATTGTTAAATTTTTTGTTTTTGTTAGAAACCAAACTCTAAATTTTTTATATCTTAAGCTAATAAAGTTAGAAGGACGAAATTTAAGGATGTGGTAGTATAAATATTAGTCCTTAAGATATTTTGTTTTCAAAAAATACTATTGGAAATTTCCAAGGATATTCAAGGATAAAGTCTTAAAAGGATATTTTCAATACCTTTTCGTCCTTTTGCACCAAAACATGAAATTTTCCAAGATTTTAAAGTTTTTCTCCCTTTATTTGATACCCATATTGTTATTCTACAATGCGCTTAATTTTTAAAATAATTTTTTGAAATAACCATGTCCTTGAAATTTCAAAATCCTTTGAAAAAATCCTGACGTCAGAGAGAAAAACTAAAAATGCAGTTTTACTACATTCGGCCCCTACTTTCGCGAGTATATAGATTTTTTGTAAAATTTGTTGTCGCACGGTGTAATATTATATACCTATATATAAGGTGACCAGTAGTGTATATGTATATGTTTATATATATATATATATATATATATATACTTTTATAAATTCTTAAGTGGAACAAGGAAATTATTATTTTTAATACGCCGAATATTCTAAAAAATCTATCTTCGGTGGGACACTACTAGTCACCTTTTATATAAGCAGTCAGTCAGTCAGGATAAAAAATTATACATATGTATATCGATACTTCGAACTCAATAAAACGATTTGCACTGTGAGAAAGCATTTCGATTGAGTGTTTTAAATCGTCGACCTGAACGTCCCTCCGAATGTCGGTACAAGCCTTTTGAATGGCTTTCATGTCTTCAAAACGTTTTCCTTTTATTGGCAAATGCATTGTTTTGAGAAGATAAAAATCGCACTGTACCAAATCAGGCAAATACGAATAGTAGTTAATGGCTACGACATTTTTATTGATTTATTATTTTTATTGATTTTTTTGAGATTTTTATTCTTAAATTTTTAGTTTTGAAAATCTCAATCATTAGTATCTATCAATGAGTTGGCCTCAGTGAACTTGTGACTTTTCGTTAGTCAAATGTTTAGTTAAAATGCAATAAATCAATGTTATTGAGTTGCTTTTGAATCAATTTTCATAAAGTTCAATGAAGATGTTGACTATTCTTTGATAAGTTCAAGCACAGTTTTGATGGGGGTGATGGATTTCGGTTGACCAACATGTTATATGAGTCATTAACTCTACCACGACCTAAACAATCATCACCATATACTTGCTTCATGTATTGAAATGTTTTCGCAAAAGTTTTATCAAGTTTCGAATAAAACTTTATCATTGTTTGATGTTCATTTCTGTACCGATAGCACAAACATACTTTCACTTAAAACGCAATAACTCTGCTTCTAGTGCACCAAATGTTGTGAAGCTTTGACTGAAAATTGGTGATTGATGTGTCTGTGAAACGTACTAAGTCACATAAAGGTGGCTCCTATTTTTAAATTTTCTGCTTACTTAGGGAAGCATCTTCTAGGTGAATATTTACAAAGTTAACTCATTCCAGAGTCTTTTTGCTAGTATTTAATATGAATTTTCTTCAAAGAGGTTTTCTGCTAATAGAAAAGAATAATTAATGCATTTGAGGATTAATAATGTTGCTTGTACCAGAAATGCTGTGTTAATTCTTCATGGCTAAATGTGCTTTCAGTTTTCTGTGAATTCCAGACAATTCCAATCCAAAAAAAAAAACCATCTACTTCCACTTTCTCTGAACCTGCTCGACTCTATCAAGAAGAAGATGGAAGAAGTAGGGAAAACCATTCTTTACTGACTTGGAAAGTATAGCGAAATGCACATTGGGTTCGTTCCTTGCCTTCGTTAATCTCTCGGAGTGGTTGTAAGGATTAGTTTGCCGAGAAGGACAATCACTTAAAGCAGTACTAATCGAGAATATTGGCAACAAAATTGTGTACATGCGCTAATTGAATGCCGAGGCATGGCCACTCTAACCTACCGTTTGTGTAGTGCACGGTTTGAAATCATTGTAATTCGTGTTTAATGTCCTGGCAAATAAACACCCAATCGAAACCGAACTTCAACTGCATAACTGTTTTACCTTTGCTTAGTCGACGTCAAAGTTCTTCTTACTTTCCATTCGGAACCCGCTCCTTCTACTTTCACTGACACTCTTTCTACTGACTCTTACATTCATTGAACAAACATAGCTTCGATCCTTCAAAACAACCTCCACTCATATGAAAAGAAAAACAATTTCATTAGCTTACGACTCATATTTGCTAATGTAATTTTGATTAAAAATCAATCAATCAATCAATACTCACTGCTGAGTAGTCACAAAACAAAAACCAAAAGACTCACCAACCCACTGGTTGAGTTGCACTTCGACTGCTTCTGGCTGACTGATATCTTTATTAAAATGTCATTATAAAATTTTGTGTGATTTTCTTAAGCAACCCCATGTAAAAGATTACATTTTTGCGATTAAGTGCAATTCATGTTACTCATACGCACCGCATACCGGGCAATTAAGTACGAAGCGAAGGATTCAAATTTCCGCCTGTCATGCGGCATGACATAAACAAGCCAAATGGCAATAAAGGTTAATCGAAAAAAATAAGCAAAAGTAGCTCTGAAGAAAACGACAGCATGGGGATTCGGATATTTGCATTTATTTTGCTGAATTGTAACAACTGATATAAAAGTTATTTAGGCAAACAGAATTATCATGCTCGACGACGACACATTTGTGTTGTATATGATTTTTGCTTTTATAAAATATCTTTTCTTTTCTTGTTGTTCAATTCACTTAACGCTGTGCGCTGTAAGCTGTCGGTGTTGCGATGTGTGTGTGTGTGTGTGTGAGTGCGTGTGTAGGAGCTGCGAAAAGCACAAGTCAGCTTAAATAAAATACCCACAAAGAGTGTATTTTTTCTTTTGCTTACTGCCAACTTGTCGCTCTTTCTTCGCGTTGTTTCGATGCTTGCAGCGCAGCAGTTTGGCGCTTTCAACGTTGGCTATGCGCTGCGTCTGATGTTCATTCCCCAACGTCGACGGCTTCGCTTTTCACTTAACCACTCTTGAGCGCAGAAATTATGCAAAAAAATGCACAGCGTTTCTTGTGCATAACAGCAGCTTAAAATGCTTAAACTCACACACACACACACACACACACACATGCACATGCACATGATTGCACTGCAGTGCTGCAGTTGTCTTGCAATAATACAAGCTGAAGTTTGCTTGTATGCAAATTTCAATATGTGCGCGAGCGCTCAAATACGCAGCGCACTCAATAAAAATGCCAGCAACAGCAGCTAAAGAAATAAACTTGCACTGCCAGCAGGCAAAAGCAGAAAAAACTAAATGTTAAGCATGCGTTGTAGAGACTCAAGAAGATGAAGAAGAAGAAGTACAAGAAATGAAAAACGAAAATTGTTTGGCAAAAATCGGCGCCGTTCTTTAACCGTTGTGCAGCAAAAAAATTCTGCGAAAATATTGTGGAATTTTGTCAGAGTCGATAGTAGTTCAGCGACAGCCCTAAAGTATGCCATACATTTTATGGATCAAAGTTAAAAAATCCAAAATTTGAGCCTTTATACAACTAAGCACAATAAAAGTAGGAGAGTTGAGTTAACCCTTTCGGTTATTCTATGCCATATGGCATAGTCTCTTTTCAGTGCCTGTTTTAGGTCAAAAAACTTGTGGATACTATATTTTTGTTGTTCCTTAGAATAGTTTGAAGTTTTAGGAAAAATACGAAATTAATAAACTGAATAATTAAGTTGAGAGAAGAGAAGTATACACGTTTTTTTAATGGTATATCTTGAGATCGTGAAGGAAGAAGAAGCAGACAAAATTAGATAACTTTTTTAATTTTACGTTTTCTTTCAATTTAGATACTTTTTTAAAAAAATTTTGGCTGAAGTAAATGAAGAAATATTCAAATTTTCGTTATGCATAAAAAGTTTTATGTTTAAGTAATTATTACAGCCACAACGATGTGGTTGCTCTCATAGAAAAACACTCTAAAATACAGGGTCCGAGTATAAAAATTTAAAAATTTCTTATGGATTGTTGCTAATATAACCACATAGAAGCCTAAAACGTAAAATTTAAAATTTTAACTTTCCCCAGTAAAAAGCTGTACCGAAAGGGTTAAATGAAGCGTGAAATGATTTTAAGCTGAACAGAAGTTTTCGACTTGATTAGACACCGGTGCGACAAAATCAAACTTAGACGAAGTGAAAATAGAAACAAAATTGCAGTGAAAACTGAAGCGTGTTGAAGCTATTTTAGTCACTTTGGAGAACTTGTTGCATCAGAGATGATTTTACTAAGTTATTCTTTATAGAGGAGGCGAAATTAGAAGCAAAGTCTCAGTCAATCAAAGCGTATTTGAAGCTTTTTAAAGTCTCAGAGCTGGAGTACTTCTTCAAGAGGAAATAGCCTTATTAAGTAATTCCAGGAGCAGGATCTCAGTTATTTGAAGATTTTTTAGTCGCATTGGAGGACTTGTTGTGTCGGAAATGATTCTACTAAGTTATTATTTATAGACGAGGTGAAATTTAAAGCAGATTCTCAGCTAAATCGAAGCATATTTGAAGCTTGAGCTGGAGGACTTATTGAATAGGAAATTGTCTCATTAAGTTATTCTGGAAGCAACAACTGAGTGAAAGAAAAGAGTTTTCGAAGCTTTCGTTGTATCGGAGATGATCGTATCAAATTATTCTTTATACACATTGGAGAAATTGTTCGATTGGAATCAACTAGAAACTGTTGTTGATTGTTTTTCACTATACATACAATCTAAGTTTACTGATATTTAAACTTACTTGAAATTTAAAATAAGAAGACACACACAACATTTTCGTGTAGCAGAGTATACTTTTCGGAGGCAGGGCTGCATTGAAATTAACAAAAGTGAACTTTATATCTAATAAAATCTAACTTTACTGACAGTTGAACTGAAATAAAACTCAAGAAAGTGCTGAATTAATATTTTTGGATTATTTAGTATACTTTTAGGGGAAGTAATTGAGTTTCAGCTTAAAAACCAAGTTCATGCCAGTGAACTTAAATTTTCAAAAAGATTGATTAATAATTCTAAATTCAAAAAATTTCTATAGTATTGCATACTTTTAGGCACAATGGTGGTCATTCTAATTAACCAGAAATGTATGTTGTCGACTATAAAGTCTAAGGGCCGTTTTCTCATCCTCGCGTTAAAGTGGCGGTTAGCTAAAGTGAACTTTAGCTAAAGTTCAGTTTAAAGTGCGCGGTAAATATTTTCGTTTTCTCATCTTCCTGATAAATATAAATTTAACAAGTCTGATTTTTTGGCAACACTGGTCTACGATGGGCAGCACTTGTCTACGATGGGCAGCACTTGGCGGCGCAATCAGCTGTTTTTGAAAAAGTATAATTATTTTTGAAGGAAAAAAAGAAGAATTTTGCCTGGAAAAATCTTGCTGATGCTTTTACTGCCAAATGGGGCGTGTTCCGACGCTGGAAAACGTTGAGGGACAAGTTCGACAGCTTGAAGCGCAAGTCCAAGCTGGAACTTGCAGCGGAGAAGAGCGAGACGTATCGCACAGGTGGCGGCCCAGCAGCGATTGGAAATGCCAGCAGTGCAAAGCAGTGAAATTGTCCAATCGGCTGTTATATGTTCTATTTGCCGCATTTTGCGACTCCGTACCTTCAAAAGCGTCTTCCAGTGCATGAATATAAAAAACACGCCTATTTTCCATACCGAAAGATCTCAAATGCAAATTTCATTTCAAATTGTAATTTCATTATCAGCTGTTTTTTGTTTGTAAACAAACATATGCATGTAATTGGCACCACTTCCACTTAAAGTTCACTTTAAAGTTTAACACGCAGTCAATCCTCCGGGTAAATTTTATCCGGAGGATAGCTTAACGGGCAGATGAGAAAACGAAAATGCGTTTATCGGCCCGTTAAACTGAACTTTAAAGTTAACGCGAAGATGAGAAAACGGCCCTAAGTTTACTAATATTTAAATTAACTGCAACCTTAAAATAGACTGCAAATATTTTCATATTACATACATTAGCATACATTTAGGAAGAATGGCTGAATTGAAATCAACTAAAAACGACATTTGACAATTGACAAACTAAAATGACATTTGAAATTAACTAAAACTTAAAAATGGTGAGACAAAAGTTTTCCGAATTATATAGCATACTTTTAGGGAACAGTTGAATCTTAATTAGCTAAAAATGATTTCCTGACTAAAAAATTTAAATTCACTTATCTTTGAACGAACTAACTTCGTTGAACCTACTTGAAATCTCAAAAAGATTCACTTTCAACTATATTGCATACTTTTAGGCGAAATGGTTTAATTGAAATTAATCAGATATGCCTAATTGACTAAAAAGTTAAGATTTACTGATACAGTCGTGTCTGGGTATAGTGAACACCATATATAGTGAACACCTCGATATAGTGAACACCCAAATTTTGACATGGAGCCTCTAAATCATGAAAACAATTTTGAAAGCCATTTCAAGCAAAAAGCAAAAAGTTTATTTTGAGCAAATAAAACGAGTTCTTGAACAAAAATGTTGACCTTGATATAGTGAACAACCTCAATACTGTGAACAGGCCTTGCAATAATTAGTTCACTATATCCAGACACGACTACACGACAAGGCCAACAAATTTTACTACACATTTCCCCAAATACACATTTTCGTTCATTTTTCTGTTCTTTGGTTTAATGTTTGCATTCGTTTAGCTACAAACTTTTAAGATATTTTCATATAAAGTTTTGTGTTATTTTTGTATTTCCTGGATTTTCCATTTCCAGACTCAATGCTTTTTATGCTGCGTGTTGTTGTATTTTTGGTTTATGTTTCATTTTATTTAATTTAATTTTTTTTCTGTGCTTGGCATAGCGTAAAATTTTGTGGTAGAATTTTGTGATTTATTTCGCTTGGTTTGTGGTTTCATTTCAAGATGAAACGATGATGTTGGCAAAATGATAATGTCACAGGCAGCAAGATGGATTGTCAATTTATGTTGTTGTTGTTGTTGCTGCTGTATTTTTGGTGCTTCACCCGATTGCTGCGTGCTGATAGTAAATGCTAACAGCACAGCACGGAAGTGTGCGTCGTCCGTGAGCGACTCGAATGCGGAAGTTGGCTACGCGACGCACTGACAAACGTGAAATTGGGTTGACAGTTTTGCTGCCGCAACATTTTGGCATAAAATCATTTTGTGTAAGTGTGTGCGTGTGTGTGCGTTTTTTAAGCGCCCACTAAGTCATGGCTTCTGCTTGCCGATGAAAATTATTGCATAAAATATGCAAAAGTCACTGGCAGACAGAAAAAGTTTTTTACATTTTGTAATTAATTTCGTTGCGTCAGCTTGTGCGATGACTTAAGCTGCCAGTGGTGCCACCTGCCATCCGAAAATTTCAAACGTGCATAACTTTCGTGCACAAATGAGCGCCTAAATGGCGACTACTGAACGCCGCTGTCTGTGCGCCATTAAAATTTCATTTTAGACGCAGCCAACGGCCCGTATGCGTGACATGGCCTCGCACTGAATTGGCCGTTAAGCGCCTTTCAAATGTCGCTAAAAAATTTATAAACATATTAAGAAATTATTAACTGCCGCTTTAGACACTGCGGGCCGGGCACGTGGAACGCGCGCAACATAAACATTTGAATTTTGAATTTATGTTCATCATACGCCAAGTGGAGCGGTGAATATATTTTCGTGCGCTTCGGCTATTTTGCGCTGCAAAATCAATAATTTATCTATGCACGAGACGGCCAATGAAATGTTTGGCGTTGAAAATTTCGCTGCATAATTTATGGAGTGTGTCGTAAATTTTGTACAAAAATTGCCGATAAAATTAATACCGAACGGCATATTTCACATTTTTAAGCAGCTCGCCCAACTTTAAATCATTGCCAAATCGTGCCGAGACAAAAGCGTAATGGCGCTTTTGCTGAATTTTCAATGGTTTTTTTTGGCGAATTTTTTCAATACGCTATTGCTTTTTGTTTTTGGTGTTGGTTGGTTGGTTGGTTTGCCGCCAGCGTACAATTCAATCGAATTGGAAGAAAGTTGGCGAACGTGCCGCCGCCGCCGCCTGGCGCAAGAAAATGCAATAAAGAAAGCAGTCAATGCAAGCAAAGTCAGCCGCAGCACAGCGAATGCAGGCGCACAATCAATGCCGCGAAATTTCTTCAGCGCGCACATTTTCCTTCTTTGGCAAATCAATTTTATACGCGCACCCGCATTGCTTTCTAATCGCCATCGCATACAGCGCTGCCACTCGCCACTGCAGCCGAGCAGCGGCGGCAGAGCGTAATGGAGTTGAGCGCATAATTTAATTTGAATTTTGGTATTTGAAAAATTCAGCTGTCTGCCACGCCGCTATCGACGTCGTCGTCTTTGTTTTTCTTGTTCTTTTTTTTTATTTCATTTTTGCTCGCTGTTCTTCTTGCCATGGGTTTTTGTTTTTTTTTTTGTGCTTTTCGTTATCGCTTTCATATTCAGCTTAACCTGATTTTGCGCTTTTATTTATTTCTCCGGGAAAGCATTTAATTCGCTACGCTTTATATGGGTGTTGAAATTGAGTTAAATTCATGCTGATTTCAAAATCATTGAGGACGACATACTCGTTGCTGGACAGCAGCAAAGTGCTATGCTGACAGTGCTGAATTTTTGATGGCATCAAATGTTTGCAAATTGGAATTGTTTGGCTTTGAGATATCGATTTAAAGTTGAATAAGTTGAAGTTGAATGGTATGGTAGGAATTGTAGATTTAAAATGAGAAGCTGAGAAGATTTAAAATGAGAAGAAGTATGATGCTATGATGCTAAAGTAAGTGAACTCACAGTTGAGTTTGAGGATGAGGAAGATGCGCTCACCAACACTGAAGTGGACAATTCCAAACATGCTGCAATCTCGGTACTGTTTCTGGACACTAATGGGAAAATATTCAGGGGAGATGAAGCCAGAAATGCCAAATTTAAATGTTATTTAAATATTGGAAACTGAATGGCGTCTCACAATATAAGTGTTGTGAGTACAAAGGAAACAAGCTTGCAGATCAGTTGGAAGTCACGCAGATTAACATTGAAGTTGAGAACTCAATGAATGATTCAGTCTCTGTCCTGTATGTATATATTGCTAAGGAAATATTCAGGGAAGATTACACCTACATATATATAGTACACCTACATTTCAGGGTAGGTAGGTTAAGGCGTCTGCCTCTGTAGTAGGCACACATAAACTTCGCACAGTTAAGACAGCTCTACTCTAGCATAGTTTAGCACAGTATAGCATGACATAGCATAGCATATCATAGCATAGCATATCATAGCATAGCATATCATAGCATATCATGGCATGGCATAGCTTTACATTGCATAGCATAGCTGGCATAACATAGTATATCACAGCTTAGCCCACGCTACCGTAGCATAGCATAGCGTGATATGGCACGGTATAGCATAGCAGGCATTGCTTAGCGCAGTATGGCCCACCATAACATAGCATAGCGCTGCATAGCATAATTATGTTAGCATAGCATAATATTGCATGTCATATTCCACCCTAGCACAGCATAGTATAATAAACCATGACATAGCATAGCATACCATAACATAGTATCTATAGTATAGCATAGTATCTATAGTATAGCATAGTATAGCATTGCATAGCACTGCATATCATAACATATCCCAACCTAGCATAGCAGAAGATATCATGGCATAGCACAGCAAAACATAGCAAAGCTGCATAGCATAGCTAGCAAACCATATCGTAGCATAGCTCAGCTTAGACTAGCCTAGCATAGTATAGCTCAGCATAGCGTATAATATCTGAGCCTTTTAATAGGTTCTGCCCCTGCTGCTCCTGAATTCCTTATTTACACACTGCGCCATTGTCAGTCCCTTTTTGTTATTTTTTTTATTTGCCTTCTCTTTCCAGCGCAAAAAAAATAAAAACCGACCTAAAGCCCAACATAGCATAATTTAGCACAGAATAGCATAAAAATGCCAACCCTAGCATAGCGTAGCAAAGTATAGCATAATCTTAACACAGAATACCATAACAAAACCCACCCTAGCATAACATTATATAGCAACATAGTATGGCATAGCGTAGCCCACCCTAGCAAAGCATAGCATAAATAGCATAACAAAGCCTACCCTAGCATAGCATAATATAGCATGACATGCATGGAATATGATAGCATAGCTAGCATAACATAGTATGGCATAGCATAGCCCACCCTAGCAAAGCATAGCATAGCATAACTTAGCACAGCATATCGTAGTATAGCTTAGCTTAGACTAGCCTAGCATATCACAGCATATCACAGCCTAGCAAATATCTGAACTTATTAAAATCAATTCTGTTGGCCCTGAATGACTAATTTACAAACTACGCCATTGTGTCTCCCATTTAGTCAACTTTTTAAAGTTGCCTTCTGTTTCAAATGCAAAAAAAAATATAAAGCCACTTTTTCATCTCATCATTAAATCATTGCTTTATAATGTGTGTGTCATTGTTGTTGTTATTGTTTGAAACTAAATATAACAACTGAAAGCATTTGGTTGAGCAAATATTTCAAGAATTACTTGAAACTTGTAATGCTTTCAACAGCGCAACCCAGTCAAATGAAAATAAATGCGATTTGAGGCATAATTTCAGACGCACACACTTCTTAATACACTTAACAAGCGGATTATATATATAAGTACATTTGAGAGCTTTTGAAGTTATAAATTATGATTTGTCATACCTCATGCCAGCACAATGCAAACACAAACACGAAAACAAACACAGACACACTAGTAAACACACAACCAAAAGCAAATACAAATAACCACTGCAGACAGACAGTTGTTGCTGGTTTATTTACAAATATGTATGTATACACTCGTAAATACATACACTTGTACATATGTATGATATGTGCTTCAGCATTTATGGCAGCAATTTTGAAAGCAAAGCTGCGAGACAGAGGTGAAAGTTGAAAACGCAACAATACTTGTTCAAACATACATCAATTCAAACAAGACACCAGCAAAAAACAAATTTGCCTTTCGATGTGTGGTAGTGTGAGCGGCTTGTGCGAACAACTTAATAAATAATTTCGACAAACGCTCGCCATTTCGAAGCGCCACTACAAACAAACGACAGCGCCGCACACTGAACATTTTGCATTTTCAAAGTTATTTAAAAAGCGCACTGAATCGAGTGCGAAAACTGCTTGGCATACTTTCAGGCCAGCGCACAGTGATTCGTACCATAGACAAAACTAAAAAAATGTATAGTCTCAAAATTTAACGATTTTGATGTCATTTGAAAGGTTAAACTCCAACTAAGAAAACCCCAAAAAATCTGTGCAAAAAATTTTAAACACATATTTTCGGTTTTTTAGTCTATTATGTAAAAAAATTGTACAAATACATGGTTATCAAGAAATTGCTCAAACTTTCAAAATAGATTAAGAAATGATGTGGTCATTTTCGCTTTTAATATTTTCTCAAAATTTGCAAAGCTGAGGCTTTTACTTCACTTTTAATTCAAAATAGTTTTCTAAATTAAAAATCTGAAAATTGGCAAAACTCAGAGGAAAATATCTAAAAAGTATGTGAAAGTATGTTCCTGGATTTTTTTTTATTTTAAGAAGCATTCATTCTTTCTCGGATAATGTAATTACATCCTCAGATGTAATTCATTCGATCTCAGAAAATAATTCAATTTGAAAAGTGGTCTAAACACCTATTTTTCGACAAAATTAATTTTTTGTATCCCTAAAAGTATGCAATCAGCATGAAAAATTGAGAAAACTGCAAAAAAGCAAAACATACGTCCATTATTATCGTTTTTATTGCACAACTAAAGGGTCCTAAGACATTTTCTGTTACTCTTTGCAATTATCAATGTTGACGTTACCGATTAAATGTAAAATCTGAAAAGTCTAGCCAGCTCACCAAAAATTACGAAAATTGCAAATTTAAGTCTCAGACATTGCCAAACTACAAAAGTTTAAGAAATACAAAATGGAGATTTAAATTCAGCAGACCATGATTAACTAGTATACCAAATTTTATGAAGAACGGACCACTCCTTCTAATTTTGTCCCGCGGTTGTATCGAGTCGAATCACTGTGCAGCGGCATAAATAGCAAACGTCGAGAAGTTTGAGTGTGTGTGTATGATTAAGCTTCGAATGGCATTTATGGAGCAGACAAAAGCTACGGCTGCCAAACGTGTTCATTAACTTGATTTATTGTTGCTGGCATAGCTGGGCTTCAACGCTTTTATTGTTGCTATTCAACGATGCTCGATGCTCGACGCTCACGGCTAGCGAAACGCCAGCACTGTGAAAGTCCATGCCATGGCATAGAGCATATTTTTAGGCGCTCGCAGTGTGCGAGTGCGATAGACAACAATGCTTTAATGAAACATGCTTCATTAAATTTGAATTTTGACACATTTCCAAAAAATGAAAATGAAAATTCCTGCAGGCGCAAAATAAACCCAAAAATTGCAAAGGCAAAATATGGCAGCAGTCAGCAGCTGTGGCTGTTGCTGCCACTGTTGCTGTCTAAGCGCATTTTATGTGGCCGACAATGTGCGAGTGTGCTTATAAATTTATATACTTGGGTGTATATGTCTGTCTTTGCGTGCGGATTGGGTGGGTGAGTGTCTATGGGTGGGTGTGTATCTGTGGATAGGTGTGGCTATGGGTTGGTGTGTGTGTGTGTAAATGACTGCTGCTAAAGCACTTTGACGTTAACTGCTTGCCGTGCAGGCTGCTTAATGCTTGACATGCTTTTTAAAGTATTTAATGCTTCGCTTAAATATGGATTAAAGTGTATGCCCGACAGTTAGTCAACGCAACAGCAGACAGTTATGACAACTTACAGACAACGCTGCGGGCTGCAGCAGCCGATGCGATAGCAGCCAACATAGTCGGCAACAGAACTTATGCTAAGTTATCTGCTTACGCTTTGCTGAGTTTCATAGATAAAATTCATGCTCAACTTTATTTGAAACAAGTTTCGGTTATGGACCAGTTGTGCTTACCTGCAATGAAAGAGATGGAAGCGAAAAGCATATTAGTATTAGTTATGTAAATGAAAGTTTAAAGCACATATAAAATTTTAATAAAAGTTTCAGTGTCATACTAAAATATTGATACTCATTGCTAAATGGGCCAATAAAAAAATAAATAAACAAAAAAATATCTAAATAATCGAAATTATTAACTTAAATTCCAAATTAAAACACTTCAACTAAACTAAGCCTCAATCAGTTTGTTGCTTCAATCAGTTCCCAACTTACGTTGCCTACAACCAAACACTGTCGACAAGAAGCTTAATAACCATTTGACGCCAATTACTGTGGCCACATTTGATCTGCCACAGTGCACTTAACAAAGCAGCCAAGCAATTCTCCATCATAAAATTGAAAATTAATGTACTCGATTGCGTATACGACCCGTTGTGCGGCTTGACTATGTAAGAACATTAGTGCGTCGTTTAGAGCAGCTGTGCAGCATTCAAACCGCATGCAATTCACACGAAATTAATAACATTGCAACAACAATACTAATAACAATTATAGCAACAGCAACATTAGTGCATAGTGCACTACTTATTATCGCTATTAACAAACACTTCATTGCTTCTTGTGTTGCGTACAATTATGAGCCACTTGGGCGCCTTGGTTAGCAACAACAACACGCTCACAATCATAGACACCACAAACAATAATCACAACAACACTGCAATCATTATCGTCATAGCTCAGTTGGGCGCCAACATGAACTTTGGCAATTGGCAGCATTTGCTCAATTTTCGATTTTCATTTTCATTTGCCACAATGCCAATTCAATTCTCACCTGGTTTAAAGTACACTAACATTAACACTAAGCCACATACATATGCAAGAACAACGCTGTGTCTATTGTGTGTGTGTCTATTGTGTTTCTGTGTCTATTTCAGTTATTTTCACTGAGTTCTCTGACACAACAAGTAAAAATATATCACACGATATGCGTTCGATATTGCTTAATAAACTCAAACATATACATATATACACGATTATATATATACATGTCTTTATACACACACACACACACATCCACTTTCACACATTTCGTTTACCAACTGTCAGTCTGTTTCTAACACGTTCAATGAAATGTTTTTGGTAATTGTTAGTGTTGGATCATTGCTTACTGCTGTCGTTGTTGTGTTTGTTATTGTTTTTTTTTGTTTGTTGTTGCTTAGGTGCGTGCGTCAATGCGTTAATGGTTGTGCGTGTTCGTGCCACCAGTCGGGCAGCGCATAACAGCTGAAGTGGCGAGGTGTTTATATAATTTTATTATTACTTCAATACAATTATAGCTTGCTGTGTGTATATGTGTGCGTGCGTGTGTGACTTCTTAGTTCACTCTTAATAGGAATTTACTTAATGGCTGTTGAAATTAAATAATATTTACACAGCGCTGCCAATTGGCCACACTGCACCTATTTATGAATTATGACAGTTAAACCCACCAATCCGCCCATCAAAAACATTCCAACACAATTGTTTGTAGAAGAATCAACGTTTACACTCTCATGCACACACACACACACAATCAGGCAAGTACGCGTACGTGCGTATAAAGGTGCGTGTGCGTGTGTGTGTATAGACATTGTAATAACATGAAATGTTGCTTGTTGAGTACACAAAACATTTCGATCAGACCTTGAATGCAGTTGTCAGGAACTTTGTAATTTGCGTCCTTGTTAGTGTTTCATTGATTAAAAATAACAAAGTAGATTAAATAGAACACTACAAATATATAATTCATATAAATATTTTACTACGTTAAGGTCCACTACATCGATCAATTTGAAATTTTGAGGGGTTGTTTTTACATACAATAGCTAGTTCGTGAACGAATGATTTTTTTTTTCGACAAATTCTTCTATTTTTTTTTGGCAAAAAACTCAATTTTTCGATTTTAAAAAATCGACATTTTTCGAAAAAATAGCACTGTAACTGTAAAAAATTTTTTTTTGTAAAATCCTTCGTTCACGAACTAGGTAACACTATGTACCAACGTAGTTTTTTTTTTTTTTTTTTCGCCGAGCCGTTACCTCGATTTCATGCTCACCGTCAACCACTGCTAACAAAAGGAGTTCTGCGGCAAGGACTATAACTTCCCCAATTTTTAGAATTTTCGCTTGAAATTTTATACAAATTCACATAAGGACATGTACTTTTATAAACTTTGTATTCCATTTGAATAAAACTATGGTAACATGCTTAAAAAAAAAATTAAAACCCTGTATTTCCCTACAGAAAAAGGTACATAACCCCTTAAGTGGCAGACACTTTTGTGGAAAGCATGCTGAATCATCGATATTTTGAATTTATTTGAGCTTCTTGTGAAAGAAGCTCAGCAAAATTGCAGCCATTTTGAATGCGCACTTTTTTGACAGTGATTCTAGTCAGTCGATGTGAGTGTTTAACCCTCTAGTACCCAAGTTTTTAATCTTGTTGAAAAAATTACCAGTGATAGTTTTGTGCTGGAGAAGCAATGTTTGTTCGGGGAAAAAAATTGCATGTCAATAGGAGGCGTGATAGAGGGTGTAGAAAGTAGCAGGCCTAGAGGCCTGCTTGGGAAACAAAGCCAAAAAAATTCCATATGAAAATTTTTTTTTAAATTAATTTGAATTTTTAATTTTTTTTTAAATATATGTAAACATAAATAACAGGTAACAGTTTCAGTTCTGCGTGCAATTGACAATAAATTAAAAGAGGTGGGGGTAAGGCGAGGGGTAGTGTGTCGTGGGGTAGTTTATACACTGCTTTTGGGGGGTGTGGAAACTAGGAAAACTAAAAAAAATCGCTATAGGTATATATATACGACGGCTATTATTATTTTTTAATGCCTTGTTAACTTTTCACACAGATGTCGACAAATCTATTCCATGAAATAAAGGACTAGGGGAGACTAGTTCTCTCATCTATCCCCACAGACTCCTTAGTATACATTTTTGCATTGACATGATATTTTTTACATTGCAGTGTATCAAAATGTCGGTTCAAATAGAAAAACAATGCTTAGAGCGAAAAATTATCATCAATGACCGTTAATTATTTACGCTTTTCATCCCAAGCAGGCCTACAGACAGACTCGGGTTTGGGTTAGGTAAGAGGAGTGTAGGAACTTTTATTCATAATTTTTTTTTATTTTCTCAAAGAACACATTAACAGCTACTCTCTAGTAATTTTTTTAGTTTTATTGAGGCTCACAATTTATTTAAAATAATTTTTGTTTCTCACACAATTTCAAAACTAATTATTTGCTTACTTTCTCACGAAACTTCAACTTAGTCTTACAATTACTGCAGTTGTGCGTTTGACAGCGTTAACTGACTACATTTATTTTATAAAATGGAGATTCCTCTTTCCATACGTGTAAAATCAGCTAGAAAAATCATGAGGTGTAATTTACAGACTTTTTTTAAGCTTAGGATGTCTACACGCACAAACTTGCGTCAAACTAAACCATTCCGTCATCTAGCGGCTGATCGCAACGCATTGCTTCCGCCTTTGCAAACTCCACCAACATGGCCACTTGTCTATTTATAAAACAGCTTATTTAGTTTTGTCACTACATAATAAATGTTCGGCCTACTTTTGGCAGTGCAGTGACAAAGAAAGCAGAAATGCTTTTTTGTCTGGCAGCCGGCGACACGCCTATGGCGTGTAACAGTCAACGAATACAAACAAAATCGATTCAATACGGACAGATGCATAAAGCGAAGAAGACAACCGCCAAATGTGTAAACATGAGTATCAAATTTTTTCATATGAAAATTTCTGTCACTGTGCGTGTTATCGAAAGTGCTAAAAGAAATTTGCCCAGGCGGCGTTTGATACTTTTTTTCTCACCACACAGAAACTTCGTTTATTTTTTATGTGCGCCGTAAATTGCTACAAGTTTGCTATGCGGCTGCGTGTTGGCATGCAGACATTTGCATAAATGCTTTTAGCATAAGTTTTGTCTGTCTGTGTGCGTGCGGGTGCGTCGAAAGTGTTGCGGTGCTGTTCGTGCCAAAAGTTACACCAATTAGCTGTCATAATAAATAAAATTGTATTTAATTAAAATATGTGGTTGTTCAGTGTACAAGCACCACGAAAGCAACAATACTTTGCGGCACAAGTTTGTTGAATATTCTATTCGTGTGAGTATATGAGTAAGTGTGTATGTGTAAGTGTGTGTTTGTGTTTGTGTAGTCAATAATTTAGCACATTTATGCTCGAGCAGAAATTTTTACAAGCCGCACGAATGGGCATAAATTACAAAATATTTTTTTGCACCACAGGGCGTATGAGTAATGGTTATTGGCTTTCAAATGGCACACGAGCGAATTTTCGACAGCATAAATTTCACTCTCTTTGCTTTCTTGTAGCCAACAATAATAATAATTGCACTTCTTAAAGGCAAGATTTACATTCACTTTTACATTAGTGTCGAAAGCCCACAACGTTTTAGCAGCTCGGACAATGTGTCACGCACAGTTGCTCGGGGCGTATGAGTAATCTTAATTAGAATTTAAGCGCTGCTCAAAGTGTGTGCTGTGCTGTTTGTGTCTTTTGGCGTTTAATTACTTTTGGTTGCACTGCATGCAGTGACGTTTTAATGTAACTATGTTGCAACAACAATAACAACAACAACAACACATGTGCAACTCTCACCTATTTTGCCATTAAGACAGTATTTCATGCGGCAATGGCAACACTGTGTCGTGCGGTGGTGGCATGCGGCATGCGTCTGACATCAAAGCACAAGTCGCTACAAATGGCATAGCATAGTAGCGACAACAACAACAACAACAACAACTATGCATGCTTTGCTTGAAACGATTTAATAGATTGCAGGCAGCTTGCAGGGGTTGGGAGGCAATGGCAGCGAGCCCACTGAGCTGGGCATCACTTTCATGCTTTTGAGCTGTTAACCACTTTCCACCCCCACCGCCCCGCCCCTCATCGCCCACACAGCGCGCTTTGCATGCTTTTGCGGTATTGGTGGTTGCATTGTTGTTGTTGTTGTTGCTGCTGGCGTTGGCGTTGGCCATATCGGCGCAGGCAGCATTCAACGTCACGTGGCAACATCAGCAGCAACAATCGCATTCAATGCAATTTATGGCCATTATCTGTTGTTTTTGTTGTTGTTGTTGATTTTGTGGCCATTGCTACAATTGTATGCGTGTGTTACTGTTGTGTGTGTGTGTTTGTGTTATTTATGCATTTTGCATGCATCGCTTCCAACCAGTCAGCCAACAATAACAACAAGCCAAAAATTTCAGCCACTTGAGCTGCTGCAGTCAGCGACGTCTGCATACAAAGTGCGGCCAAGTTGGAATGTGTGCCAACGTCGTCGCCGTCGCCAACCAGCAACACAACACAAGCAACCAATCAAGCGGCCTTTGCAGGCAACCAAACACAATTTTTAGCTTAATGTGGCCATTGACAATGTTGCAACAATGTTCGGTTGCTGCTGTTGCTGCCGTTAAACACATTCGTAGTTTGATAAATGCTTGAACGCCGCTGCTGCTGGCAGTGTTCTTTATCTGAGAGTGTGTGTGTGTGTGTTTGTGGCTTGAATGTGTTTCTGTGGTTGCCTGCTGCAGACACTCAATAACTGTTAAGCAAGGCCAATATACACACATTGACAAATCTTTGTGTGTGCATGTCGTACAGTCTACGCAAAGCAATGCAACATCTTCACTGTCGCTGCAGCTGCCGTTGCCATTGTGCTTAGTTGTTGCCTGCATCAAATTGACTGAAACTTCAAATTTCAATTTAAATAAGCACCCAAGTGTGGCATGATTTCATAAAATGCCAGTGTTGCCATAGGCAAAGCCACTACCAAAGCGTCTTCCAGTGTCTTTCATCTCTGGCTTTTCGTTTTTCCGCAGCCATTGTCGTAACCATTATCAGTGTTGCCACTTGTGCTTGTATGGGTGTAAGTTAGACGACTGCCTATTCATGTTTTATTGTTATTGTTGTAGTAGTAAAATGTATTGTTTCGAGCTGTTCTTTTTGCTGTCAATATTCATAAGGAATTTCGTCAAAATTTCAGTCTTAATTTGGCCTTATTTGATTGAATAAAATTGATTTGAATTTCTTTTATTGCCAAAAAAAGCCTCAGCTTTATTCGGTTTTATTTCAATTCACTTTATTATATTTTATTATATTTTGATTTATTTTATTCTTTTTTCCATTATATTTTATTTATTTTTTTTTTCATTATATTTTATTTTATTTTTTCATTATATTTTATTTTTTATTTTCCTTTAGATTTGAATTGATGTATTTTATTTTAGAATATTTTAATTTATTTTTATTTTATGTTATTTGATTTGATTTGATTTGATTTGATTTGATTTGAGTTGAGTTGAGTTGAGTTGAGTTGAGTTGAGTTGAGTTGAGTTGAGTTAAGTTGAATTGAACTGAATTGTTTTTATTTGATTTGATTTGATTTGATTTGATTTGATTTGATTTGATTTGATTTGATTTGATTTGATTTGATTTGATTTGATTTGATTTGATTTGATTTGATTTGATTTGATTTGATTTGATTTGATTTGATTTGATTTGATTTGATTTGATTTGATTTGATTTGATTTGATTTGATTTGATTTGATTTGATTTGATTTGATTTGATTTGATTTGATTTGATTTGATTTGATTTGATTTGATTTGATTTGATTTGATTTGATTTGATTTGATTTGATTTGATTTGATTTGATTTGATTTGATTTGATTTGATTTGATTTGATTTGATTTGATTTGATTTGATTTGATTTGATTTGATTTGATTTGATTTGATTTGATTTGATTTGATTTGATTTGATTTGATTTGATTTGATTTGATTTGATTTGATTTGATTTGATTTGATTTGATTTGATTTGATTTGATTTGATTTGATTTGATTTGATTTGATTTGATTTGATTTGATTTGATTTGATTTGATTTGATTTGATTTGATTTGATTTGATTTGATTTGATTTGATTTGATTTGATTTGATTTGATTTGATTTGATTTGATTTGATTTGATTTGATTTGATTTGATTTGATTTGATTTGATTTGATTTGATTTGATTTGATTTGATTTGATTTGATTTGATTTGATTTGATTTGATTTGATTTGATTTGATTTGATTTGATTTGATTTGATTTGATTTGATTTGATTTGATTTGATTTGATTTGATTTGATTTGATTTGATTTGATTTGATTTGATTTGATTTGATTTGATTTGATTTGATTTGATTTGATTTGATTTGATTTGATTTGATTTGATTTGATTTGATTTGATTTGATTTGATTTGATTTGATTTGATTTGATTTGATTTGATTTGATTTGATTTGATTTGATTTGATTTGATTTGATTTGATTTGATTTGATTTGATTTGATTTTATTTTATTTTATTTTATGTTATTTTATTTTATTTTATTTTATTTTATTTTATTTTATTTTATTTTATTTTATTTTATTTTATTTTATTTTATTTTATTTTATTTTAATGATGTTATTGTTTTTTATTGTATTTTATTTTCTCTTTTCTTTCTCCTTGCGTTCCAAACAGTGCTTACAAATATTGGGCACGACTAGCCCCAGCCTGAAGACATGTGAGCTTATTAGACAGTAACCTGTTGTCATAACTATCAGCAATTGTGTGGACGTTTAAGAGGGACTAAGGATATGATTGAGTTTGCTAAGAGAGAAAGATTTTAATGATCCCACAAGTTCCCAGTTCTTCCCACTTTTTTCACTGTGATTTTCAAAAGTTTACGGACTTGGCTAGAGCAGCAAACCTCGTCTCAGTTCTTCTTCATTCAGAGCTCGAAATGGTCTGCTTCGCTTTGAGACTATTGGTTAGCGTCAGAAGAATACAAGAACCGATTCACAGGGAACCATTTTCGCCTACGAATGGAAGTGCACACTCTGCCCTACCTAACCTGAGCCTTTAAAAGTGTCTAATCTTGAAAATATGATCGCTTTTATGAAATTTACTTTACCAAATTCCCAAATCATCTTTGAGTGCTGTAAGTGTAACATTACGAAAAACTTCTTGAGCCCAAATTTTGTATTTAAGGGAAGGCTCCCCTGGATTTGGGCAAAAATAAGGCAAAGTTTGTAATTTTTTTGTGGGATAATGAAAAGGCGTACAAACTTCCGGTTTTGACTATTAAATTCGTCTATTATTTAGGAGTTTAAAAAGTTAAAAAACTTGATGAAATTAAAATGGCGGCTACAAAATGGCGATTTCCGTAGGCCTCTGCGCGCCAAACATCGCTCGAGAACTGTAATCCTGCAGCCTCTTGTAGTGGACTGAAATCAAAAAGCATTGTCATTACTTAAAGATAACAAAATTGTCTGTGCATTGAACCAGACTCAAAAAATTTAAACGAAAAATTCTTGCACAATGAATATTTGAAGTAAAAAGTTCAATTTTTTGCACCTTTTTTTAATTTCAACCACATTTAAAAATTAAAAATAAATAACTATTTATGCAAATTGTTAGTTCAAGGCATACAGAAAATTAAATACATTCGAGCAGTTTTTAGATGAAGAAAATCGGATCATTAGATCAAGTCCGGGGATTTCAGTTAGATTGGAAAAAATGGTTTCGAGATAAACGCGTTTGAAGTTTTTAGAAAGTCAAGTTCATCAAGTTTTTTAACTTTTTAAACTCCTAAATATTAGACGAATTTAATAGTCAAAACCGGAAGTTTGTACGCCTTTCCATTATCCCACAAAAAAATTACAAACTTTGCCTTATTTTTGCTTAATTCCAGGGGAGCCTTCCCTTAATTTAAAAAAGTTGGTTTCCTACAATTTTTATTTTTTGTAGCAATTAGGCGAGATTGCGATGTGCTGTGCTGTGGAAAAGTTTAATTAAAACTATTGATTGCAATTTAAGCTATTTGTGCTTTTGTGCGCAGTACGACAACAATAACAATAACAACAACAACACAAAGTCACAAGGCAAAGTGCAAGAGCAACGTGTGGCATTGAGCATTGGGCGAGCGCCAGGTTGCTGACGTGACCATGACCACAGCCGGAAAGCGCACAAGTGCAATGCTGCGCGCCAAGTGGAAAAGCAGCCAACAAGAACACCACAACGACGACGACAATGGTGAAGGCGATGGCGACGACAGCCATGCCAGGCAGTCTAAGGTTAAGTGCTAAAAAGGATTTTGCCATTCAATAAATAATTGAAACATTTTTGCAGTGCGGTTTTCTTCCATTCAACCAACAACTTGAAATGGTTTTGCTTTTCTTTTTTTTTTCATACGTATTTGTTGTAATGTTTTTTTTTGTGTTATTTGTTTTCCATTTGCGTTCAATGTCAGGCAGCTACTTAATCTCGGCGGCCATTTCTCGTTGGTCACACAAATGCGAGATGTGCGTTGCCTACCAATGGCCTCTCTTCAATTTGCTTTCTCTGTCTTTCCTTTGCTTTTTATAGGCTCACACGTTTCTTTCTTTCTTGCTTTCCTTCTTTCATCTTTTCCCATATTTTACTGCGCGCATAATCAGTCAGTTTGTTCGGCGAGTGCTGCATGCAACTTGAACCTGTGCCAAAAATACCCACGTCCTTTCATGGGTTTCTGTTGCCCCTTCACTCTTTGATATTCTTTCGAAAGAAATGCAGCATTTTTCTGCAGTAAAAAATTTATATATTTGTATGTAGTCGGCACTGTTCTATGCGGCAAATTGAAAGCCCCAACATGGGTGCCGGTTCGGTTCTCAAGTATGCAACAGCATATGGCCGCATGTGGCAAGAAGCACGTCATCAAGTTGCACATTGGCATTTGTGACCTCTGTTGTTGTGCGGCGTTTGTGCAACGTGTTGTGGCATGTGGCGTAATCTATGTGTTTGTGTCTAACTGGCATTGAACGGCGACAGGCCGCAGTGTTACTTTGACACGCTTAGGAATTTGCACTAATACTTAATTCTCTTTCTATACAATTCTTGTTTTGCACAGCACAAAAGCACAGCAAAGCAATGCAGTGAGAAATTTTACAAAAAATCCATTTAGAATCGTGCAAATATTTGCACTGTCCACAAACGCGCAACTGGCCAAAGACGCATTTTTCACGTTGTGACTGCATGGCGCGTTAAGTGGAAAACGTTGTAGTTGTTATTTTGGCTTTGACAATAATTAACAACAAGTCGTTTGCAATTAAGCAAAAGTTTGCTAGTAGTTACTATGCAAATGTAAACATTCGCCCAAAAGTATGCAGCGATTTTTGTAAGCAAGTTTATGTTGCGTACTGGCGCATAGTTTGAGACGAGATTAATGTTGCAACAGTAGTTGTTGTTAAACTTATTGTTGTTGTTGTTCTTTTTATTGTTATTTGCATTTTAAACTTGGCGCCCTGCTCGTCGTTTAACGCTTTTCTTATTTCATTCTTTCCTCTTCAACTTACTAGACTTTCATTTGCCTTTTTGCTTGAACTTTGTTTTTGTATTCAATTGAAAATTCTTGAATTTCTTGTACTTTCAACAAGAATTTTGCACTCACTTGTTGTGGAGTTGCCAGTTTATTTTTGTTTTTTTTTTCTAAAATTGAATTTCGTTTCTTAATAAATTTCTACGCAATAAAATTTGGATAAAACTAACATAAATCAAAATTCCATTTGATTACAAAATTCAATTAAATAATCAATTTTCTAACACTCAAAATTTCTACCACTACGCAAAACGGTTAATTAAAGCCGCTTCGAATGCAGCACCAGCAGCAAAAGTAGTTTAGCTCACAATTTTGCATGTAATTTTTTGGCTCTTTTATTTTATTTGTCAGCAATTATGTTGCAATCTTACAATGACGTTCTCTATAATTAATCAACAGCAGCTGTTGTGGCAGCAACAGCAGCACAGAGCTTTGTTGCAGCTGGTTGCAACCAACAAAATTTGCTATGTAAATGTCAGCGCACAAATGACTGACTGCTTGAATGAAGAAATAAATGAATGAGGCAAGGAATGAATGAATGAATATTTTAGAATCAGCTAAAGCAGAGCTTAGCATAAATAATGAAGTACACAACATTTTACTCAAACTCTACAAGAAGTCGTTATTAAGTTGTATTAGGCATGCAAAGCTTTTAAGCTTTGAGCGGGTAATGACAACAACCACAACACACAGAATACTAGAAGACACTAAATTGAAGGAATAAAACGGTTGTCCCAGTGCTAGCCCACTTGGAGAAACTACTCATAATAGTCAAAACATGTTCAGAAGACATAAAATCTTTTTCGAAAGGCATCAAATTTCTTTAAAAATAGTCAAATAATCATCAGAGAGCATCAAATGTTATTCAGAATATCAAAATTACTTTCAGAGAGCTTCAAATGTCCTTCGAAAGTGATACCTTTATTATTTCAGTATAGTCAAATAATATTCCGAAGGCATCAAATTTCTTTAAAAATAGTCAAATAATCATCAGAGATCATCAAAAAATGTTACTCAGAATATCGAAATTACTTTCAGAGAGCATCAAATGTCCTTCGAAAGGCATCACATTTATTTCAGAATAGTCAAAACATGTTCAGAAGAAATAAAATCCTTTTCGAAAGGCATCAAATTTCTTTAAAAATAGTCAAATAATCATCAGAGAGCATCAAATGTTATTCAGAATATCAAAATTACTTTCAGAGAGCTTCAAATGTCCTTCGAATGTGATACCTTTATTATTTCAGTATAGTCAAATAATATTCCGAAGGCATCAAATTTCTTTAAAAATAGTCAAATAATCATCAGAGATCATCAAAAAATGTTATTCAGAATATCAAAATTACTTTCAGAGAGCATCAAATGTCCTTCGAAAGGCATCACATTTATTTCAGAATAGTCAAAACATGTTCAGAAGACATAAAATCCTTTTCGAAAGGCATCAAATTTCTTTAAAAATAGTCAAATAATCATCAGAGAGCATCAAATGTAACTCAGAATATTCAAATTACTTTCAGAGAGCTTCAAATGTCCTTCGAAAGGCATGACATTTATTTCAGTATAGTCAAATAATATTCCGAAGACATCAAATCGTCTTCGAAAGGCATCAAATTTGTTTCAAAATAGCCAAATAATCATCACAAACGTTCGAATGTAATTTAAAATATACTAATTTCTTGCAGGGAGTATCAAAATCAGCAACATTTTTTTCAAAATAGTCGAATAATCATCAGAAAGCATCAAATGCAATACAGAATATTCAAATTACTTTTAGAGATTATCAAATGTCTTTCGAAAGGCATCAAATAACCATCAGAAAGCACCAAATGCAATTCAGAATATTCAAATTACTATTAGAGATTATCAAATGTCCTTCGAAAGGCATCACATTTATTTCAACATAGTCAAATAATATCCCGAAGGCATCAAATTTTCTTCGAAAGTCATTAAAATTACTCCAGAACAGTCAGATAACCGACAGAAAGCATCAAACATAATTCCGAATATTCAAATTACTTTCAGAGAGTATCAAATCTTCTTCGGAAGGCATCAAAATTAGTTTATAATAGTCAAATAATCTTCAGAATGAATCAAATGTAATTCAGAATATTCAAATTATTTTCAAAAATCATCAAATTTTCAGCCAACCAATATATTTCAGAATAGTCAACTCATGTTCAGAAGGCATCAAATCTTCTTTGGAAGGCATCCAATTTATTTCAGAATAGTCAAATAATGTTCAGAAGGCATCAAATCTCCTTCGAAAGATATCAAATTTAGCTAAGAATAGCCTAAGAAGAATTTATTTGACAATTTTTAAAAAGCATCAAATGAGTTTTAGAATATACAAATTACTTTCGTAAAAACCTTTTTTGGAAGGCTTTCAAGTTATTTCAAAATAGGCAAACAATGTTTAGAATAACCTAACTCAACTCAACTCAGCGTTGAGCCGACTCACAAAATTACGAACACAATTGCAATATTGAGGTAAATTTTTCCATGTTTGTGTGTTTTATCTAAACCAAAAGTTTTGACTTTTCGCACTCCACCAATAACGGTGTACAGTCCGTAAAACGAATTGAAACTACTTTAATATAGAAAACAACGACTGGCGACTGTTTGCCGAGCGCTGATTTCAACTGAATTGAATTGAGTTGAGTTTAATGGGATTGAGTCGAGGCAGTGTTGAGTGGGGCCAACGTTGAGCGCAAACTTTTCCAAACACACACACACACAGACACACTGTAGTCAGTCGTAGAAATTTAATTAAATCATTTCGATGGACGCAACTGTGGTTTTTTTGGTGTCACAGTTGCGTAAAAAAAATGTATGAGATTTGGTGGAATTTGGATTGGATTTTTTTGGCACTGTAACAGATACCATAAAGATATATGTGTAGCTATGCACTCACATAAATCAACATGCATAAACATGTCACTATTGAAGTGCACTTTTTATGTGCAAAACTATTGCACACCAGTGTACTTTTGCAAATTAATTTCGCAAATAAAGTTATCACGACCTCAAACCAATAGTTACTATATTTTTTTATTTTATTAATTTTGTAGAGTGTATGCAATGTGCGCATAAAAAATTTCTTAAAAAAAAGTCACTAAAAATGCTATGAAAATGTTAAATTTTATACCGCAGAACATGCCAACTCTATCAAAGTTGAGTCGTTTTTTTAATCAATTGTTCAAGTGTGCATTTAGGGGAAGTTAATGAGGTTTCGACAGTACATTTTAATTATTGCTTTGTAGAAACCAAAAAGTTGACAACCTCACAACTCCGATCGTATGGGCGACGCCCTCTGGTGGTGAACTTTTGAACCTTAATTAATTTTGTATTTTTTGTACTCAAGAATGTTGGCGATCGCTGAATAAATCATTGAAATCGGTTCAGTAATTTCCGAGATACGATGTTTTCTCGCTTACTTAACTACTACATTTACAAGTGGGGAGCCAATGGCATAGAAAATGACCAGTTTTGTATGGCAGCCCCCTTAAGACTTAAAGTTAGCGGGTAGGTATGTTTGGAAGAAACATTCGGAAGGGAAAATAAATGGGTGTCTGTCATACATTTGACACGTCTGGGGGCAACCTGGGAGCGATGGGAGCCCATTTCATAAAAACGACCATTTTGTATGGGAGCCCCATTAAGGGTTTGAGATAGGGGGTGAGTATGTTTGAAAGGAATGTTCAGTAAGGAAAACTAGAGGGGTAGGTCATAGATTTAGGACATAGGACACCAATCATGTTCCTATCTCTCTTGTAAAATTCTAAGAAGTTTTATAGATTGATGGAGATCTCCCAAGTTTTGAGAGAAGTTCTTTAGAATAACGAAAGTTAATAGTCGGCCAAATTTGGGACGCCATAAACCAGTATTACTTCCCTTCTAACTGCTAAGACCTTGAAGCTTTTTCAAGGGAAATGTTTTGAGGATATTCATCTAGAAAGACTGGACCTTCTATAGGTAAGGTACCTCTGGCAGAAACACTCATTGAAATAAAATTTGCTTGGCATTAATCTGAGACTCTGACTAAGAACTATACCGAAAAAAAGTGTACTGAGCTGCACTTTGAGTAGAGTCACCATATCTTTTGAATTTTTTATATTTTTTGTTAACCCCTGTATAACTTTAAACTTCATTCCCTCTCCTTTTTTAAAACAGAAAACAGTGAAAAAATACTCATTGCGCCTGGCAACTTGGTGTAAATCATCACAAACTACATAGTGTCCCACTTAAACCTTTTGCGGTTTAATTAACCTGATTTCGCACGCTGCCAAATGCATAAATCAAAAGTTAAGCACCTTAAAATCGCGCGTAAATAAAATATAAATTTCACTTGCATTTCCCTTATGCCATCAAATTGTTGGCTCATTAATTAATTAATTGACTATTAATTCCAGGTGATTTAATGTACTCATTAAAATTCATGCAAATGCTGAACAACAATGTTGTGACGACAACAATGCGTTGGCCACAATGACGTGCGCCACTTTACTCTTCCGTGGCCATCAAGCAGCCACAAGTGACCGCAAACAATCAAATCGACTCATGCAGCAACTAAGGTTCAATACAAAGTAAACTAAAATAACAACAAAATAGATGAAAGTTAACCGAGCAGCAATTCAAGAATAGACACTTTTTTGCAGCTGAACAGTGGAAAAAAAAAACAAAAAAACCTGGCGTCAAAACGTAGCACAACTCTGGCAGGGATTGAGAGTCGGATTAAGTGAGCAGCAGCAGCAAGAAAAACGGATAACGTTCGACAAGAGTCAGAGTCAGACTCAGCGGCAGCTATCGTTGGCAACAAGGAAAATGGACAACCTTCGACGACCATACAATCAGCGCCTAATTGCGTAGTCGCGCGCACGCAGCCGGCATTGTTGATGACGCGCCGTCTATGCGCATCAACGATGGTCGTCCATGATCCTGGCGCCCGCCTGGCCTTCATAACTGTCGACGCGCGTACGTGACTAATTAAATGTCGAGCAAGTTGTTGCATTGACGCTCGAGTACGTTTGCCAACAGCCACTCAAATGGCCGCCATCAACTGCGAAAGCGAACGAAGCTATTGAATGCTTTACGTTTTCTGCTGCGTCACGCTACAGTCAGTCGACACAGTAGCAATGTCAAGACACTCAAGTAATTCAAAGAAATACTGGTTTGTTTTTGATCCAGCAAATCGAAACATTTGCTTTCAGAGTACAAAAATCCAAACACGTTGATGCCAGAAAATTGTTTACAAATTCTTTAAGACCAAACTTTTTATAATACAAACATTTTTATATTTTTTTTCTAGCATGTCTGAGAGTTTTCTGTTGTCTGGACTTGAATTTCATTTCGCGTCAGTTTGCACGTTGATCCATTTTTACCTACCATCAGATTGCTCGACAAAGCCACCCATTCAGCGCCATCGCCGTTGTGTTGACACAACAATTTCGTACGTGATTTGTGAAATGCATTAAAACTGCGAAGCGCACAACTCACTCGCAGTGATTGGATGTGCCGAGTGGCGGCAGGAGGCGCGCTTGTGTTTCAAATGAAACGGGCCACCAGAAATAAGCTAAAAGCTTTATTGGCTTTAGACACACTCAAGTGACGGGCTTTATGAAAATTGGCTATGCGCTGTATGGCTGCTTGTGTGAGTGTGAGTGTGCGTAGGGCCAAAGTACCTTTTTACGTTTCGCTAAGCCAAAATTAACTGAACGCAACTGTGCCGCGCGCACTGAAGAGGGACAACCTTTTCGAAATGAATGAATAGTTGCCCTCAGCTTCGGTAATGGTCGAGCGGGTAGGCGCGCATTCAATGTAAACAGTAAATATTTCACCTTAAACTGTAATGACTGTCATTTTTATTAAGTGTCATTTAATGTGAAAAAGCGTTGTGAAAGAGCGTCCCATGCGTTTTAATGGAGTACGGACTATGAAAGGCACAAATGGATTTAAAATGTTCACTTTGACATTGTTGAGCATGATTTGGGTTTCCTGGAAATGCCAATACCTGTAAAGTAATAACTTTCCTCATTTACTTAATGACATCTCGAAGCAAATATGAGAATTTCACAGCACCTCAGTTAACTCGAAATTGTCCCCCTAAAAGTATACTACACTAAGTGCAACACATAAAAGCTTTAATGCTCACACTACTTATTCTCAGCATACTTTTAGGCAGCTCATTCTGTACACTCGTAAAACCCTCAACAATCCACTAATAGCCGTCAGTCATAAATTTCAATTCGTCATCATTATTTTCTATTAGCAAATTGCCCTCAATTTTCTCTCACTCTCCATCAACTGCCGCTTGTCATTAGTTTAAATAAACTACAAAGAGCAGCCAACTCTGAAACAGCACAAAAGCATAAATCCACAAAAAATTGTGCTCCAAAATTGTCGCAACTTATGTAAGACAGCAAACAAGCAAAAAATTAAAATATGAATGGCCATTAGCAATTTTCCATGCCAACGATTTGCCAAGAGTGAAACGGCAACACACAGCAATACAGACAAAGAGTGACTGGCCGACTGGGTGAGATGGCACTTCATAAAGTGAAATTAAAATGCAAAGGCATTAGTGTTGCCAACCTGAATGAAGCAACACAACACAAAACCCCAAAAAATATGTCCACTCGAAAATAAAGCATAGCAAAATGTCACAGATAAAAATCATCAGAAAATAAATATGAAAAAATTGTAATAAGCCAGAATAAATTGAAAGGAAATTAAACAAGATGGCAAATGAAGAAATTTTGCACTACAAAATCGGTCTTGAAAGGAAGAATACGAAAAAAAAGGTTTGTTTCATTGACCGTTTTCATAGTGCTTCCTTTTTTCATTTATTTGCTTTACTTCGTTGAATGTTTCATTTAGCTCACTTTGTTCTTTTTGCTCATAGCTTTTCTTCGTCGCACCGCTAAAAAGCAAACATTTTCTAATGGCCAATCTTCTACTTTGACTTGAATTATTTGCTGTCGCTGTAATTTGATGCTCTTCCGAAGCTCATTGAAGCTGTGATAGACGTAAAAATGGTCCACGTATTTCTGTTGTCACTTCAGCCAATACTCCTTCTTCATCTTTCCCCGCCAATCTTTTGCCTGCTTTCTTGTCTCTTGTCTTTTATCCCATCTTTTGTCTCTTGTCTAGTTTCGTGTCTTGTCGTTTGTTTTGTCACGTGTCTAGTCTCTTGTATTGCTTTGTCTTTTATCTGGACTCTTGTTTTGTCCTATTTTGTCTTGTCTCTTGTCTTGTCTCTTGTCTTGTCTCTTGTCTTGTCTACAGTTTTGTTCCTTGTCTAGTTTCCTGTCTTATCTCTTGTCTTGTCTACAGTTTTGTCCCTTGTCTAGTTTCCTGTCTTGTGTCTTGTCGCTTGACTTGTCTCTTATCTTGTCTCATGTCTCTTATTGTCTCTTCTCTTGTCTTATCTCTTGTCTTGTCTCCTGTCTTGTTGCTTGTCTTAGCTCCGGTATTGTCTCTTGTCTTGGCTCTTGTCATGTGTTATTTTTTGTCTCTTGTCTTGTGTCCTGTCTTATCTCCTGTCTTGTCTCTTGGCTCTTATCATATCTTTTTTCTTGTCTTTTGTCTTGTCTTATCTCCTGTTTTGTCTCTTGTGTTGTCTCTTGTCTCCTGTCTTGTCTCTTGTATTGTCTATCGTCTTGTCTCCTGTCTTGTCTCTTGCTTTATCTCCTGTATTCTATCCTGTCTTGTCTCTTGACTTGTCTCTTGTCATATCGCTTGTCTTGTCTCTTGTCTTGTCTCTTGCTTTATCTCCTGCTTTATCTCCTGTATTCTATCCTGTCTTGTTTCTTGTTATGTATTTTTTCCTGTCTCTTGTCTTTTCTCTTGACTTGTCATCTCGCTTGTCTTGTCTCTTATCTTGTCTCTTGTCTTGTCTCTTGTCTTGTCTCTTGTCTTGTCTCTTGTCTTGTCCCTTTTCTTGTCTCTTGTCTTGTCGCTTGTCTTGTGTCTTGTCTTGTCTTGTCTTGTCTCTTGTCTTGTCCGTTGACATGTCTTTTGTGTTATCTGCTGTCTTTGTCTTGTTACCTCTCTTGTTTCATTTCTTGTATTTTGACTTTTCTTTTGTCTGGTCTCTTATCTTGACTCTTGTCTTGTCTCTTGTTTTATCTCCTGCCTTGTATCCTACCTTGTCTTTTGTCTTCTCTCGTCTTGTCTCTTGTCTTGTCTTGTCTCTAATCTTGTCTTGTCTCTTATCTTATCTTATTTCCTGGCTTGTATCCTGTCTTGGTTTTTGTCTTGTCCCGTGATTTCTCTCGTGTATTGTCTTATCTAGTCTCTTATCTTGTCTCTTGTCATGTCTTCTTGTCTTCTATTTCTGGTCTTTATCTTGTCTTTTGACCTGTCTTAAACTTGTCTTGTCTTGTCTTTGCACTTGCCTTGTCTTGTTTCATCTTTTAACTTTTTTCTGGTCTCTTCTCTTTCTCTCTTCTCAAAAGACGTGATTTTGCTTTATCGCCTGTTTCGTATTCTATTTTCTTGTCGTGTCTATTCTATTTTGTTGTCATCTCTTATCTCTTGCCTTGCTTGTTAGCTTGTTCCTTTGGCTCGTTTTGTCTCTAGTCTTCCATTGTCTCTTGTCTCATTTTGTTTCATCTTACCTGATGTCTCTTCTCTTGTCATATACCTTACCCTGTCACCTGTCCTTTCTTATTTTGTCCATTGTTTTTTGTCTTATCTCTTATCTTGTCTCTTGCTTTGTCTCTCGTTCCGTATCTTATCCTGCCTTGTCTCGCCCATATCTGGTCTCTTGTTTTCTTTATTATCTTTTTTATTGTCTTCTTTAACGTCTCTTTCATTGGGGTTAGTCTCCTACATAATCTTTTCCGTTTTCATTACCTTTTCTCTCCAATCTCTCCATCTCCTTTGCATTTTAAATTCCTTATCTCCTACAGCAGTTTTTTGCCTTCTCTTTCCACAATTTTCCTCTTTTTTTATACATAAGCCGCATGAAACGAATTGAGATAAGGTTTTTTTTCATCACCAGCGATAGTCTGCATCGTACAAATTTCTAACCAAACTTTTCAGCCAACTTTGAAATTCACTTAAAGCTCACACAATTTCCACATTTTCTCCTGATTCCTCACCACACTCCTCCATCCGCACATTTCGCGCTCCCCTTTTGTTTGTCTACTTTTTCGCGCAGTTTAGCTGCTGAGCATTTTTCATTCAATTTTGTCATACACTTGAAAAAACAAAAACCGTCGGCGATTATGCAGGCAAGCGAAACTGAAAGCCACCCAATGAATGGTGGAAGGGGGAGCGAACGAGGTGGAAGGGGGAGCGTCGGTGCGTTCGTTGTCATTCAACGATCTGCGGCAATTGCTGCTGCGCTGCAATCACAACGGCGGCAGCAGCGTGACCAGTCATGCTGGCAGCACCGCTATATAACGGCATTTTTATTGTGCATTGTGGGGCGAAACTGCTTCCTGATTTGCGATTTTTTTTTTAATTTTTTTGCATTTAGTTTTATTGGGATTTTTTTTTGGCTGTGCGCTACAATAAAAATGCACGGTGTATTTGTTTCGAAGGAGGCGTGAGTGATATGGAAAAGTGTATTTAAATGTGATGAGATCTGTCAGAGAAACAATTTGAAAATTTTGTTTGTTGGTCCGTCTGGGTGTCGGCAAGTTCGTCTATCTGTTTGTCTGTCCATCTTGCCGTAATACGAGTATGTCCGTAATATTTGATTAAAATTGCCTTATGATTAAATTGCCATGGTTCAAGTACTTTTAAACAGAGTTGCCATAATGTTATGATTTAAAAAATAAGAAAATGTACATATTTTCTAAGAAATTTGGTCCATTCATGGATACTTACAACTGAATATGGGCACAGCACACCCTTTAACCCATTATGAGCCATATTCACTACTTTTTCTTCTTAATATTTGTTGCTTTAGTGTTAGATATTACAAATATTATAGATATTTTTTGCGGCTATGGATATTTTCAATTAAAAATTCGTATAACCAAGACGATTAACCCATTATGAGCCATATTCACTAATTTTTTTTCTGGAAATTTTATGTTTTAGCATCACATACTAGACAATTTCACCAGGTTATGAACACTCACAATGGAAAATGTGTATAACTGACACGCTTAACCCATTATGAACCATTTTAAATCATTTCACTTTTTAAATTTTTTGTAAATTTTTCATTAAAATGTAAGTTACAGTCAAACTTCATTCGTTAATGCATATCCATAACAAAAAAAGGAAATGACACACACCCTTAACCCATTATGACCCATATCAACATATATTTACTTGGGCATTTTTTAATTTAAATGTGTCACATTAGCATTTTCACTTGTTAAATGAACAATTTTAAAGCCAATGTTCAAATAAGGCGTGACTACGCTATTGTTGCTGTTGTTGTAGCGCATCAATAAGCCGGTCAACACTTGGAAAATTCGAGGGCAAATTTTTCCCTTTTGTCTTTGACTATTTTTTTTAGCGCCGCGGCGTGTCACTCTGAAACGCAAAGTGTGCGTTCTTTTCGCGTTGATTTCGTTGCTTGCTTTTCACTTTGATTTGGCATCCGCCCACTTTTTATACGCGTAGAGGAAATGCAGCTTCAATGCGTTGAACAATGAAGGAAAGGACACATGAAAGGAGGCATAATATGCCGTAGAAGCGGGCAGGTAAAGTGAGTGCGGCGCTTAGGGGGAAAACAGGACAATGAAGTTAGCAAGCGATGCGGAAAGATGTTTCAAGAATTAAATGTCGAAATAAATGAGATTCCATTGTGCATAGCTTGGCCGAATTGGGGGAATGCAGAGAACTCGGTGTGGGTTGGTGGGCCATGTACCAAACGATGATAGAAATGATGGACGTGGCAAGTAAGTGGCATAAAGATAAGTTTTGTGGCGTTGGTACAGAGATGCAACTAATTGGATGCATTGTAAGGAAATTCGTTGCCAATGTGAGAAGATTAAAGAACTCTTCAGCAGATTTTTTCTTTAATATGAACTTCTAAACTAAACTATAATATTTAAATATTTGATATGAGTTAGAGATATTTTTAAACTTATTGCCTCTGACTTTTTGACCTAAATACAACTTGCTGCAGTCTTTTAACAATGCAGAAACTTAAGAAAAAATTATAAACAATTCAAAGAAACACTACACACATCCGCTGGCAACAAGTTTTCATTTTCTTAGAGTAATTGCTGCCCGTAATTCTTTAACATTGTCGGCATAAATCGTTGGCACTCTAACCAATTCTGAATATCTGAAAATAGCGGAAATTTAAACAAAAGTGGCGGGTTCTAAGTGCATTTTTGCTTTATTTCAAAGGCTCGTTTTTAGATTGATTCGCTGCATCAAATTTTCACAACAATTTGTTTTCATTTTTTGATTCAATTTACTTCAATCATACAAAAAGAAAAGAAACAAATTCAACATATGCCATCAAATCGACATCAAAGCGATTTTTGCGCATCTTTCACACATTTGCAGCTATAATAACAACAACAACAAATAGTCATAAATGTACAGAAAAAATGAAAAAAGCAACAAACAAAAAATCAGAATGAAAAGGCAAGCAACAGCCGCCAATGCAATGTGGCCACATGTGTGTGTGAAAGTGTGTGTGTGTGAAAGTGTGTGTGTATGCGTGTGTGTGTGTGATTTTTACGGCTGTTATTAGTGGTGGTTTAGTTGTTGTTGCATTCACAATGTGTTTTATTTACATTTCACGCGCGATTTGCTGCCACGAATTCAATGTTTTTCCTGTTCGATGACTGTGGCCGCTTTGGCGCGTTTCGTGCGTCTGCCGTTGTTCACTTTTCATTGCAGCTGCAGCTCACAGTGTGCAACATACTCGTATGAACATATTTCCCTTTCACAATGCGCCAAACGAATCGCTGCGCTAAGCGGCGCACTAATCAAAAATTAACAAAGTCTATTTTTAGGCGCTACACAGCAACAGGTTAAAATTGTGCGCTGTGTGTTTGCCATTCACAAAATTTGTTGTTGTTTTTATTGTTTGTTTGTTTTTGTTGTTATTAGTTTTGTTATTGTTTTTGTTGTTTTTGGGTGGTTTCCCCTTTTTGTTGTTACACTTTCGATGAACATTTCCACACAGCAAAATTGAAGCAGCCCGAGCGCAACATTTCCGCTGCCACCGCAAATGTGGCACACAGCAGCCTTAAGGGGCCCGAACACTGTAAACTGCGATTTTTCATATGTTTTTTATTTTATTTATTAAAAAAAAACGGACGTTCCGATTTACATGAAACTTTACACATATGTTAATAAATGTCTAGATTATCGAAAAAAAATTTTTTTGTTTTTTTTTGACGGCCATGTTTGTATTCTGTAGCTGATCCAAAATGTCGTATTTTTAAAATGACCCTTGTCGCGTTGACAGCATAACTGAAAAAGTTTTTATCCGATCGACCTGATTCAAATTGCATTCTATTCGGGAATAGTGTCGCTTCTGCTCGACGTAGCCGTTTTTCGATATATGCCAAACTTTTTTTTTTATAAATAATTTAGTGCAAAATTTTACGCGAAAAAAAAAACTTTTTCTTCAAACAGCCGCCATTTTTTTTCTAATCAATATTTTGAAAATCCCCTACGTCAAACAGTAGCCAGTAATGTATATTTCAAGAATCTTTTTTGTTTTTTGCTCTAAGAGGCTCCGTTATGCTGATTTGCTGTCAACGCGACAAGGGTCATTTTAAAAATACGACATTTTGGATCAGCTACAGAATACAAACATGGCCGTCAAAAAAAAACAAAAAAATTTTTTTTCGATAATCTAGACATTTATTAACATATGTGTAAAGTTTCATGTAAATCGGAACGTCCGTTTTTTTTTAATAAATAAAATAAAAAACATATGAAAAATCGCAGTTTACAGTGTTCGGGCCCCTTAATGAGTTTATGGCTGACGTGCGTGTACGCCTTTATGACTCATGGGGCGCTCGAGTGGCAATTTGAGCTGAGTATTTTGTTTTGTTTAAGCGGCGCTCGGTCGAGCAAAATTTGATTGCCGCATCTGAATAGACGCGTTGTTGTTGTATTGGGTTGTTGCATAACGTCAGCAGGGAGCATTTACTGCCGCCTTGTTGGGCATCCAAGTGTTGTGTGCGAAAAAATTGCACAACTAATTGAATCAATTTGTTGTTGTTGCTGTTGTTGCATGTGAAATGGTCAATGAAAAGTGTATAAATTTTGATAAATTCAATATGGCCAATAAATTTTGCACATTCTATGCTTTATTTGATTATCTTTGGAATTGCCTTGAAAGCGTTTAAAAGCAAATTCTCTGCTTCTCGTCCTCTCGTCTCGTTGAATTGGCTTCGTTTGAGCACAACTCAAATGAAAAGTGCTCATTAATGGCATTTCCGTTTTATGCGCAATCTTTCCCCATGAGACAAAAGAGCATTCAAAGTAATAAGTAGCAATAATACAACAACAACAAAAATGGCGCACCAACGTCACCGCTCGACGTAACGCTGAGCTGATTGCGCATATCGTACGCCGCAGCTGCCTTGCGTCGGCCATATCCTGAGTGTCGCCACTTATGCGCATCCTTATCGAGCCGTAACAACAACAACAACAAATGTTTAAAACAATGGCACAATGCGCTTTCCGCAACACTGACCATGACGGCATCTTTGCAAGTCCGGCCGCGCTGTGCGTTATTTATCACAGCTCAACAATGCGTTCGCCGGACGCACCGTTGCGACGCGAAAATCAATCAAATTCACGTAGCCAGTCGGGTGTGCTGTGGGTGTAGGCAAGCGACAGCCGCTGTCACGCCGAACGGTCGCCAGGCGAGTAAAAAGAAAATGTAATTTCCAAAGTGGGCTAAATGCGTATGAAAAAAAAATAACGCAAATGACAAAAAAAGCAGTGCACCAGCTGGAGGCGTAATGTACAATAAAACCAAAACAAAGTAAAATATACAAAATTAAGAAAATAAAGAATAACAAAAAATAAAAAATAAATAAACGAAAAATTTAAGAAAATAAAGAAAATTAAAAAAAATAAAAAATAAGGAGAAAAAATAAAGAAAATAAAAAATAAAAACCAAAGTAAATAAAAAAAAAGAAAATACAAACCAAAGAAAATAAAAAACACACACGATTAAATGAAAGGTAGCCAACGAGAAAATGTTAAAAAAAGCAAAGTGAGCGAAAAAAAAATTTCAATTTAAAACAGCAATGCCCGCTGTTGAAAGCGCTGATGAAAAATAATAACGAGTAGCGAAATGCGGAGCTTAAGCATTAAGGTGAAGCGGTGGGCGGCAGCTGGACGGTTGAAGAGCAGCGAATGAGTTGAAAGAGCACGTGATATCATAATGAGGCAGTTCAACAAGAACAAAGTTTCAGCAAATCAGTTGAAATTAAAAATAAAGAAATATCAACTTTAATGTTGGCATTTAAAAGATATAAAGTAGTAACAAAAAAAGAATGATTTTTGCATGAAATTGAAGGCTTTATTTAGCATAGTTCGACGGATCTGATTTAGGTTAAACATGCACCGTTTTGTTTCATAACTTGTTCACATTTTAAAGATAATTCCATTATGTCTTCTCATTGAAATCCTCCTAACTGAAATCCTCCTACCTACAAAAAACTGGAACAGTCAATTTTCGCAAACTTCTCTTGAGGCAAATTTTGCACCAGCCAAATCATTCGCCATCGACAGGAATAGGTTGTAATGATTTGGTGCCACGTTAGGACTATAAGGTTGATGCTTAAGTGCTCCAGAACCTTCCAGCGGAGCACGCGAATATTTTGGCAACTCACAGTCGATTTTTCTGGCCTGGCGTTGTACCAATGGATCCAAATTCCCTCCTCAAGAACATATCAATCAACCACCCGGAACTTCTGTCGAGTCATTTTCGATGTGTCTGGACTGACATTGCCCCGATGGGTCATAATTCCCCTCCCAAGAACCTGTCAACCAACTTCGCGGAGCTGCTACCGAGTCACTATCGATGTGCCTGGACTGACATTGCCCCGATGGATCATAATTCCCCTCCCAGAACCTTTCAACCACCTCCCGGAGCTTCTGCCGAGTCACTATCGATGTGTCTGGACTGACATTGCCCCGATGGATCATAATTCCCCTCCCAAGAACCTTTCAACTAACCTCCCGGAGCTTCTTCCGAGTCACTATCGATGTGTCTGGACTGACGTTGTTCCGATGGATCACAATTCCCCTTTTAAGAACTTGTCAACCATCTTTCTGGAGGTTCTGGCGAGTCACTATCGATGTGTCTGGACTGACGTTGTTCCGATGGATTGTAATTCCCCTCCCAAGAACCTATCAACCAACCTCCCGGAGCTTCAACAGAGTCACTATCGATTTGTCTAGCCTGACCTTACCCCGATGGATCATAATTCTCCTCCCAAGAACCTGTCGATCGATACCCCTCAGCTTCTGGCGAGTCACTATCGATGTGTCTGGCCTGACGTTACTCCGATGGATCATAATTGCCTCGCCAAGAAGTTGTCTACCACCCTCCCAGAGTTTCCGGCCAATCACTATCGATGTGTCTGGCCTGACGTTGTCTTGATAGAACACAATTTCTTTCCTAAGAACCTGCCAACCATCTTCCTGGAACTTCTGCTGAGTCACTAACGATTTGTCTGGCCTGACTTTGCCCTAATGGATCCCAACTTCTTTTCTAAGAACCTGCCAACCGTTTAGACAGTTGAATTGTTGACAGTGCAGGTTTGAATCTGAGTCAGAGTTACAGACTACTAAAGCCAACTATTGGGAAAATTATGGATCAATTTGAAATATTGAAGGTTTTCCTGTCGTATTAACTACTGAAAAATATTTAAAACTTTCTTACCAAGTATTGCTTAAATTAGCATAGAGGAGCCAGTTAAAAGAGCTCAGGCCACGATTGTTACATCAGAAATTCTTCTTCTTATTATTATTAAAAGTTGTCAATGAAACGAAATAATAATGTTATTTGTTTTGAGTTTTAAACAGCGCAAAGAATGAGTATGATTTCTTTTATATTCAAACTTGAATTTTTAAAAAATTAAAAACTATAAACAGGCAATTTGCAAAGCATCCCAAAACGTTGAGTTTATCTCTTTGCAAACACAACAGGATGGCAACCATGAACGGTACAACAAGCTGCCAGTGCAAGAAGAAGAAGACAAAAACGATGAAGCACGGCGGCCAGATGATGGCAACATCGGGTGCGCGCAGAAATTATACAAAAAGCTTTTGTTATGCAAATACTTCAAAGCATGTCTTGACAAGGCGGCGAAGAGTGGCAACGCAGGGGAATGAAAAGTGCGCGGCGAAAGGTTGAAAGCCAGCTAAGCAATACACAGCAGCAACAGCAACAAAAAGCAAAGTCAACCGAGGGCTGCGATTGTGCGAGAGGCAGTGGAGTGCAACGAGTAACAGATGCTACGGCAAAGCCGCAAAGGACATATTCCACCTGACAGCAGAAACGGCGCTGGACCATTGCGAAAACTACAAAACACACAGAGGCACACAAACAGACTTAGAGACTTGCAGATGAGTGCGGACAATGCAAATAGCAACAACAACAACAATAATAAATTAGCAACTAAACGCTGGCGCTGGCACAACTGTGGCGACGGCTAACATTTCAAGAATTCGGCTTTGACTTAACCGGCGTCTTGCTCTTGTTTCTTCGTGCTATTCTTCCAGTGCTTCTTCTTAGTCTTTTTGTACGGTGTCTCTCTTTTTGTTGCAACGACTTGCTGGCTGCTAACTATTTTGCTGCATCAGCGCTGCTGCTCAGAACGCATTTCAGCGTTGCTTATGGAAGGACAACGACAACAGCATCGCATCGCGCAGAGTTTATTAATCATATTGTTGTTGTTGTTTTTGTTGTTGTTTGTGTTGAAAATCGCTACTATGGGCGCAGTGGATGTGTTTGCTATTGTTGTTGTTGTAAACTTGTTTTTGTTATTACATAATTTGGTATGCAAATAGCAGCAATGAAGCCGCTTCTAGGGCCACAAGCAGCAGGAGAGCCAGCAACCAAATGACAAGAACACAATGTGGCCCACTGCAAGCGATGACAAACGCACGTTGGAAACGTCACTGGAAAGTTGTCAGTTGGACAGTGAAGAAGTGCTGCTGCTGTAATGTATTAAAATTTGCCTTGACAAAAGCAAAGAGCTTCACTTTATTTGTCTTTGAGGAGTTTTCTCGTTGTTTGTTGATTCGTTGTTATTGTACTGTAAATGTATGCAACAACAACAACAAGTAATACAATAACAAATATTGATTAGGCCGCCAAGATTTTCAAGCGCACGTAGGTTGCGTGAATTATTGTGTAGTGAGAAAAAATGGAAGTGAGAGTCCAAATGAAAGAAAAGTAAAAAGAATTATTGCAATTTAATTTTATCAAAAGCCGCAACTGTTGATGACAGTTTGATGCTAAAAAGAGATGGCGAATGGTACAGCAAGGCACAGCACTCTGTTCGCAACTGTCAGCTGCAGTTGCTAAATAACTTAAAATTTTACCACAAATATTTACGAAATAAATTTCAATGAACATTTCAAAGATGCCGTCCAAGTCAACATTAACAAAAGTTGTAATTAAATTGTTTGTTTTCCTTTCGACAAATCAAAGTAATAAAGCAAAATGTTTATAGTCATTTTTGGTTAGCAGAATAAGTGGACAAATATTTGCCAAGGAAATTTTAATTAAATTTTCTTAACTAAAATTCTTTGAAGCCGAATGAAATTTGTTTAATTTTTATTTTTGTACAATTTGTGGTATTAAAGCGTATTTACATATGGGCTTAGGTCTGTTGGGATAAAGGTTCACAAAGGACATGATGAGGACTGTACCGTAAAGTAATACAAAGCACGCTTACTTAGGGCCTCAGATCTTCAACGATGAACTTTCAAGAAGGACAAGAGGAGGACTGTACCCTAAAGTGACACAAGGTACGTTTACTTATGGACTCAGGTCTGTAAGGATGAACATTGAAGAGGGAAAAGAAGAGTACTGTACCAGTAACCCCAGTGGCAAGAACAGGCTTTGAGGAAGGTGGAGGCTACTTTTGTCAAAGCGAGTCTCTTCCACCAAAACGATTGACAACAACTTTTGTCTCTTTGAAAGGACCTGAGACACCATTATAAGGCACCCAGCTACCCACTTCCATCTTCTTCTGCTTTAAAGTCCATCCTGCTTTAGTGTTCTTCATCATTTCCCCCCATGTCCTGTGCTCCTTTTCCTCATAACCTACTCAACAATGCGAGCAATTGCTCACTTCTCAGCACATTTACTCACCCAGTTGAGCATAAAAACTTTACTACTCCATTGGCTCTTGGCATTTCAACCAAAGTGAAATGCTTAAGTGTTAACAAAAGCCAGCGCTGAGCTAAAAGTGAGAAAATGCCGAGCATTCCGTGCCAACAGAAAGTGAAAAATCCTCATTAAGCTCGCCGCAGTTTCGAGTTCGTCTAATTAAAACGCTCCAGTGACAAGCTCAAAGTTGAAAATCCGGCAACTCGCCCCTTTCCAACGCCGCCAACTACCGCCTCAGGCAACCAACTCGAGTGTGGTAATAAAAATTTTTGATAGTTTGCACGCGCAAACTTTGACAAATTTCCGCCGTCAGCCGGCAAAATGTTGGCGTCATCAAACTTTTCGGTTTAGAAAGTTTTTGCAGTGTTTTGGCGCTGATTCGCGCACTTGATTGTAATTAATTTTCTCGGCACACTTGAACGCTTACGCGACGAGTGCAATTAGATGGAGTTTTCTTTTGGCGTTGCGATTTGATTGAACTCTGCGTCTCGATTCGCTGAATCAATTTGCGATTGCAATAAACAGAAAAGCGTACAGAAGATTAATTGTTGTTGTTAAATCAATAAAATGTTTAAACTTGCAATGTGCACATAAAGAGAAACAAAAGAAAGAGAGAGCAATGTAGCTACATTTTGTGACATGCGATTAAAACGCACATAAAGCAAAAATTGCAACAACGACAACAACAAAATTGCACAACGTATTTATTGCTGCTACTAGGTGACACTTGCGTTGCTATCTAAGCGCAGCGGCACCGAAGGTTGGAAGTGTGCGGCCAGCGGCGAACGAAAAGTTTTCAAGAGTGTATGTTGGAAAATTGCTCGGGTGTCGTGTTTCTAGTTGTTGTAGATGAAATGGAGAAGCAATAAATTCCCATTTGTTCTTTTAGATATCACACTCACACACACACACACACACACACAGATACAAAAACATGCACCCTGGCATGACACAATGCTTTATTCGCAATTTTTCCCCATTGCTGCCTTACGGAATTCGTCCAAAGGCGCAAGCACCAACACAAATATGCGCTCCACTGCTCGACTCATTGTATTTGTATGCGTTTGTGTGTGTGCGCGTATTGGTGCCGGTGTGCGTGCCAGCATGTTTGTCGTTAGGGGGCGTGTGTTGGTAGTGTCTCTGTAGTGGCTGCTATTGATGGTGTTAAAATTTTCAAGAAAACTTTTTGCTTGTTAAACATTTCAGTCCCCTCCGTCGCTCCGGAGTCCTGACCGATGCTCCGGTAACGGCTGCCTTAAAATCCCTCTTCAGCTCATCGCTACAGCAACTACACTCAACGCAGAGTGCCATAACAAATTTTGAGCACTTTTCCTATGTGTGAGTGTGTGTCTGTTGCCTTGTACATGTGTGTGTGTTTTTGTTTTATATGTATGTGCCATGTTGTTTGGTAGGTGGCGTCCTATCAGATTGTAAATTTTTTATTGCATACTTTTGGGTGTTTTTAACACACTTAATTGGGTCAATTTGAGTTGTGAACACTTTGGGGAGGAAAATTGAGTGCGCCTTGCTGCGTGGTGGTGTGTCAAGCGAGCAAAACGCCATAAGCGCTGAAAAATATTGTTAAATCTAAGCAAATCGTTTTAGGTGATCTTTTTCAAATATGTCAAAGTAGCTTTTTGGGATGGAAAATCCAACAATGATGCAAACATTTCTTTTTAAACTAATTTAAAAAGGTCAAATTATAGAAGATGAGCAACTTGGTATACAATTTAACAGTTATGGTTAAAAGATGACTGATGAATGACAAAAAAATGACTGATGAGTTAGAAAAGATGACTCATGGAGGGAAAATATGAATGATATGTGATAATGCATGATAAAAGATGACTGATGAAGGGAAAATATTAATGATAAATGACAAAAGATGAATGCTGAATGACATAAGATGACTGAAAATTTTCAAAAGATGACTGATGAAAAAAAATATGAATGATAAATGACAAAATATGACTGAAGCATGATAAAAGATGATTGATAAAGGGAAAATATGAGTGGTAAATGACAAAAGATGACTGATGAAGGCAAAATAGGAATGATAAATGACAAAAGATAAATGACATAAGTTGACTGAAGAATGAAAAAATATGATTAATAAAGGGAAAATATGAGTGATAGATGACAAAGGATGACTGATGAAGGCAAAATATAAAAGATGAATAACAAAAGATGACCAAAGAATGATAAAAGATGACTGATGAAGGCTGAAGGCTGAATATGAATGATAAAGGACAATAGATGACTAATAAGTCACAATAGATGAATGTTGAATGCTAAAAGATTACTTATGAAGGAAAAATATGAATGATAAATGACAAAAGTTGACTTCAAGGATGACATAAAATGACTGAAAATTTATAAATGACAGATGACTGATGAAAAAAAATATGAATGATAAATGACAAAAGATGACTGAAGAATGATAAAAGATGATTGATAAAGGAAAATATGAGTGATAGATGACAAAATATGACTGATGAAGGCAAAATATGAATGATAAATGACAAAAATTGACCGAAGAATGAGAAAAGATGACTGATGAAGGCTGAATATGAATGTGAAATGACAATAGATGACTAATAAATGGCAAAAGATGACTGATAAAGGCAAAATATGAATGATAAATGACAATAGATGACTAATGAGTGACAAAAGTTGAATGTTGAATCACATAAGATCACTGAAAATTTACAAAAGATGATCGATGAAGGGAAAATATGAATGATAAATGACAAAAGAAGAATAGATAACACTGCACAACAATTTCAAATTTTTTTCAAAATAACAAGGTTCTGACATCGGATTCTGGTAGAGGGGACCAAAAAAAATATACGTGTATCGGCGTTTTAAAAGTTTACGTCTGAATTTTTTTTTAGGGGGGTTAAAGCTTACCCTTTTTTGCTCATTCTCATGGTGAATCGGCATACGAAAACCATGTAACCTCACATTTTAGGTATATGATGTGTTCAGCAATTTGATGTAAAATACTACGAAGAACATTTTTGTGGAGCATTTTAACCCTGTAGCTCCTGTTTATATGGGTCAATTTGACCCTTTTTTCTAAAATGCCAAAAATGTCCCGTAAAACAGGACTTTTTAAGAACAAAATGTACCACGAAAATATTCACCATAAAATTCGACTATAGGTCTCTGAATACATCAAAGCTCAGAAATTAACTTGAACGCCAGCAATAAGGCAAAACTGAAAATGTGTTCAAGTGTTTATTTCATGTCATTAAATTTTGTTATTATATACTTCGATATTTAATAAGAATTAGATGAGAATTAGTTTCATCAAAACCAAGTCAGAAAACAATGTTTGTTTAACATTTTTAAAGACAAAACAATTAAAGTTTTGAGAAAGATTTATGTTGAATCGTGTCCTTTAATTTTGTTATCAAATACCAGAAGAGAAAATCAAAAAGCAAAGTTTGTTTAACCCTTTTAGAGGCAAAACAATCAAAGTATTGTGAAGACTAAACTTTAGTATTAATAATAAGTTCGATACTAAAGTTCAGTAATTAAATATTAGAAAGTGCTGTGACAAAACTGACTCAAATTAGAAAGCAGTCTATGTAAAACCCTTTTAAAAGCAAAACACTTAAAGTGTAAAATTTAATATATTCAAACTAATTTTAAATAGTTGGGGCAATATTTTGGGCGCACATTAAACGTTCTGGCAAAAAGTTGTACACTGCTTGGTCATTTGAACTCCCACTGGGACTGAAAATAACAATTTGATAAAGTTTCAAGTTCCAACTCATTCAACATTTACATTGCCACACTTTATAAAATAAATTACTATACAAAAGTGAGACACTCACCTCTACTTGAGATTTTGTAATTCATAGCTTCAAATCTCTGGAGAAACACACAAATTACTGTAGTAACTTTTAAGCACTGACACTTAAACTTCACACAAACTTCATTTGATAGTTTCTAAACACCACTTAAACTTTGAAATTAATAAAATGTCACAATGCACGCCTTGTCACAAGACACTCAGTCAAACTTATGCAGCTTGTTTGAATCAAAAACTAAAACATTAACATAAATAAAAATATACCTGTGTAAGAGTGAGTGCAGCTACAACGCTTAAAAGCTAAACAAATTTTATGCAATTCAAACTTTTCACAACTCGAACTTGAAATGGTACAAATTCTACTTCGGTCGCAATTGTAAGCGGCACACTTTTCCGCACATATTCACAGATAGCGACGCATAAAAATTATGCAAATGCTATCAGGAATTTATATTTTCTATTATATTGAGCATAATCTGCTGCATAAATTGTTCAAGAGTAGCTCGCTTCGAATCTAGCAGTCGACATGCCGACGAAGAGAAAAACTTTCTGCCGCTGGACAAATTCCATGCAGACGATAAACTTTCGCCTAACAAGATTACAGCGAGTATATCATAAGTATGGATACGTACAATAGCGGCACCTGGCAAGTCGTGTGGGGTGAAAGGAAAAATCAGACAAATTTGCCAAGTTGGACAAATTTGCGTACCTATGCCCGTGTTTCCGTTGCCAGGTTCGTTTGTCCTGTGGGATGGAAGAGCAAAAATGTTCACTCTCTAGTCACAACACTCGCACAACCATCGACAATGCAGTGGCCAAACTAAGAGTGTGGTGAAACGGCAGTGCGTGTAGTGTAGGTGAGCATGCAAGCTGCCAAGTAATCTGATTTCACTTTTAAATGCTTGCCAAATTGAGTGAAACTTTTGTGTGGCCAGCGCCATGAAGTGTGTCTTGTTCGATCTCGTTTGGTAACACTGGGCACATGCTGTGCTTGCCACAGATGAAATTAACGTATTATACATTCTTAATGAAGGCAAAAAGTGTTCTACATCACGCTTTGAAATCTATTTGAAGCTATAAGGTCGCTCTGACTTGTTAAAAATAAAAATACTGCCTGAAAAATCGATGTGCTAAATAAGAAAATGTGAAAAATCATGCACTGTCATTCAAAATACTGCACTTTCAAATAGTGTGACAAGTTGTCACAAATTTTCAGATAAACAAACATTCCAAACCTCATCAGAACCAGTTGTCCTGCTTTGTACAATCAAAATATTACAATTTTGGTTAGTGTGACAAGTCGTCACAAATTTGAACAAATGCATACAATTGAAATTTCACAATATACAGTCGCTTTATCTTGCTCAATCGAAATTTATCAACTTTCAATAGTGTGACAAGTTGTCACAAATTGTAAAATAAGTGTACAACCGAAATTTTAGACTACAGTCGCTTTAGCAACAAACAAATAGACAAACACACACATGGCTGGTATTGTGACAATGTGTCACAATATTTTACAACGCATATATTTGCACGTTTTACATCAAATAAAAGTTCTGCAGGGATAAAAATTAAAATCAACTTTTATAAACTATCTGACATTTGTCCCAAAATTTTCTATGTAAGAAATATTAAAATTTAAAAACAATTAAACCCAAATATTGCATTATTTACTTATGTCCATCTGTTTTACAAAATAAGTCAAATATTATGAATAACTCGCCCATAGCAGATGTTCAAATATTTGTTTTGAAAATTGCCACAAATTTTGTCACATACGCCCAAACATTGTTAGACAGTTCGCCCCAGTCCTTGCGTTGCCCTTTCACTTTGCTACGTTGTAGTCTGAGATCAACTGATGCGGGAAGGAAAGTTGCATTTAAAGTTAAACGACATAAGTAAACGGCGCTGAGGGACTGGACAGGCTGTCACATACCGACTTCAGCAGAAAAAATACAAGGACATTGTTGCCATCGCTGCGTTAGATAAAGTTTACATTACGGTACCGAGCTGCAGCCAAACTTACAGGTAATAGTTAAAGACAGACGAACAGGGAAAAAATGGAGGGATATGGACAAAAAATCAGACGAGTCGACAAAATTATCGTAAAAAAGTTTTGTAACGACATTTTTACCGCCTTCACTGTCGCCTCCGGCTATTGCCGCACACATTCGCATATTATTAGTCACATCGATTGAATTTCGGGCTATATGCAAAAACAAAAAGGAGAAGACAACGCAAGCAGCGACAATGGAGGCGCTTTTGTCTGTACGTTTAGTCACTTGTGACATGGACAGGCAACGCTGAATGAAAGTTCATTTACGCTACAAAACGTGAGGAAGTTTTTGTTGCACACTTTTTTCATTTCATTTCCCAAGGATTTTGCTTGTCAGTTGCGCTGGCTGGGCGGGTGTACGAGTGCAAGTGTTTATGTGTGTGTGTGTGTGTGTGGGTAGAGATAAATAAAATTAGTATCACTTGGGAGTGCTTTTAATTGGAATTTTGCAGAAATTAAATTTATTGCGCTGACTTTAAGCGACATTAACTTTAAGCACCGGGAGGTAAAAGCACAATTTGTAATTTAATTGCCACTTAATGAACGGCACAAAGCGTAATGCGTTGCGGTGTGTTATAATGGTAAAACTTTCAAGAATGGCCAGTAAGTTGAAATATAAACTTGACACATTCATTGAAATTTAAATGGGTGGCACGAACTGGGCATAAATTCCAATTAAATACTTTGACAGACAGATTTATTTGCGCTTCAATCGACAAAGTAACCAAACTAAAGACTTGAACTTTGTCAAAACAAAACATAAACAGACTTAAACATATTTTTAGGCAACACTCAAAAGGGAACACACAAAAGCGAATGGGCAAAGCGAATAGGGAAAAGAAATAAGCATCAATTGAATTTGTTAAACTTTTGGCAATAAATAACGAAATTAATAAATAATTCATTGTCACAAAATCTCAATCATCGTTTGATAAGTTATTTTGATATTAGAAGAAGTAAATTGCCATTGGAATGTTGCACTTTGTAAATAAAACTGGAATTCTCAAAAATACAGTGTCACAAAAAGAAGAAATCGGCAAAGCTGACAGTATTTCACAGAATATTCTTGCAACAAACATGCAATTATCGTTGAACAAGATATTTTTAGGTTAAAATATGTCGTTTGTCATTTGAAGTGTTACTTTTCTAATAACGATTAGAAATTCCAAAAATATGCTGTCACAAAAATATTTAATTCGACAAAACATATTATTACTTGTTTGCGATTGTCAAAATATGGTCAAAGAAACTGATATTTTATGAAATTGATTTAATTTTAGTACAAAAAGCACTTCAAATAACACATAGTTTCAGTCACAAAAGAAAGATCTCTAGCATTATTTAATGGTTATCTGACAATGTGACAAAAAGGCACAATTTCATAAATATTTATAAGACTTATTTATTGATCCTCAAGATGACAACTGTGTATTTATTGAGGTTTGGTTTATGTGACAACTGTTAAATTCACACTACTAAAAAATCATTTAAAAAAATACGCAAACAATTAATCATTAAAAAAAGCAGAAAAAATTACATAATTTCATAATTGCACATAATTTCTGTCGAAAAAGAAAAACCTGCAGCATTTTTTAATAGTAATGTGAAATTGTGATAAAGAGGTAAGATTTCAGAAGACTTGATACAAGTTGTTTCTACTTTTTTATTAATCCTATCAATACTAAACGAAAGACCGCCTTTGAATTCATTGTGGTGTAACAGTGGCAGAATATGAAAATCGTTTACAAATTTTGATACACAGCTGTAAAGTTGTTGACTTATGCTAATTCAAATATTCATTCCATTCAACATTCCAATTTTATAAAAAAATTATATATAAAGTATAATAAATTATCTATGTTGGCAGAAGCTCTTACCAGAAGGTAAAATTTTTTACCACATTGTATTAACAGATAAAAAATTTACAGTATTTTGTGGTAAAATAAAAAACAATTTTATAAATAACTAAAATTCTTGTATATAGATTTACGTGACAACATGTCACAAACCAGTTGGTTTATATGGTATTAAATTTATTTATTTAATTTAGTTTTTCAGAAAATTTTTTCCTTTTAAATATTGAAAATTAATTTTAATTCTTTTTTGCAATTAAGATTTATGTGACAACTTGTCATAAATCACTTTGTTTAGCATATATTTAATTACTTTCATTTTTTAGAAAATATCCACTCTTTAAAAAAAATAATCAAATCAGAAAATACTATACCTAACAAAATTTCGTTTTTGTGACAACTTGTGGGAATGCAATCATTAAAATCAATCAAATTTAATGTTTCGTAGAAAATTTGTTCTGTGCTAAATCATTAAAATTAATTTGATATGACAGTCAATTCATATACACGAGATTAATGTGACAACACGTCACAAACTACTTTGTTTGTGTGCTATTTAATTGATTAAAATTTTTTAGAAAACGTTTTCTTGTTGAGAACATATAAATCATCCGATTACTTGTCACAAATCAGATTAAATTGTCCTGAACTGAATTTTCTTTTGTGACAACTTGTCACAATGTAATAAATTAATTTCGATTTAATATTTTTTGGCAAAATTTTCTATTTTAAATCATTGAAATTAATTTTAATCAACTAAAACGACAGTCAATTTCATATATACATAATTAATGTGACAAAATGTCACGAACTAATTTAAATGCTATTTATTTTTTTTATATTTTTCAAAGCAGGAAAAACTGTATCTAACTTAATTTTTCTTTTGTGACAACTTGTCACAATGCCCGTGGCTCAACAATTAAGTAGCACAACATTCGAAAAATTGACTCACCTTTCCCAAATTCACGAAACCATGATCCCTGGCCACCTGATCCGCCAATCCGCTGTCGCCATTCGGTATATGCACCGCCCATGTGTGCGTATAATGACCGCCGCCGTCTATCCCGCTCTCGCTCTCGTTCGCCAGCTCATAGTCCAGCGTCTGAGGCACAGCATCAGCGATGCTATTCGTCAGCAGTGCGCTCTGCTCGCGCGTCCCCGCCGCCACATTGGCGCCCAACGCTAAACCGATATTCAACGTACACACAAACACTACGACACTAAATTGCAAACCAACCAGCAACCAGCTACTCAAACGCGACTCGCTGCGGCCCATTGTTGGCCGACGCGTTTTCGGCTGCTGCTGTTGGCGATCATGATGATGTTGGTGTTGGTGTTTTTGTTGGTGTTGGTGTTGGTAATGTCTGCTACGCGAACAGCTGAACGCGTTGTCGTTACGTTTTCGTTTGTGCGCTAAAAAACTAATTTTTGTTTCGTTAAAATTTTGTTTACTATCACATTTAGTTGCATCAACATTGGCATCACTACCGCGCCCACTTAGCGCGCCCGAACCGCTGACAAAAGTCCGTTTTTGGGGGCGTGCAACATGTTGCACAATGGCGTTCGCTTTGGCAACATGCAGCTGATTAATGTTGGCGCTGCAAAAGCGCTGGTTCCTGTAGCTGTTGTTGTTGTTGCTGTCGGCGTCGCTGTCGTCGTTGGGGTTGTTGTTGTTGGCATCTTTGAATTGTATTTGCGCGACACTCCATCGTACGACGTCGTTTTTCATTGTGCGTGCTTGCGATAGGGAAAGGGACTGCGAATTTTTCACTTTCTAATATCGTTGTTGTTGTTGTGAAGCGATTCCCTGTTGGCGTTGTGGATTACGGGCGGAAGGTTTGACGCAACTTAGCTGCGGTTAAAACGAGTGAAATGTGTGCACTTTCACGGTGATTTGTCGGCAATAAAACTTGGCAAAAGTTTGCGCGTCAATTGTGGAAAGCTGCAAAGATCAAGAACAAGCACAAGCGGTTATTAATGGTTTTTTAAAATCGTATTTATGCATGTATTCCTTTTGATTTTTAAATGAACACCTAATAAAAACATGTAAAAACAAGTCTGAAGCTCTTAGAAGGGACAACTTTAAACATTCAAAAAAATTCTGACTCTACAAGTAACGCAACTAATATTTTTGGGACACTTTGTCACAAAAACTGGGAAATAGTAAAAATATTTGAGTCGATCAACGGCGATCAAACACAAACGTCAACTTCCTCCTTCAGATATTCATCAATTTTTAAGGCCATCGCACAGTGATTCGTTCCATAGACAAAATTCAAAAAATTGATAGTCTCAGAATTTAACGATTTTGATGTCATTTGAAAGGTAAAACTCCAACTAAGGAAACCCCAAAAATCTGTGCAAAAAATTAATTAGTGTGTGTACAAGAGCTGCTCAAAGTCGGAAGTTTTTTCACAAAAAATTGTAAACACATATTTTCCATTTTTTAGTCTATTGAGTAAAAAAAATTGTAAAAATACATGGTTACCAAGAAGTTGCTAAAAGTTTCAATATAGATTAAGAAATGATGTGGCCAGTTTCGCTTTTAATGTTTTCTCAAAATTTACAAAGCTGAAGCTTTTACTTCACTTTTAATTTAAAATATTTTTCTAAATTAAAAATCTGAAAATTAGCAAAACTTAGAGGAAAATATCTAAAAGTATGTCAAAGTATGTTCCTGTATTTTTTTATTTTAACCCTTTCAATACGACTTTTGGCCAGTGAAGATATTTCTGTATAATTGAACTAAATGGGCTGTAAATAAGTAAAAGAACATGTTTACATAATTTCAGATTTTTTTTTTATGCTCAAATGGCACGCTTACACTTCTGAACGTATACCAAGTTTGAATTAGTTAGGTTATGCTAACCAAAACACGTGTTGTGAAGTACTGACTACAGACTACTGTTTAGTCCCATCCCAGCACTTTAAAAGCGAATACTTTTCGCACCAGTAATTTTTGAACATTATCTGGGACTTATATCAGTGGCCACAAACCATAATGGCCTAACTCGAGTTAGGACAAAATTCAGTTTTTGTTGCCATCGTTACAACAATAAATAACTCTTTTTTTTTAGAAACAAGTAAAAGAATACGTTTCCTTAGAATCTGTAAAAAAGGTTATCGAAAAAAACTGACTGAAACTTTAAACTGCTCTCCTGAAAAAATTTGAAAAACAGACTTAGGCGGTTATGACTTGTGACCACAGATATATCCCCGCAGTATTGAAAGGGTTAAGAAGCATTCTTTCTTTGTCGGATAAAGTAATTACATCCTCCGATATCTTCCGATCTCAGAAAATACTTCTATTTGAAAAGTGGTCTACGCCTAAGTGGTCTACCTATTTTTCGAAAACATTTATTTTTCATCCCTAAAAGTATGCAATCAGCATGAAAAATTGAGAAAACGGCAAAAAAGCAAAACATACGTCTATTATTATGGTTTTTATTGCAAAACTAAGGGGTCCTAAGACAATTTATGTTACTCTTTGGAATTATCAATGTTGACGTTACCGATTAAATGTAAAATCTGAAAAATATAGCCAACACACGTGGTGCTATAGCTTTCCAAAAATGACGAAATTTGCTAATTTAAGTCTCAGGCATTGCCAAACTACAAAAGTTAAAAAAAAAACAAAATGGAGATTTCAATTCAGCAGACCATGATTAACTAGTATACAAAATTTTATGAAGAACGGACCACTCCTTCTAATTTTGTCCCGCGGTTTTATGGAGTCGAATCACTGTGCATCGGTCTGATAGAAATTTTATGGATGAGGGATAGGGATCACATCTTCTTGGTCTTCTGTGAAAAGTTTGTACCACTTCTAAACACTTTTTTGCTCAAGTAAACTCGCCAAACAACACAGTCAACATTTGATGTGCGTTGAATCACTTACTTTGCTTCTTCATACAAAATTTAATACAGATTCTTAGATCAACTTTTAATGCTTTCGGCAGAGTTTTCACGTAAAATATTTTGTAAGAAACAAAAGCATCCACACATTTCATAACATTTTTCATTTCCTATGCTGTCCAAACAACCAACTCAGCAGATTCCACACGCATAAACTGGCAACTTCAGCATTTTACAAGCCTTCTGAGCCACAAACGGCCAACCAGAACCACTCAATGTGGTCCTCATTTATTTCCACCACAATCGCATGCGCGTAAAAATTTAATAAAAACCACACATAGAAATAAATTAATATCGGCCCACAAGGGACATACCCTCATCGTATGTCCGACGTCGCCTATGGAAGCTGCCAATCACCATCGGCAAATGTTGCCCAGCAGCCGCATTACGTAACATTCACCCTGATAAGTCTCTCAGACTTATCATGAACTAGCTGCAATTTTTGCGATATGTTTTGTTGCTGTTAATGTTGATGCTGCTTTCCAATTCATTGTCATGTCGGGCGACTGTCATTGAATTGTTGATGAGTGTCAAGCGGTCGTTAATTCGTTGCCACGTTTGGCCAACAGACAAAATGGCGCAGATAAGTGTTCGCTGGCAACGCGAGACGGCGACAGAAAAAGTGAGAGACAATCTAAGTGGCTAGAGAGGCAGATGCGTATGTGTGTGTGTGAGTGTGTGAGTGTGTGTGAATGTACATTTATGTTGACCAACGAAAATAAGCGCAAATAATTGAATAGCAGTAAAGGTTGTTAATGCAAATCTAAATAATCAATATGGCAGCCAGCCAAGCAGCTCCAGCAGCCTCAACAGCTGCCCCTGCCAACCTCGAATTCAACCCGCTTCCGCACTTCTGCCGGCAGTCGGCGGTCCATTGAAATTGATTGCCGCTGGCCAATTTCAACAATGTGCAGACACAAAGCGACAACAAGCAGTAGGACCACACTGCTGCGCTGAAATCATGGCTGCGAGCGGGCAGGGTCGCTACGAAACATTATTGAACTGCTACAACCACCAATGCAGAGCTCTGTTATCGGTGTGTTTAGGCACAAAAGCAAAACACACACAGGCGGCACATGCGGAAGTGTGTGTTTGTATGCTGTGTATGTGTGCACATGTCGAGGACGCTGACAATGAGCAACGCTCACGACACATGAGCGCACTCCACAAAAGCAGCGACACAGGGCAAACACAAGTCGCCAGACGAGGCGATGTATACAAATGTGTAAACCGGCAACTGTCATAATATGACAAATGGCGTTGAAAGGCGCATTTGATGTATTTAATTTGAGTCCATATCCAGACGGACATGAGCGTTGTAATTAAGCCAGCTCCGAGCCCCGAACGGATGTGCAACTCACGAGCTCAAAGGATGTCATTATGATTGTGCAATGGATAAAAGCATAACTGTACAACTTTCGTTCAATACGAAGAGAAACGTGAAACATGGTTGCGCGTACAATTTGTGCCAGTTGTCAGAATCAACTGTTATGTCAAAATATTATGAAATGCAAAATGTGACATTCTTGGTTCATTATTTTCAGCGGTAATGTAAAATGTTTGTATGTTTATTTTATCAATTATGTGACAAAGGTACTAAAGCCATAAATAAAAAAATAATAACTCAAAAGTAAATAACAACAACAACAACAACAGCAACAAATTTAATAACAAAGTTCTACAGCGTTAAAATTGTTCCAAGGTTTGTCACAAATATAAACTAATGAGAAAAACCAACTCAAATCAGCAAAATATCAGTTACAAACACAAGCAGAATGCAATTAGGTGGCAATAAATTGTATAATAAAGTGTCACAATTTCAAAAAGTTGGTCATAAATACACTCGAAAGTCATACAAGCACAATTGCAATCACGAATGCAAATTGAACACAATTAGGTAGCGAAAATTTTGTGACAAAGTGTCACAGTGTACAAATTGATGCAACATTTGTCATAAGTATAAATAATTTACAAATACCTACTCAAATTAACAAACTAAACGCAATTAGGTGACAATAAATTTTATTACAAAATGTCACATTGTCAAAATTTTTACAATCCTTGTCAGAAATATAAATTTACGACAAATTCCTACTCAAATTAGTTAACTCTGCATTTCAAATACAAATTAAATGCAATTCGATGCCAATAAAATTTGGGACAGAGTGTCAAAATTATATTAGTGTGACAAATAGAATAATTTTTTTTACAAATATCGACTAAAACAAGCAAAATATTAGTTAGGAATACAAAATAAACACAATTAAGTAGCAAATAATTTTGTGACAAACTGTCACAATACCAAAAATTGGAATAAATTAAATTTTAGTGCACATTTGTGTTATGAAAATTTTCAAATTCTCTCACATCAAATTCTCTCACATATCAAATTTTTACAATCCTTGTCAGAAATATAAATTTACGACAAATTCCTACTCAAATTAGTTAACTCTGCATTTCAAATACAAATTAAATGCAATTCGATGCCAATAAAATTTGGAACAGAGTGTCAAAATTATATTAGTGTGACAAATAGAATAATTTTTTAACAAATATCGACTGAAACAAGCTAACTATTAGTTAGGAATACAAAATAAACACAGTTTAGTAGCAAATAATTTTGTGACAAACTGTCACAATACCAAAAATTGGAATAAATTAAATTTAAGCGCACAAGTGCACATTTGTGTTATGAAAATTTTGAAATTCTCTCACATATCAGTGAACGCAAAACCAAAATTAGTAACCGTTAAGTTTGCCAGCAATTGTAGCAAATTTTAACAACCATAGTTGGTCAATAAACTTAACTTTTAGCGAGAGTACCACTTCATAATGTGGCATAAAATTTCAATAGTTTTACTAAAACGAACAGCAAATATTTATCCGAACTCGGTCCACTTGGCACTTTTCTATATGCACTCGCGGCACTTGAAACTTTGCGCGTTGACACGAAGATACACAAACACACACACATACAATAAGGACACAGAAGCATGCGCTGACTTGTGTCAAACGCTGAATTGTCAACTTGTCACAATAATGCGCTGTCATTGTTGCCGTAGATGCATAGTTGGCGCTTCGATGGGCAGCGTCGAGACGTTGAAGCGGCAGCAACGTTGGGCCAGCAGCAATGTTGGCAACGCATATTTAATGTAATGTCACAAGCATCACTCTTGTCATGTCAAAGTTCACAACTACTTAAGTTTGACAATTACTCGCACTTATCGCATAGACGAGCGCAGCGAAAGAAGCACAAAGATCCGTGCAGAGCGACAGCAAAACGGGGAGCAGCGCTACAAAGGACAAGAGGACAATGCGAGCGAGGTGCAAAGCGAAATATGCGCGACACCATGTGAGCTGTCAAAAAGGACAACCTACACACACACACACACACATGCATATAAATTAACATACACATACTTGTGCAATGTGCAATGGGCACATATGAATGAGCGCCTGAAAGGAAAAAAGGCGCATGAAGACAAAACTGAATATGAAGCGGCAAACACTTGAAAAGCTGCTGAGCGGCGGCGGCGAATTGAAGTGCCAGCAAAAATGCGCGCAACCTTGACCCAATGGCAAAAATTCGCTGCAGACTGTGGCATGACGATGAAGTGTGGCAGCTCGAGAGCTCTAAGCGAAGGCAAAAGGATGCAGGATCCAAGAGGAGGTGCGAGTGTAAAGAATTTGAAAAAATTTGCATCAAATTTAAGATAAATCAAAATTATGAAATTAAAACATGAACCTAAAACTATGCAGCAAAATTTTATGTAAATAAGATATAAATTTTGAAAATTAATTTAAGTTTTGCTCTCTAAAATGTGGTAAATTGAAAAGTTTTTCATTTATTTTGTGTTGTGGTTCGCTGTTGATTTTTATTTTCGGACATGTTCGTGTCAGTGGAGACAAGCGTAGACCCAGAGCGTGTAGTTTTTTTGCTGTTGTATGCATTAGCAAACCGCAGTGGTCGCACGCCCAAAGGCCAAAGAACATGCGAACGCAAGCGCCATGACAGCTGCCGTAGCGCCAGGTACCACTCAGCGCCACGCGACCGCAATCGGCAGCGCAGCCAAAGCAACGCGAGCACCACCAGCCAACCGCAGCGACAGCGCAGTTCGCACCCCGCATCGTCAACCGACATGTCAACGGGGCGCCGAGAGCGCAAAAGTATTGTGAAAATATTGTTTGCCCGCATGCAACGTTTGCGCGCTCGCCGCCCAGTGTTGGCTGCTAGCTTTTGCTGCTATTTGCAATTTTTTGTTGTTTTTAACAGAAATGGTTGCATTGGTTTGTTTGGGTTTTTTGTGCACACTGCAACTGAAGCCAGTTGCCACTTGATATAAAAACTGCGCCAACAGAGAAAAAACTATGGAAGCGCAGAGAAAGCGAAGGCGACCAGCGACACAAAGCGGCAGAAAAGAAAAAAAATGCCCAACAGTGCTTTTGTGGCTGATACGGAGGCGTGCATATGCAAGCGCGCGCAGTGGACTGTACACGTTTCTATGTGTTTGTATGTGTGTGTTTACTTTTGCCAATGCACCCACATTGCAAGAGCAAAGTGGTGGCGGGCGCGTGTGGGGCAAAAAATGCCGCCAAAAGTCAACATCTTATGTACGTTTAACGCCCGCATAAAGCGACACGTACACACTCGCTTTTATACAAAGCATGTAGCAGCATACATTTAGGCGCACTGAAAAAATAAACGTCTGCAGCTGCACACAAATCAGACATCGCTTCAACATATCGTCGCCTCAGAAAACAAGTGTCGTATGTTCCATTGAGCCTAGTAAGACATACGACATTTGATTTCTGAGACGACGACGTGTCAACGCTCAACAAGGCAAAAACAGATCAGCACTTTGCCTTTATCAACCGACTTGAACCATTTGCTGCTGTATCGCTCTCGCTGCGTTGCCACATAAAGCTCAGACAGTGGCCCGAATGGTGTGGGACTTAAACATCTGGCGAGGCAATAATTAAACACAATCTGCATGCGTGCAAATTTCAACTACTCGCGCGATCATAATCTGTGTACGTGTGTGTGTGTGCGTGCCAAATGCATTCGTGCATGCTTTGTTATTTGCCAGTCAGGCAAAGCCCGAACGCCCACTGTGCATGTTGGCGCGCAGACAAAGGCAAAGTGTCTCCGCTTTTGCTATGACATTAGCAGCATTGTTTGTGGCATTGTCGGAGCGTGTTGTGTGTTGCATTATTTTAGGCGCTTTTAGAGAATAATTCATGTGCAATGTGCACTGATATAAAGTCAGCCATGTGCAATTAAGATTTTTCACATATATTTATGTGCACTTCAGTAACAGACGAAACGTGCAGCGTTGGCTAGCTGTGCTTATTAAAGTGTTTCGTTTGTTGAGTATATTTTTAGGCGTAATGTAGAGTGTAGAGTGCAGCGATTTAATAGAAAAGAAAAGAGCTTACTGAAGGCAAGTGGTTAATTTTTTTATGAAATAGTGTTGTAGAAACATACGAAAGGAAGTGGAAAAGTCAAAGTCAGTGCTTTACTGACTTTCTGCTTCATTAAACAATACATTTATTAAAGCTGCAATCATCAAACTGAATCATTTGCCGAAATTCCAATCTCAACTGTACAATTTAAAGCCATGTGATTTGTTTCTTTGCAGTTTTGTCAGATTTCTGGTTTATACAAGTAAACTACAAACAATTTCTGAGTTTAAGGTCGAAATTCAAATCGTCATTGGCGAGATAGAGCCACAGAAATCCATTACGCTACTCGACAAAAAATGGGTTCATCGCGTGCTCCTAAAAACAAAAGTATTTTTCAGACTAATCTTCGGCTGCTGAACACGAAACTGAAAATCAAAACATTTTCTTAGGAAGCGTTTTCGAAAAATCTTCGAAAAACACGTTTTTCCCCTTTTATTTCAGTTATGAGCACATATCTCGTAAACCAACTATCCCACTAACACCAGTGGGTTCAGAAGGTAATTAACTAACCTTTCCAACGATATATAGATTGTCCAAATCAGCTGACATTTGGGGAAGTTACTGACGATGAAAGTTGGAACAATTGAATTTTTTGACCATTTTCAATTTTTTCCATTTTTTTTTGACCGGCCAGCTTTGGCCATTAAAAGGGGAACTGTCAGGCCAGACACATCGAAGCTTCGGGAGGTTGGTTGACAAGGTTTTGAGGAGGAGAATTGTGATCCATCAGAACAACGCCGGGCCACACACATTGACAGTGACTCGGCAGAAGCTCCAGTAGGTTGGTTGTCAGGTTCTTAGGAAAGAAAATTGGTTGCATAAGAACAACGTCAGACCACACACATTGACAGTGACTCGCCAGAAGTTCCGTGAGATGGGTAGACAAAGCTTTTAGGGGGAGAATTGTGATCCATCAGGACAAAGCCGGGCCAGAACCATCGATAATGACTTGCCTGAAGTGGCTTCAAAAGGTTATTAGGAGGAGAATGGTGTTCCATCAAAACAACGTCAGTCCAGACACATCAATATTTAGTCGCCAGAAGCTCCGGGGAGTCAATTGACAGATTCTTAGGAGAAGAATTGTGTCCCATCAAGACAACGTCAGGCCACACACATCGATAGTGACTCGGCAGAAGTTCCGGGAGCTTGGTTGAGAGGTTCTTAGGAAACGATTTGTGTTCTATCAGAACAACGTCAGGTCAGATACATCGATAGTAACTCGCCAAAACTTCCGGTAACTTGGGTTAGAGGTTCTGATGCACTCACCAGCAATCACCTTATGGTACGAGCCTGGCACAGTGTTGCCCGATACCTGAAATGACTTTCTGCTAAATCTCAAAAAAATACTGAAATTTCCTCCTAAAAGTTAAAAAAATCTCCTAAATTTTTTTTTTATAATTTGCATAACTTGAAAGGAATTAAACTTCTCATAAAAAATAAAAATATATATGAACATAACATATATATATTATTTTTATTGTAGCCTTTTTTATTCATCTTCAGCTTAACAACAAAAACTTAATAAAAACAAAACTTATAACAAATGAATTCGATAAAAGTGTCGTTTTTGGCGGGATTTCATTGTGACAGCAATAAGTGAGAACGATATAGAACGAGTTTACATTTTGTAAGCTTACAAACTTTTGACACGAGATATTTTTGTTATCCAAAAATCTTCCAAAAATTCACTAAGGATCATCCTAAACTTTCTCCTTAACAATTCTTCGTCCTAAAAATTCTCCTAAAAGGCCAAGAATCTCCTAAATCTAGGAGGAAATTTCCTGATCTGGTAACACTGACCTAACACCAAGTGCTTCCTGTCTATGACGAATGATTTTGCTGGAGGAAAATTTGTCTCAAGAGAAGCTTTTGAAATGTCCTGACATTCATTGCGAACAACACGGAACTGATTGAAATTAACAGATGGAAAGATTTTTTCCAGTGCGAAACGCACTGTTACTCTACAAGGACTCTTATTACCTGCTGAGAGGTTAATGAAAGGAATCAAGTTAGTTTTAATTGATGTTGAATTTGTTGTATAATGTTTTGAACTCACTACCCACTGACTGCTCTTTCAACGCACTAACCATTAAGTTAATGTAACTACTGCTTAATTTACGCATCTTAACAACAACCAAGCCAAAAATTTACCACTTTTCATGCCAATTTATGCGTGGAATACAGCCAGCTGCAAGGACACGTCTAAACAATTCGCTACCAAATTTACTAAACAACTTATTAACACAAACAGCTTGCGGCCACATATAACTTTTGCTCGACGATAGTCAACAAAAGGCAGCTAAACTTGAGCGAAAACCATGCGGGTTGCTAAAAACTTTTCAACTTTTAGACAGCAACATGCATGCATCACACTTGGAACGCTCACTTATTTATTTATGTTTATTTGGGTTGATTTCGGCTGCATTAGTGAAAGGATGTGTAGCATGAAAATCCTTTTTGAGGACACCAAAACAAACTGATACTTATATATTAAACAGAAATTAAGGCAAATTTGGGCTCAATTCAACAACAACTTTTCACGCTCAACGAACCCTCGAAGCATAGCGATGTGCCTTTTCAAAGGTGAACGCTTGTTTTCTGGGCAGAATCCGCTTTGGCAGTGTTTGTTTTTGGCAGCCGCAGGCAAATCTTAACTCATTAGAAACTTTGGCCACACAGCCGAGCAGAGAGCGAGGAGCGCGCTAAATGCTCAGCTAGAAAAAATTAATGTTGAATGAGCGAAAGCAAAAGAGCCGCAGGAAGCGTGCAGCAGCAAAAACTGTGTAATAGAACGATTCTAATAAAAATTATATCGGATTTTATGCCACTTTTTGCTGTAGTAAATATGCGCAAGTAAGACTGCAAATTTTATTTCGCGTGCAAACAAAAAAAAATTATAACGAAACTGGCCAAAGCAGCTAGTGGCCAAAAAGAGTTTAAAGTGAAATTTCTATTTTCATTTCCTTTTTTTCAAAATGTAAAAGCAAAGCAAAATTGTGAAAAATGGTAGAGGAAATATAAAAAAATTTAGAAACGTAGAAAAAAATTTTACAAATATTAGGAATAATAATAAAAATATAGAAAAGTTGACAGCGACAAAAATTGCAAGGAACTTGGTTGAGAAAATTTGGAAAATTGCAAAGCAATTGACAGCAGCAGCGACTGTTTGTCAAATTGTTTATTTTCCAGCGTGTTTTCATACAAAAGCCAAATTGAAACGACAGTACATAGAGTGCGCTGACGAGACAAGCAAGCGACAGAACAACAAACAGTTAGTCAGTCAGTCAGCTCGCTGAAATTGCAAGCAAACTTGCTGGCAAGTCGGCAACTTGCCCAACTTGCCGCTGACTGCAGGTGGTGTACAAAAGTTTGTATCATTATTATTGTTGTTGTTGTTGTTAGTGTCAGTCAGTCAGTAAAGCAATAGCTGCCGCTCATAATTTACAATGAATTTGAAATGTTCAGTGAAATGGTGGAACTTTTCAGTTGTTGCAGTTGCTGCTGCTTTCGCTTAGCTCACGCCAACTACAACAGATGTTGTTGTTGTTATTATTATTGTTGTTGTATATTTTATTTGTTGTTTGAAAGTTGAATTTTTGTCAGAATTTTAACAGCAACTGTGTGTGTGTGTGTGTGTGTGAATGTGCACAAAAACTAAATAAATAAATAAGTAAACTTTTTGAATGTCGATAGTTGCAAGTTTCAGATGGATTTTTAGATTTTGTGTCTGTTTCTGTGCGTTTGTAATGCGTTGCATAAATATTTTCATTTTCATGAAGTGTCTTTGAATTGCAGATTCCTATGAATGAACTCATAGCATACGAACAGGCGCACGTTTAATGAAGTTTGATACATTTTTTAAGTACACTTTTAAAATCTTAGCGAACTTTTGTGTTATACTTTCTTAAATAATTTATTAAAGCATACTTTTTGGCGATTTACATAGAGCAAACAATTGAAGACATCTTTAGGTGAAATATGAATAGTGAAAAGGGGATAATCTGTTGAAACGACGGTGTTAGAAAAGCTGCAACATTTGGCGTGTTGCTTTATAATTTATTGAAGCATACTTTTTGGCGATTTGCATAGAGCAAACAGTTAAAGGCATCTTTAAGTGAATTTTTAATGGTGACTAGGGGATAATTTGATGAGGCGATGGCAACACTTGGCGTGTTGCTGCATAACTGGCACCAACAGAGGCCATTCTACAGCTGCAGTGGAGGTCCTTGCAGCAAAGAATGAGACAAAGAAGGTCGATAGTGCTGAGCATAGGTTCCAGGGGAGCTGCAAAGAGGGTTTTATTAGATATACAAACCCAAAGGAGGGGCTGGTCAGATCTTTTTAAAGTAGTAGTAAGCCTGGGCACTTGCTAGTCAAGTTGAAAAGTACCAGCTGTGGTACAGTGGAAAGCCTGCGTCATTTGTGAGGTTTCTTTAAATTTAAACAAATTTTTTAATGATACGACATGAATAGGTTTCCCATAATTCACTCAAAAAGGACACATTTGAATCAAATAAGCAATAAATTTAAAGCCACAATTGTATTTTTCAATAAACACAGCTTCAATATACACTTTTGAGCTTCTGTTTTTTTCCAAAAAGTTCGGTGACATTGAATTATTTTTTTTACTGTTTATTTTCTCAATGATTCAGCTGTCAACGAACCAATGAATTTTCGCAATTTCATAAATCCCCTTTAGACATTTTCAATAAAATATGCCAGACTGCACGCGATGGCAAAACCAAAATACTGTTGCTGCTGTGAGTGGAATACATGTGGAACGAGGGGGGTTGTTGTTTTTTTTTTTAGCGACGAAATGCATTGAAAGGCAACATGAGAGAATTTAAACCACTAAAACCGTCATATGAAAGTGTGATTGTAAATGCATTCAACAACAACATACACACAAACACTGTCGCACACATATCAACTCGAAGCCAACACAACTGGGACGGCGAGACACACGCACACACGCAAATAAACAATCAGTCAGCGATGCAAACGTAAATTACAAATTTAATATTTCATATTTTCGCATGTGTGTGTATGTTTGTGTGAGTGTAAGTGTATGCGTGCAGGGGAATTTTTGCACAATCACATATCGGCATTGCCAGTCACATGGCGAGTGCGCGGGATTAATTATTATGGCCCAGGCAAACGAACAAACGAACCAATGGCCATTGTCGAAATAAAATACAACAAATAATGTAATCAGCTTAAAATTATTCACGCACACATGCACATGCACGCATGAGTATGTGAAGGGTAAAGTCAGACAGTCACACAGTTTGCCAGCGCAAATTTGCACGAAAATGCCAGCCGAAATCCGGAAAATTGAATGTAACAACACTTCATTGCATATTTATGGGATCGCGGCACAGGTCGGCGTAAATATGATGATTTATTTGAACTCCCAACAATCGCTTCTGATACCACACAACCGCAGATGTTGTCTTGAAGTTTATAGAAATGCTGGCCGAGTGCGCGACGTTGCGGGGCTAAAAAATGAAGTTCGAGAAACTCAACGTAGATAAGTGGAGTGGCCGTTGATCATCGCTGCGATAAGCAAATCAGTTCCAAACGGAGTAGCAATTTACATTATAAGTAGTTGCAACTTAAACCTTCAAATTTTTTTATACAAGGTGCGTCCCAAAGTAAACAGGACTTTTGCAATAGGGACGTTTCTGGTGGCGCCATCTATGTGTGAGGACATGCGTTGGAAAGGTACATCTTTCATTCACATACTGTCTAAATTTCATGACATTTGGTCTAGTAGACGCCGAAATATCCCGCTCAATGTGACAGTATGTTTTTAACTTTGGTACGAGAATGTCGATCGAACAAAGAGCTAATATTAAGTTCTGTTTTAAACTTGGTAAAACTTTTACCGAAACGTTTAAATTGTTAAAGCAAGTTTATGGTGATGATTGTTTATCCCGTGGCCGTGTTAATGAGTGGTTGAATCGATTCAAGAATGGTCGTGAAGACTTGAATGACGACGAACACGTCGGCCAGTCGAAATTTGTGATTACTGACGATGCCATCAAAACTGTGCGTGATTTTATCAAAATGCAGCCAAAATCATCATTGGAATTGATGGAAATGGAATTCAACATCTCCAAAACATCAATTGATCGCATTTTAACCGAACATTTGGGTCTCCGTAAAGTGTGTTCTCGCTTCATTCCGCACACTTGAACCGACGACCAAAAAGCGCAGAGAATTGAGCACGCAAAAGACATCGTTCGGGAAGCCAGACGTGATCCAAATTTCTTGTTCAACATCGTAACCGGTGACGAACCGTGGTGCTTTCAATATGATCCCGAAACAAAGCGTCAAAGTGCCGAATGGAAGCACCCAGATGAGCCAAATCCGAAAAAAACCCGCCGTGAGAAGTCAAAAATCAAAACTCATCTCATTTGTTTCTACGATTCAAAGGGAATAATTCATCGAGAGTTTGTTCCACCGCGAAAAACAATTAACGCTTTGTTTTATGTTGAAGTTTTGAAGCGTTTGGTGCATCGCATTCGTCGTATTCGGCCAGAATATCGCGAGGAAGGAAGTTGGCGTTTATTGCATGATAATGCACCGGCTCACAGAACCCTAGTTACGACCGATTATTTGACCAAAAATCGCATTTTTACCATCAATCATTCACCGTATTCGCCTGATATGGCTCCCTGTGACTTCTACTTATTCGGTCAGTTACATTTGCCGATGAAAGGAAACCGTTATAAGGACGTTGAGGACATCCAAAAGGCTTGTACCAACATTCTGAAGGCGATGCCGGCCGATGACCTAAAACACTCATTCCAAATGCTTTTGGACCGTGCAAAACGTTGTATCGAAGCAGAAGGAGAGTATTTTGAATAAATAAAAAGAATTATACAAAAATAATCATCCGTTTTCTTTATTTTATAAAAGTCCTGTTTACTTTGGGTTGCACCTTGTATTAGAAATTGTGTGAAAACCGCACGCCCACTTCTTTCTTTCTTCTTTCTGTCACATTTTTATTATGGAAATCTTTGACCAAATACCGACTCTCTATCGAGTTGTGCATTATATGGTTTATTGCTGTTTCATAATTAAAAAAAAGGATTTGAGTGAAAAGTGCCACGCCCATTGGATGCATTACATGACATTTAGTCACTAAATAAAGAATATGAAATACTGCGTTCGTACTAAATTCATGGAATTCATACGTCATGGAATTTTATATCCCAATTTAAAAACTGCAATTTTATGAAAGATGCCACGCCTCTTAAAAAGTTGTATGGTATATTTTTACAATAAAATGACATGATTAAAGACCATCTCCGCATCGAGTTTTTGTGTTGTACGAATTATAGTAAAAAAAATAAATCATATTAAAAACTACAGTTATATGGAAGGTGCCACGCCTCTTTAATGTATTTCTGCGAAATTTTTGCATAATAAGGATGCAAGTAAATATTAATTTTATACCAAGTTTCAGTGCTAAACTACTTAAAGTTGTAATGCTTTATGGCAGTAAAAATGTCAGTTGTATGGAAGGTGGCACGCCCCTTTATTCAATAGATGTGAAATTGTCACAAAATGAAAATATAAAAATGCATACCAACTTTCCGCAGCCGCCGTGGCTCAGTTGGTTAGTGCGTTGGACCACGAGTCGAAGGCAGCAACCTCAGGTTCAAATACTGCCTGTAATAACACCTAAAAAAAAAATAACGGGAAAACTCGTTTTCTCTTTCGGTGGCTGTCCTCTCAGCGGGAAATGGCAAACCTCTGAGAGTAAAAATTGCTTATGAAAAAGCTCCCAACCTGCCGTTCGGAACCGGCATAAAACTGTAGGTCCCTCAACCCGCGTACAAATTCACACGCACAACACGGGTAGTTGCGGGAAGCTAGGCCTTAGTCTCGCGTAAGCGGGCTGTCGTGCCAGTCAATTAATTAATTAATTATACCAACTTTCCACCAAGTTTCTGTGTTGTAACATTTAAAGTTTAATGTTATACATATTTCATTAAGCATAGCAGTTGTATGGAAAGTGCCACGCCTCTTTGTCCAACAAATGTGAAATTTTTCCAGTAAAACGAAGCAAGAAAATTAAGCATTGCACCACGTCTCAGTGCTGTACGACTTAATGTTCAAATACTATATTACTTTAAATATTTCAAATGTATGGAAAGCGCCACGCCCCTTTATCCAAAAAATGTGAAATTTTTTCAGTACAAGGAAATAAGTAATCGTGAACTTGGTACCAAGTTTCAATGCTCTATTACTTAATGTTTAAATATTATATTACTTCAAAAATGTCAGTTGTATGGACGCTGCCACGCCCCTTTATGCAATATTTATTCAGTTTAAAGATAATGTTTATTTATTCAGTTTAATGCTATCCTTAAACCAAGTTAATGCACTTTACTGCTATAGTTCTTAAGTTTTAACCTAATAAAAGTGTCAGTTGTATTGAAGGTGCCACGCCCCTTTATTCAATAAATGCTAGATTTTCTCAAAATGAAAATATAAATGTATGCCAATTTTCCGCCAAGTTTCTGTGTTGTAGCATTTAAAGTTCAAATGTTATATTTCATTAAGCATTTCAGTTGTATGAAAGCTGCCACGCCTTTTTATACCACAGATTCAAAATTTTTTTGATATTATGATATAACCAAGTGCTGACTGCATTTCAAGTTTTAGCAGCGTATTGCATATAGTTACAAAGTTATACCTTATTAAATATTTCACTTGTATGAAAGGTGCCACGCCCCTTAATGCAATACATGCAAAATTCTTCTGATGTAATGATATAACTAATTGCCAATCGCATACCCAGTTTTAGTAGTGTACCTCAAATATTTTCAAAGTTTTAAGACATTAAATATTTCAGTAGCTTAAAAGCTGCCACGCCCACTGGTTCCATTACACTACCATATACTCGAAAAGTAAACCCAGTACCAAAGAAATACATTGGTGCTATAAGCCAAGCAGCTCACATGCTACCAACACAGACCCAGATACACAAATTGCTTTACGGCCTACGTGACGTATGAGTGACATAACATTTCTTTGCAATAAAGTTAAGAAAACATTTTAATAGAATGACACGTGGTAAGCCACACTGGGTTGCGCGACCCAAAGATATAACTCAATCTCGCTGTCACAATGGCGCATTGTCATAAATATCAAAACCATCTTGTTCGCAATAATTGTTGAAAAGCCAACCGGACGAAGCAACTTGCCGGCGGCGCGCTATAAATATTGATGAGCTGCAAAGTGTGGTGAGGATTATTGGCTTTGGCTTTGCTGCTTCGGTGTTATTATTTTCAGTACTTCTCATAATATTCTCGACATATTCATTTGCGTAGCATTGTTGCGCCCTGAGGTATGCTTGAAATATTCGAATTCTTACAAAATGCAATTTGGTTGGCCCCATGTTTTTGTTGTTTTTGTTTGCGTTTTCGTTTTACTACTTTGGCAGTGCAGCGAAGCATTTCAAATTGAAATTTCGTCTGCGTTCATATTTTGACGAAATGCCAAAAACCGACTCGTAACTTTATTACGCCGAATTTTTAGCACAAGGAGATTACTTGAAATTCATACGCAATTCTTTTTCTCGAAATTACAAATATTTCGCTTAAAATGAAATATGTATAAATTATTAAGAAAAAATATTGTTGTGCCTAGATGGAAAATTCTGCTACAAGTTCTATTCAAATAAATGGTAAAATTCCACAAAATTATTTAATTTCAACTAAAAGTTTATGAGAATTGCAATTGACAAAAAAAACCAAAAATAGACAACAATTCACACATATCTCACTGAACAAAGTGTGTGCTTGTTTGTGTGCTTTCGCTCTCTGGCCACTTCATTCAATTAGTTTTGGCCAGCGAGTGCACTCTTCAGAGGATAACGGACCAGCTCTCAAAGGTTTATTCACACTTGTGCCATGATGCATGCTGGCTCTGGGAATTTTGCAATTTTATGATGCCGAAAATTTGAATTTCAGTTTCAGCTGTTTTGTGCAAATTTCAAGCTTCAGCAAAGCGTGAACAATATTCGACTTAATTTTCATATTTTTTTCTCACATCTAAATATTTGCAATTTTTATTTGAGTGTGATGAACATTTTTAATTATTCTTTTTTTAATACATATAAAATTTTAATATAAATTTAAATTTGCTTTGAACGATAAATATTACTGTACTTGAGCTTATGCCACTCTTGGTACGCCTAAAAGTATATTTGACAAAATGCTGAACCTGAGTAAATATTGGCTTAACTGTAACTAAACGCTTGGAGATGAACAATTTGGCAGGCATTAATTGAAATATTTACACGTACATAATTTGGCAAAGAAAATTTGTAATGAATATAAATTTCCAAAAACTCCAAAGTATAACAAAAATATGTTGTAAACTTTTACATTCACTTAAAAGAGTTTCATCTTAAATTACTCAGCTATGCTTCTATGCTTTAATTAACAAAATTTATATGCTCAAGCCGAGTACAATCCTCGGTCCAAGTCCTTGTTTAACTTTTCATGTATGCACAAAGTTAAAAATTACTTCAGTTCATTAAAATTGCTTTAATCCGCCATACGAACTCATCACAAACTGTTGGCTTCATCAAAGGAGCAAACAATTGTTCAGCTTATCAAAGTTTTGCCGCTTCTTTGCGTACATAATTTGGTAGTCAATCAAAGGCGCTTTCGGTACACCGCATCCGCGTGCGCGTACCCAGACACTTCCGGTTTCCGGTGTACTCGTTTGCAAGTGGCATTCGATATATTCGCATATAGCGTGTAATAAGACGATGGGAGTATGTGTGAGATTTCACAATGCGGTTCTGTTGGGCTCTTCTTAGATAAAAAGCACTTTTTATGCTCATACTCCAACATTTATTATATAGTTTTGAGAAGAGTTTGAAACTTGATACTCTTTTGGAGCACTATTTTCAGTTCCAGTGAATTGTAGCAGTAGAAGCTAAAGTACCAAAATCAATTATAAACACTCGGTTCTGCTACTGAGACTCGACTTCGTAGCCGTAACCTTTTTCTTAAATTTAAAGCTACGGTTCTCAGCAGCAGGAACCGTTGGTTTCTGAAATGAGGCTGTTTTACTTCCTCATATTAGGTAGCACTGCTCTTTTGGCTCTTTTGCAGCTACTTTTGGAACTGTGATCGTCGGTAGCTGAATACTGCTCCTTTACCTCTTTTACAGCTACTTTTGGAGCAGTCATCTGTAGTCGAGCACTGCTCCATTGGTTCTTTTACAGATACTTTTCGATCTGCGATCATCTGTAGTCGAGCACTGCTTCCTTGGCCCTTTTGCAGCCACTTTTGGAACCGTGATCGTCGGTAGCTGAATACTGCTCCTTTACCTCTTTTACAGCTACTTTTGGAGCAGTGATCATCTGTAGTCGAGCACTGCTCCTTTGGCTCTTTTACAGCCACTTTTGGAACTGTGATCATCTGTAGTCGAGCACTGCTTCCTGGCCCTTTTGCAGCCACTTTTGGAACTGTGATCGTCGGTAGTTGAGCACTGCTCCTTTGGCTCTTTTGCAGCTACTTTTGGAACTGTGATCGTCGGTAGCTGAATACTGCTCCTTTACCTCTTTTGCAGCTACTTTTGGAGCAGTGATCATCTGTAGTCGAGCACTGCTCCTTTGGCCCTTTTGCAGCTACTTTTGGCACTGTTATTGTCGCTAGTCGAGCACTGCTCCTTTGGCTCTTTCGCGGCTGCTTTTGGAGTTGTGATCGTCGCTTTCGAGCACTGCTCCTTTGACTCTTTTGCAGCTACCATCATGAGAAAGCACCGTCAGAAGTTCGTGAGCAAAGCAGAAACTCATGAACTTTGCTATTTTGTAGTCAGCTGTCTGTCCTCTAAACTCTGCATTCTTCTCGAACCAACGTAATGCTTCGAAATAATTTCGACATTCTCTGCACGCTAACTTGTATAATAAAGAATATATTTGGCTAACGTCAAACAGTCAAAAAGCTGTAGTATACTTTTTGGCGCATTTTGGCTTGTCTTACATGTTGTTTTCTTATCTTCAATCTCCCACATTTCTCAAATGCTCATTTCTATAACAAACTCATTTGATTATTCACATACCTGCTGGAGGCTTAATGCACCCAGGCCAGACCCGCCATGCAGCTCGATGGTTATTCCAACTGCTATAACTTCACAACACGTTCACTCTCACACTGCTTATACGCTCACTTTGCGTACAGCGAACACAAATAAAACACTGCAAATATTTTGGGAATTTCGCGGCACATCGATTTGCCGCTAACGTACAACAAAATAAACAAAAATACACCAACAACAGCCACAACAATAATGCAACCACACATTCGGCTATGCACGTACGCAATTACAGCAGTCACACACTGTCACGGACGCACGTTCACGTTCACACTCGCACTACCCGACAGCACACAACGCAATCTGGCAACACAACACTGGTGTATACTTTTAGGCTCATATGTAGGCGAGTGTGTGTGTGTGTAGGTGTAACAGCGTTGTGTTTTGTTGTTGTGCGTCGACTGAACGATTCTCCTAAATTAAGCTACGTGCGGCCTGAAACATAATCAACAACAACGTCAACACATGCACACATACATACACAAGTAGGTAACTATAAGGGCACAAATATGTACATACATACAGTTGACAATAACAGGAAAATTTGTCAGCCCGTACAAAATTTGCATTTGCCGACTTTTAGGCAACTGTCGGCCACTTCGAATGGCCCCGAGCGCCCACAAAACGCGCGACACTCACTGGCTCGACGCGCAACAATCGTGTCAATGTGTGACAAGTGCAATCACAGTTGGTCGTGCATGTGTGTGTGTGTGTGTACTTTAAAGTATACTATAAATAAATGTGGCAAATGTTGGCTTGTAGGATGATCCTTTCGATTATGTTGGCATGGAAATGGGGAATTAATTTGTAAAATAAGAATACTGTTACGAAAATTAGTTCTTTAGGCTTATTCGTCTCTCTGGATTGTGCTTGAAGAAATAAAACAGTGTGTTCAATAAACAGTGTGAGTCAATAAATAAAAATAAAACACACTTCAAAAATAAAACACACTAAGACTTTCTTAGTTTTCCGGTGCAATATTTAGAGTTTTCTACTTCTCTCTGAATAGTTGCAGAGCTCTTCCGTGAAATGCGCTTTATTTTAGGCCTCTAGCTACTCAAGTTTTGGAGTTGGAGGAATTCAAAGTCAGTGCAAGTTAGTCTATTTTTGAAATTGTTGGCTTCAACGTGAACTTTCTCAGTTTTCCGATGCAATATTTAGAGCTTTCTAATTCTCTCTGAATAGCTGCAGAGTTCTACTGTGTAATTAATTTTATTTTAGGCCTCTAGCTACTCTAGTTTTGTAGTTGAAGGCATTCAAAGTCAAAGCAAGTTGGTATGTTTTTCAACTTTCTAGCTTCAACTTAGACTTTCTCAGTTTTGCTTTGTAATACTTGGAACTTTCTACTCTTTCCTGAATAGCGGAAGAGTTCTATTATAAAATTCATGTTCTTTTAGGCCTCTAGCTTCTGTAGTTGTGGAGTTGAAGGCATTCAAAGTCAAAGCAAGTTGGTATGTTTTTCAACTTTCTAGCTTCAACTTAGACTTTCTCAGTTTTGCTTTGTAAAGTTGGAACTTTCTACTCTTTCCTGAATAGCGGCAAAGTTCTGTTATGAAATTCATTTTCTTTTAGGCCTCTAGCTACTCTAGTTTTGCAGTTGAAGGCATTCAAAGTCAGTGTAAGTTAGTCTGTTTTGCAACTTGCCAGCTTTAACTTAGACTTTCTCAGTATCTCAGTTTATTTTAGGCTTCTAGCTACTCTAGTTTTTTTGTTGAAGGCATTCAAAGTCAAAGTAAGTAAGTAGTTGGCGATCGCTGAATAAATCATTTTAATCGGTTCAGTAGTTTCCAAGGTACGATGTTTACTTGCTACTACATTTACAAGTGGGGAGCCAATGGCATAGAAAATGGCCAATTTTGTATGGCAGCCCCCTTAAAACTTGGAGATAAGAAGAAACATTCGGAAGGGAAAATAAATGGGTGTCGGTCATACATTTGACATGTCTGGGGGTAAACTGGGAGCAGTGGGAGCGTATTTTGTAAAAGCGACCATTTTGTATGGGAGCCCCATTAAGGGTTGGAGATGGGTTATAAATATGTTTGAAAGATATGTTCAGTAGAGAAAACTAGTCGGGGTCAGTCATAGATTTTAACCCTCTAAGAGCAACTTTTGACCAGCTGTGGAGCATTTTGTCGAATTTCCCAGCGCGTTTGTGAACTTTGACCTCGATGCGACGCCATTTAGCCCCACTCTAGCCCCAAAATTGTTTGGCTCATGCACTCTTTCACCAAACCGCATAAAGTGAGAGGTTGCAGAGCATCGAGAACCCATTATTAAGAATCTGCATACAACACTAAATCATGTCTAATGTACACAAACAGTTTTTGTCATCATAACAGACTTCAATGAACCCAGCAAAAACTAATAATTATAATAACACTGTGCGTGAAATTTACCCTCAAAAATTCAGACATGGGGGGTACCTACAGCGACTTTCTATAGGTATACTGAGTTGAGATCCACCAGCCGTTTGGTAAGATTGGCTCTAGTTTTAGTCGAGTTCGTCGCTTAAGTCTTCGAACGTTTAAATGCTAATTAGTCCTAAATCGTTCTGAATATCGCTTTACTGTCTTCGGCAAATTTATAGATATTTTAACGACCAACAAATTTGCTTAAGACACCAATCCAAAAAAAATACATTCAAACTGTGTAATTGCGATATGTGGACATATTAGCATTTAAACGTTTAAATACGTTCGAAGACTTAAGCGACAAACTTGACGAAAATTACCAAACTTCAAAGTCGGATTTCTCATAAACTAGAGCCAATCTTACCAAACGGCTGGTGGATCTCAACTCAGTATACCTATAGAAAACTCACCCAGTAGGTCCCCCCCATGTCTTAATTTTTGAGGGCAAATTTCACGCACAGTGTTATTAATGGTTGTAATTAGTCAAATTACGAAAACATTGACTTAATCCAATTCAACAAAATCAACAGCCTCTCTCAACTCAAACTGAGCCACACTGCAATTCAACTGTCCAAACGCCTAAATGTATGCTTGCACACGCCGACAAAATGCACACTGCATCACCTGCCATCACTGCTGCTGGATCTGCCGCATGTCGTCGAGTGCAGTGACCAGCAGCCACTGAGTTTGCCAAGAGCGGCGCCTCTCATGTGGTGCGGGCAATTTTCATGCCACGGCACAGTTTTGGCAACCACACACACACACACACACACACACAGCTTTCAGAGCGTTTCGGCTGAGCTGACTAAACAAACCCAAGAGTAACGCCACTGCCAAGCAACGAGACAAACCGATATGCACACAGATAAACAGACAGACGGACAGACAGACAGACAAGCTGAGAGTTGAGGCACCGCAAAAATTAAGTGTCAGCATTTGGCGCGTTGCTGACGTTGACAGTTCAGTTCATCACGCGGCCTTTCATTTCACATTCTAAAACTTGCCATTTTCATGCAACACAAAACAAAAAATGTTTTTTATTAAAAAATACAATGTTATTTTTTTGTGTGCTTTTCTGAGTGTTTTTTTTTTTGTTAAAAACCTTTGCACGCAGCGTCAGCAATTAAAAGCAGCAACAATAGACTCGCAGCAGGAGTTGTGGCGCCGGCAGCTTAAACGTTTACATGGCGCAAGTAAACATTTTTGCACATGCATTCTGGGTGCGGTGACCACGCCTACTAAGCACTGCACTTACGATGTTATTGTGCGCACAAAATGACAAAATCCCCGGCACGCCACATGAAAGCTGTGGAATTTTTATGTTGCACTGTCAGCGTTGCTTGAACTCTCTACTGTTATCTCGCTCGCTGGCTCTCGCTTTCTCTCTCTCTCTTTTTAGGCACTCTTCACTCGGCACAGTGAATAGTAAAGTTGTTGTTTGTTGAATATTTCAGCAAAAAAAATTGAATTTCCCATTTTTTTTTTGCAATGAAATTTGATGAAAATTATATTTTGTGAGGCGCCAAAAACTATGCAAACAATTCACTTGAATGCTTTTTCACTGCAACTAAATTAGCGGCAATCACGTTTTAATTGCAGGCACAGTTCGACACGAACGGTCAGGTGTAACGCGAGCTGAAAAGCACTAACAACAACAACAACAAAAACTACATACTAACAATTTAATAGGCAATTTGCAAAAAACGACACTTGCACTGTATGTATGTGCTGATAGAGCGCGAAGACTCAAACATAGCCATGCACGCAACGCTGCATACTTTCGGGCGCGTGCTTTTGCATAAAAATACAGCACGCTTTTGAGGTTATGCGCGTCTGGTGTCATGGATTTTCATCACGTTTCGCTCGCGACTATGGCCAGGACACATCAGTCTGTGTTGCAGGCTTTTAGGCGTAAGCGCTTTTCAATTGCATTCTTAATGCAAAGTGCTGCCTTGTGTCTGTATATGGGGGTGGGGAGGCAGGAGGACAGTGAGCGACAGCAGCGCCAAGAAGTGTCCTGGCAATTTATGCTGCGAGTTGCCACTTGTTTTCACGCGTCTTTTATTTGCTCGAACGCTTTGTTGCGTTCTCAGTGGTTTTTACAGCGCCGCTGCGCCTAAACATATGCAATATGTGCATGAGTGTGTGTGTGTGTGTGTGTATGCGTGAGTGTATGGTATTTGCGTTATGGATTTGAATTGTCGTGCTGAGTGCATTTTTCAATTCCGCTGCACATTTTAATTGCTTTAGGCGCAAGTGAAGCGGCTGAAGAGCGAAGCGAGCGAAAACAGTAAAATGTTGTCACTGAAAACTCGCACCAGCGGCGCACATAAGTGGCATTTATTTTTTTTTTTTTGGATTTGTAGGCGCTATTGTTTGGCGCTGTCAAGCATTCAACAGTCGAGTGTGGCATCAGCGTGTGTAATGTCAGCTCAGCATTTCTGTGTTTGCTCAAGTAGCAAGCGAGCAATATTAACTGAAAATCAACAACAACAACAGGAATTTCATAGTGGAAGTGCTGCAAGTGGAATTTGAGTGGCCATGCAGCTATTGAGAAACTTTTCAAAAGTTAATGAAATATTTTCACAGAAGCGAGGCATTTCAAGCAAACACAATGGATTAAGGAAAATTTATAATAAAAAAATTAATGAAATAAAATATTAAAAAATAAAAAAAATTAATGAAAAAAAAAATAAATAAATAAAAACGAAAAAGGAAAAAAAGGAAAAAAGGAAAAACTTAAAGAGAAACATAAAAACAAAAAATATAAAAAAAAACAAAAAATATAAAAAAACAAAAAATATAAAGAAAAAAATTTATATAAAAAAGATAATATTAAAAACAAAAAAAAACAGAAAAAATTTAAAAAGAAAAACAAAAATAAAAAGGAATGAAAGAAAAAATATAATAAATATAAAAAATAAAAAATATATTATATATAAAAAGGAAGCATTTAAAAAGAAACATAAAAACGAACAAATACAAAATATAAAAGAAAAAAAAAAAGAAACATTATGAAAAAAATATTTAAAAAAAATAAAAAACTTAAAAAATACTTCAACATCCCGTCATTTCGCCTGTTAAACAGATTGGTGAACCTTTCAATAGGTAAAAGAAAAAATGGAAAGTAATGAGACATGTGTAGAATTAGAATAGTTTGAGACCAAAAGAAAACTGAGCCATAAAACTTTCAAGTCAAGAAAAGAAATAAAGAAAAAATTATATGCAAAACTTCAAAGCATTTTTTGCACTTGAAATCGAATTTCCAGTAACTTTACGGTGAAAATATGTCATTGTTACTTGGGAAGTGCAATAATGAGAATATTTCATTGAAATCTTAGAATCAATGCAACATTTTTAATACCTCAGTAGTTGTCTTTGACTTCAACAAGAAAATAAGATGAGAACTGATACAAAGTGGCAAATACTTAAGAAGTTGTTTCCCCTATGGCACGCTGTTGTAGGTGTAACCCTATGCCAATTGAACTACCCTGTGCCATTTGCAAGAGAGTAGCTCTGGAACATTTTCTCTTGATTCAGTTGCTTCGACTTTGACTACAAGCTAGAAAATATCCCTATTACCCTCAGCCACATCCTAACCGATTGCAACGCTGTCAGCGCTGAAAGAAACCTTGTCTTCCGAAACTCTAATCCGGCAGAAATAATTACAAACCCTACAGCTATAAACATAGGAAAAATAATAGAATTTATAAAACTAACTAACCTATATAAAACAATTTAAATTGAATGTTCTTGTACAAATGTTAAAATATATACTCAAATAGAAGAAATGTAAATAATTTAGAAACCTAGTTATACATACTTTACTAACGAAACAGCTGAAGGCCACAGTAGCCACTGCTGTCTCCCCTAAACTTATAATTTTTCAAAATATAAGTCTAGTTTGTAAATAAATAAATAAATAATCCTGAAAACTAATGCAAAGTGGCAAATAAGAAGTTGTCTACCCCTATGACACCCTGTTCTAGATGCAACCCTGAGCCAATTGAACTACCTGCTTAGTTTTTTATGGTGTAAGAGAAGCTGTGGAACTTTTGCTCTGGCACTGATCTGCGCTCTCAAGCTTACAATTAGCTCATTTGGATACTCCTCTCTTAAGAGAGTGAAGGAGTTGTTCAAAATAAAGGCCAAACCCCTATAAAGAGAACCTTATTAGAAGGGCTCGTATATTTCTTGATCTCTAAGGTAACTCTTAACGTTAAGTTCGAATATCTGGTGAACTAAAGAACGTGAACGAAGTCTAAGCGAGGCCTTAGGGCCAGCCAGTTTAATCTAACTTAATATGTTATAGAATTTATTTCTGAAGTGAAGTGTTTTTTTAGAGCTGTGAAGAAGGTTTGAACCGAAACATTCGGCTTTGTGGCCCCTTAAACCGATCCATTTCGTTTTGTGACCCTTTGAACCGAAGGGAAAACAATGAAATTAGTTGATTCGGTATGGAAATTGCTTCTTCAATAAATTGAGAATGATGTGTTGTTTTTTTAACCAAATTATTAAATCAGGAGTGATTTTGAACCGGTTTATGAACAAAATAGTTAGTTCAACAGTGAGTTCGAACGCATTCATGAACCAAAACATTAGTTCAAGAGTGATTTCGATCCGCTTCATAAACCGAACCAGTGGTTTGAAAAAATCCTGAACCACTGAGACGAACAAAAGTTCGACGGCACCTAGTTCTGAATTTTAGAGTTCATGCAAACTAAACTCAAATGCTGTTTGTATTTAAATTGGCTTTAAAAAATAGTAAAAGTCAGTAAGATTTTCCTTCACAACGCCCAGTAAAACAAAATAAACACAGTCATTTTGACTCGCTTCGACATTCCAGTGATAATGAGTTGAATTACAAGTCAACTAGTTATGGGTTCGAATTCTCATTTTAATCAGCAAAAAGCCAAGAGAGCCTTTCCTCATGCGAAATTTCTTCAAGGTCAAATAAATATTTCAATAAAAGAGACTCAACGAAGTCAGTTGGACTCTCTTGGTCATTCCAGTGTTGATCCATTGAACCACAAGTCAGGGGTTTGTATCTCAACTTAACCAACAATAAGCCAAGACAGCTGTTCTTTCCAGTTACTTCAATCTCACCAAATTTCTTTCAAGCCAAATAAATATTTCAATAAAAGACCTCAACGAAGTCATTTTGAATTTCTTGGATATTTCAGTGTTAGTGTGTTGAATCACAAGTCAGCAGGTCATGGGTTCGAATCCCAACTTAACTAACAGTAAGCCAATACAACTTTTCTTTCACCAGTTACTTCCATCTCACCCAAATTCCTTTACATATAAATTTAAAAAAAAATAACTCAGCGAGATAATTTTGACTCTCTTGGTCATTCCAGTAGTAATCCATTGAACCACAAGTCAGGGGTTTGTATCTCAACTTAACCAACAATAAGCCAAGGCAGCTTTTCTTTCCCCAGCTTCTTTCATCTCATCCAAATTTCTTTAAAGCCAAATAAATATTTCAATAAAAGACCTCAACGGGGTAATTTTGAATCTCTTCTTCATTTCAGTGTTAATGCATTGAACCAAAAGTCAGCGAGTCATGGGTTCGTATCCCAACTTAACTAATGACCAGCTGCCGTCTATATGCACCTCACACAAAATGTCTTTAATATCAAAGAAGCGTTTTGCGACTTACTGCTTTATCCGACTTTTAACAGCATTAACAACGGATACTAATTACGGAAAATGTGGCGCTGCCAACGTTTAGACGTGCGTTCAAAGCATTAATAAGAACCCCACAACAATAACAACAAAAACCTAAGCTTAGCACATGCAAAAGCGCAAAAATTAGTATTTCATCTTTGCGCTCTGCCCTGAGGACGTGTGCTCCCAAAGCAAGGACGACAATCATTAAAAAGGCAACAGCAACGATACGCCAGCTTGCTCACTGCCAATGTTAGGGACATAGGCCTAACTAACGCTTCAATGTTTGCTACGGTTGTTTGTTACACTCGTACATGTTCTTGTTGTTGTTGTTGTCAGCAAATCCTTATGGCACTTCCTTGTCAGACTACAGCCCCACTGCAATCTCGCCTTGCTGCTGTTGCGCTTGTTTTGTGTGTGTGTGTGTGGTACTTATTCCTTTCTCGTTTGGCTTTGTTTGTGTGCAGCTTTTTTTTTGTCGCTTTGTTGTTATTGTATAGGGGTGGTTTTTTTCAGTGCATGCAACATAAAGCTTTACAGATTAACATTGTAATGTTTCATCAGCTACACGTTTGTTTTTTGTTGTTGTTGTAAGCTGCAATTTCCCAGCCATTTGTACCACGCCGAGCATTAGCAACAGCAGCAAAATAAGACACAATTACAACAACAACAACATAAAATAATCCCGCACTTCCTGCGTTCTTTGCTGTCTTCGTGCGCTCTTTGGTTGCGTCCCGTCGGCCGTCTCCCAAACAAAAAACCACCCAAATAAGCAGACAAACAAACATTCATACAACAAACAAATGCCTAGCAATGAAAGACCCAGCAATGATTTCCCTACCAACAACAACAATTGCGTTAGGCATTCACGTTAAGCGCTGCGCTGCGTTGCGGATTTTCAAGCATTTCCGGGCTTTTAAGAAATTCAACGTTGCGCTTTGTTTCGGCGCCTTCGACCGAGCCGCGCTACGTACTGACAGTTCGGCGAGGTGGCAACGTTGTCGCTGCGTTTTTTGCTTCTTCAATTACAGCACCGACAACAAAATAAACGTACATACAGTATGAAAATTGCAGCAGGCGCTGCATTCATTTCTACTTCACTGTGACGTCGCTGCTGCACTTTGTGCCGTTCATCTGGCTTCGGTTTGTTTCACTTCATTTCGAAAGTGGCTTTTAACTTTCCATTCCTTCGTTTTTTGCGCCTTAAAAAACTTCAGTAGCCTTTTTGTTGCTATTTATTTGTTTGCCATCTGCAATCCTGTCGTCGCCATTACAATGCTGTCGGTTCTCTTTAGCTGAGATGAGCAGCTGTTGCAGTGGCCGAGGAAGTTGTAGCGAGTTGAGAGGGAAAGTGGCTGGTGGCTGTGCCAGCGAAATTACAACTCCTTCAATCTGCTCCGTTTGGAACAACACCTACGGATGGATGGTTTTTATTCTTTAAATTGTCATTAGAACAATTTTTGCGCCTTTTTGCGTTTTCAGGTGAAGAGTGTGGCAACAGCTAACGTTCGGCTGTTTTTTAATCGTACCTAAATTCAAGGATGACTCAGTTGCAAAATATTTGTTACATCTTTTCATACAGTTTAGGGACATATTCTTACTCCGAAAGAGTTTCAATGACACCTTATCGTTTCTTTATAACTTAAAACTACTTTCAAATGAAGTCTTAAAGCAATACGAGCAATTTCGCACAACTCCGAAAAACTCCGAAAGACTCCGAAAAACTCTATACTACTTTAAAACACTTAAAAACTCCCCAAAAACCATATTAAAGTTACCTACAACTTACCTACAGCCACCCGCAACACGTTTCTACCGTCTCTAAACTGTTCTTTGTCCTTTAACTTACTGCACTTTATAATTATTTCCTTCTTGGACAATTTTCCTAATGTGTTTATTCGTGCGTTTTGTTGGTTGCGTGCACTTTTGTACTGTCACTTTTGTTGTTACTTGCCATTTGCAGCGTTTGGTGCGTTAGGCAAATGTAAACACACACCGATAGTGTCTGACACATTGCATTCAGCCAGCTTGTACTGACAGTTTGCTTTTGCCGTTTTGCAATATGCAAATTGCAACTGGTACAAAAATAATTATGCCATAATTTCTCATTAAAAGCACATTTTACTTGCAACCATTTTCAACTCGTTCTCTCTCTCTTTCTCTCACTTGGCCTTTTCTTGGCGCTACCAACTATGCTATGATTTCTTTTACGGCCAACACATTTTTTTCGCTTTGTAAATGTTTGTTCGTAGTTTCCTTTGTGCTTTGAATATCGTTTGTAATGACGCACTTTTTGGCCCTTTGCACAGTTTTCGCAGTATTTGTCTTATTTACGTTAGTTTTGTGCGATAATCACTTTTAATTTTTCTTCAGCACAAATTAAAATTTATGAGCCCCAGAGAGAAAAAATGAAAAGAGAAGAGTGAGTGAACTATAGAATGGTACAAATGAGTTCATGATTTGGTGAATTTTAGAAGCATTTATATGCAACTTTTTATGAGAAGAATTTAGAGAATAAGAAGATAGGAAAATCAAGGAGCTTAAAAAAATCAAATTGAAATAAAATGAGAGGGCAAACATTTTACTGAAAAAAGCTAATTTAAGGATATTTTTAATTTTTTATGAATTAGTTGATCTAACGATTTTTTGAAATATTTGTTTGTTACTTTCAAGAGAAAAATTGAGGAAATGGATAAATAGGTAACTCAAGAACTTCAATAAATAAGGAATTTTAATAAAAAAACAAACACACAACTGAAAAAAATGTGTTTAAAGAAACGAATTTAAAGATATTTTTTACATTTATACAAATAATTTGAAAATTGGACGAATTTTTACATTTTTTGTTTTCAACTTTTCAAAAGAAGAATTAAGGAAATGGAAAAATAGGTAAATCAAGAAACTCAATAAATAAGCAGATTTAAAAAATAAGAATGCAGCTAAAAAATTTAAGATCAGTAATTATTATTGAACAAATTTTGATCATTTGACGAATTTTAAATTTATTTATAAGTTTTCGTCAAAAAAATGTAAGGGATACCGAAGGAAAGAAAAAGAAAGAGGGAAAAAATTAGAGAAAATTCATATTTAAATAAAGGACAAGCACATCTGATACAAATTTCGTAAGAAAAAATTGTATTTGAGGATATTTTTGTCTTTTAAATTCATTTTTCCATATTTTGAACGACTCCGAAAAAACTCCGAAAAACTCCGAAAGACTCCGAAAGCAAATTTTTCCTCTGAAAACATAATTTAAACATTTAAACTACTAAACTAAAGAACTACACATTTTGAACGCCTTTATTTTGTGTTTATAAAGTGCTCAATACTTAACCTGACAAATTTCAACACAATCACAGTCACACAATAACTTGCTGTCTTACTTGAAAATAACTTAAACTTACTTTAAATCCAAATTTCGCATTAAAATATTTTCACTTCTTGAAAACAATTTTAAAATGCATTAAAATGTTTGCCTCATTTATTGTACTTTTATATGGTTTAGTCTGACTTTTCATCAAAATTCCTCATGAGAGCAAATGTGCATTTGGAAAGCTTTTAGCATTTAAGTGTGCTGTTTGGCTTCTGCAATCTGACGCTTCTGGCTGTTGGCTGTTGGCCATGGCAACGACGGCGTACCAAATATGTGTAAGCAAAACATTTGCTGATTACCCTTTTTTGCCGCAAACTACGCGCCGCACACATACATTATAAATGCATTCGTATTTTTTTTTTGTATGTGTATATGTTCTACAACAACAAATCACGTTTAATATGAAACGCAAATTTGCGAGTTTTGCCCGCCATATTCCAGATTTCCACTACTATTCTCCCTAATTCCCATTTCCACTACTACAGTTACTATTATTTTAACACTGGCTGCAAGTTGAAATGCAAATTGCAAAGTACATTTCAGCTGCCTCAACTTTTCCATAGACACGTCTGTACTTACTTTGTGCGCTCGTTTCAGAGGGTCGAAGGATGTGTTGGCTGCGTTCACGACTTTTGTTCCGTTGCTCCTGTTGCTATCACTGTTGCTGGTCTGTTCGGTCAGTTGCTGTGTGCGCAATGAAATTTCGCTGCTTCGTTTTTATTTGTTTGCTCACTTTTGCCGTTGTTCGCGTGTCTCTTTGAGCCAAAGCGCCGCTTTTAAATTTTCAAACAAACCAAATAGCCAACCGGCAACGTTGCTGTTGTTTTCCCTTTGTCTTTTACGTTCGATCCGAAAGCATTGACGGCGCTCTTTCAAAGGAACTGCAAAGCCGAAAAGAGCAGAAAAAAAACAAAATTTAAGCAAACATTCTTTACAACTTAAGAGCCAAATGCAAAAATATTCATAATAAAACCATAAAAAACTGACTGCAAAAAGTGCATTTAAGATATCCCACACTTTTTCATTCATAAAAATCAATAAATGAACAACAACAACAGAAGTTCGATCTTGAACACAGCGAAAGGCGCTACGCTGCCAGCCAAATTGTCTGTCGCCACTACAAAAGTACGTTTACTATTTTATTTTTACTTCTTTTTCAACATTTCCTGATTTACATTTTGTTGTAACTTTTTTCTTTTCACCCATTTATGATTCATGCCAACTCACGCAATTTTTTGTTGCTCATTTTCTTTTTTTGTTCATTAAAAATTCAGCACAAATTAATTTTACTCTTTTACTACGTTTTTTCCCAAGTTGCACGTACGCACCAAAATGCATCACTTGGGCGCATTTCGACCAAGTTATCGTCGTGGCGCATGCAGCCGTATTCATTAAAAGATCCAAACTTAAAAAATATCTGCAAACGATAAAAAAGGAAAAATTTAGTAGTAAGAGTGCAAATTACGCACAGGGCGCGCGAGCCCAAAAAACCTAAAATTTTGTTACAGAATTTTCAATTTGCAGCTCTCACAATTCGGGGTGAATGGCAAAAAAAAAATACATGTCGAGTCGAAAGGGGCTGAAAAATTTTGTTGGGTGCGAGGTAGAAAAGGCTCGTAGCAAACTTTTCGTTACACCAAAAGCTCCGAAAAAAAAACATTAAACTGACAGCCACAAAGGCGCAATAAATTAAGTATTGATGAGCATAAAGTGGAGCACAGATGCAAATGCAAAATTTGTTTAAAGGAAAATGTACACAACGAGTTGAGCAACAAAAAGTTGCCACAAAAAATGAAGTAAACCTTCAAAAAGAAGTTAAAATAGTTCAACAAGGAAAAACGAGAACCAGAAAGATTCTTGCAATCGATTTTAAAAGACCTTTTTTCATACACTTTACACAACCCTTTTGTATGAAGGCGCACTTTTTGGGTTTCTTCACTTTCAATAAAGTATTCATTGGTTCATTTTAATAGGTAATGAAAGGAGGAAAGCAGCTTTGCTGAATAAAGAACTCAATTAAAGCTCAGAGTTAGGTTTTTTTTACACCATCGAGTCTTTTGTTTTACTTTGTTAAATTTTACTTTGTATCTCTTTGAAGGATTCATTCAAGATTTTTAATTTTAAGTTTCCTCACTGACTGGGCTCAGGTTAATTGGCATCTTTTTGACGGTTCCTTTTGGCTTTCAAGACTCGAGATTTCAAGTTTCCGTTTATAACGAAACAGATCCTCACTGACTGGGCCCAGGTTAATTGGCATCGTTTTGATGGTTTCTTTTGGTTTTCAAGATTCTAAATTTTAAGTTTCTGGTTCCAACGAAAAAGATCCTCACTGACTAGGCCCAGGTTACTTGGTGTCTTGTTGATGGATTCATTTTTTTTTAAGTTTCTGGTTCCAACGAAACAGATCCTCACTGACCCAGAGTAATTGGTATCTTTTTTATGGTTTCTTTTGGCATTCAAGCCTTTTGATTTCAAGTTTTTGGTTCCAACGAAACAGATCCTCATTGACTGGGCTCAGGTTATTTGGAATCTTTTTGATGGTTTCTTTTGGCTTACAAGAGTCTCAAGAACGCTCAGTCATTGAACCAGTTTGAACTCATTTCGAAGCCTAGTAGACTGTGAATAGTCCTATTTGCTGGTTCTATCTTAAGCTTCTTAAGGCCTTCATGACTTGAGTGTGATCCTCTCTAAGACAGTGACTCCTTAGTACTTCCTACCTACTTGGTTACTTGGATCTTTTTGATTGATTTATTTTCTTTTCAAATGATTTAAAGATTTTGCCTACAAGTTGAGTGTAGGAAATTTTCAGACAACCCTAGTTATACTGTTTTAAGAGTCAAGGGTTCAAGACTGCTAGCGCTGTGTGCCTTGTAATTAAGTTTTTTTTTATTAGTTTTCCACTACAACTGAAGAAAATTTGCATATTTTTACGCTCTACAACCTGCAGATAGAAAAAGTTCACAATACAATTTAATTATTGCTTTCATATAAAAACAATGAGTACTTTTACTCAGCTACGGGCAGTGCCAAAGGATATAATTTTTTTTGTTTTTTTTTTACACAAAATGGATCAATTTTTTCGCTTCTAATGAAGCAGAAACGACTACAATAAAACGCAACAAATTTATGCAGAAATTTTACTGAATATTTGCACGTATGTATGTATGCGTGTATGCATGTGTGTATGTATGTGTGTATGTATGTGTGTTGCATTACTTCATCAATACGAAAGCGTGTGTTACTGATAAGCGTCAATTTGTATGGCAACAATTTTTATTTCATTTTTATTACCCACTTTTATTGCACAAGCTTGCAGCAGTTGTACAATGGTACATTTGTACATATGATACATATATACAAATTCATGTAGTCGTAGTTGCTACACCAGCCAGTGTTGCCAGATTAGGGGTTTTTCACTCTAAACTTGGGGTTTGTTTGTTTGGATTCAGGGGAAATTTTATGATAAATATTTTAGAGGGATAATTTAGGGGGGAAATATTTTAGAGACATTTTTAATTTACGTTTTTGAAAATGTCTGTGGCCAAAAAGGATGCATTTTTTACATCAAAAGCTTGTTCAGATATATTGACTAGTGGGTCTTATTCTAATTTCTTGAACCAAATAGAATGAGCAATTTTCATGAAATATTCATTTTATGTGTGCATTATAAATTTGTGGGGAAATTTTAGTTTTTAGTGGGAAACGAACTTCATTTTAGGGGGATTGCTTGAAATCCATCTGGCAACACTGACACCAGCACGCAATGACACGTACAATTTGTCGATATTAAAAATTTCTCTCTTAAGAGAAATTCCCAGTCATCACAAGAAATGTGCAAAATTGAAAATTCTCCACGTACAAACACACACCAGCACACACACACGCACACATATGTATTTATGAATTTCTTTAGCTCAATAAGCTGAACAACGCCACCGGAAAAGGGAAACGGACATTTTCCGATAATAAAATAAAGTAGACATATTTGTTGCGCTGGCAGAGGTGATAACAAATGGAATATATCATTTTTACTTGCACATACACACACACACATACAAACATGCATGAAGGCACTTTGCGTGTTGCGTCAGAAAATTGCCACTACTAGCAATAAATTTTGTGTATTTTTCTCATCACTATCATAAAATTTGCAGTCAGATATATCACTTTCAACTTGTGGTATCACAATGAGACCATTTCGTGGCCCAAATGTGCCTTTCACCCAGAAGTTCCACGGCCACACATCAACCTTAACCTAACCTAACTTATCATAAAATTTCATTTCTTTTCATTTATGTTCATTATTTTCATTTAAATTTTCATTTCATTTCATTTCACAGAAGAAAATTCCTACTATAAGCAATAAAATGTTGTATTTTTTATCATAAAATTTCATTCAATTTCAGTTTTAGGTTGAATTTTTTACATGACCCACAAATTGGCCAGTTTTATATTAAAAAATAACACATTAAATTCACCACAAATTATGCACACGAACCAACAACAACAAAATGTAGTTATCTCTCTTCTGCCGCACATAATCAACACTGCATTGCTGTTGTTAATATTACCAGCGTTGATTTTTTTTTACCTTTTTTGGGTTAACCCTTTTTGTGTGATTTAAAATTTTTTTTTTTTTGCACACACCACACATGCAAATTTATTGCTCAATTTGCAGTAACGGTTATTTTACAATTTATAATTATTAACTTTTGGCCCACACACTCAGCTAACTCAGTAATTTGGTAATTTCACGCACGGTTGCATTTTATGTGCACATTAAATCAAGAAACCTGTTGGAGTGCAACGAAAAGGTCGAGGTTACCGAAAATTTGTGGAAAAAATACTTGTTGAAAAATTATTTAGTGTAGAACATTTCAAATGAATATATTGGGCAGTGAGTTTTTGCAACTATTTTATTATATTTAATGTTCAACTTGAGTTATTATTATGTTATGTGTTATTAACCCTTTTGCTATTTTGTTGCCATATGGCAACATGCTACTTTGTGGACGTTTGCATCCTCTATGGTTGCAAGAATACATTTTTTTGTTGGTCTTTAGAATAGTTTGAAGTTTTAGGAAAAATACGAAATTAATAAACTGAATATTTAAGTTTAAAGAAGAGAAATATACACGTTGTTTTAATGGTAATCTTGACATAGTAAAGGAAGAAGAAGCAAAAAATTAGAGAACTTTTTAATTTGACGTTTTCTTTCAATTTAGATACTTTTTTTCTTTTAATTTTGGTTGAAATAAATGAAGAAATATTCAAATTTTCGTTATGTGTAAAAAGTTGTATGTTTAAGTAATTATTACAGCCACAACGATGTGGTTGCTCTCATAGAAAAGCACTCTAAAATACAGGGACCGAGTATAAAAAATAAAAAATGTCTTATGGAATGTTGCTAATATTACCACATAGAAGCCTAAGACGTAATATTTAAAATTTTAACTTTCCCCAGGAAAAACCTGTAGCGAAAGGGTTAATGTGCAACTTCCTAAATTGTTTGTCCTTGACAGTCTAATTTTGAATGAGGGAATTAAGTTGAGTGGTTAAGTTAGGTTAGGTTAGTGTAACAATGAACGACTAGCAGAGCTCGGTGGCTTCATTGAAATCGTTTAATTTAAATAGTCTCTAGTCACTTCTTGATTTTATGCAATATTAAGTTAGGTTCCTTCAAGTCCCAATTAATTACGATTCTTGTAGCCCTCTGTTGGTTATGTCAAATGTTTTTATTAGAAATATTTGTCTTATTATTTCTCATTTAAAAACAATTGATAAAATTTTTTATGATTTTTTAATTTATTTTTTTATTTTATTTTATTCAGATTATTGTCCATTATTTCTCACCACCTGAAGTGATCCAAGAATTTACGCAATTTGCGGCTTCTTCCTAAAAAGTAAAGTGCTACGCACCCCATGAGCACTCCCCCTCCCCCCCACCACAAAAACAAAAATTTCTGGTGCAAAAAATGGTTTCGAATGGTATTTGGCTCAAAAGTTGAACGCAACTCACCCCCCAAAATGAAATCCTGTGTGCGACACTGGGCGTCCCACTGAATCGGCTTCAAAGTTCCTTTTTCTTCTGCAACAGTGGTCGAGCGTTGTTGTGCAAAAAGATGCCCAAGTCTAGCAAATTATGTGTTTTTGGCACAAAGGTTTACATGGTTAGAGAAAAAATTAAATATTTTCTAATAAGGACAACAGCACTTCAAAATCCTTTCTATTGCATTTCATTACATTTCGAATTGTATATCAACAATGTTCTCTTAAACATTCTTCAATGCCAATCAACTGACATCCAATCCAGCCAATTACAAACAACTCGAAAATTTTGCATCTCAACTTCATCGCAAGTTCTCTGAAGCATCCAGCTGACTCATTGAATCACAAAGAAACAGTCATGGCTAAATGGATTGTTTTGGTGATGCTGCTCAAGAAAATATATACTTTTCAGAGTGAGCCACGCCTTTTACTAGGCGCCAGAAGCAAATGTGTGAGCAACTCACCGAAATAAGCAACGTGAAACATGTAATTTTCTCGAAGGGCATGGAACCACTTTGAAACATAGATACAGTTGAACCCATGTTCGAATGTATGTCGGATTCTAATCGACCGTCTGTCTTCAGTCCACAACACAGATCATGTGTAGGCGTGTGTGTTCGAGTGCGTCTGTCCGTCCGCATTGTTAATTTCTTGCAAATTGCTGTTGACTTGAGGCCAGCGTTGCCACAAGATCACCCAGCGCGCGATTTCATAAATGCTCTGCCGTTGTGTTGCTAGTCTGCCGGTGGCTATTGATGTTGTTGTTGCTGTTGTTTTTGTTGCAGCAGCAGCTGTTAATTAAACATTTTCCCCAAGCATACAACACCTCGAACTACCAGTGGCACCAACGGCCACAGCGCCTGTCGCTATTGTTCGGTCGCACTTTATGTGTGGTTGGGGGGCGAGGGGTTTATGACTTTTTTTTCGGCGAAAGACGAAAGGGCAAGCAAGTGCAAACCGACAGCGGCATCATCAGCGACATTAACGCGCTCATTCATCGACAACATTAACTTGAACAACAACGACGGCAGTTGCAGCAATAATCAACAACAGCAGCCAACTCGTCATCAATTTAATGCCACAAAGGGGGCAAGTAGCGGTCGTTTAGTTTTATGACAGCAAACATTAATTTTGCGCTGTATGTTCTCATAGTGGCTGATTATTGTTGTTGTTATTCTTGTTATAGCAATCTTTGTTGTTATATGCCGCACGCACACACACACACACACGCACGCAAACTCAATGAATGCAAAAGTCACACTTGAACGATTAGTTCGGTTGCCGTTGAACAATTTTGTTGTTGCTATTCTCGCTTTGATACTTAATATTAATAATAACAAAAACTGTAGCTGTGACTATGGTTTTTGTTGTTGTTGTTGTTGTTTTTATTGTTACTGCATGGCACGCATTTGCCATTTTTATTGGCATTTACCGCATTTGTTTTGTTGTAATTGTGAGAAATTCAATTTCATTCACCACAATTTCATGGCATTCAACAACGATTAATAATCTTGTTTTTGTTTTTGTTGTTGTGGCTGTTCTAATGTGCTGTTTGCATTGAATGTGTTATTTATGCTTCGACATAAATTAGTGTCATCGCTGCACGCACATATTGACAGCAAATAGTTGACTGAATGGCCTCGTGGCGCGGTGGCCAAATCGAACACGGCGACGCGCAGTGCTTCGACTGCATACAAAATGAGTACAAAAATAGGAGTGCTTGGGAGTAATTTTTTTTTTTTATTTTTTGCAATTTGAGCCATTTTGGGCTGCTGAATTAAACAATTATGTATGTTTTCTAAAAAAATTGTTTTTAAACAAATCGTATATATATAACGAACTATTTAACGCTTAAAACGGTGCGATTTTAAAAACTTTGACCTTGAAAGAGGAGAAGGGGGATGGGACGACATTGTGTTTTGGTCGGATTGTTTTAAAACGGTGTACATGTGTAGATACTAAAAAAAAAACAACGAAACACGTATTTTAGGGTTTTTCTCAACTCGACCTTGAAAGGGTGGAAAGAGGGCTTTGAAGTTGCTTAAAGGAAATAACTTTTTTGTTTGATTTCCGTAGAGCTTAACATGGAGATGACACAGCTATGAAGACGCAATGAACTTTAATTTATAACACCGAAACTATCATAAAAATTATTTTTCAAAATTAGGCCGTCAGATTATTTGTTTGTAGAATCTGTTTAAAACTTGACAAAACTACTCGGTAGTACATACAAGGAAATTTATATATCAGCGTTTTTTTTTAATGCTGCCTCTAAGGAAAGGGGTCGTAAAATTTGTATGGGAAGCATTGTTTTTAGTAGGTTTTTTTTACTCATTATAAAGAATTAATAACACAAATAATGAAATTTTTTTTTAAACTCAGCATATAAAATTAATACCACAAATAATGTAAATTGTATTTCTTAACTTTTCTCCTTCTCCTTGGAAAATATTGACTTTAAATCACAAAATGGAAAATATTAGCATTCACATTTGAATTCACATTTTTTCATAATTTTTTTGTCGCCATTTTTTTCAAACTCAGTATTAAGAATTTATAACACCAGTAATGAAAAATTGCTATCTTAACTTTATCTCTTTTCCACACACCCCTTTCACCCCTTAGACACTTTAAAAAAATGTCAAACTAAAAACAAATTGCATAATATGGCTCTCAATGGGTTAAAGTGGCGAGCCAACCCCATTTTTATATAGAACAATCATAATTTGCGGCATTGCCTTTGCCAATATAGAAGGTTTCATATTTGATGAAAGACTTCCTTATGACAACTGTGTTTATAGTAGGCGGACCATGCCCATTTTGAAAAGCGTGAGTTCTGCTTAAATTTTTTTACCTCTTCCTGGGCGTTACAAGCTCCATAGAATCGTAAATGTACCTCTGGGCACCTCAAGTGAAGGGTAAAAGAATTAAATTTTTTTTAGTTAGAGTGTTTTAAGAAAATTCAATTATTTTACAAAATCGGAAAAAATTGCAGAATTTTATTTCATAATGCAAAAATTGAAAGTCGGTTCTAGAGGATTACATAAAAAATCATTTTTTTTTTAATTATAAAAATGTAATAATGCGCAGTTTTATATTTTTCGTTCCACCAAAATATATCATTTTTATGGTTTTAAAGAAAAAAATTATTTTGTTTTTTAACTTTAAACCCGGTTTTTAAATTATTCCCGTTTTTTTTTTTTTGTTTTTGGACTTTTATAAGCGCACAGCACCAAAATTGTTTTCGGTTAAAGGAAAAACAGTCCCGGTTTTTGACATTTTTCCCGGTTTTTAAATTTGTCTGGCTTTTTTTTGGACTTTTATAAGTGCACAGCATACAAATTTTCTCCGAAGGAAAAACAGTCTTTAGGTTACATTTTAAATTACCAACGCTCAAAAAAGTATTTTATTACAAAACCATAATTCAGGATCTTGATCAACTTGTAAATGCTATAACTCTCTCAAAACTTAAACGATTTAGAAATTATTTCAGATCTTAATGAGAATATTACCTTTCAAATTACATCAATTCCTTTGAAATCGGTGACATAAAATGTTTCTATTTTTGCCCCACTTCGAAGCACTGTGCAACGACAACAGAAGACAATGAGAAGCCACCGAATGCGAATATGGACACCAACATGGCACAGTCAACATGTCAAATGCACTGTGCGAGTTGCTTTGGCCCCAACCGCTTCCGTCATCACGCTTCCCCAAGCACCCGCAACCGGTGTGTTTGATGCCTAATGAATCGTTACGGCCCCCAAATTAATGATTAATTAAAACGCCTGAATGCAATTGCACGCAGCGATAGTAAGAAGAAGCACGTGATGAATGTTGAACCCATACTCACACGAAAGGATCTGCAAGGCGACCTAAATTGCAAGGACGGCGCAGCATTCTGAATGGCTTCACATTATTTCCAAAGGATATTTTGGAAGCCATCAAATGGTTTGTAATTAATTTTGGTTGTTAACTGCTGGAGCGATGGCAATTAATTGGAGTTGCGTGTGTAGCAAAAATACCAAATTGAGACATTAGTATTTTAGTGCTCATTACTGAAATTCAGTAATTTGAAGTCTTTCGATTTATTAAACCCATATTTGAAAGCTAAAGACTTTTATGTATGTACCTAAAAAAATTCGTTAACTTTTAAACTTCTCTGCACTGTGGCATTTCGTTTCATATTTTATGCTATCTTGGAAGGAACAGCCCAGTCGTTCTCCGTCCTTAACACAATTCGTCACCCACACACAGACACACAGACACTTAGGCACCCACTCAATGTAGGGATTACGAAAAACGCCCAACAAACTGTTGGCAGGCGCACTTAAGCCATTTGTCCTAATGCCCCTAACCTCACAATAAACAACATTAACAGCACGAGCGCGCACCCGACCGCTGCCCACCGGTCACTCGGCGGCAAGCAAATAAATTCCAGTGAGTGCTCGACAAGGGCTCCGTGCGAACGTGGCATTAAAATCACTTTCGCACCATAAAGACCGAAGCCTGCCAAATTAAAACGCACTCGAGGGCGCACACTGAATTACTTAATGATGCGAAAATGTGTGAACGCCGACGCGTACAGCGTTCGCCAGGCCAAAGGACTCATAGACATGGCACAAAGGACACAATGGCAAACAGCAGTAAACAAATAAAGTAAACAACCGCATCGAATGCGCCCAAATGGACAAACGAGAAAATATTTTCAACACAAACTAATCAAAACATACTAGGACAGAGATCAACAGAGGCAACAAAAACAAAAAAAAAAAAACAAACATGGCCAAATAGGAAAATGTGCGAGCAAACGTTGAGCACTCTGGGAAATTGAAAGAAAAACACACAAAATGCCAAAATGTGCTGGTGGAGTGCAATGGAAGAAGGTGTGGGAAGGAGAGGGGGGGCGGGGGTGGGCAGCGAAAAATCAGCGCAACACGCAATTCAAGTGAAATCTCAGTTTTTGACTAGAATAGAGAAGTAAAAACAACAATTTAACATTTGAACTTGTGGACAGGGCAAATAAATTGCAAAAGGACATACAGCGAAAGGAGCTTGGCGGAAGATAAGGGGGAAGTAGTAGGGAGGTGCTAGGGGGCGTTAAGCTAGCAGCTGACCGAAATGAATGCCACAAAATGGAAAGCGGAGTTTGTGGTACGTGTTTCCGAAACAAGCAAAAGGCGTGCCTGACAATTCGCATTTTCACTTGTGGCGAAAAATTACAGTGGGAAGAACTATTGAGAGTGACGGCCAAAAATGTGTAAACGAAATAGGAGGAGTTTTATGGAAAGTGGGCGTTATAAAAGCTGCCAACATAGGAAGACAACAGAAAAACAAAATTTAGCGTGAAACCTAAGAAGAGAGAAAACGGAATTCAGCGCCAAATTGATGGAAGATTAGGTTAGGTTAGGTAAGCTGGGTGGCGTAATCGGCCATCCATAGACCCTATTGAGTTCTTAGCGGTACCAGTTAGAGCTCACTAGTGTTGTGACGGAAAAGTGATGGGTGAGAATGTGGGCGTTACCAGCGAAGCTAAGCAACGACTTAATGTCATGCTTGGGGTCTTCATTTAACTCAAAGAAGAACGGGTGCCCTAAGTGGGTGGTAAAGTGCATTTTTTAGATATATTTTTTTATTTATTCAATTATTTCTTTATTCCTTTATTTTTTTAATTATTTATGATTTTTTATTTATTTATTTATTTTATGCATTCTTTAAAATTATTTGATTAATTAATTATTGTGTTTCTATTTATATTTATTTATTCATTTACTGATTTATTGATTCATTTACTTTTAAGTTATTTATTTATTTATTTGTTACGTTATTTTCTATATTTATATTTTTATTTATGAATTTAATTATTTATTTATCTACAACTCTGTAGTTATTTCTCTATTTTTTATTTGTTTTTTATTATCTATGTTTTTATTTATGTATTCATTTACTTATTCTGTCACTTCTTAATTTATTAAATTATTAAAGGTTTGTATTAATTTAATTATTTAATTAATTATTAATTATAAATTTAATTCATTTAATAATTTTTATTTATTTTATTTTATAATTATTATTTAATATTATTTAAAATTATTAAATTAATTAAAAAACTAAAAAATTAATTAATTATTATATTTAGTTGTTTACTTATTAAATTATTAAATTTTTATTTATTGATTTATTGATTTACATATTTATTTATATACATATATTATATATATGCATTTAATAATTAATTTGCTTATTTATTTATTGAATTCTTTCTTTCTTTCCTTTCTTCTTTCTTTAATTATTTATTTTTTTAAGTATTAATTTATTTATTTATACACATATAACTAATTAATTTATTGATCTATATATGTATTTATTAATTTATTTAGGTATATATTTATTTATTAATGAATTTTTTGTTTTGTTATTTATTGATTAATTTAATAAATAATTATTTTAGTTCTGTAATTATATATTTTTTGTTTATTTATTTAATGCTTAGTTTATTTGTTTTGTTAAATATTGATTCATTTATTATGGATAACAAATAAATTGATTTATTTAAATAAAAATTAATTATTGTATAATATAATTAATTAATTAATTGTTTAATTATAATATATAATAATTATAATTATTTAATTATAATTAATTATTAAATTAAAGAAATTTATTAGTTAATTATTTAATTAAATAATTAATCAATTAATTAGTTATTTATTTAATAACATAATTAATCAATTAATAAAAAATTCGTAAATTAATTAATTAATTTATTTACATATGTATTTACTTATTTATTAATTTACTTCATGATTTATTTTTTGCTTATTTGTTCATTTGATTATTTATCTTTTTATTTATTTATGTATTCATTTATTCAGTCACATTTTATAAACTAATTATTTAATTACTTATAATTAGTAATTATATGACATAGCTAATTAAGTTAATTTTAATTATAATTAGTAATTTCATAATATAATTAATTAGTTTTAGATTGTTAATAAATAAAAAATTAAATAAATCAAAATATAATAAATTACTAAATTAAATAATTTTATTTATTATTTACATTTATATTAAATTTATTTATTAAATTAAGTAATTTTATTTATTAATTAATTCATTTATTTATTTATGTATATAGCTATTAATTTTTCATTTGTTTGGTTATTTACTTACTTATTTGTTTATTTCTTTTTTTTAATTTAATTTTCTTTTATTTTATTTTATTTTATTTTATTTTTTATTTATTAATTTCTTCATTTTTTTCTTTCCCCAATTTGATGGAAGCAAATAAAAAAATATTAAAATGAAAATAAACAAAACTGAATAAAGCTTAGAACAACATTGCATCTTCTACTAAGCAGTATTGCTTGCATTGTTGTTGTCTTTATTGTTATCATGACACAGGAATTTGCTGTACATGTCAGTTAAAGCCCAAATTCAAACGTTGGTATTCTCGATTCTCTAGCGAAAGTTTACATTAGAGGCAAATAAAACAAATAGACATCAGAAAACCAACAATGATGCAATGATCAAACAGTAACATAACCAAACAAAAATTGATAAAGCATGCTCAAGGGAAAATACATTTTCGATATTAGCATAAAATAAAATCCTTGCCTTGCAGCGCTTATCGTTATCGCATATCCTTTGGCACACATAATATAGAAAAACACACGCATACATATGTCAGCAGGCACACACGCAGCATGTGAGCCAATGCGTACAATTCAATAAACGGCAAAATATCGACACGTCAATAAATTTGAATAATGCCACCAGTACAAAGCCAAACACTACGACAACAACAACAACAACAACAACAACAACAACAACAACAACAACAGCAACAACAACAACAGCAAGACATCAATGCAGTTACAATGATGACATAAACACACACACGTACCAACAAACTGAAATGAGCCACCGCTTAAGTCAGACAGAGCTGTGCTGCTGCTGCTGAATTGTGCTGAATGGCGCTACATGGCGCTGAATTGTGCTGAATTGACTTGAGCTGCAGCTGAACCGAATTGGTATCACTTGGGCTGACTCTGACTGTTCGGTTGTCTTATCGTTTCGGCTTAATGCGTAGCGCCGTTTTCAGTCTTAGTTGTAACATTTGCTTGCCGATTTTCTGCTGCCACTGTGCTCTGCTGTTGCCTGGCCAACTTCTTTTTCCATTTATTGCTTTGCCTCCCACTTGGCGTACATTGACACTTCCTCTTTGGGGTTTTATCGTTGTGTATTTGTTTATGTATCTCTGCGTGTGTGTTTGCCGCGCTCTGTATGTGTGTGTGTGTGTGTGTCTGTATCTGGCTGCGAGGACGATTCTCTGTCTGGCTGGCTGAATTTCTACCCTTTTTTTCTTAGACTGTCTGCAGTCTCGCATTTGCCATGTTGGCTTGTTGTCGTTTTTATTTAGCATTTTACATTCGTTTTTTTGCCATTGCCAATTTTATTGATTTGTTTAGGCGGCTTTTCCTTCCTGTTTCCGTTACTGTCTGAGTGAGTGAGTTTCATTTTATTTTTAGATACAATGCAAATCAAATCTATCAATCAACAATCATTTTATAAAATTTATAAATATGTTTCTTATTTATAGATTACATCCACATCGACTCACAAGTTCACAACAGTCACTTTATAAATATATTTTTATTTATTGATCTGATTTGAGATCAATTTCATTGTTCATTATTTCAGCTTTCAAATTCACTTCATCTCCTCAGTAACTTTTATTCTTAAGTAAAAAATTTGCAGCAATTCTTAATAAACATTATTAAGATGAAACATTAATTTGATATATTTAAATTGACTAACAGATTCATTATAGTAATTTTATAAATATATTTTTATTTGTTGATCTGATCAGAGATCAATGTTATTGTTCATTATTTCCCCTTTCAACTTCCCGTTAACTCCTCAGAAACTTTCCTTTTCAACTCAAAAATATGCATCGATTTTTAATTAACATTCATTGTATAAAACATTAATTTGTTCTTAGTCGATTAGCAGATTCATTATAGTCATTTTATTTCCTATATTCATTTCATATATTAATCTGATATGAAATCGATTTCATTGCTCAGCTTTTCACCTTTAAAATTCCTTTCTACTAACCACTTAGTTTCCTTCTTAACTCAAAAATATGCATAAATTCTTAATAAACATTCTTAAAATAGTACATTAATTTGATATAAATCGATTAACAGATTTATTATAGTAAATTGATAAATATATTTTTATTATTGAACTGTCTGAGATCGATCTCTCTCTCTCTTCGCCCTTCAAATTCAAAGATAGCCAACTACCATATGAACAGCACTTGTACCAACTGCCTCCATGCATTGCATACTTTCAGGCTGTGCATTAATATTAATCATCTCTAAGTTTGCTAACCTCGCAGTAATGCAAACACATGTGCATACTTATGAGGACAAAGTACTCGACTCGAATGCAAAGCTTCAACCAAATTTACAGGCATTGCTTCTGCTCATTTGCCATTCACCAGTCGATTGTTAACATTGACTGACACTTGCAGTACAAATTTGACATTTGCATCGACTGCGGCAATTGAACTCGCATACAATGCTCAGCTCTGAGCTCAAACCCGAAGCAGCTTCATTTGCGAGCGAAATTGCGTTCCCATATAATCCTCAGTTGGTACGACATATGTAACATTTGGCTGTCATTGTCAAACAATGTTGTGCTCCATTTGCTGCCTAGCACCAATACAGACGCCATATGTACCAGCAGACGCTCATTGTTCTGGTTTTTCGTTACACTACGTCCACATCTCAAGCTACTACCGCACCTTTCAACGCTCTACAACCGCTCCACTACTCTTCGGAAGAGGCCTCGCCGAGCGCCCATTTCCTTCATTCCCACTTGAAGCCACCTGACACACTTGTCGCTTGGTCGGTCGTTGCATTCGACAATCAATGACGACCGGCCAGTAATAAAATACTGGCATGAGGGGTTTTCAATTAAATTTGTATGCCATTGAGGGAAATATCAAGTGACATTGGTCAACAATGCGCCACCCGCCTTCCGAAAATACCCGCCAGTGCCACGACCACACGTGGATAGCGACGGCCGGGCGAGTGGTGTGCAAATGCGGTTCGTACATTTGAAAGGAAATTAAATTCTTATCGGTAGCCAATGTACATGATGAATGCACACATGAGGGTTGGCTGGCATTGGAGGTGACTGAGACGGGCAAACGTGACCAGTTCGTAGTAACAAAAGAAGTTCGGAGAGAGAGTGAAACTAGCGATTGTCAAATTCTATAGTAACTGCATGTAATTGAATTGCATGAATGCATTGCATAGTTTTAGGCTGCAAATTAATATTTATTAGTTCTTGCAAATGTCAAATAGCTTTTTTTAATTAATTGATTTTTTTTAACTTGTTTGCATAAAAATTCTAAAATTAGTAAGCTGTATAAATGTAATAAATATTTAGATAAATTAAAATTTGTAGTTAAAGCCCAACAAAAAATATGATACATTTGTATAGATTTTGTTAAGAAATGGTATTAATATGTAAAGACAAAAACGTAAAGCTACATATATACATACTAAATATATGTCTATATATAGATATGTATGTATATATATATATATGTATATACCTATACATACACCTACACCTGAACTTTTACCTCAACTTTTACCTTGACCTAGAACTAGACCTAGACCTGGATCTCTAGACTTGGACATAGACATAGACCTGGACTTGGACTCCGACTTGGACCTAGACTTAGACTTAAAATTCAACTCAGACTTAGCCTTAGACTTAGGCTTGGACTTGGACTTGGACTTGGGCTTGGCTTGGACTTGGACTTGGGCTTGGACTTGGACTTGGACTTGGACTTGGACTTGGACTTGGACTTGGACTTGGACTTGGACTTGGACTTGGACTTGGACTTGGACTTGCACTTGCACTTGCACTTAGACAGAGGCGTAGACTTAGACTATGATTTGTACCTAGACTAAGACTTAGATGTAAACCCAGACCTAGAACTCGACTTAAACTTAGGCTATGACTTCGACCTAGACTTAGACTAGACTAGACTAGACTAGACTAGACTAGACTAGACTAGACTAGACTAGACTAGACTAGACTAGACTAGACTAGACTAGACTAGACTAGACTAGACTAGACTAGACTAGACTAGACTAGACTAGACTAGACTAGACTAGACTAGACTAGACTAGACTAGACTAGACTAGACTAGACTAGACTAGACTAGACTAGACTAGACTAGACTAGACTAGACTAGACTAGACTAGACTAGACTAGACTAGACTAGACTAGACTAGACTAGACTAGACTAGACTAGACTAGACTAGACTAGACTAGACTAGACTAGACTAAGCCTTAGATTTAGCCTTAGACTTAAACTTAGACTTGGACCTAGACTTAAACTAGAACCTAGAACTAGGACCTAGAACTCGACTTAAACTTAGGCTATGACTTCGACCTAGACTAAACTAAACTAAACCTAGACCTGGTCGAGTTAGAAACAAAAACTAATTTGATAGACATTGTCTCAATATTTGAACTGAGAAATAATATGAAAATGTAAAAAGGAAACAGTCAAAGCATGAACTGCTTAAGGGCATAAAAAAGGGACCTTTTAAAAACCAATTTTGCAGTTAATTTCAACATCTCATTTCAACTCAGCTCCCCTTTAATTCATTTCAGCACCAGTACAAAAATAAGTTAATAAAATGCAAACAAAATACTATCTAACAAAAATCTCACATTAATTTTGAATTATTAACTGTTGCTGCTAAAACTTCACCATTCATGCACACAAAGTGCAAATAAGAAACTTAATTCTTAATTAACACATAAAAGTATGCTACATTAACTTTAAACTACAAACATAAACGATGAAACTTTCAACATAACAAATTTGCAACACATTAACACACACTCGACAACACACACACACACTCACACCCGCACACATAAATAACAATGGACCGCACAGCGCCACACACACACACACACACACGCAGACGCGACAAGCATTTAAGCGTTCATGTTGCGCCTAAAGGCAGACTTGCGCACTGTTTGAATGAAACGCGGGCACCAGCCACAAAAATTAACTACAACAACAACGCGCACATAACGGCCCGAATAACGGACAGGGAAAAAATATTTATAAATATGAGCGCGCATGTTAAAATGTGTCAAAATTTCAATTAAATTTTACAACGGCACAGCGCCGCAAAGTATGCTGCGAAAAGCGTACGCACGCACGCACTACATGACACATCGATGCCCGTTGCCGATGCTCGAGCGCCACACGGTTCGACAGTAACTGCGCCACCGGTTAGCGAAAGTTGCCCGTTTGGCTTTTCACAAGTGCATTAAATTTTATTGGCAGTGTGTGAATTAAGTGTTCACAGTCAATTGACGTGCATGAAAGTCGACAAAAATGTCAAGTATGCATACACACACACACACACATGTGCGAGGGTGGAGAAGGGTGTAGGTATGCGAGCCGACGCGGCCTGCGGTTGTAAAAACCAAATATGTAGCCTATTTAAGGGCGCAATCATGAAAAGATTCAACAATAACAAATATCGTTTGTTGTTATGTACATTTACAACATCAAGTGAAGAGGAGAAAAGTAAAGTGAAGAGAACATTTTTGTGGAGAAAGCAGCACAGACGTTATAGTGCTTTGAAAATTGATTAATGGGCCAAGAATGCAGTGTTCAAATGGTTGTTTTAAAGTTTTTCAAAGTTTTTGTCACTTCGACGAGGCCCAGCAGGAGGACACGTTTTAGTGCTTCAAAATTTTATTCGTGGCCCAAGAATCTGGAGTTTAAATGCCAATTAGTGACAAGTCAGCCACAAACCTTTTGCTGGTTCGATGGACAGTCGCTCCAAAGAGAAAGTAAACAAGAGAGATGAGAGTATGGAAAGGTATGGTTCATAACGTCTTAAACGATTCTGTTGAGTATATTTACAGTCATTTTTCACTCTTTTATGAAGTTTCCTGGGAGAATAATGCATTGTTCATTTAACTAAATTCTGTTATTAGTTTCATAATACTAAATAGTTGATTTGCTTTCAGTTTATATCAAATTTCATTCCAGTACCTCGACTACCTCGAAAATAATCCAGTCTCTCAGCCAGCGGACAATTAGAAACTCGGATAGGTTATGACTTCATTGATTCCTCTAGCCATGCAAAATAAAATCAAGCATCATTTTTAAGTACTAGGAACTTCTTCTTCTGGGCCACATTACTCTAGCATTCGCTCTATACATCACAGGTTAACTCTGCAAATGTTTAACTCCATACTTCATAGTATACTTTTAGGATTATGTTTTGTCAATAAGTGCGTCAACTTTATACAGAAGAAAGAAAATAAGAATAACAGTTTTAGATTATACAAATATTGTCTACATTAAAAATTTAACATTCTCTTGTCAACCAGCCGAGGGACAGATTTTAGATTATACAAATATTGTCTACATTAAAAATTTAACATTCTCTTGTCAACCAGCCGAGGGACAGAAAACCGGATAGATATGACTTAGTTGATTTCTCCAGCCATGTTAAATAAAATCAGGCATACTTTTCCAGAACCACAAACTTCTTTTGGATCCATCATTCTGATATACACTCTGAACATCACAAGCTAACTCAGTAAATGTTTACCTTCATATTTTATAGTATACTTTTAGGATCATTTTGATCAGTTCTCAGTTTTCTTTGTACAAAAGAACGAAAATAAGAAAAACAGTTTCAGTTTACACAAATATTGTTTATATGAAAACTTGGTCACCTTCTACGAGTTGGAAAAAAGAAATGACAAATAAATTATGGCTTCATTGATTTCTCCAATCATGCTTAACATCATTTTCAGTTCCATGAATTCGTTCATCTGGACATTCTCACATATGGTTTACATATCACAAGTCAACTCAGTTGCTGTTTAACTTTATATCATACTTTCAGGATAATTTTTAACCAAAAACTTACTCAACTTTCTACCAACGAACGAGAATAAGAAAAACTTATTCAGATTAAAAAAATATTGTTAATTTTACAAATGTAAATATCTCTGCGTCTACGAGCTGGAACTGAGATTTAAGCATTTCTTTTGCTTTTCATTAAAAATTTGTGTATCTAAAATGTAGCTTGATGAGCTTTGCTTTCAGAATAGCTTGAAGAATTCAAACATGTGGTGCCAATTGCTGTTTTTGTCTACAATGGGTGATTCCAAAATAATTTCAGTCACACTGTTCAAATGGCTTCCAGTAATATTAACGAAAAACAAGAAAGTATTAAATTTTGTATATCCTAAATTAATGAAGTTAGAAGGACGAATTTAAAGGATGTAGTAGCGTACATATAAGTCCTTAAGATATATTTAAAAAAAAAACCTTTGGAAATTTACAAGGACAATCAAGGATAAAGTTTTAAAAGGACATTTTCAACATCTCTTTGTCTTTTTGCAAAAAAACATTAAATTTTCTAAGATTTTTTTAAGAAGGTTTTTCTCTTTCATTTGATACCCATATTGTAAATAAATACCCATATTAAAATAATTTTTTGAAATAACATGTCCTTGAAATTTTAAATTCCCTTAAAAAAAATCCTGACGTCAGAGAGAAAAACTAAAAACGCAGATTTACTACATTTGGCACCTAGTTTCGCGAGTATATCGATTTTTTCGTGTGTTTTGAAATTTTTTGATTTTTGTCGCACGGTGTAATTGGTTCACAAATATCACAAAAATTACCAAATATGCATAGATTGTTGATTCAATTTCGCAACACTGTGACCCGTTGAATCTCACATCTGCCCCCAAAAAATCAATCGAACCATAAACAAATGTATTAACTCAAACCAAAACTTGGTTCAAGTTCACACCTACCAGTTGGCTTTAAAACAATTTTATAAATTGACACCTCACCTCATTGGCCACTTTTCATTCGACACTTAACATGTTGTTTGTGGTTCTTTGGTGTCCTGTGCAATTGTGTGGAAATGTGAAATTTGAGTTGAACGCATACAAACGTTCAATGCTTCAAATTGCATAAAATTTGCAAAACCCAACAACAACAACAACAACAAAACATACAACCGCAACAAAATGCAACAGTTTGCTGTCGGCAAATATAAAGCAAATTCACCCTTTTGGGGGGCGCTATGCAAAAATGGGGTGAAATGCAAATAGCAAAAACAGAAACAGCAACAATAACAACAACCACAACAACAATTAACCCCTGTTGTAGTCTTTATGTAAATTAGTTTAATTGGACTGACGTGACGCAAGCATTCATTGACTCCAACTCCAACTCCACTCGACAACTGCTGCTGCCAATAGCCGCACGTTGTTCCACAAATTTCAAATATTTGGCCAATTTCAGACCCTTTCGTACACACTCGGCAATTACATTTTTCCGGCGGTTCGAATATAATTACCGAAGTGCTCACGGCATGTTGGCAGCGATTTACGTGGCCGCATTGATTTTGTCTTACAAAATCGAGCATGCAAATGAAATAATAGAAAATTATGCAAAATCCGCCAGCGGCGCAGAGTAGTAAGCCGATGAGTGAGTGAGACTTGAAGCAGAGGAGGAGGCGAAGGCGAACGAAAGCACAAATGTATAATGAAGCGCACCATGGCGACACCGTAATTGGAGGCAACCAGAACGTCCACACGGCACAAAAACACAACAACAAATCTGATGGAATGCCAAGCAACTATGCCACAGGAGCCGGGTAATGATGGGGTTCATAAGCGCTAAGTGGCCTATTATTTGGCGAAGCGAAAACATTTATCTATTTGAAAGCATACAATTAGGGGTAAAGTTGAAGGAGCAGCGAACAAGGCAACTGCTTTGTTGCTGGCGCCACAAGTGGGAGGTGCGAACTTATGGCATTTGTTGATTGAATTTTAAGCGAACAATTGTTCACGAAACATAGCATGCTTATAGGCGGTCGCTTTTACAGCCATGTTAGGAGCTTTCGGCTGGTACTTGATGATGTCCTGATGTAATGATTTGAATGAAAGAGTTATTTGTGGGTGAAATTGTTTCATTTTGGGCTAAAATATAAGCTTTTGGTTATAATTGCATATTAAATGAAGCCTGCTTGCAGATCGAAGCCTACTAATTGAAATTTCTATTAAAAATGTGCATACTTTTAGGCGCTCTTAACTGAAATTCACTTTTATGTGCTGCAAATAGAAGTGTGTGGTTATAATTGTTCACCAAATGAAGCCTTCTTGCAGATCGAAGCCTACTAATTGAAATTTATATTAAAAATGTGCATACTTTTAGGCGCTGTCAACTGAAACTCACTTTTATGTGCTGCAAATAGAAATTTTTTTTTCACATGTACATCAAATAAAACCTTTTTGAAGCCTTATATAATTTGATGTTAAAAATGTGCCTACTTTTAGGCGCCCCAGACAGAAATTCACTTTTATATGATACAAATAAAAGTTTATGATTATAACTGCATATCAAATAAAGCCTATTTGAAATTTGAAGCCTACTTATGTCATTTTTTTAATAATTTTACCTACTTTTAGGCGCTATATTGAAATTCACTCTGATATGCTGCAAAGATTGATGTTATAATTGTCAAATAAAGCCTATTTGAATTTTGGAGTCTCCTAATTCCAAATTCTGTTAAAATTGTGCATACTTTTAGGCATCCTAGATTGAAATGCACTTTTAAATGATACAAATAGAAGTTTATGATTATAACTGCACATCAAATAAAGCTTACTTGAGTTTTGAAGCCTACTAACTAAACGTTTTGTTAAACTTTATCTACTTTTGGGCGCCCTAAATTGAAATTCACTTTACTTAAGATATTACAAATATGTAGAATATTAGGTTCATAATTACCAAAGAAATAAAACTTACAAAAAAATCGAAGTCTACTAATTTTATTTTCTTTAAAAGTTTGCCTTCTCTTAGGCGCTCTTAATTAAAATGCACTTTTAGTTAATACAAATGGAAGTTTGTGGTTATAACTGCGCATTCATTAAAACCTTCTCAAATTTTCAAGCCCACTTATGTCAATTTCTTTAACATTTTGCCTACTTTTAGGCGCCCTAAATGAAATTTACTTTATTATGCTGCAAAAAAATTTTATTGTTATAATTGCACATAAAATTAAGCCAATTTGTAATTTGAAGCCTACTAATTTCACTTTCTCTCAAATGGTGTCTACTTTTAGGCGTCCTGAATTGAAATTTAATTGAATATGCTACAAACCGAAATTTGTGTACCAAATAAAGTCTGCTTGAATGCTTGAATTTTGAAGCCTACTAATTTTATTTTCTTTAAAATTATGCCAACTTTTAGGCGCTCTAAATAGAAATACACTTTTATGTTAAACAAATAGAAGTTTATGAACTGCGCAACAAAAAGCCCACTTGAGGTTTGAAGCCGTCTAAATGAAATGTCTGCTAAAATTAAACATACTTTTAGACGCCCTAAATTTAAATTCACTTTAATATACTACAGATAAATGAAATCTAGTAGTAGTAGAGTATAAATTAAATCTACTGGAAACTTGAAGTCTACTAATGTAGTTTTCTCTCAAATATTGCCTACTTTTAGGCGCCTTAAATCTAAATTCACTTTAATATGCACACATTTGGAGTATAAATTCTAGAATTATTAACAAATAAACCAATGAAAAGCCCGCAAACTGTACTCAACATGAAAACCTAACAAATTTCCAACAAAGTTAACCTAATTTTAGGCGCTTTAACAGATATCCCCACAAACGAATGCCTAAGGCCATAAAATCACAAGTTGTTAAGCCATATTTCGCACAACTAAAACATTTTCAACGAATTTAGCACAACCAGCAGTCATAAATTTCAATTGGCACAAAATTCGACACACTTTTTGGTGCACATTTAACCCACATAAAATTAAGTTTTGCAAAAAAACCAAAAAATAGAGCAAATGTACAGCAAAACGTAATCGAGTAAAAAATGCAATCATGTGCACGCCACACTCGACAAATTACCCGCATAAAATCGCCCGCTACCAGCAGCAACGACAGCCCAAGCTTTAGTGCCAAAGTTAATTGCATACATAAAGGCGCGGGAGCGTGTGAAAATGCCAACATTAACGGCACTTTTGTGGCCACCTTTCAATACATTTACAACGACAGCGAGAATTTCTCATTTTTTTTTTTTAATTTATTTTTTGCCAACGCCTAATTGTATGCAACGGCAAATCGTCAGCAGTCGTTGTGGCACATCATTGAAAGCATTGCAGCACCGAGCGAACGTTGCGGCGCATAATTGTTACTGCGAAAATCACTAACGGTAGTGCATGTTTGTGTATGTGTGCGAGCGATAATTTACGAGTATGAATTTTGACTGGAAATTGAAGTGAATTCAATCAGCATTTTCAGTTGCTGCGACGATTATTTGGTTGGCAGTGCGGGTGAAGGTGGCCACCATCAATGCACACTGCCATCAGTGTTGCTGTCATACAAACAGTTCGTGAGTTTGGGCTCGTTGCACTGTGCCAGTCGATGTGACTGTGTTGGCACTTTCCATCGCAATGCTGCCACAGTAACGCCGACAACAGGCAACAGCCATCAAAAGCATCACAGATTCGGCAGACACCAACAGCAACAACCAAATGCACACAGAAGCGTGCGGGGTCGCTCCACCCCTCTCCTTGTTGCCACAACAGTTGACAATGGCAGCCAGCAGCAGTCGCATTAGCTGTCCGCTGAGCGCACTTGCTGTCGCTGGTTGATTGAATTAACCCAATAACAAATTGAAATTGAGTACCAGCAGCCAAAGCTGGCTGCCCAACATATCGCCACAGCATTGCATTACAACAATACGGCGACATTACAGCAACAACAACAACAACAAAACCAACAACAAGAACAACAGCAGCAGCAATACTAGCAATGGCCAAATTGAAAGTTGCAGCAGTTGTTTGCTGTTTGTCTGCTGTCGGTTTAGTTCCCACGCGCTGCTCGGCAACGTTCCTTCAGTGAGCGCCGGAAATGCTCGCCGTTTATTGACGGCATTTTGGAGTATTTGGAAGAGGATTGCACTTCCATATTCACAAGTTCACATTAAATTGTAATTTGAGTTTTCCATTTTCATATATAAAAGTGACAAGCACTGCCGGAGAACTCTATAAAGCGAAAGAGTGAGCAAAGTATTAGATGTGAAAGCTGTACTGAAATGAACTAAATTCAGAAACAGAGGAGAACTGTTGAAGTTAAAAGAGGAGAGAGACTCTTTGATCAAAAGAAAAACTTTAGAAATAGTTGAAAAAGTATTGGCACACAGTGTTGTTATTATAATTGTAGTAGATCTACTACAGTTTTTCGAAAATGGCTGTTTTCTTACACAAAAATCGAGCAAATAAAAGACAACTTTCAACATTTCTAACAAGCGTAGCTTTGATATCAAAAGAGATATCTGTATTATAAGAGATATCTGTCTTGATATATAGAGATATCTGTATTTTTACTGTAAAAAAACTCTCCAGGTTTTCAAAAATAAAGAACGGAAAGCTAAGAAAATCAATAGTGAAGAGTAACTTTCATATAATTTAAAAATTTACACCGATGTCTATATCTCAAAATCATTTAACTGTCTGCATTCATCTGCAGCTCCAAAACCAGAGAAAAAAACTGCCTACAAATTTCACCGGTTTTTATAGTAGAACTCTTTGGCTTCTCAAAAATGCTTAAATCTGGCCGCTAACTCGAAAAAAGTCCTTAACATCGACAAAAATAAGTCAATGTCAGCACTGCTATCGCCTGATCGACTACGAATCAGGGTTGCTTTCGGTCGTGGTTCCTAAATTGGAAAAAAACTGCCTCAAATTTGCACTCTTTTTTGTAGTAGTACTCTCCAGCTTTTCAAAATGAAGAAATGGGTCAATTAGGTCCCAATCTCGACGAAAGGCAATCGAAGGCAGTTAAAGAGAGACTTTTTACAAAAGACTTTAGAACAAAGAGACGATTTCTTTGAACATAAAACGTCTTGAGAGATGTAAACTCTCTAAAAGACTCTAAGGAAACAATTTTTTGAAAGTAAGGGAATCGCTGGAAGAAAGTTTTTGAAAAAAGATAAACTTTTTGAAGGAAACGTGTTACAAAAGAAAAAGGAAGACTCGTCTGCAAAACTCTTCTGAAAACCCCGTTAGAAAGAGAGACTCTTTAAAAAAGAGCCTGTTTAAGAACACTCTTTAGAAAAGAGAGACTTTCTAGGAAAACTTTGTTTGGGCAAGAGATACTTTTATGAAAAGAAAAACTCTAGGAAAAATTCCTTAAAAAAAAAACTCTTTAAAAAAGAAAGACTCTGTAGGAAAAAATCTTAAGACAAGAGATACTTTCTCGGAAAAACTCTTTGGAAAAGAGACAGCTAGGAAAACTCTTAAGAAAAGCTTTCTAGTTTAAACTCTTTAGAATGAGATACTCTCTAGGAAAGCTCTTTAGAAAAGAGATATTTACTAGGAAAACTCTTTAAAAAAGAGTCTCCAGGAAAAAAATCTTTATAAAATATACTTTTTAGATAAAATCTCTTTAGAAAAGAGACATTTTCTAGAAAAACTGTTTGGCAAAGAAACTGTTTAGTAAAATTCTTTACAAAAGAGAAACTCTTCTAGACTTTTTAGTTAAAACTGCTTAGGAAAACTCTTTAGAAATTAAATAATCTCTAGAAAAACTCTTAGAAAAAAGATATTAACTAGGAAAACTCTTAAAAGAGAGAGAAAGAGAGAAAGAAAGACTCTCTAGGAAAACATTTTCAAAAAAGATACTTTTTAGAACAACTCTTTAAAAAAGATAGATTCTTTAGACAAAACTCTTTAGAAAAGAAACTCTAGAAAAATTCTTTACAAAAGAAAGACTGAGAGAAAGAGATACAAAGACTCTCTAGAGACTCTCTAGAAAGAAATCTTTAAAAACGATTTTTTAGGAAAAGTCTTTAAAAACAAGATACTCTCTAGGAAAGCTCTTTACAAAAGAAAGACTCTCTAGGAACACATCTTTACACAAGAGGTACTTTCTAGGTAAAATTCTTGGAAAAGAGCCGGTTTGGGAAAACTCTTAAGAAAAGAGAGACTTTCTAGCAAAAACTGTTTAGGAAAACTCTTCAGAATTGAAATACTCTCTAAGAAAACTCTTAAGGAAAGATATATGTACTAGGAAACTCTTTGAAATAAGAGACTCTCTAGAAAACCCTCTTTAGAAAGAAAACTGTTTAGGAAAATTCTTTAGGAAACAAAAAGTCTCTCTCTTTACAAAAGAGACACTCTTACAAAAGAGAGCGACTCTCTTGAAAGGAGATATTTTCTTGAAAGAAAAACTCTCTAGAAACAAGAAACTCTCTGAACTTTAAGATAATCTATGGAAAAGATAAACAGATCAAAAAGAAAATAGAAATGAAATTTTGAAAAGACAAAACAGTAAACCATCCACCGAGTATATCCGAGTTAACAATTGCAATCCCGGACAATCCAGGGATTTTCATGGCTGAAATTGTTCAGGATTCCAGGATTGCAATCGCTAATCCGAGACTGAAAGATATTTCGGAATTTATCAGTGAAGCACTCACCAAAACCTCATACAAAGATTGTAAGGACTTACCTGTAAAGAGAAAGAGAAAACATTTGATTAGTGAAAAATGTATAGAAATTTGCACCACGCCATTAAAAATAACAAACATCAAAACACCACCCAAGCGCCAATTACACCAACTGCCAACCAGTGGCGCCACCAAACAATCCATTCACACGGCCAAATCTCCCAAACTCAGCGCTCCACCGCAAAGCCACCGGCCCACCACCTCAGCGACCAGGCAACAATCAACGCCTGAGTGAACCCGAATGCCAGCCGTGATTATTTGACCGAGTAAGATGTGAAAGAATAAAATACAGAAAATATTTAAATAAAGCTACAGTGTGCGGCTTGTGGTGAACGAGCGCGAAAGAACGCGCAAAAATGGGAGAAATAAAAAAAATTTAAAAATACAAGAAAGAAAGGCGCAACACACATACACACTCACACACACATATATTTTCGAAATGACCGCAACGCCGCTGACAGCAGTGACAACGAAATGCCATTGATGATGACAGCGATTATGACAGCACCGCGCACACCAACAATGCATTTAATGATGGCGATCCTGTTGAGGCTGTCGTCGCTGCAACTGATGAGGTTGACGTTGGTGCGGTGCGGTGCGCTGCGGCAGTGGCAGCGAATTCGCATTAATGACTTTTACGCTCGCCAGGCGGCGGAGAAAATCGATGCGATGTTGTTGTTGTTCGTTGGTATTGTCTCTTCAGTGGGACAAGGACAATGCAAAAGAGATTTTAGTGTCAGGCAGGAAGCAAACACAAGCGACGAGGATTAAAATGAAAATTGTGAAGGAAAATTTAATGAGAACGAGCGAAAGTTCAATCAGGGCAACGAGCTAAACAATGAAGTGATGACTAAAACCACTTGATTAATATTTCTGAAAATTACACTCTTGTAAAAGTTTTTATTTTATTTATTTTTTTTTTTATTGAAAGTGAATGTGCCAATTTATGAAAATTATTATGAAAAATTTACAATACAATACAATACAATTTTTACAAATTTTCATTTTGTAGATGCATGAAATTGTAAATATTTGTAAAAATAGATTTTTCTCAAATTTTTCCGTAATTTCTAGTAATACACATTTCTAACAATTTTAAAACATTTCTAATATTTTAAACAAACTTTTAGTAATACAAAAACGTACCAATTTTAATAATTTCTTTATCATTTCTTATATTTTCATTATTTTAAAAATTGTAAAGCCTCCTAATAATTTTCGCAAATTTCCAGAAAATATTATAATAATTCGTAGACCTTTCTAATATTTAAAAAAAAATTGCTAGTAATTTTTAAAAATTTCTAAAAATTCTAAATCTGAATACTTCTTATATTTTTTTTAAATCCTTTAATTACAGTCGTGTCTGGGTATAGTGAACACCGCGATATAGTAAAGCCCCAAATTTTGACATGGAGCCTCTAAATCATGAAAAAAATTTTTAAAGCAATTTCAAGAAAAAAGCAAAAAGTGTATTTTGAGCAAATAAAACTAGTTCTTGAACAAAAATGTTAACCTTGATATAGTGAACAACCTCAATACTGTTAACAGGCCTTGCAATAATTAGTTCACTATATCCAGACACGACTGTATTTCGAAAACTTGTTTCAACATTTATAATATTTTGTACCAATTTCTAATAATTCGAAAAAAGGTTTATTAATAATTCGAACAAATCTTAGTACTTTTTATATTTTTTTAAAAATCCTTAAATCATTTCGAAAACTTGTTAATAATAATTTTAATAATTTTTAATCATTTCAAACAATTTTAGAAAATTCTAGTATATTTTAAACATTTTGACATTTCTTTTATTTTTGATAAATCCTAAAAAAATTATTTCGAAAAATTTCGAATAATAATTCAAATTTTTTTTTAATTATCCTATCAGTAAACAAATTTAATAGTAATTCCAATTAGTTTTAAAAATTTCTAATATTTTTTACAAACAACGAAAAACTTTAATAGTAATTCTAATAATTTTTAAACATTTTCATTTTTTATTTTGAATTATTCTTTAACATCTAATAATTATTAAAATTTTCTAATAATATTTCTAATAATAATTCTAATAGTACTCAATTCTAATAATGTTTATTTTACTTTTAAACAATTTTTAATAACAATTCAAACAATGTTAAAACATTTTTTATTCTTTTTAAAAATATGTAACAATTTTCAAAACATGGTATAATTTTTTCAAAATTCCTAATAGATTGAAAAATTTCTAAAAATATTTGAATTATTTTTTGTGAAAACCTTTCATTTTTAAATAATTTAAAGAAAGAGCTTTAAAAATTTCCAAGAAAGTTTTTTTATTTATTTTTAGAAAAAATATTTTTAAACTTGAACTTGTTAAAAATAATATTTTAAGAAACTTTCCGCAAATACCCAACAAGTTTACAAATGATTTTTTTATTAAAAAATTAGAGATTATCATTAAACTTGAATTTTTAATGTAAAAAATGATCTAGCAATTTCCAAGAAATTTTTAAAAATTGTGTATAAAAACTTTAGCCAAGGGAAAATTTTTTGAAAATTTCTAGAAATTTTTCACTATTTATATATGTATACTATACATATATTTTCTTGAACAATTTTCAAGAATTTCTACAAATTTCCCAAAAAAAATTTTAACATTGTTTTTAATAAAAATTTGGAAAGTGAAATTATTGAAAATTTGAATTATAACAAATTTATACAAATTTCCAACAATTGTTTTAACGTTTTTACTTTTTTAAATGTATTAAAAGTAGACATTGAATATTTTATTTCAAAATTTCTACAGAGTTCTATCAATTAAATTTGTTTCAATTGTTTTTGTAACAAGTAATAATTTAAAAGAATTTTGAAATTTTCTAAAACAAAATTTAATATTTTTGTTAAAGCAAAAAAAGGAATATTTAACAATTTTTTAAATTATTAGATATTTTTTAAAATGATGAAATATTTAAGAATTATCAAATATGCTACAAATGTACTTGGAGTGTTACTAACTTTAAGGTTCAAGAACAAACACAAAGAAGAAGAACATGCACGGTGCCTGAGTTAACGTTAATCTGATCGTTTTTATTGTGTTGCATGGCATTTTTGACATTTGTATGAAAATATGTGTCAAAAGTGTAATTAAAAATAATCAGCTGTGGGATGCATCGCTGACTGCAATGAATCCAATGAAAGTGGAGTGCAGAAATTGGAGCAATTTTTTACCAGCAATTCGCTTGTAAATGAAGTGCAGTGCTGGAAATCGGTAAAATGTAAAAATGTATGCAAAAAAAAGAAAGAGAAGCCAAAGTAAAAATACACAAAGCAAAATGCAAAGATAAAAGTTAAATAGTCAATGAGCACAAAGTCGGCGAATAAAAGGAAGTTGGAAGGTGTCTGGGGAGTTTGCAGTGTTCACGTTGATCCAAAAGTGGAGCAGCAATAAAATCTGTTGAAACTATAATATTGAGCTGCTTTGAGTAAAAGTTGGATAAAGTAGTTGTTGTTGTGTCTTTTGAGGTATCTATGAGTGAAGTAAAGAGCGCAATTATGTTGGGTACAAAAGATGAAAAAGGCTTAAAATTTTGCATTGCTATGGAGAAAGTTTTAAAGTATTTGAGAGAGAAACGTTAAAAAAATTTAACTGTACTTTATAAGTTAATAATAAAAAAAACTGAAATTTAATGCAAATGTTGAACTGTTTGGTGAAATAAATCGGAGAGATGAGAATATTGAAGTGCTTTGGATGAAGTTGATAGCACTTCCAGGAATTTTAGGAAAGTAAGAAAGATATTTTAAAAAAAGCAATTAAACTGAGCATTAAAACTTAATGATTGATTGAAGTGGTGCGAAAATATTTTATGCAAATGTTGAGCTGTTTTGTGAAAAACACTTGAGAAATTTTTTTTTTAAGAAATTAAAGGTGGATTACACCGTGCGACAAAAATTAAAAAAATTTTCACACCGGGGAAAATCCATATGTGCGTGAAACTAGAGACCAAACAGAGTACTACTGCGTACTCAGTTTTTTATTTCTACATCCTTTGTTCTTTTAAAAAAGGTTCAAAATTTTGCAGGGGATAAAAAATATAAAAAAATACTTAACCTCGTAAGAATATGGCGTTATGTATATCAAATGAAAGAGGACAGGCTCAAGAATTGAAATAAAATTAATTTCTTATCTATTTGTAAAAAAAGGATATGAAAAAGGTCCTTTGAAAATTTTAAACTTTTGTATCCCTTAAAATTTACATGGAATTTTCTTGAAAAGCAAGTATGTTAAAACCCCAAATCTCCTTGATCACGTGTCAAAATTTCATTATTCTCGCTTCATTGATTTGGTATCTTTTTATTATTTCAAATACTGATACTCAAATAAATTAGAATTGTTGTGCTTCATTTGAATTGCAGCTTCCGCCTTTTTTTTAATGACTTTCGAACCAGTAAAGTTAGAGTAATGAAATTTTGACACGTGATCAGGGAGATTTTGGGATTAACCATACCTCATTTTCAAGAAAATTCGATGTAAATTTTCAAGGATATAAAGGATTAAAATTTTGAAAGGACCTTTTTTATATCCTTTTTTTACAAATAGATAAAAAATTAATTTTATTTCAATTCTTGAGTCTTCCATCTTTCATTTGATATACATATCGCCATATTTGAACGAGGTTAAGTATTTTTTATATTTTTTTTATTTTTGATCCTCTTATAAATATTGAAGTCCTTTTAAAAGACCAAAGGATGTAGAAATGAAAAACTGAGTACGTAGTATTACTAAATTTGGTCTCTAGTTTCACACACATATGGATTTTTCGTGGTGTGAAAAATGCTGTCGCATGGTGTATTTAGCTGCTTGGACAAAAGTTGAAAGTATTTTCAGGAATTGGTAGTCCTTTTTAAGTTGAAGAATAAAGCAAGAAGCAAGAATGCAACTGAAGGCAGCAAAAGCGCAGCAATAAAGAAAAAAATGTATGCTGAAATGAATACTTTTGTAGTAAAGTCGACAACAAAACTTCGATTGCTTGTTTCCTTCTTAGTTTTACATTTCCTTTTGCTGCCACTTTCCACATTTTGTTCGCTCACTTTGGGTATTTAATGTCTGTACACTGGCTTTTATAGTTAATTTGTTAGCTATGCAATGTTGGCACAGCGACCAGTTGCTACTCTTTACTGCAACAACTGGCGCACATTGCTGCTTAATGGCCCAAACACATTGAGGACGGCAGCGGCAGTGCGACACGACTACAAGATGTAGTCAGCTTCAATTGTTGCCATGTAGTCAATGAGTTGATTACAATGAAAGCGACAGCAACAGTACCACAACAATTTTTTAAATTATTAAAAACATCAGTTTTGAAGCTGTGATACCAATTGTTTGGTTTGGTTGCCTACAAAATATAAATAGTTCTAAGGTTGACCGCAGCCCCAACTGTAATCGGTGGTCGTACAAACGTCTGTAGTCATCAAAATAACCATCTGTATAAAAACATTCTGATTCTATGTTTCGACAAATGCAGTCGCATCGCTGCTGTTGTCAATGTGTTCGAAGCATAAATTCTTTTCAAGTAAGAACAAAAACAGCAACAACAACTTTTTCCCAATAAATAAAAGTGTATGAAAGTTGCATAAGTGACAACTACAACAAACGTACACCAACTTAAGCCAACAAGCAACAGATTTTTAAATGTGTTTGTCTTTGTGTGAGTGTGTGTGTGTATGTGTGTGTCTTCATCTGTGTGCTTAAGGGGGGAACTACCTTTAGAGGCCGAAAAAAAAGGTAATTTTTACAGTCGATTTACAGGGAAATGAAAACAGTTCTTTTCAAATCAATATAATATATATTTACAGTGATGTCTGAGGTAAAAAAAAAAACATTTTTGTAAAAGTGAAAACAGAAATTTAACAAATTTTTCAATGATTCTGTAAGTCATAACGCCGCTGACATCGTAAATTGTGTAAGTGATGCTGGCCGCAATTTTAGTCTGAAATAAAAAAACCAAACATTTTCTTACTCGAGAGGGTTTTCTATCGTCGATGAACTAAAATTTTTACGAAATTCGAAAATTAACCCTCTAAAACAGGCTTCACAAAAAAAAATTAGGATTTTCACAAGAAATTTTGTTATATATGCAGTCAAAAAATGTCTAAAAATGTTTTGTTTTTTAAATCTTTAGTTTAGATAGAACAATTTTTTATGCTCTTTAAAATGAATGCTAGATAATGAAAATCTGTTCATTAGTAATTTTATTATCACTTACACAATTTTGAAAAACATGGTTTCGAGAAAATGCCGTTCAAAGTTTGCGGATTCTCGCGGCGTCGATGCTCGGCGCGCTCGGCGAGCTCGGCGCCAGTCATTTCCGGGATGCATCTCTTCCACAATTTCGAGAATTACCTTTTGAAACTTTGACACGATATTCTAAGGCAATATACCTATCGATTAAAACAATAAAAAAAAAATCGATTTTTTGAAGTGTCTAAAGGTAGTTCCCCCCTTAATGCACAAACACTTTGTGTGCTTTTACTGTGGGCTGTTTCAGACTTTTGATGCTAATAAAGCGCCATTTAAAATGCACTAACATTATTGTTTTTGCAACAAACAGACAACGGACAAGCTCGAACAACAACAAAATACGAACAATTAGAAATGCATTTTGTAATTTAAATTTTTTAATTTTTTTCACAATTTCCACTAACAAACTATGCTATCAACAACTTAAAACAGAAATTCAAATTAAAATGTTTGTTACACACAAAATAAAAATAACACCAACAAACAAAACGGAATTTTGCAGGCATTAAAAGTTTGCATTGGCAACACTAATTAACTACAATTTTTGTTACCTATGCGCCGCGCCACCAACAACAACAACAACAACAACAAAAGCGTCGTTGGAAAATGTGGCCAACTTTTGCGGTCGAGTGTATGCAACAAAAACCACTACAACAACAAACAAGAGCTACAAAAAGTCTAAACTTTTCATACGCATTGTTGCATGTATGCAGGTAGCTCGCTGTGTGGGAGGGGGAGAAAAAAGTGGAAGCAAAGTTCAATATGAAAAAAGGGCACAAAATCAACGGCAACACTGCTGGTAGCTGGTTATATGGAGATAACGGAAAAACCGAACGACACAACAAGCGGAAGAGAGCGGCCAATAGAACGAGAGAGGATAGGAGAGGAGAGAGCGCATGCCGCAGGCAACGGCAAAATTTAATTGTCTGGCCAGGCCAGTAGTTTCGAACTGGAAACTGTATCGCACAACTGTTGTTGCCACACCCACCTCTACACCAACAATTTCAACTGCAATGTCAGTATTTCCGACATCGCGCTACGATTTTTAGCAAACGTGCAACAATCCTTTCAACGGTGCAACAGTCAACGGGTCGACAGCTAAAGTCAATCGTTCTGTTCAGTTGCGTAGATAAATTTGGGCTGAGCTCAAGTTGCTGCAGTATTTTTTTTTTTGGACACACCAACAACTACAACAAAATGGTTTCATTGCTTTGCTTAATCAGAACAAACTACAACAATAACAACAAAAGTATGAAATCAACGTAGCAACGCTGCAAAGTGAACTTTTGGCCGCTTCCTTGAAAACTTCTCAACTCTCTCGCACTGCGCTTAAGCCGATTTTCATACTTTCACTGTTTTACAGTTGTTAGGGTTTAACGCGCTCGAGCTAATTGGCTGCTTGTTGCCGCCTTTCGGTAGTGTGCAACAATTGGGCGCTGCGATCTTTGCCAACAACAAATCGCAGTGTATGAAATCTATATGTGTAAAGTGTATGTGGGTGTGCTTTGTTGTTAGTTGTGTGTAGCTGATTAAACTTGTTGTTGTTGTTGATATGTCTCGCTTCCTAATTGTGAATGCCTTTGTGGTTAATATTGAAATATAATATTGTGGCAAAATGAAAGCCGATTGACTCAGTTGCATTGTGTATGGTTTTTATATGATCTAAAGTGCAGAAGATATCCTTACTAATTCGAAAGGATTCAGCAAAAAGAATTCATGTACACTTAAGTTGAACCCTTCAAGTCTGAAAAGTTTCTAACAAAAATACAAGACAGTTATTCTTCCAATTTATTTTTATTTTTCAATCTAATCTCTTTGCAAGCCTTCACAGTTCTCCCAGCATGCTACCATCTTTTTAACCCATTCAAATAGAGCGTTGAAAATTTTCATTTAAATACGTTTTTGTTCCAAAGAGCGAATCAAAAATTTTTGTAGACCTGAATCTTGATTCCATATGTGACAAACGAGTTATTTGGACACATTCATAGCCATTGCTATCTCTCTCACTTTAACTCAACGAGTTTGTAACACCATTTGGTGAGCTTGAACGATGTTATTCAATATATGACAAACACGTTCTGGGAATTGCTCAAAGCCTCTACTATCTTTCTCTCTTAGATTTTGCAGTTGTCTGACGCCATTTGGTGAATTTGAGCGATGTTATAGTCAGATGACAATCGCTTTTTGAACATCCCGAACATTCAACCAACGTACCTCCCAAGCTAGTACAGTCACATTTAAGCTCAGCTTTCCAAAATGTTCCGGTGGTAAATGATGTTGCAGAGTCGCTCTACATAGTGTCTAACTCGTCTTTAATTTGATATTTATTGACTGTTCTATCTCCGATTTTTTCCATTGTTATAAAATTACTCACATTGACTGACTCAAAACATTGTCACAAAATTACTCACATTGACCAACTCAAAACATTGTGCCAAAAACACTCAATAGGCTGACTTAAACCATTATCACAAAAACACTCACAACGACTGACTCAAAATATTGTCCCAAAAACTTAAACACTTAAATCGACTAACTCAAAACATGGTCCCAAAAACACTCACGTCCACTAACTCAAAACATTGTCCCAAGATCACTCAAATTGACTGACTCAAACCATTGTCACAAACCACTCACATCGACTGACTCAAACCATTGTTCCAAAATTACTCTCATCGACTAACTCAAAACATTGTCCCAAAAAGCTTAAATTGACTGACTCAAACCACTGTGAAAAAAACAAAATTATTTTCATCGAATAACTCAACAGATTGTCACAAAAACACTTACATTGACATTACTCAAACCCCTGTCACAAAAAACTCACATCGATTAACTCAAAACATTGCCCCATAAACACTCACATGGACTAACTCAAAACATTGTCCCAAAAACACTCAAATGGACTGACTCAAACCACTATGAAAAAAAAATTACTTACATCGATTAACTCAAAACATTGTCCCAAAAACATTCAAATGAACTAAAAATTACTTACATCGATTAACTCAAAACATTGTCCCAAAAACACACGTCCACTAACTCAAAACACTGTCCCAGGAACACTCAAATTGACTGACTTAAACCACTATGAAAAACAATTACTTACATCGATTAACTCAAAACATTGTCCCAAAAACACTCAAATGAACCAAACATTACTTACATCGATTAACTCAAAACATTGTCCCAAAAACACACATCCACTAACTCAAACTGTTGTCACAAAAACACCCGCATCGACTGAGTCAAACCCTTGTCACAAAAACACCCACATTGACCAACTCAAACCGTTGTCAAGCAACCACTGAGCATACAAAATGGCTGACATTTTTTTGAGTACCTTTGAAAAGAGGCACAAATAGATTCGCTAACCTTTCGAGAGGAGTACTGCCATTTTCATATTCAAGTTGGAAACTTTCCAGACCCATTCGTAGATGCAGAAGAAACGTCCACAGGGAGGGAGACGTTTTGCTGTTATGTTTTGAAATTCGCACTAAAATATTTTGTATTATTGTAGATTCACTTCTTTATATTGAAATCTTGTATTCACTTTCTTACAATTATGACTACGACCTTTGATTGAATTCTTCAATATCACTTCCAACTTGAGTTTCTTTAATTTATAAGTCGAAATAATTCGCATTTTATGCAATTTTCTACGAAATCTTGTGTGCATTTTTATGTTATTTTATTTATTAAGAATCGTGATTTGATTCTGTACTACACAGTTCTATAACACTTTTGTCATTATTACATCAAAAGCTCATGTCACAGCGTCCTGTACTGATACCAGCAACACCTGTTGGGATGCGGTCAACAACATTCCAGACGATCTGCAATGCCACAGCAACTTATGGGATTAAATCCAGCGCCTTCCCCTCAACCTCTTCCGGCCACATGCACTATACGAGTACACCCCTCAAGATTAATTTGTGACCACCTTCGATCGCCCATTGCCTGCTGCTTTCCCTGCTGGTGAAATTATTTTTACTACAACTACAACTAGTAAGAACTTTGTAAGCACACATCGCAAGCACTGCAACTTCTAAGTGCCAAAGGCAGTACGTTCGTTTGTATGTGTGTGTGTGTGAATAATGAGAGCGCCAGTGTGTTCGTATGAGTGTTGGTGTATTTGTGTATGTGTTCGTTACGATACGTTCAACTTTCTGAATTATGCTAATTTATTGTAATCCCTTTGTTTGGAATTTGTTCGTTGAATACTTGAGGAATTTTACAAATGATGCGGATTATTTTCAATTAAATGCCGCAGCTAGCTACACTGAGTTGGCCGAATTGCAACCTCAAAAGCACACAGTGCGAAGCTGAACATAAGTGAGTGTGTGTGCGTGTGTGAGAGAGAAAGAGTGTTCTTAGCCTAATTTTGTGGTTAGTTGGGAATTTTAATTGGTTGCCTTACACACATTTGTGGTTGAGCCTTAGACTGAGCGGAAAGATTTGGTTATTCTGGTATCTTATTTAACTGTTGTGGTTAATTTCGTTTACTGGGAATTTGAACACTTTTAAATAGATGGCAGCAAAGTGTGTGAGGCCCACAAAACGAGGTCAATAAAAAATACGAAAAATTTACATTAGCAGCAAAAGCTGGAGTTTAGCTCAGTTTGAAGCTAGAAGCTTAAAAATTTTGTAGACTTTTAAGCATTAATTTTTTAACAGTTAGAAAAAAGTTTACTACTAAGCTTAACATAAAAAATATGAAAGTTATTTTATTTTAATTAATTGAATTGAATTGAATTGAATTGAATTGAATTGAATTGCATTTTTATTTTATTTTATTTTATTTTATTTTATTTTATATTATTTTATTTTATTTTATTTTATTTTATTTTATGTTATTTTATTTTATTTTATTTTATTTTATTTTATTTTATTTTATTTTATTTTATTTTATTTTATTTTATTTTATTTTATATTTTTCATTTTATTTTATTTTATTTTATTTTATTTTATTTTATTTTATTTTATTTTATTTTATTTTATTTTATTTTATTTCAGTTTATTTTATTTTATATTATTTTATTTTATTTTTTTCATTTTATTTTATTTTATTTTATTTTATTTTATTTTATATTATTTTATTTTATTTTATTTTATTTTATTTTATTTTATTTTATTTTATTTTATTTTATTTTATTTTATTTTATTTTATTTTATTTTATTTTATTTTATTTTATTTTATTTTATTTTATTTTGTGTTACCCTCCGCATAAGTTATTATTTTACTTGTGCTCTTTTGTGTGTGTGTGTGTGTGTGGGTATAGCAACTGATAAACAATTTAACAAAACGCCTAAAAAATTCATCAGTCGGGCTTAATCTTTTCTTTTAATTCCACGAGCTCACTCACACACAAACACACGCACACACTCGCAAGCACACAACTTTGCACTCGAAATGCCACAAAATTGGCTACAATAGAAAGCAGCTTACAGCAGGCAGCAACAACAACGACAACAACAACAAGAAAAACAAAAACCCGAGCGTGAAATTGCAGCTAACTATGAACTAATCCGACCGAGGCATAGCGTAAGCGAACGCTTGCACGTGAGAATTGAATGCTGCAAGAAAAAAAGATTAAAAAAACAAGGCGGCAACACTGAAAACAATTACGTAATCCGAATATGATTTATGCTGTGCAAAGCAAACGAGCGCCAGATAAGCGAAATGCTGAAGACGCCAGAGAGATGTAATCAACATTTAGCAGCAGACTTGCGATGCTACAAACTAATAAGAACAACAATAATAACAACAACAGCAATGTACATATAAAATGCAATAATAACGTGGAAGAGCGTTGAAAGCAAAAGCAACAACACGGTTGGTTGTTTTGGTGTTCTGTTGCTGACAAACATTAAAAATCATAGACGAGAAGAAGAACAAGAGAATAAACACAAGAAGTTGCGTGATAAATTAATAAGTTATGACATGAACGTAGATAAAGAGTAAGAAAATCAACACTGACACTGGGTGGGGTCTCGAAGTTTCTTTCTGTATTTGGATTCAAAATAAGTCCGTCCAATCGAAGTATTGAACTAATTTTTGTAATAAAAAAAATTCTAGATTTCTGGTTACCTTAAGACATGTTTTTGGATTCCAAGTTAGTTCAACAGAACTGAACTAAGTAATCTTTGAAATTTTTCAATGAAATCAAGTAAATGGCTTAGCTCTTTGACACCGCAGAATCTACTCAGATGTCTGCTGATGGACTGAGAAGCGACCACCATGGCTGTTGGCTTCTTAACCTCAGAGGATCTACTCAGATTTCTACTGATGGACACCACAGGATCTACTCAAATGTCAACTGATGGACTGAGAAGCTAACACCATGGCTACAGGATCTACTCAGATGTGAACTCATAGACTGAGAAGCAAACACCATGGCAGCTTGGCTTCTTGACACCGCAGGATCTACTCAAATGTCAACTGATGGACTGAGAAGCAACCACCATGTCTGCTTAGCTTTCAAATTTTTGCTGATGAACTGAAAACCGACAACTACGACTTCTTGTCTTTTTGAGACCAAAGGATCTACTCAGCTTTCTACTGACGGTCTGACCACCATGGCAGCTTTGCTCTTTGACACTACAGGATCTACTCAGATGTCAACTGATGGACTGAGAAGCAACCACCATGGCTCTTTAAGCTCACAGGATCTACTCAGATTTCTACTGATAGACTGACCACCATGTCAGCTTGGCTCCTTGATGCCACAGGATCTACTCAGATATCTACTGATAAGCTGAGAAGCGGTAATCTTAGGACTTAGGGACGGCCTTTTTATGCATGCCAGCGAATTTCTGAAACCAACGACCAACTTTACTAACCTGTGGCTACAACCCCAACGGATTTAATTGCTCTATTTAAACTCAACAAACCCCTTAAAGCTAACAAACCTCTGGGTCTGAAAGCCAAATACTCCTTCACATTAATTTCAACCAATACTCACCAATAAAGTGACCAAATCTTCATTCATTCAATCATTCAATGACAAATGTCCACGAATACCCAATGAACAAAGTGTGGATAAAGTAATCAAATCAGCAGAAACCACAAATTCCTATTCGTCTCTCTTTTTGTTCGTTCTGCCGGCAATGGTCGAACACATTTTTTCACATGCCACAAAATTTAGATTGACTTGTCTGCTATCACACACATTGCGACAAAGACAAAAAATCTACGCCAACGTAAGTGTCCAACTCAAACCAACTTTATCACCAAAAAAAAACACGCGTTCACTGCTCTGCCAGTCTAAAGCAGCTTGAAAATTGCCGAGCTGCGCCAAAAAATATGCGAATAAATTTGATTAAATGGAAATCAGCCGCTAAACAAATTTTGTAAGCAAGAAATTTCATCATCTTTGGCCAAGTGCTAAAAGCAGCAAAGCATACTTTTTGGAGCGAAAAGCCTGAACATCATTTCATTACATTTTACATTATTTAATAAAATTCAACTTAATATAATTTAATGTAATGCAATTCTCTTTGGCAAGCACCTGAGTGTGTTACATATTGCATATTTTTGCCCACAGCATGAAATTGAAATAAGGCAATTATTTCGTTTATTTGCATCGCCCAAGGGTAGACTTTAATTTACTTATGCGCCTCATACGTTGCATAAAATTTAAAACAATTACGCCACATTTAATGGAGAGGAAATTAAGTTTAATAAAACGCATCAAGTTAATAGAGTTCATGTTTCACTATGCGCCTTGAATTAGGCAGTGTTTTTGCTTATTTTGTGCAACACAGAAGCTGTTGAATTATAATTCTTGAAAAAACATGTCAATAGCTGAGCGAGAACATTTAAAAGTATTGTTTTTGGTCACATGCTGTGCAAAAAGTATGTGCGCTCTGTAGCCCACTTTTGCATACAAGTTTCAAGCCTAAAGGTATGCCATGTCCCAGCGTTCTATTTATAGTACAACGAAATTGCACAAAAATAAAATACATGAAAAGCCTCTGCTTTGCTATTTCGTTCGCTGTTATTTTTACGCCTGCATGTTTTTTGTTTTCATTTTCCTTCGACACCACTTTGGCTCGCTGTGGCTGTGACTTGATTCATTTTATTTTATATTTATTTATTTATTTTTATTTCATTTTATTACCACAAGCATATCGCCCACAAACATATGCCACACATTTTCCTTAAGTACTGCACAAAACAACAACCAAAAATCAGCATCAACAAAAACCAACAACAACAACAACAACAACAGCGAACAGAGGCGCCACACAAAAAGTACCAGTAAAGGCATGAAAGCGACAAATAAACGAACAAAAACCGAAGCACACCGCCAACAGCTTCAGGCAATGTGATGTTGTTTGCCTTATTTAATTTAATATGGCATACTTATAGGGTTTTGCCAAAGACCAACGAAACGGCCCAAGTGTGTGCAGCATTTTAGGTGCAAATAAGAAAGAAACAAAGACATATTAGAAGCAGCAATAATGAAATAGAAAATGAATATTTTCTGGGCTGACAAGGACCACATGGCAGACACAATTCTATGTAACTAAGCAAAATTAAAAGCATATTTTTAGGCACACAAAGTTAGACACATAGACAGTATTTGCATTGCTTTCAAGTTGAAAGCAACAAAACCTTTGCCATCAATCATTTGGAGCGGCAACATTCAATTACAATTTGCATTTGCCTTTGTTTCAAGGCATACTTTTGGGCGTTGAAGCACATTATGCCAACGGGTACTGCCGTTTGTCAGTCTGCGAATTTCAACTAAAATGTATTTCACCTCTAAACCAAAACACAAACAAACTCCATGTCGGCATACCTTTAGGCGCTCGCAACCGCCAACTGCTGCTGCCAACTGTACATATTTACATTTAAAATGCCTAACGTCTGCATTGAGGCGAATTTGCATTTTGCACTATTTTAGAGATGAAAACCAACAGCGTTGGTTGCTGTCTGCCGGCACTTGGACTTGTTGTTGTGCATGAAAATTTAATTAGAATAGTTTAATTAAATGCGTTAAGCAACGTGCATGGCACACATTGGCAGCTGCTTTGCAATTTCTTCTTCTTTTTTAATTTTTTTTTTGTTTTTGGGTTTTGTCTTGTGGCGCCGACTTTGAAGCATTTTTTGAAAATACTTTCAAGGCGGCTGCAAATTTAATTGAATTTCGTTGCGCATTTAAGGTAAAAGCCTGCTTTTAGGCGCCCCAAAAAGTTGCTACTTTCAGCTGCTGTTGTACAGAATTCTGACAGTTTTACTGGCGCACAAGACACCACACACGCACACCCACTCACAAATATTTTGGCGCACACAAAAATGCGCTTAAAATTCATTGCATACATTAAGGCGTCTGCAGCACGTAGCAGCAGTCTAAAAGTATACAGTTTATGTGTGTGTGTGCGTGTCAGTTTTTCTGGCTTTTATTTACAAAATACAGATTAGCGTGAAAGCATGAACATTTTTATTTATGTATTTACTCGCTTTGCGCTCGGTTGCCACCAACGTTCAGCGTGTCGTCGCTGTGGCAGCAGCAGGAGACCATTAATTGCTGTGACTTCCTTATTATGCGGCAAGGACGAGAGCAGAGCGCGCACAGGGCCAGCAATGAATCGTGTGAAAACGAATCGGAGGCAACCAGGGGGACGGACGCATGCGCGCGCTGCTAATGACAGCAGAAAACGACGCGACTCACACACAAACAGACATACGTACATACACACGCAGGCGTACACCACACAGTGACAGGCACTGGGGGTTTTATTTTGGCGGCGGCAGGTGTTCTGTGCACAACTTTTGCGTCTAATACTATTTAACATCATATTTTTCTCCCATAATTTTTGTAACAAACATATATTTTAAGGGGGTTTGAACCCTCAAAATCCCCTTTGTGTACATACATACATACATACACACATCCCGTGTATTCGCAGTAAATAAGTGAAACTCTGTTGCTAGTGGGCGCCAAATATGTTAAGCATAGCAGCCTTCTAGGCGCACTCTGCGAGTGAGTGCAGTGAGCAAAAAAGCTACATAAATCAGTATAGTAAACTTGAATTTTTTGCTAGATTGAATTTTTTTGTTTTGTATTTTAGTTTGCAAAAATATATATATTTTTTTGGTTCTTTAAGCGCAAAAAACACATTGCACGAGTACACAAAGTTATGATTTATTAAAAGAAAAAATAAGGCATCATTGCCGCAAGTCAACGCCAGGCACATTTTTCAAAAAGAAAAAATTAAAAAAAACTAATTAATAATAAAACCACAAAATACCGACAAAAAATTAAGAATAAATATTACAAAAGAAAATAAATTAAAAATAAATATCACAAAAGAAATTTACTAACTTTTAAATGTAACAAAACAAAATTAATTAAACGCACAACCCACCTTACTGCCTACAAAATTAACAAAACAATTAAAAATAAATTTCAAAAAATTTGGAAAATTATTTACGAATTTTAAAATTTTTCTTGACTAATTTGAAAAATTTTACAATCATTTTATAGAATTAAATTTAATTTTTTTTACTAATTTTTGAAATCCATAGCCAGTTTTAATATTAAATTTTTTGTTCTAATTTTGCCATAGTTGTAACAAATATATATTTGTAAATCATTACCAAAAATTTTTTAAAATTATGTACTAATTTGTGAAAAATATTCAATAATTTTTTAAATTATTTAAAAATTGTATTTGATTTCTATTTAATCATTTTATAAAATTTATTTAATTTATTATTTTACTAATTTTTTTAATTCATAGCGAGTTTCAATATTAAATTTTGTTGTTCTAATTTTCCCATAGTTGTAATAACAATATATTTGTAAATAATTTTCAAACATTTTTTTTAAATTATGTACTGATATTTAAAAAATTTTCAATAATTTTAAAAATTTCTTACAAATTCTATTCAATTTTTTATTAGTTTGTAAAATTTTTATTGAATTATTATTTTTTTTGTTTAAACTTTTCCATAGTTGTAATAAGTCTGAAAAATCTTTGGAAAATTCTTTATTAATTTTTGAAAATGTTTTGTTAATTTGGAAAATGTATTACTAATTTGTAAAATTTGTTCGTAATTTCTTTTATTTGAGTACTTCTATTTAATTTGTTTTTTTATTTTTTACTATTTTTAAAAATCTTTAAGTAATTTTTATCAATTTCTTTTTTTTTATTTTTCCATTGTTGCAGTGAATTTATATTTGTAAATACATACATTAAGAAAATTACATTTACAAAACAAATGTTGACTAATTTTTGAAATTTTGTTACAAGCTTAAAAATTGTGTACTAATTTTAAAAACCTTTTTATATTATTTAATTTTATTTTTCATCCGTTTTTAAATTCTTACTAAATATTAATATTAAATATTTTTTTTCAATTTTTTAAAGTTCTAATGAATTGATATTTGTAAAAAAATATCACAAAATATGTAAATTTATGTACTAATTTTTGGAAAATAATAAATAATAATATTTTTAACATTTTTAATTATCATTTTATTATTTACTAAAATTTAATTTCATTTTTAATTTAATTTCAATTTAATTTATTTTAATTTAATTTAATTTAAAATTCCTTAGTGATTTCTATACTAAATGTTTTTTTTTATTGTTCTATATATTAATAAATATGTTTTTGTAAAAACATGCAAATCATGTTAACATTTCTTTTTTTTTTAATTTGAAAATTTTTTTTCTATTTTCTGAAAATTATTGACTAATTGTTGAAAACTTGTTACGGATTCTTAAAATTGTATTTTACTTAAGATTTAAAACTTTTTGCTTATTTTTTTCTTTAACTAATTCTAAAAATTCTAACTGAATTTTTATTCATTTTCTCATAGTTTATATTTGTACTAAAAAATTAAACATACATTTTTTAAATTCGGAAATTTATTTACTAATTCAAAAGTTTTTTGTTAAATTAAATAAAATTCCTAATAAATTTTTGCATACATTTTTTTGTCATCGTTTTTCTTATTTACCTATAATAAATTGTTTATATTTATTTGTCGATTTTTTTTCATTCCTATTGTGAATTATTTATTGTATTTCTACTAATATAGTTCTTGACTAAAATGTTCACTTTTTGTATTAATTGGTTCTGGCAACCAATATTTTTTATTATGATATTTGTTAAGAAATATTTCGTCATGTAACCATTTGGCTTTAAAGAAAAGAGACACAAAAAATTACATAAAACTGACAACAACAAAAAGACAAAATTGCGAAAAATACAACCAAACGGTTTTCTACTGAGAGTTGGCTAGCAGGAAGGCAACGATAGAACTAGAAGAAGACGAAGACACGACACAAACACGGACTTTTACAGACAAGATAAATGAACTGAGCACGTCATCATTAGATAAGCAGCAGTGGCCGCGAGTTGACAAGCGGCGGAGGAGAGTTAGACATGGAAAAGGGGATGAAGTGAGAAGGCGAGGGAGAGAAGCGGGAAATGACTGAACCAAGGACGAAGTAAGTAATCAGCTAAACCATAAATATAGTTGAAGCACCGGCCGCAAACGAAGGACCTAATGCAGTGATGACCATTCTGCTACTCGCGAGTAACAGCGACTCGGACGTTGCTTTACTATATATTCGTAAACTTGCATCGGCAGAATGGCCACCACTGGCTTAAAGCAAAAGCATAAGAAAATGACAGAGCGGCCATTTAAAAGTGCGGCCGCAGACCATGAAACAGGAGCACGTAGCGCGCAGTTCTCATATTATTTGATATACATTTTTCTTTGCCTTTTAGCTGCGTTGGTTTATGGAGTTTAAACTATGCGCTTAAATAGTTGGCAACACGAATGGCGTTGCTTGGTCGCAGTCAGGTGCAAGAAAAAATGCAAACAAATAAGTGTTAACAAATAAAGCACAACAAGGAGAATTCTTTCTCTCAGGTCGGTCTTTGTGTAGTATTTTATTTCTTGGCGCTAAGTGTAGTTGTTGCAACCACTAAGACGCAAATTTGTTTATTTAATCAGCGACGCAGTTTACCGCTGCAAGTGTCGCCTCCAAGTTGCTGAAAGAAATTGTGCGCAAATTGAAAGCAAATTCTTGGTTATAATTATAAAAAAAATTAGCGTAGAGGAGAGAGGCATACAGTTCTGGTGCCGTCTGTGCTGCACCTGAAAGCAGACTTTATAATTTGAAATTATGAGTGCATTGGCAATTTGAAGTACACAGCAAACGCAGACGATACAGTTGGAGTACAAAACTGGGTGGCAAGAGGAGAGAGTGTGAGAAAAATAAACAATGTTAGTGGGCTGAGTAATTGGTTTGAAATTTCTGTGATTTTAAAATTGCTTGTCAGGGAAGTCAAGTCGGGGAAGCGAGATCAGGGAAGTGAATGAAGGAAAGTGAAATTAGGGAAGCGAAGTCAGGGGAGTGAAGACAGGAAAGCGAATTAGGGAAGTTAATTCAGAGAAGTGAAGGCGGGGAAGTGAAGACAGGGAAGCGAAATCAGGGAAGTGAAGGCAGGGAAGCGAAGTCAGGGAAGTGAAGTCAGGGAAGTGAAGACAGGAATATGAAGTCAGAGAAGCGAAGTCAGGGAAGTGAAGACCGGTAAGCGAAGTCAAGGGAAGTGAAATTAGGGAAGCGAAGCGAAGCGAAGTAAGCAAAATCAGGGAAGTGAAATCAGGGGACTGAAGACAGGAAAGCGAAGTTAGGGAAGTTAAGTCGGGGAAGTGAAGTCAGGGAAGTGAGGTCAGGTAAGTGAATTCAGGGAAGTGCAGTCAGGGAAGCGAAGTCAGGGAAGTGCAGTCAGGTAAGCGAAGTCAGAGAAGTGAAGTCAGGGAAGTACACTCAGGAAAGTGAAGGCACGGATGCGAAGTAAAGGAAGTTAATTCAGGGAAGTGAAGTCGGGGAACTGAAGTCAGGAGTGTGAAGACAGGAAAGCGAAGTTAGGGAAGTTAAGTCCGGGAAGTGAAGTCGGGGAAGTTAAGTCAGGAGTGTGAAGTCAGGAAAGCGAAGTTATGGAAGTTAATTCAGAGTGAAGAAAGAGTGAAAGTGAAGGCGGGGAAGCGAAGTCAGGGAAGTAAAGTCGGAGAAATTAAGTCAGGGAAGTGAAGTCGGGGAAGTGACGACAGGACTGTGAAGTCAGAGAAGCGAGGTCAGGGGTCTGAAGACAGGAAAGCGAAGTTAGGGAAGTGAAGTCGGGGAAGTGAAGTCAGGGAAGTGAGGTCAGGTAAGTGAATTCAGGGAAGTGCAGTCAAGGAAGCGAAGTCAGGGAAGTGAAGTCAGGGAAGTAAAGTCAGGGAAGTGAAGGCACGGATGCAAAGTAAAGGAAGTTAATTCAGGGAATTGAAGTCGGGGAACTGAAGTCAGGAGTGTGAAGACAGGAAAGCGAAGTTAGGGAAGTTAAGTTAGGGAAGTGAAATTAGGGAAGCGAAGTCGGGTAAGCGAAGTCAGGGAAGTGAAGTCAGGGGAGTGAAGTCGGAGAAGCGAAGTCAAGGAAGTGAAGTCATATAAGCGTAGTCAGGAATTTGGAGTCGGAGAAGTGTAGTCAGGGAAGTGACGTCGGCGAAGCAAAATCAGGGAAGTGGAGTCAGGGGAGCAAAGTCAGAGAAGTTAAGTCGGAGAAACGAAGTCAGGGAAGTGAAGTCGGGGAAGTGAAGACAGGAATATGAAGTCAGAGAAGTGAAGTCGGAGAAGTGAAAGCAAGCAAGTGAAGTCAGATAAGCGAAGTCAGGGATTTGGAGTCGGAGAAGTGTAGTCAGGGAAGTGAAGTGAAGTCGGAGAAGCAAAATCAGGGAAGTGAAATTGGGGATTTAAAGTCGGGGACGTGGAGTCAGGGGAAGCAAAGTCAAGGAAGTTAAGTCTGGAAATCGAAGTTAGGGAAGTGAAGTCAGAGTAGTAAAGTCAGGGAAGTGAAGGCAGGGATTTGAAGTTAGGGAAGCGAAGTCAGGGAAGTGATGTCAGAGAAGTAAAGTCAGAGAAGTGAAGTCGAGGGAGTGAAGTCGGAGAAACGAAGTCGCGGAAGCATAGTCAGGTAAGCAAAGTCGGGGATGTAAAATCTGGGGAAAAAAGCTGTAAAATACAATATACAATACAATAAAATGCACTAAATTGGATCAATATAAAAGAAGTAAATATTATGCACTGAGAAAAAATTCAGTAATCACTCAAACGTATTTATTATGTTTGGAATTAATTGATTTTTCCTTTGTTGCGGTCACTAGCGCGACCCCGAAAAACACAAAAACGTCAAAAAACTAAACTAAAAAAATACATACTGACAAAAACAAACTCGACGGTCAAAAATTACATCCAACTGCCACCACGTACAATAAAATAGTAGCTGGCGAGATGTCAGCACACATTAATGTCAAAACAATTGCGCGGCATTGTGGTCAATAAATTTTTGTTTTTCACATACCAACAGTAAAACAGTCAAACAGAAAATTTACATCAAACCGCAAAAAATTGATTTCGAAATACTTACCAAAAAAAAAACGAAAATGAAAATTGCCAAACATAAACACGTCAGAAACCACAAAAATTCATAAAATAACAAGAGCGCGCACACGCAGTGCAAAAACAACAACAAATGCAAACAGCGGAATGGAATGTTGCCTTGACAAAACAATAAAGTTGGAGATATTTTGCGGAAAATATTTGTCAACTGTAGAAGCGCGTAGAAATGGGCGTTGGTTTGTTGACTCAAAGATGCAAGGAGCCAAACTTGGCTAATAAAGAAAAAAAATTTAGGAATCAAATTATAACAACTGTCTCATGATTTAGTCATTTTGCAGCCAAATTTGTATGGTTTTTTTTTGTATTTTTTTATAGAAAACCATTCGAAGCTGATTCAAGCACCAAAAACACCGCCAGTGACATTTGTTATCGGCCATTAGCAACGTTAATGTCTGCAACAAAAGCCAGCTGCAGGCATAGTTGGCAACACTATGCGCCAAGTTTACTCAACTCGTGTCAGCTGTTTTATAAATGTTGCAGTGCTTTGACTAAGCAAGTGACACAACAGTCAGCCAGCCAGCCAAAAAAGAAGCAAATTCTTTTATTCCACTTGCCCAATTTTGTTGTTGTTATAAATGAGTGCAATAAGCATGTGGAAAGCAATGTAATCACAGATTTATTACTTATTATATGAAGGCCGATTTATGATGTGTTTTTGTATTTTTCTGGCAAAAAAAAATGCTTACGTTCGCACATTTGTTTTATTAAATATTATTTAGATATAACAGCAACAAAAAACAAAACAACAGTAAAACGAAATCACTGCAAGTTGTGTGCCAACTTATTGGTTATTGAACTGAGCCAAGTTGACTGAGCTAAAATGCGCCATTCGAGTATTCATACTCAATTGAGTTGAGTAGCTTTAGTTGCTGCTGCTGCTGTTGTTGTTGTTGCTGTTTTTTCTATTCCCAAATTGAGGTCAAGTGGCTGCCGTTGTGTGTCCATATGTCACACGCCCACTGCTGCCATTTAGGAGAGCAAAAGAGCTCATTGTACCACTTGAGTGGTGAGTTGTAAATTTTTGAGTAACTCAAAGTTGCAGTTGAATTTTGACTCAAGCAATTTGTAGTAGTTGCAGATAAATATATGTTTGTGACAGCATTGTTGATTGAAAGGTGTGAACACTTTCAATGGCACTTCATGTGGCAGCAATGGGAAATTTTATGAAATCACTTTTGTCTTTCTCTTTGAGATAGCAACCAGATTGATCCGTTTTTGGAAAACTGGAGAGTTCTACTACAAAAGGCGTGAAAATTTAGGGCAGCTAGCTCTTCTATTTAAGGAACGACGCTCGAGAGAAACGCTGATACGTAATCGATCAGACTGAAATCAACGCTAATATCGACATACTTTATTAAAATTTCTGTGCTTTCCGTCGAGATAGCTACGGGATTGATCCATTTTTTGAAAGTTAAAGAGTTCTACTACAAAAAGGAGAGCCAATCTAAGGCACCTACCGCTTCTAGTTTAAAGCTACAAACTTTCAACTATTCGAAACTCTGACCAGACGTTGCTTTTGCTTTTGTAGCTGTCGTAGTGCTTTTGAATTAATAAACGCATTTTCGTGCACATTATTAAATATTCCCACACACTTTAAAATTAAAATCAAGCAAAATTGCAGCTCTAACCAACATTCATAATTACTTTAGAAATTGTCTAGTTCATTCTACTGCCTGTCTGTTCATTCACTGTCGAACTTTGCAACTGTGGGGCCCAATGTGTAAATGGTAAAAAATTACATTTTCCATATTAAAGTGAATGAACATTTTGGATATTGCAAACCAAAAAACCCACAACTTCACAATTTTTTTCAGAGTTATGGTTGTTGTTATTGTTTCTAATCTTTTTTTCAAACAAAATAAGAAATAAAAGCGGCACACAACTCCACATTTCTCCACATTTTGTGCAAACGTAGAAACAGAAAGAAACAAATTATTATTTATATAAGTTTTAATTACATTTTTGCACTATTCAAAAGAGCTTTAGCTCAAAATTGAAATGCAATATGCAACCAAATACAGTTTGAAATTGTGGTAAAGAAAAACTATTCAAAAACAGTGCAGTTGAATGTAAATTAATAAAAAATTACAAATGCCACAAGCAAGGAAAAGTTAATTTCGGCAAATTGTTTGGTGGCAAAACAGCAGCAAAAACCGTTTGACATTTTTTTAATGTGTCAAATTAAATTTTTTGCATTTATCAGTTTGTATTTTTTTTAATTTATCTATTTGATTTTGTTTCAATTTGTCTCTTTGAATTCTGTGAAAACACACAAAAACATTCGACAAGTTGTGCAATTCAATTTTTATTACTGTAATTTTTTATGACAGGTGGCAACATTGTTGTGGCCTTGCATGTATTATGCGGCCACATGCCTGTTGCATTAATGATGAGCAAATTAAAATTTTAGCTGCCAACATACAACACATTCAACATGTTCACCCAAATGTACAAAAACGGTAACAACAACAAATAGCCCGACAAAAAAATTCCTTTCAGTTGCAATTAAAATACAAATGTATGTTATATAAAAAAATAAATATTGCATTGCAATTCAGTGAAAATGACAAACGCAATAAAAACACAAACCAGCTGGCAACGCTGACAACTTATTTTGTAATGTGACACAGCCGCCAGCAACAATGATCCTTTGGCTGCTTCTATTGTTGATGCATTGTTTTACTCTTAAACGCCTAAAAGTATGCAATGCAAATGCACATTGTATTGTTTTGCATTAATGAGTTTTTGTTGTTGTCTTGTGGCATTAGAACGACGAAAAAACATGGTGGGAATTTAATTGCATTTTAAATTGATTTACGCATAAAAAACACGCGCGCACACAAATGATTGCGCCTAAAATGCTGCCATGCAATTTGTATGCATTTCATTTAAACGCCACACACTCGCGCTGGCAAATATGCAAAAGATTAATTAAAATTTAATATCGCGCAATTTCAATGGATTTGTGCGAATAACAACAACAGCAACACAGGCTGTTGGTGAAGCAAAAACGAACTCCAAAACCTGTGGGAATTTATTGTATAATTAAAAATAATGCGCCCCAAACCGCTGCCACCGCCAGGCGGAGCGAAATAAATTTCCGCTTTATTGGCGCTTAGAGACGATATGGGAAATAAGTAAAGTCGGCAGTGGGTAGGTGGTGGGGAGATGGGGGAGGGAATTGCGTAGTTGGCACAGCAGGCAATCGGCGCTCATTTGTAATGCATAATTGGTGGTTTTATTTATGGTTTTTGCTGGTGGTTTGAAGTTCTAATATTACGCACAGTTGGCTGTGTGTGAATGTGTTTGAAAATTGTTATTGTTGATTTGGTTTGTGCCGAACAGACAATTAATTTGTTTAGCAAATTGGCGCACATTTCATTTTTCACATACGTGAGTCAGTTTGTGTGTGTGTGTGTGTGTGTGTGCCTTTGAAAGACAAATCAAATGAAAATTACATTTTGCATATGCACAAAATTACAACAAAAAATCCCAATACAAAATTTATTCATTTGCCCATCACACACACACAAACACATATATAGACGCCCACTGCGTTTAGTAATATTCGAAATAATATTTGTGTGTTTTCCTCCAATTTCTCGCATGCAATAAATTTTAATTTATCGCATGTTACATGGATCAATTGTTATTACTATTGGTTGTTGTTGTTATTATTTTTGTTGTTGTTGTTGTTTACATCAAAATTGCTACCCTTTCAAACAATTTCCAAAATTTCAATTAATTCGGCACAGCGCACAACATTGGGATGACTAATTAATGTGAATACAAGATTCCAATTGTTAATTATTAAATATAATTAGATGAATTTGAATTGGAGCAATTGGTGCGAGTGAATAATTCATGGCAAATGCATTATTGCAGTATTGTATTTTCAGATTATTGCAGCCTAAGCATTGAATATTGAGTTTAGGTTAGGTTAGGTTAGGTAAGACAGGCAGATTGCTAGTTTCTCTGAAAGTGCACTCGGAAGGCCCAAATTGATGCCCGAGGAAAGTGTAGGAAAGTGTATTCTTTCTTTAGAATATTTTCAGTTTTTATATTAAATTTGGTTTCAAAAATAGTAAAAGTCAGAGAGATTTTCTTTCAGAAAGCGATCAATGGAATCATTTTAATGTAAATCTCTGTTTCAGGGCAGAAAAAATAAATACTTTAGACATGACTAAGTGCTCTATTTTTCGATTTCGATGCTCTAGAACCCCTGATTTTGCGGTCTGATGTATGAGTCAAAAAAATTAGAGGCTAGAATCGCTTTAAATGGCGTCGAATAGAGGTCAAAGTGCACAAAAGTGCTTGAAAAATCAACAAATTGCTTTACAGCTGCTCAGAAATTGCTCTTAGAGGGTTAAAACCTATCAGTGACCCACACTAATTTTTCTTTCTGAACATTTATTTGGAACATACTAATCCTCTATCTCCAACCCTTAATGGGGCTCCCATACAAAATTATGTTTTTTTATAAAATGGGCTCCAATTGCTCCTAGGTTGCTCCCAGATGTATGAAATGCGAGACTGATCCCCATTTATTTTTCCTTGCCAATGTTTTCTTCATACATACCTAGTCGCAATCTCCAACTCTTAAGGGGCCTACTATACAAAACCAGGAGTTTTCAATGGAATTGGCTCCACACTTGTAAGTGTAGTAGTAAAGTAAACGAGGAAACTTCATATCTCCAACACTACTGAACCTATTTGAATGATTTATTCAGCGATCGGCCACATTCTTAAATGCGAAAAATACAAAATTAATTCTAATTTAAAAATTCACCACCAGAGGGCGCTTTCCATACAAGCAAAGTTGTGAGGATGTAAACTTTTGTGTTTCTACAAAGTAAAAATCACCTCTTATTGTGAAAACCCCATTAACCACTCATTTCAAGTATTATTGCAAGTTTGTTGACATTCCTGTTCCAGGATAAAAAAAATTTTTTTTTAATTATTTTTTAGATTTTTTATGATTTTAGATCATTTTATATAAAATTATTGTGTACTTTTATATATATTTTTATATTTCATATTTTTATTATTTATTAAAAAATTTTTTATATATTTTATGAATTTAAATTTGTTTTTGTATAAACTAGTTTTATATTTTCATATGTATTTTTAAAAATTAAATATTTTTACATATATTTATATATATCTTCCAAAACAAATACTAAGATTTAAAATGACAACCGAGCCAATCCACTTCACCCACCATTAATCTGTGGCAACAACCTCATTCAACCCCCGCTGCCAACTCTTATTATTAGTGGCAGCGGTTACTGTTGGCTGCTGCTGCTGCATACTTTCGAGCAGTTGCCAATAACTGCAAAAAAGGGAGGAAGGAAGCAGCACCAGAAAAACGCAAAAAAATGGGTGGGCGTCAAATCAAACCAGAAATGGCGAAAAATGAGTGCGCCACATCTGCCAACCCATCGATTCACCCACCAGCAAACAAATAAAGTTACCAAAGAAATAGGAATTCGGGAGCAGTTGCAGTGTGGCCGCTTTCGGTACACCAAAACACCCACAAACACAAACAGACAGACAAATAAATAAATTTGCTCAGCCATCGAGCGCAGCATTTGTCAGTTGGCTTAATCTCTCCCTGGCCGGCAGCAGCAGCAGCAGCAGCGGCAACATTCAATTGCGGTGGCAACGCTGGCAAACCAGTGGATTGGGCCAACTAGCGTCAGTGTTGTTGCTACTTTTTGCATTATATTTTCCCCCTCTGGCTCAGTTTGCTGGCTGCTTTGTATTCATGTCTTTTAGTGTTGCGGCACGATTCGTTGGAATTTTTTACAACATTTCTATTTTACTTGCAAAATATGAACTTGAGCAAAATGTATTGATTTCGCGTTTTCTTTTCACTCGATTCTGCGGTGGCTGTGTGCAAGTGTAGGTGTGTGTGTGTGTGTGTGTGCTGTATGTAGAGCAGCCAGCTAGTAGTAGTAAACAGCAAATAAAGCAATACAAACAAACAGACAACGACGAATTGTGCCATAAGACGACATTAAACAATTTTGTTGCGCGAAAGTGAAAAGAGAACGAAAACGAAAATGAAAACTACAAAAAGCGAAACGCTGCCAATTGTAAAATGGGTTAAAGGTAAAATTGCATAATTTGCAATAATAGAACGAGGGGAAGCTTTACACCCACACACACACACACACAGGCAAACTAGTTGAGTGCATAGTGTACCGCTTGCGGTCGTTAATGCCGGCAACTTTGGCATTGAACTGGCAATAAGCTGATTGCCAATTGATGCGAGTTTTATTGAAATTTTATGCGTTGGCAAATAATTCAAGTGGGATAAATGATTGGCGACGAAGCAGAACGGTGGGTGCCCACCAGCTGCCATTCACTTGAGGGGATTTTAATATTGACAACAACAAAAATAAGAATAAAGAAGCAACACTAAAAGTGGTCTGGAAAAATATAAAAAAAAGTTTGAAAAATAAATTGAAAAAAGTTTGGTCTAGGAAAAGGTTCTTTTTTTATTTATTACATTAAAGGCATTTTATTTATTAAGAAGTTAGCCTAAAAGCAGACCACGAAAAACCACTGTGTTTGGCTTACTGTCGATCATAGGGCAGTGAAGACAGCAGCGACCGGTGCAAGATGGGAGCAGTGGGGCGCTTTGTAGAGACGACTGGAGTTGTGCTTGAATTTTAATCGATGCGGAATTATTAATGTTGAAGTACAATCAAGAAACTCACAGAAGTGCTTTTCAAAATGTAATCAAAAACAGATTCGAATGTAAACAAATTATGCAAACATCTACTTTGATATGGAAATCAAGAATTCTATTTATTAAATCTATTAAATCAACATTATATTAAAATGTTATGAAAAAAATCTAGTATTTTCCAATTAAAAAAATTCATGGAAATACTCTTTCTTCAATCAAAAATGAATTTTATTTTTCAAGTTGTTTTTAATATTTCAGTTTTTAATTTAATTTAATTAATTATTAATAATTTAATTCATTTTTAAATACATTTTTGACTATATCGAAGACCTCAATAATCTCTGAATGGAAACACACTCCAAGAACTTTGCCAGACAAAACTGGTTATCGTTAACGTATTTGTTATTGCCATATGACGTCATGCAACTCTGTGGACAGCTAAGATATCTATAATTCCAGTGATCAAACTGAATTTTGGTGACTTTTAAGTATGTGGAAGACATAAATAATCTATAGACCAAAGCAAACTAATACAAGATTGCCAGTCAAAACTGGTTACCGCTAACCTATTGACTATTTCGTTGCCAAATGACGTCATGCACCTTTGTGGACTCCGCGGAGTTCTCTATAATTCCAGGAATCAAACTTAATTTTGGTCTTTCAAATAGTTTAAAGTTTCAAATAGTTGAAATTTAAACATTTTCCAGAAGAAAATAAACTCCAGTGAAAGAGATAAACAAAGGACTCTATAGACAGAAACTCAACTTAAGCCCTCAAATCCATAAATTCCATACTTGCGAAAGACTGTCTTATGAAGAAACTAACTCCAATCCAATCAAAGACTTCTGTCGTAGTTGTTGTTCCAAAGACAAAGGACACAGGTTGATAGGAGGAAATTTTCTAAAGATAAAGCAACAGCCTGGGTAGTGCTGAAGGGATAAGACACTATTAGAAGGAAAGAAAAATTGGATATGTAGGAAAAATGCGTGACCAAGTCGGGTACAAATTGTTCCCACAACCTCTGGAAAGGGAACCCAATGCACTTCAAGCTGCTCTGGAGAGGTAAAAACCAAGTTAACCTAATCGAATTTAATTAGTTTTGTGTAGTTGTTGCTGTATTTTTACTAAATGTTGTGATGCTGATTTTTTCCTATTTAGATTATAAAAAAAAAAAATCAACCAAACTGTTAAAAAATCCAGGGACCGGAAATAACATTATTTATTAAAACTATAATTGAAAATTTTACTATGAAGGAAAAATCATGCAAATAAATTAAATATACCAATACATTTCTTTTCGCACGGAGAATCAAGCTTGGCAATAAACTTTTTTTTTGTAATTTTTACGGAAAAATTAAAAAATAAGAATTCTGTTTTATTTATATTTTAAAAATCCTTTAATACAATTATTTTTGATTTTTTTCATATTAGTCCAAAAATAACAGTTTTATTTCGATTTTTATTTTAGTGGTCCTATGATAACAATTATTCGTGACTTCTATTAATAAAAATCATTCAATGACTTTTATTAATAAAAGTCATCAATAAAAATCATTCAATGACTTTTATTTTTTAAGTCATCAATAAAAATCATTAAGTGACTTTTATTTATAAAAGTCATCAATAACAATCATTCATTGACTTTTATTTATAAAAGTCATCCATAACAATTACTCAATGACTTTTATTTTTGAAGTCATCAATAAAAATCAGTCAGCGACTTTTATTTTTTAAGTCATCAATAAAAATCATTCAGTGACTTTTATTTTTTAAGTCGCAATAAAAATCATTAAGTGACTTTTATTTATAACAGTCATCAATAACAATCATTCATTGACTTCATCAATTCATTGAAGTCATCAATAACAATTATTCAATGACTTATTTTTTAAGTAATCAATAAAAATCAGCCAGTGACTTTTATTTTTGAAGTCATCAATAAAAATCAGTCAGTGACTTTTATTTATAAAAGTCATCAATAAAAATCATTCAATGACTTTTATTTTTTAAGTCATCAATAAAAATTAGTCAGTGACTTTTATTTTTTCAATCATCAATAAAAATCATTGAGTGACTTTTATTTTTTAAGTCGCAATAAAAAAGTAATTTTCATTAATGCATGCAAAAGTTATGATTCTTCCACAAAACAGAATTGTAAAGACAGGTCTTGTTAATAAAAATTAGTCAGTGACTTTTATTTTTTAAGTCATCAATAAAAATCAGTCAGTGACTTTTATTTTTTAAGTCGCAATAAAAATTAGTCAGTGACTTTTATTTTTTAAGTCGCAATAAAAATCATTCAGTGACTTTTATTTATAAAAGTCATCAATAAAAATAATTCAATGACTTTTATTTTTTAAGTCATCAATAAAAATTAGTCAGTGACTTTTATTTTTTAAATCATCAATAAAAATCCTTTATTGACTTTTATTTTTTAAGTCATCAATAAAAATCAGTCAGTGACTTTTATTTTTTAAGTCATCAATAAAAATCATTGAGTGACTTTTATTTTTTAAGTCGCAATAAAAAAGTAATTTTCATTAATGCATGCAAAAGTTATGATTCTTCCACAAAACAGAATTGTAAAGACAGGTCTTGTTAAGCCGATCAAGAATATATATACATTTCGATATTTAATGAATCCAGTAGTGCAATTAATGAAAATGAATAAATAGAAGTCACGAATTAAATAGAAGTCACGAATAATTGTTATCATAGGACAACTCAAATAAAAATCGAAAAAAACTGTAATTTGTGGACTAATAAGAAAAAAATCAAAAATAATTGTTATTATAGGATATTTAAAATATAAATAAAAAAATAACTTTTATTTGTTGAGTCATTAAATAAAAGTCAAAAAATAACTCTTCAACATTACTTACTTACTTAACTGGCCATAACAACCCGCTATCGGGTTACGGCCTGCCGCAAAACTTCTCTCCAGGCGCCTCTGCTTTGCGCGCGCCTTCTCCAGTTGGTCACACCAAGTGATGACAGGGCCTCTTCAACTTGGTCCTTCCACCGGAGACACGGCCTCCCTCTTCGCCGTCGACCTCCAACCATCGCATCGAACACCTTTTTCGCCGGAGCTTCGTCGTCCATACGGCAGACATGACCGAGCCAGCGTAGCCGCTGGATGTTAATTCGCTGCGCTACGTCCATGTCCTTATACAGCTCATACAGCTCGTTATTGGTTCGTATACGATAGTCGTCACCAACACGTACAGGGCCGAAGATTTTGCGAAGTACCTTCCTCTCGAACACTCCAAGAGCCGCTATGTCGTTTCGTGTCATTGTCCATGCTTCAGCGCCATAGAGAAGCACGGGCAAGATAAGCGTCCTATAGAGCGCAAGTTTTGTCGGTCGAGAGAGGTCTCTACTTCTCAATTGCCTACCGAGACCGAAGTAGCACCTGTTGGCAAGAGTAATCCTTCGCTTTATCTCCAAGCTGACATCATTGCTGCTGTTGATGGCGGTGCCAAGGTAGACGAATTCCTTGACAACTTCAAAGGTATACCTGTCGGCCTCGACGTGAGACTCCTCAACATTGGTTTTAATAATAAAACTTATAACTGTTACGGTCCCTGAAAAAATCATCTTCATTTTAATAGAAAAATAAAAACTGCTTCATTTGTGAAGTGCTTTTCAAATTCAAACACAAACACATATTATACCATTTTTTACTACTTTTCTTTGCTTTTAAGTGTAGCACACAGCAAAACTGCATTTCACACATACACATTACGACTAAAACGAGACACCACAAGCAAAAATTGTGGCACAATGTATGCAAAAATTTATTACAAAACTGCATGCAGCCATTTGAGAAATGACAGGTGAAGGCGGCAGCAGAAGAGCGAGAATTTTAATAGCAATAAAATCAGTGCCAAGTGAGAAAATGTACTGCACAACAACAGCGCAAATAAGATTGCAACAATTTGCCACATGAACTACATTTTGTAGTTTGGACACTTGTCAAAAAAAATTTAGCAAAAAACAGAACGAAAAAAAATTGTACAGTGAAAATATTTCGGGAATGTCATGGCATTTAAAATTTAGTACAAAAGAAAAGAATGGATTGAAGTAGAAAATGGCAGAAAATAAGTAACAGTGATTTGTTTGGACTTTAAGTGCTAAAAATTGTTTTGAAAAATTAAAAACTTGTTTCAAAACTGTAAGAAATTGTGTTCGTAAGTTGTAAGAAATTCTAAAAGGTTTTAAATGTCACTGAAAATAGTATAAATTCTTAAGGAAGTTATCCCCACACACAACTTATCTCTCGCCCACAACAACTCCACAACTGCCAACATTTCGGCTTCACCACAAACTCGTTCACCTATTAGGCGCCTAAATGTATGCTATGCTCGCACACATCGCTACTTACATTTTGTTCTCCAACAATTTTGTTGTCCGCTTCAAGTGCGTTGCTGGAAGCACAGAAATTGTTTTGCTGTTTGATTTGATTTCCGTCTCACACGCGTTCAGTGTGTAAGTGTGTGTTTCGTGATAAAATCAGCTGAAAAGAGAGAGAACGAAAAAAATTGGTACTTAATTAGTTTTATTTGTGCGGTTGAGTCAACAAGCAGCCAATCGTGTGTAGGCTTTTAGACGAAATTCGCATTTCGTATGCAACGCACATAAAACGCATTTCCTCGGTTTGATTTCATTAATTATTTGCGTGCCTTCGTTTGGGTTTTGCCACATTAACCGAACCATTGTATGTGTGTGTATATGTGTGCGTATATGTGTGTTTGTGGCTTTAGTGCGCATGTGAGCTGTGTTAATGCGCCCGAAAGTCGGCAATGTTTAACACAACACAATTAAATGTAGTTCGCATTGCGTGAATGAGCTGACGAAACCCATGACTTGCATAGCCTTTGAAGATATTAAATGCTAAAGATATGAATTGCCGACATTGCTTACAACTAAATACGTGCTAAAGGCGCCTAAAAGGTTGCCAAGATTTCATACAAAGCTTTTAATGTGGGCGCATTTAGATGAGTTTAGTAGAATTAGTTATATTGAAAGCAAAAACCTCTACATTGAACTAGAATGCCCTTTTGAACATGAAAATGGCGCCTAAAAGTCTGCAGCGTATTTTTGTATTCGCTCTAGGCATCAGCAGAAATGAGCAAAGGTAGCATTACAAGCATATTTAAATAGTATTCTTTAACCTTCAACTGCGACTCACTGAGATTTTTGTTTTTTAACTAAAACGCCTAAAAGCAGCACTCATTTTATTTTTCAATAAACACTTAAATTTCATTAAGTAAATGTATTTAATTACACCATTAAAATTAACATCGACAGCTGACACAAAGTTCTCGCTCTCATCATTATTTAATTGCCCCTTTGTCAGTGCAACAGTTAATTAATAAGCCGAAAAGTATGCTTCGTTTGTTTTCATTGCTGTTTGTTGCGTATCCGTTTTCAGGTTGGGGCCAATTAAAATTTGCGCTACATTTAACAACTGTCAATAGAAGTTGTCCGAAATGCACGCAAATATTTCCAGGTACCGACGACAATGACGACAATTGGTTGAGTTCATTAATGCAATTTCACGCAACAAAAATCAAAGATGGCGCACACACAAAACTTTAAATACAATTTTAACAGCTTCAACCTGTACAACAACAACCACAGCAACCATTACTACTTCAAAATCATGAACCAATACACAGTTGAGTAAATTTGCAGTTAAGCGACGCGCATCGACACCAACAACAACAGCTCCAATCGGAAGCTGCTGCACACCGATTTTCCGGCGACTATACTACACACACACACACACGCACACACAATGGCAACGCTGTCAAGTCACAAGTGCCATTGTTGCCTATTTTTAGGTGCAAACGCCCTCATCTCTCTTGAGAAGGTAACGCGACGCGCTTGAAGTGGCTGAGAGTTGGAATAAGCGAAACATTGGATGGGCCAAGTGGTGTGCAAAAGGTGACGGCACTGTGCCGGAGAAGTGACAAATGTACAAGGAGTGAAATTTTTGAAAGGCTGCGCCGCACACACAGCGGAGTTGTCAAGTGTTGGAAGTTGGAGCGAGCGGCAAAGAGGTGGCAATAACACGTAAAACTTTTGTTTAGAAAGTTTGAAAGACATTGTCAGGGGAAGTTTAACGGTTGTTTAACATGCTGACAGCACTCGGCGTGAACCGAACCAGAAGTCGGAGAAGAAATATGAGCAATGAACTCAGAATGGGGGAATGAAAGATGCAAAGCGGCGTTTGAACGGAAATGCTGACTGCGACTGCGGGGGGGTAGAAAATCAAAATAAAAGGAGAGAATGAGTAGAAAGTTGTTTTATTAATAACCAGAAAATGTGAATGTGAAAGGGTGTTTCAATAAGAGCAAACGATTTAATTTGAAAATAAAAATGAAAAATGTAAAAAAAAAATATTTTTTTTTAAATTGTAAAAAAATTTCGATTAATTATGGAAGAAAATATGCGCCAAAAGGCCGCATGAAGTTAAAAGGAAATTTTCAATAAAATTGTTACAAATGTGTGGCTCTCATAATGTGGAAAATTAAAATAAATAATGAATTTGAATGAATTGAATCAATAATAATAAATGAAAATAAAATAAATGGAGACGAGTAGGAAGTTGTTAAGTAATAATCAAAAAATCGGAATCTAAAGGGTGCTCCACTAAAGGCAAGCGATTTCATTTGAAAATAGAAAAAAAAATTTTAAATTAAACAAAAAAACTAATTAAAATATGTTTCGATTGAGTATGCAAGAAAAAGAAAAAAGTATGGAAAAAAAGAAAAGGCCGCAAACCTTTGAAAAGTAATTTTCAATGAGATTGTTACAAATTTGTGACTATCTGACCGATGAAGCTTTGGATTTTTGCCTTGAAATTGTTTGTTGCTATTTGCATAGAGCAGTGATTTGGCAGAACCCCAAAGAAAGAAATCGCATGGCGTTAAATGGCAAAATTCGATTGTTGATATTGATTGTCAGTGGATATTGAAATTTTGGAATTTTTTTATTGTGGTTCCAATAAATCCATTGTTTTTACCATACAAACAACTTCTCGCTTTGTAAAGCACTTCACTTTTAATAATCAAAGAAATTTTTGACTTGAACTATGAAATATTAGATCTGCCATTTGCATGGAAAAAATTATTATACATTTTATTTAAAATTATAATTAATTTAATTTTATTGGGACACCCTGTATGCATAAAAATGCCGAAGAGAAATAGAAAATTCAATGAAGAATTCATTTTTGTCAATAAATAGAGAGAGATAGACAAGCAAACAAGATTAGGCGACTAGACATAGAAACAGAGAAGTTATAGACGTAAAATTTTAAACAAGTCACAGAAATATCAAAACAAAACTTAAAAATCAGAGACAATCTGTATAAAAGTAGAACCCGTTTTAAAAAAATTTTGAGATCTCGCAATGCAAAGGAAATGCAAAATCGTATTCGACAGTGAAAAACGCTCGCGCATTCTTCGCTGCCGCCAATACATTGAAATTGCTAAAAAACAAAAACAAGAAACTAAAACAAAAACAAGAAACTAAAACAAAAACATGAAAGCGCAACTTTTCCGTAAGTAAAAGTAAAACATGAGACTTCTCTAAGCTGTAAGTATCACAAGAAAAAAAAAACATCAGCAGCAAACTTTACAAAAGTAACAAAAAACAAAAACAGAAGCTAAAGTGTAAAAGGCGTCGGAATTATAGAGAAATCGTAGCACGCATTCGCACCCAATTTTTGAGGCGACATAAAGCGATATAAAGAGCGCAAAGGATAATATCGCAACAACAACAACACCAATGCCAAATGCAACGAAGCACAATTTTGTTTATCTTTGGCGAAAAGCGATAAAGCTCGTATCGTACAAAGTAGCAGCAGCAACAACAACAAAAATGTGGCAAACATGCAGCGCCAAAGCGAAAAAGTAAACTATATCAATGAAGGATTGTAAGTGATAGAGGGAGACAGAAGAAGAAGAAGGGCAGGAGAGATGTAAGAAAAAGTGATATAAGGTAGAAGACACACACATAGAGACGCAGCACAAACGGCATGACAACAACAAAAATGCAAAGATATATAATATCTGATTTCGGTGTTCTCATGTGTCGAACGCCGATGGCGCTCATCAATGACACACGTTCGAGGCAGATGTGCGCATACAGGGTGCATGAGATGGCATGTAGTGGAGGCTATGGAATTGAAGACTTCAATTGAAGACTTTATTTAGCATAGTAAAAATGATTTGATTTCGGTCATACATGCATCGTTTTGTTGCATAATTTGTAGCCATTTCGAAGGTAATTTCTTTAGATCTCTCACATGGATACCCTCGTCCCTATCGACAAAAAACTGGGACAGACAGCAACAAGTGGTAATCACTTGGTGCCAGATCTGGACTATAAGGTGGAAGTATAAGAATCTCCCAACAACCTCCCGGAGCTTCATGTGAGTCATTATAGATGTGTGTGCTCTGACGGATAGAACAAAATTCTTCTCCTAAGACCCTGTCAACAAATCTCCGAGAGCTTCTGGCGAGTCACTATAGATGTGTCTGACCCGACGTTGTTCTGATGGAACACAATTCCCCTCAAAGGAACCTGTCAACCAACCTCCCAGAGCTTCTGCCGAGTCACTATCGACGGGTGTGTCCTGATATTGCTCGGATAGAACAAAATTCTTCTAGTAAGACGCTGTTAACAAATCTCCCAGAGCTTCTGGTGAGTCACTATCGACGGGTGTGTCCTGAGATTGCTCGGATAGAACAAAATTCCCCTCCTAAAACCCTGTCAACAAATCTCCCAGAGCTTCTGGCGAGTCACTATAGATGTGTCTGGCCCTACGTTGTTCTGATGGAACACAATTCCCCTCCTAGGAATCTGTCAACCAACCTCCCAGAGCTTCTGCCGAGTCACTATCGACGGGTGTGTCCTGATATTGCTCGGATAGAACAAAATTCTTCTAGTAAGACGCTGTTAACAAATCTCCCAGAGCTTCTGGGAGTCACTATCGACGGGTGTGTCCTGAGATTGCTCGGATAGAACAAAATGCCCCTCCTAAAACCCTGCCAACAAATCTCCCAGAGCTTCTGGCGAGTCACTATACATGTGTCTGGCCCTACGTTGTTCTGATGGAACACAATTCCCCTCCTAGGAATCTGTCAGCCAACCTCCCAGAGCTTCTGCCGAGTCACTATCGACGGGTGTGTCCTGATATTGCTCGGATAGAACAAAATTCTTCTAGTAAGACGCTGTTAACAAATCTCCCAGAGCTTCTGGTGAGTCACTATCGACGGGTGTGTCCTGAGATTGCTCGGATAGAACAAAATTCCCCTCCTAAAACCCTGTCAACAAATCTCCGAGAGCTTCTGGCGAGGCACTATAGATGTGTCTGGCCCGACGTTGTTCTGATGGAACACATTTCCCCTCCTAGGAACCTGTCAACCAACCTGCCAGAGCTTCTGCCGAGTCACTATCGACGGGTGTGTCCTGAGATTGCTCGGATAGAACAAAATTCCCCTCCTAAAACCCTGTCAACAAATCTCCCAGAGCTTCTGGCGAGTCACTATAGATGTGTCTGGCTCGACGTTGTTCTGATGGAACACAATTCCCCTCGAAGGAACCTGTCAACCAACCTCCCAGAGCTTCTGCCGAGTCACTATCGACGGGTGTGTCCTGAGATTGCTCGGATAGAACAAAATTCCCCTCCTAAAACCCTGTCAACAAATCTCCCAGAGCTTCTGGCGAGTCACTATAGATGTGTCTGACCCTACGTTGTTCTGATGGAACACAATTCCCCTCCTAGGAACCCGTCAACCAACCTCCCAGAGCTTCTGCCGAGTCACTATCGACGGGTGTGTCCTGATATTGCTCGGATAGAACAAAATTCTTCTAGTAAGACGCTGTCAACAAATCTCCCAGAGCTTCTGGTGAGTCACTATCGACGGGTGTGTCCTGAGATTGCTCGGATAGAACAAAATTCCCCTCCTAAAACCCTGTCAACAAATCTCGGAGAGCTTCTGGCGAGTCACTATAGATGTGTCTGGCCCGACGTTGTTCTGATGGAACACATTTCCCCTCCTAGGAACCTGTCAACCAACCTGCCAGAGCTTCTGCCGGGTCACTATCGACGGGTGTGTCCTGAAATTGCTCGGATAGAACAAAATTCCCCTCCTAAAACCCTGCCTAGCGTTGTTCTAATGGAACACAATTCCTCTTCTAAGAACCTGTCAACCATCCTCCCTAAGCATTTGGCGAGTCTCTATCGATGTGTGTGGCCTGAGATTGTTCTGATAGAACCCAATTCCTCTCCTAAGAACCTGTCAACCATCCTCGCGGAGCTTCAGTCAGTCACTATCGATGTGTCTGACCTGACGTTATCCTGATGGAACACAATTCCTCTCTTAAGAACCTGTCAATCGACTTTCCGGAGCTTCTGGCGAGTGTATCTGGCAAGAATATCGATGGGTGTTTCGCAATTTCGCTCCTAATAATCAAAGCTGGCCGATTGTGAACATTTGATTCCTTCAGACGGTCCAATTGTTTACACTACAGGTCCGACATAAGATTTTGGCCATAAGGGAGCAGCTCATAGTACATGATTCCCGGCCAATCCCATCAAACACACAGCAAAACGGGCCCAACGCTTTTCGATTACGATTTCTTTTACTTTACATTGTCGTAAATGATTCATTTTTCAAAACCAGCCACCATCCACTTCAGAAATTAATCGATTCTGCTGAAATTCAGCAACGATTCACAGATGGTACTTCGATCCATGAGGATTTTTTACGCGGTAACCCGTGTGTCGCCAATTCTTTCTTCTTTCTTCTGGTTCTTTTTGTATCCAGAGTTATTCTTCAAGTGGTTTCAAATGGGTTTTTTGGGTAATTTTTAGCTCGTGGACAACCAAAACAGTACTTACATGATGGTAGGACTTGACGATTTCCATGATTTAATGGACATTTGATGCCTTTTTCACATCAAAAAAAACCAAATCGACATAACGACAAAATGTCTGACTTGTGTTGTCGTCTTTATCGAAAAAAATTGCAAAATATGGCATATTTTATCTTTGCTGGAGTCCAACTTTGATGCGTGCGCTCAAACAAAACTGAGTCAAGCTATTACAAAAGTGTCTGAAAAGTTTTTATGTAATCCAAACGCACTACTACAAAGCGAGTTACAGGTATTCTGATTTTTTTCTCTTTAATTTCCTTTAAGTCACCTAAATGTGAGTTACTAATTTCATATACTATCAGCTACCACACCCGGTATGCCAGCCTAAAAAAACACCTATTGCAAATATTTAACCTCGTCGCTTCGACAGTGAAATAATGGAACGCAAAAACGAACCAACTCAAAGTCAAACTGAAGTACACGACAAGATTTTGATTTTTCGCAATTTTTCCAATTTTTTTTTTCAATTTTTCGCACATCCTAACCAGCCAATGTTTACCTGAATATTGTAAAAACTGTAAAAAATTTTCACAAAAAAATATCAGTGCTCTTTCAACAGCAAAAATGTGAAAAGCTTGTAAGCGGATTACAAGTCTTTCGCCCAACTCGGTGATGCTGTTGTTGCTGCTCCATACGAATGCCACACATGGCGCAGCGATCGATTTCGGTTCGCGCATAAGTCGCAGCTGCAAATGGTTATTGGCTTTAAAATTATGCAGCTTACATATTATGTGATAATTTCCGCGCAACGACAAGTCGCACAAAAAAGTCGTTAACCAATTTCAATAATCTCACACAAAAAAATCTTTAACAAATTTCCATAATCTTCAAAAAACACGCCGGAAGAAGAATGAGAATTTTGGTGGTCAGCAATGATCGACTGATGAATGAACTACAGTACAGTTAGATGTTAGATGCTTTTTGTTTGGCTATTTGTAATATTTGACATCTTCAGAGTCAAATTGATTTAATGGATTGAATGAATTAATGGATATTCCATTGATTCCGTGACGTACTGAAAAGCGATCGAAAACGAGTATTTAGCTCAAATACACAACGGAATCTGGGACATTGTAGAGCACCCAGAGCAAAGAAGGATCATTGGCAGCAAGTTAGTGTTTCGGACAAAAGACAATGGCAAGAAAACGGAAGATCTTGAAAAAAATTGTTACAGTACGAAGCGTTCAGAGGGACGATTTTTGCGATACGAACACCCCTGTAGCCTGTTTCAAGTCAATCCAACTGTTGACAGCGATCACAGTGGAAGTGGTGAGGTGAAAACTTGTCAGTGCATCTTGACTGATTTATGCACATTTTCCGCAAATTTTTTCAAGTCTTCTTAGTTTTAGCTTAAAAATCATTTAGATATATGTTTAAGTTGATCGATTCCGTCCATATACCCAACATTTCTAGTAGTCAATGGCGCACACAGGACTTCCTTTGGGTTTGGTACACAACTTTCGAGGCAAATACGGTTGGAAATCAACAACAACACAAACAAATGCACTACAATGAGTTAATGCGTCACACTAAGGTTAGGATAGCTTAGGTTAGGACTGTTGTCTGGGTATGAAACAAATTTAGGCTTCAAAAATTCCAACCGTTTGGATCATATTTAGGTGAGGACGGCTGCCTCGGTATTAGACACATTTAGGCCCTTTAAGACATCAAAACTTCCACACGGTTGGGTCATACTTAGTTTAAGTTAGGTTAGGATGGCTGCCCCGGGATATATGAGACATATTTAGACCCATTACGACATCAAACGCTTCTGCCGTTTTGGTCCTACTTAGGTTAGGTATCAGACCCATTTAGGCCCTTTAAGACATCAAAAGTTTCCCCCATTTGGGTCCCACTTAGGTAAGGACCGCTGTCACGGTATGAGACAAATTTAGGTCCATTGTGACATACAAAATTCCATACCCCAACCGTATTCATATTAAGTTTAAGTTAGGTTAGGATGACTGCCCCGGGAGATATGAGGGTCCCATTTGGGTCCCACTTAGGTAAGGACCGCTGTCACGGTATGAGACAAATTTAGGCCCATTGTGACATACAAAATTCCATACGGTTTGGTCATACTTCAGTCAGGTTAGGATAGCTGCCTTGGTTTGAGACACATTTAGTCCCATGGTGACATCAAAAGTTTCACCCGTTTGAAATGTATATGCAACACTGTTTTTTTCAACATGTGTTATAACATACATTTCAAACGAGTGTGGAAAGAAGGCAGGGCACCTACTGTTTACCGCCGACTGGCAGTTGTCCTATTACTCTTGAAGGCTTTGTCAGGTCAGAGCAGGTAACTCTGGTGCGTTGCTTATAAATCTCATCTGAATCATATGGAAAGCAATAGAAGTAGATGAGTGTCTGATCAGACTGAACTGGGACTCGAACCTAGAACCTCTGGTGTGAAAAGTCAGCGCACTACTTGCTGGACTATCGAGGCCAGCAAACCCAAGAAGCAGAATTGTTTTGTTAATATGAAAATGTTCTAATTTCTTTAAAGTAAAAGTGACTTAATCGATACTTCTGATTAATCTAATCAAAACTAAATAAAAACTTCACTACCACTTCTGACCCAAAACAAACCCCACATAACCGACTGTAGCGCACAACAAAAATCATGCAGAAAAAAAACCACAACTGCACCTGTCACATTCGCCAAACGCTTTAAAATGTTTTAAGCTTTAACGATTTCCGGTAGCAAATCCACAACAAAAGCGAACGGCACCAAGGCGGATTACATGGCGTCAAATCCTGCACAGCGGAAAAAAACCAACCTACTACCACACAGTTTTACCAAACAGTAGCAGCAGCAGACAATGGCTAAAAGTGTGTGGCAGTGTGTGCAGATGATGACAGTGAAAGGGGGAGGGAGTGAAGGGTGAGAGGAGAATGTCTGCATGTTAATGGGCAAACGTTGGCAAATTTTTATTACCACACACACACACACACATGATAACACTAAACCGCGCAATAAAGCATACTTTTAGGAGTACATAGTGAAAATGACACACACGCCTGCAGCTGAGAGCTAATGTGTGTGTGTGTGTGTGTGTCAGCCACTTACATTAGCATAAAATTGCGTGAAAATTACACTTTTTATGGGTTTTAAAAAATGCGCGCTCCAACAAAAATTTCGATGTTCGACGTTCGCTTTTAGTGCTTTCCAATGTGTGCGAATGTTTAAGGTTTGCATTATCAAGTGGCAAAATATTCCAGCGTTCGTAAGTGTTTATGGCTTTTAATAAATATTTTATTTTATGCAGATTGGTTAAACGATTTTGTTGTTTTATTTTATTATGCTTCTTATAAACACGTAAAGTTTACTCATGCTTGATTGTTTGCGAAACAAATTATTGGCTCTTAGAGGAATATTTATGAATGGAAAATATTAGCATTTTTAGTTTAGAAGAACGAAGCTTGGCATGTCTGAACTTTGCTGTTTCATAAACTTTTGTTTCATAATATTGAATTCAATCAGTTAAGAATTTAATGAAGTTTAAAGTTTTTTGGTATAACTTTGATATAACTCTTTGATTAAGGAATCTGTTTTGTTCTTCGCTTGCAATACGGCAAGACAGAACTAAGGCTCGAGTGAACAGAGCAGATCCAGGGAATTGAATCTACTAAGCAGCCTCGATAGCTTAGCCTGAGTGCACTTGCCCATCATTCCAGAGGTCGTGGGTTCGACTGCTACGTGGTGCATGGTCCTGCACTCTTCCAACTTTTCAAATTTTTTCTGTCTTCTAAATATTCCCTAATCTGGCTTTCTCTCTTTCCCACTTACTCCCGCGCAATATTAGGTGCAATCGTGCGCTGTGCGGCGGTAAAAAGAAAACAACAAAACAGCGAAAAACAGCCCACCAACCGATCTTAGCAAAATTCCCAACCATCCTGCTGTCACCTCCTTTATACAACAGATGGCGCTATGAACGGTAGCTCACAACATCGGAGGCGTCGTTAGATGGCAGACCCCATCACTTAGGACTACCTGTGGCAGACCACATCACTTAGGACTACCTGTGGCAGACCAATCACCTACCCTGGCGGTAAAACACAACCGATCTACATAACCAACACAAGACCATGTCTAGTGGAGGCCCAATGCTCTCGAGTGGAGTCAACCAGGAAAAAAGCCTCTGTAGGGATTGATGTGGGAATCATAACTGAACATTGGCCTATAGGCCAACACGCCGAAAGACTGGGTCGCTGTATAATGACTTCGGAAAAGCTGAAAATGTTGTGTGGCTCCTCTGCGATTGCTCGGCGCTTGTCAAACACTTCAGCTGCCTACCGGACCTAGAGAAGATGACCCCTATTAATGCGAAGCATTGCGTTGGTTCAGGAAGGATATAAAGGTTACGAGATAGGGTTATGAGTGAAGTGGTTATTGACTCTTGCCTTGAACCCATCGAGATTATAAGTGCTGGGGAAAATATCCGCAGGGAGACCATTCCACAACCGCGCTGTACGGGCCAGAAACGAACTTTCTCTGTAGTACGTAGTGCGCTGGAACATCGTTTCGACGTGGAATGCATGGGCGCCAGTGTTCAAACGGGTTGCCCGGGGGAATACCCGGAGTGATGGCATCAAGCTGTTCATCTCCACTGCGCAATTGCCGAAAAAGTATCGGAAAAAAACACCGCACATGCCACTTTTCGACGATGCTCCAAGGAGTCAATAGAGCTGGATGCCCTACTGTCCCCAATAAGTTTAATCGCACGGTTTTGCACCCGATCGAGGAGCTCCAAATGGGTTTTTGAAGCCCCAGCCCATTTAATTTAATAAAATTTACCAAAGCTACAAGGTGGCTCTTATCTTCAGGAAGTTTATTGTGCGAAGCAACCCCACACGACGTCACACAATAAAACTGATCCTTCCAAACAAACATGCATTGGGGTTGTCTTGGGAAACACAACTGGAGCCTCATCGGCGGCTCACATGCCAAAGGACAGGGTCTCCTGTATAATGACTTCGACAAAAGTTGTGGAAACAAAGACTGCGAGAAAACTGTTGTATATCTGCTTTGCAGATTAGTGGCCCTAAAAAAGATGGCCCCAAGTCGTATCAACAAAATCCACAGCTACTACGTGGTTCGTATCTAAAGAAAGTGTTAAGGTGACGCAATCTCCCCATGTGTCAACTCAATGGACCACATGGCCCAAGTGATGTTCTAGAGGCAGCCACTTAATCCATCTACCTACCTACCTTCCCACCTACCTTCCTACCCACCTCCCCACCTTCCTATCTAGCTGACCATCTTTCCATCTACCTTCCCACCTTTCTACCTTATTTTACCACATTAAGAGCTTAAAAAAAGCAAATTTTATCTCATAATCCACCAAAAAAGTCCGCAATATTCACCACTAACACAAATCGAATATAACTACCCATTAAATTGTTGTTTAAAAATTGTGACTGCAATTATGTCAAAATGCAATTCCAACACGGTTTTGCCTAATCGAATTTGCCATTAACGCCTAAAATGCCCATTAAAATTGTCGGCGCACATTGAACCGCAAATATTTCAACGGTAATTACAAGCTGGTCGCGTCGCTTAGGGCATGCGGCTATAAATATTTATAACTGTTAACTATTTGCGCCCATTTCGGGCTCGGGCATTTAAATAAGTAATTAAATTAAGTGTAAGTGCTGCGACACCGAATGCGCCAGCAACTGGCACCAGCTGACGACCCCCAATGGCAATGAAGAGCACAACACCCATGAGCAGCAGTAACAACAACAACAACAACAACCATGGCAACTAAAATTGCAATGCAATGCAATAAAATGCCAAAGTCGAATGCATTGGCCGAATTTATTGGATTAAATTTTTGGGCGAAAAACAAATTACAAAAACAAGTATAGAAGAGAGTGACAGTGACAGTGAGTGGGTCAGAGGATGGCAGGCGCGCAACAGACGACAGTGAGAACACGGAAAATTAGCATGTGGCCACGTGGTACGAAACCAATTATTGGGCAGCGAAGCGTGCTACAAGCGCCACTGTGCGCGTCTCCAATGTTGCAGCCAACAGTGCACTCGGCAGCGCCGCCACACTGTCGCTGCCGAGTGCACGCATACGAAATGATATACGCGCCGCTTGTTGACAGTAACTGGATCAACAACTAAAGCAACAACAACAACGGCAGCTGCAGCAAACATCGAGCGCACTGAGCATTGGCCACCGGAATGGAGGGAGAGAAGGCAGCGGAACGCTGCTGCCACCGCAAAAACGGCCAACTGTCCAATTAGCAGGCGGCAGCAGCAACAATTGCCACCGACAACCGCATTACCAACAGCACCAACAACAACAGCAGCTGACATGCATTTACGCACCCAAAGTGACAGCGTGGCAGTAAAAGCCGCACAGACCACCCACACCCCAAACGCCGCCACCACTTTCAGGCCACGCGCGCCCCGTTTTTGCATTTTGACCCACAACAACACAATTTGCCAGAATGCCGCTTGCACGCTGCAGCGCAACGAATTCGCCAACAATTGCCAACACGGACGCTGCCGGTGCAATCAGCGTTCGCGTTCGTTGTAATTAATGATTTGCGCGCATTTCAAGCGCAACTCTGACGCTGAGACCGAGACTGGTTGGTGTTAGTGGCGATGGCGGTGGCGGCGGGCGCGTTAACACGGCCGCACCGTAATCCACTAAATGCAAACGTCAAATGTTTGGATATAATTCTCGCCCGCAGCCGCAGCGCTTTTAAACTGCCAGCATCAAAACGATCCTTGTTTTTGTTTTGTTCGTCCTTGCACCCATCGCCCTCCTCCCTCCCTCCCTACATCACTTGCAATTTGTTTTTGGTTTTTGTTTTTGTCAACCGCTACGTTGTAATTTAATTGAGTTGACAGCGGGTGGCGGCCGCGCTTGACCGACGCTACACGTTACACATTAAAGGGGGGAATTTTTCGTTTTTTTTTAATTTTTTTATGAACCGAAAAATGCCGCTTTGTCGTTGCTTAAGTGAGGTTATTGTACTCGGCTCGCCAATTGCAGCGAAGCAGAAGATTGCAGTGGGTTTTCCCCCCAGTTGCGGTTTTATATGTCACAATTAAGTGCTGTCAATTTATTTGTCAATGAAGCGCATGTGGCAACGTTCTGTCAGGTGAACGGGGCTAAATGACAGGGCACAAGGTTGCAAAGAAGGCGTCAACAATGCCCAACGACGATGCATCGAGAATGGGAAATTTTCAACGCCGCGCAGCAGAAAATTAACTGCGGGTTAATGAGCATAAATAACGCCGACGTATTATGGAATTTTATTTTTTTATCAAGTCAAGTGTAAATCAATTAAAATTTCATTTATGGCTGCTGCGAATTGTGTGACAATGGATCACACATTTTCGTAGCAACAAAAAAGCTTAAAGAAGGCACAATTCAAGCGAGAATGGAATTTTTAATGAAAATGTCATTAATTGTCATTTTTTTTAAGACAAATTGCATTACATTTGTCATTATATGACTTCCTGTGACAATGTGTCACATTGTTGAATTCGATTATACAAAACACATACTTAGATCTACTTGAATCAATCAGTTCTTAACTTTTTTTCAAGCAAATATGAAATATCTTAATTTTTCTCTTCACGTGTGACAATTTGTCACATTTTAATCCCTTTCAATACTCAGAAATCATTTTCATTTCTTTATAATTATTACCTAATTGGTTTAAACAAAACAAAATTACAAATTGTCATTATATGACTCTTTGTGACAACGTGCCACATTTTAGAACTCGTTTTATGCAAATGACAGCCGCCGTGGCTCAGTTGGTTAGTGCGTTGGACCGCGAGTCGCAGGCAGCAACCGCAGGTTCAAATACTGCCTGTAATAACACCTAAAAAAATAACGGGAAAACTCGTTTCCTCTTTCGGTGGCTGTCCTCTCAGCTGGAAATGGCAAACTTCTGAGAGTAAAAATTGCTTATGAAAAAGCTCCCAACCTGCCGTTCGGAACCGGCATAAAACTGTAGGTCCCTTCAACCCGCGTACAAATTCACACGCACAACACGGGTGGTTGCGGGAAGCTAGGCCTTAGTCTCGCGTAAGCGGGCTGTCGTGCCAGTCAATTATTAAATTATTTATTATTTATGCAAAACCTATACTACTTAAATCAGTCAGTTTTAAAAATGTGTGTTTAAGAAAAATTAACGATCTTCAGGTTTCTGTTTTTCTAACAATTTGTCACATTTCAATCCCTTTCAATACTCTGCAATAATTTTAGTTTCTTTATAACTATTAACTACTTTGACTGAAAAAACAAAAAATTAAGAAATTGTCATGACACTTTGTGACAATGTGTCACATTGTTAAATTCGTTTTATGCAAAGCCCATACTCAGATCTACTTGAATCAGTAGGTTCTTAAATTTTTTTCAAGCAAATATGAACGATCTTCATTTTTTACTTCTTGTGTGACAATCTGTCACATGTAAACTCCTTTTAATACTCAGCAATCATTTTTATTTCTTTATAATTTTTAACTACTTGGATTGAAAAAACAAAAAACAAAAAATTGTCATTATATGACTCTTTGTTACAATGTGTCAAATTATTAAATACGTTTTATTTAAGATTTAAGACATATAGATTTAAGTATTTGAATCAGTCAGTTCTTAAAAATTATTTTACGCAAATATCAACGATCTTCATTTCTCGCTTCTTGTGTGATTATATCTCACATGTAAACTCTTTTCAATACTCAGCAATCATTTTTATTTTATTTCTTTATAATTACTAACTACTTGGATTAAAAAACAAAAATCGGAAAATTTTTATTGTTTCATTTATGTGACAAATGCCACATTTCCAGTTACTTGAGTACTTCCAGAATACTTTCAATACCCAAAAATAAAAACTAAACTTACTACATAAGTTAATTCTTTCATTGATTCGTAGCAAATGCACTCATTTTTAAATTTTTTTTAATTTTGTGACAATGTCACACATTATAATACATTGTAATACTGAAAACATTATCTAAATACATTACTAATTAGTTGTTTCTCATAAAAATTTTATGGAAATGGTAACACTCGTCTTTTTTTTATTATTTCGTAGGACTAATTACTAATTAAAAGTGTCACATTACTTTTAATTAGTTTACTGTCTTCTTAATATAACCGAAATAACTTTGAAATTATTAAGATCCCTTAATTTTCTATTACAAAAATGAAATTTTTTCATTTTGCATTTTGTTTATTGTGACAGTCTGTCACAAACTTGTACTGATACCTCCAAACCTTACTGTACAAACTATATTGACACTACTTGATTCAATGAACTTTTTAATTTAGTTATGGAAAAAACATTAAATTTTTAACTTAGAACTTCGTGTGACAATATGACACCATGCATTATTGCCCAATATTCTAAATATGATCTTAATTCCTTTCAAATCAGTCAGTTTTTATAGCCAAAAAGGAAACAAATTTCAATCTTTTGTGTCTGTGACAAACTGTTACAAACTACTTTTAATATTTTCAAAAACGGATCCAATCTCAGTGTAACAGTGCATCAGCTTACAATATTTTCCAAAATCCTAAAAATACTTTAGTTTCTTTAACATTCTACCGGCACATAAGTAAAAAATCAAATTGTCCAGCAGAAAACAAAAAAATTTACATTCTACAACATTTTGTGACATTTTTGGTTTTTTTTTTCAAACAAGCCACAATTTGCTTTGTGTACCAGTATGTCACATTATTAAACTTTCATAATTTTCAAGCACAATGGAAACAAATTCAACTTTTGTCCAAAGCAAAGCACACACAAACACCTCTAATTCGATTGTCACTTCACTTGGAAAATTGTTCAGAAATCAGAAAACCCCACAACAGCTGCACTCCGAATGTCGGACGGAATGCAAATCAATGCAACCAGAAAAAAAAACAACAAATGCTCCGAGTTCAAAGAGAAATTAGAGTAGTGCAGGCAACAAATGAAATTTACACTCGAGCAAAATGCCAGAAAGCATAGAGTACAAAAAAAAAACACCAACAACAAAATAAGAAAAGCAAGTCAACGACTATCAAAGGGTAAAAGCACTGGAAATATTCTGTAGAAATGCCAGAAAAATGGGCAGTTAAAGTGAAATGGGGAGTCGAAGTGTAAGAGTAGTAAAGGCATAAAAAAAAACTGAGAATAAAAAAACCAGAATCAAAATGGCAAAAGCAGTCAAAGCAACACACAACAAAATGCCAAAATGCATATCAAAAAATACAACAACATAGATATAACTGTACACAAAATACGAAGAGGACGAGTACGAGTATGTAAAACGAAGGAGTAACACAATTGAGACAAGACACTGCCGGAGTACCAGGAGCGCCTACAATGGGCCCCGTGATATGTTGTTGAATATTCCGATTGATCATCACAACCATGAATCCCTTCAAACTTTCTAGTAATGCCAAGAACATAACGAAGTCTTTTCGTGACCGATTGAAAATTGTCTGTTATAGACTGAAAGTGAGTAAGAAGCAAAAGATAAAGAACGAACGTGGCTCAACTGGACAGTCACTATGCGACTTTTTTTTAACCTTTAGTCACCTGTATTCAATGATCTAAATGATCTTTAAGTGATCAGTACTGGAAACTTTAATTGTCTGCTTTTCAAGGCGTTGCCATCCGCTCGGGTTGAGTCCATAGCAAGTACATCCTGGACAGCTTTTCAGCCGAGTCATTCCTGAGGATGCTCGAGTGTATCCAAGAGATGCTGAGGTCCACCTCAGCAATTCGCTACAGTCACTGACTAGTTTAAATTTTACTAAAGGCTTCGTTTTTCTGACATTTCATCTATGACTTTCAGACATCCTAGCGAGCCGGCCCCAATGTACAGTTGGGCCCTTATTATCGCCTGAGGCCGCTTGGGCAGTCAAAGTGTTCGAAATAAATGGTGCAGAAATGTTGGTATTGGCAAATCTAGACGGCGGCACAACAAAAGCAACACATTTAAGCCACTGCACAGTGATTCGACTTCATACAACCGCGGGATAAAATTAGAAGGAGTTGTCCGTCTTCATAAAATTTTGTATACTAGTTAATCATGGTCTGCTGAATTGAAATCTCTATTTTGTTTTTCTTAAACATTTGTAGTTTGGCAATGCCTGAGACTTAAATTTGCAATTTTCGTCATTTTTGGTGAGCTATAGCAACGAGTGTGTTGGCTAGATTTTTGAGATTTTACATTTAATCAGTTACGTCAACATTGATAATTGGGATAAGAAACAGAAATTGTCTTAGGACCCTTTAGTTTTGCAATAAAAATGATAATAATAAATGTATGTTTTGTATTCATGCAGATTTTTTAATTTTTCATGCATATTGCATACTTTTAGGGATGAATAAAATCAATTTTGTCGAAAAATAGGTGTTTAGACCACTTTTCAAATAGAATAATTTTCTGAGATCGGAAGATATCGGAGGATGTAATTACATTTTCCGACAAAGAAAGAATCCTTCTTAAAATGAAATAAAATCCAGGAACATACTTTCACATAGTTTTTAGATATTTTCCTCTAAATTTTGGTAATTTTCAGATTTTTAATTTAGAAAAATATTTGAAATTAAAAGTGAAGTAAAAGCCTCAGCTTTGCAAATCTTGAGAAAATATTAAAAGCGAAAATGGCCACATCATTTCTTAATCTATATTGAAAGTTTTCGTAACTTCTTGATAACCATGTATTTAAAAACTTTTTTTTACTCAATAGACTAAAAAACAGAAAATATGTGTTTCAATTTTTTTTTTTGAAAAAAGTTTCAACTTTGAGCCGCTTTTTTTGCACAGACACTAATTAATTTTTTACACAGATTTTTTGGGGTTTTCTTAGTTGGAGTTTTACTTTTCAAATGACATTAAAATCGTTAAATTCTGAGACTATAAATTTTTTTAATTTTGTCTATGGAACGAATCACTGTGCACTGTGTTAAAGTCCGCTCGGTAGTTGTAGTAGGGGCAGCGTTTACGGTGCCAGGGCACTTGAAAATGTTGAGTGAGTGAGGTTAGGTTGCTACCACTTTAACCTCTTTTCATAAAATTGCATTTCTATAACCAGACTTTGGCACTTTTTGCTAGCAGAAAATTGCGAGCAGGGGAATTGTTCAGATACCAGAAACACATACAAACACACATATACTCATACACACACACACACATATATAGGCACATGTACAAGAGGAAATTGCACATAGTTGAAGAAAAAATTTGTTGAGAGCGAAAAAAATTTGCATTTTAATATTTGCAGTAATGTTTATGTTGTTCTTGTTGTTGTTGTTGTTGTTAAGTTAAAGTTGTTGCATTTGTTGGCGTTGGAAATGCAGTCATTATGAATGCTGTTATTATTATTGTTGCCATTGTTATTATTATGGTTGTTGTTGTATTTGGTGGCTATTGCAAGGCGACTGGCTGACGGTTTATGCCCTGACGCGTATCAGGGGGGTGGTGGGTGGGTGGTAAATATTGAAAAGGAATTTGATGCATTTTTCATTAATAAAAACGAGTACAAGTGCGACGGCAAGTGGCCGCCGAAGAATGCAGCAAATGGCAAATGATTTCCATATGACCTGCTTTAGTTTCTCTTCACACCCGCAAAAACACACAAACACAAACAAACAATCAAACAGCAAATTTCATTGGATGCAAAAGTTTTTGCACTCTGGGCTCTCTTTGTGCTTTTGCCATTACTTGGTGCTGCCACTTCATTGCAATTATTTGCTGCCACCTCATTTCACCTTAGCGCTGCCACCCACAACCACCAACTGTTGCAAGCACAACAGCAATTTATAGAAAATGTAAAGAAAAAACTTGAAATGCAAATAAATAACCGTAATGAAAAATAACAAATGAAATGAAAAAAATTTAAAAACTAAAAAATGTAACAAAAGCGAAATATACAAAAAAAGGGGAATGCATTGTGAAAGGGAGATGGGAAACGCTCGAGTGGCAACAGTACTTGAACTGTTGGTGGCCGCAGACGCGGCGAGATGCGCCCGGACGAGCAGCACTTGACGTGTTGCACTCGATTTACTTTTGCCGCTGCTTCATGAACTGCGGCCAACCGCAAACGTAGCCCAGCCAACGTGCCACATGCGCCGAGGTGGTAGACGTGGCATCTGGCATGTGGCACTGTCTGTCTGTCTGTCTGGCCCCGGGGTCAAACAAAGTCGGCGCAATCGAGCGCAGCGCTCAAACAACAAAAACCAAACGCACGTTGGGCGTTCGAAAAACCGAGCCTAAAACGCTTGAGGCCAGCGTCAAGACGCAGCGACGCACAGTGTCGCGATCCCATATAAGCCGTGGCCAAAAATACTTAGCGTTGTCCTATCTCAATGAAACTTGGTGACATTGTTTTCGTGATAGAAATTAAGAAATTCACCAAAAATGATTAAAATTGGACTACTGCCACGCCCACCTCCCATACGAAAGGACCTGTAAAATTGACATAACTTGCTTAATATTAGTGATATTAGAATTATGAAATTTTGTATTTGAGCTTAAAATAATGACTTAAAAGCTCACACTAAAAATGGGCGGTCTGCCATGCCCACTTTCAAAAATATTCGTAAAACTGTATTTTTAGGAGGCTGTTTACGATACTCGTTCCACGATGTACTTTTAATTGGTAAGCTTTCTAAAACCCTAAAAGTGGGCGTGGCAGCTGGACCATATTTATTAAGTGGCCAAAACTTTCCCTTTATGAATTCGTGTATTAATTTCACCTTGTAATACCATATTTTGGTATAAATGTTTAGATTTTTAAAGTGGGCGTGGCATTTTGCCTACTTTTGATGATACGAAGAATGTGCCAACCTTGTCCTTTATAGAGCTCATCATTGCAGCCGCTGCTTTGGCGCTACTTTCATTGTGCGTCGGAAGCCATACTTCGAAAAAATTACCATTTTTTACTGTAGGTGCCACTACAAAAAGTAAATGTTTAGGTGGGGACGCAAACTTTGCTTTTGTTCATGATTAACATCAACGCCCGTCTTATCTTTAAGTAAATTTATAAGAAAATCAAGTTTTATTGACCGCTTTCTGGATTCAGCTTTACGCCACACTTCGAAGAAATCACGTATTTTTAGTGGAGGCGTCACTAGAAAAATTTAAGTAACCACCAAATAAGCACTTATAGCAAAGCACTATAGGCAAAAAATTACTCTGGATTATGTTAGTACATACTTTTTTGAGTAATTTAGGGTTGGAACTAAAAGTGTTTTTTGACGTTTTTTAAACTTTTTTCCACCAAACTTTTTGTGCTTTGTTAGAAGCAAACCGAAAAACGTAATTTTTCAATATAACGGAATTTCACAGTTATTTCAAAGCACAAACCAAAAAATAGTGCTGCCATACAGGAAAAATTCCAAAGTTTTATTTAATATATAACATGAATATATTAGTGCATAAATTATATTTTTATTTGATTTTTCATTCAGCACAAAGAATTACTCACAAACTTGGAACGAATGCGTATTTTTTAACATCAACTTTGAAGCTACATAAAAATGGATTTTTCTTAGTTGAGATATTATCTGTCGACTGTCCTATTCATTTTAGTCATTTTGTAACATTAATTTTTTCCATTTTTGGCCACACTCGCGACACTGTGCGACGCGCTGTGCAAAAACCGAAGCGAGAGAAAACAGACAAAGTCTGTCTGGCTGCTGCGACTGCGGATTTTGTGTTGAAGGTGTTGAGGTTAGAATAGGAGGTGCACTCCATTGACAGCGCCGGCCGTCGAGGCCGCAAACGTTTGAAATATTTTGGCACAGCGCACAATGCACCAAAAGCACAGCACCGGCCGGCAGACGGGAAGACGACAAGCCGGGATAGCCGGGAAGATGGCAAAGGCGCAAATTGGGCCAGTTTTATTTTTAAAATGCTTGTCGCTACATTCCGTGCAGTTTTTGTTGTTGTTGCTTTTGTTTATTTTTAAATTCTTTGCGCACTTTGCAGCTGCCAGTTGTGCGACTGCAAGTGCGGTTGCGTTGCGTTTGTTTTTCTCCTCGTTGCAACAACAATTCTTGGCGGCAACAATTCTGTCGAATCACCTTTTAAATACATGTCCGATGTGCACACTCACTCACTTACAACGTGTCTCGATTTTTGCACGTAATTGAGGTTATGATGTCAAGCGTCGGGTGGGTAAAAACGTCAGCGCAAAATAAACGAGACACAAAAGAGTTTTTTGTTTGTTGTTGTTGTTGTTGTTTTGAATGTTCATAAAATGCATATAACAGTAATTGGTGTTATTTTTGAGCAATTAATTTCATTTGAATTGCTGAAAACAGCAAAAACAAAACACTTGAAAGTGAAAATTGTTGTTGGTAATGTGGAAAAGAAAAACGTAAAAGAGAAGTGAAATTTATTAAAAACAATTTTATTAATTTTTGTGCATGTAGTGCTGGACAAATTATTGCGCAAAGATTGATATCTAACATGAACATTGCTAGTTATTTTTATTGAGAAAATAAATCAACTTAAGAAGTTAGGTTAGTTTTCGAACAAACTCAATAAAGCATGAGATGTAAAAATCTTTGGTTTTGAGTAGTGTCCGACCGAATATTCGGTTTCGGTTTCGGTTTCGGCCCAAATAAGTGGTTTCGGTTTCGGTTTCAGTTTCGGCCAAAAAATGGCCGAATAGCCGAAACCGAAACTTTCTAGAATATTTTTTACATTTTATTGTGTAGCAGATATATAGTAAAAGGAGGAGTAATTTAGATGCCAGCAATGTAAACAAACTTCTTTTTTTTAGCATATAATATTAAATTATTTCATTTTGAATATTATCGAGTAAGGTACGAAAGGGTGATTTCTTCTTGTTTACGTTTTTAAAAAAATGAATAAATTGTTTTTATTAATAAGTATTTATTTATTTATGCTATGTTTGTTTGTTTGTTCTTTATTTACTTAATGTAAAATTCGTTTGTTGAAAAAAGTGCTTGATATGGTGATTTTTATTTCAACTAGAAAGTTTCGGTTTCGGTTTCGGCCGAATATTAAAAAAAAACCGAATATTCGGTTTCGGTTTCGGCCCAAAAAAGTGGTTTCGGTCGGACACTAGTTTTGAGTTATTTGTAGCCGAGGGAAACCATTTTTAATTGCTTGGGTATTGGTTGCACCCTTAAACGTGTTGTTTGGCATCTTTTCTAACAAATCGAGTGCGGGAGTGAGCTCTTCGAACTTGAGGTTAGGTTAACCCAACATGGAGCTAGATGGATCCATTACTTTTTGCAGAAAAGCAAAAGCACATAACTCGATATATTCTTTGGGTCATCACAATTGTGACAAAAATCATACATGACCCAATATTTTAAATTAAAAACTTCTCATGAGAACACACAGTGACTTTGGGCTATCACAATTGTGACAAAAAATACCTATTATTTTTTGATTTTTCTTTCGTGTGACAAAATCCCACATATTTCGATATTTTTTTGTTTAAACTTCTCATGACAGCACACAGTCACTTTTAATTCGATATTTTTTTGTTTAAACTTCTCATGGCAGCACACAGTAACTTTGGACTATCACAATTGTGGCAAAAATGTCAAATAATGTAATACATTTTTGCAAAACTTCCTACGACAGCACACAGTTACTCCAGACTATCACAATTGTGCCAAAAAACCGATATTTTTCTTTCAAAACACTCCAATAAAGTTTTTTGAGGTATCACAACTGTGACAAAACTCACTATTAATCCGATTCTTTTTTTGCAAAACTCCTCATGAGAGCTTACAGCAATTTTGGGATATCACAATTGTTACAAAATTCTCACATAATCTGATTCCCTAATTCTAATTCTCTAATAACCTTATTTTCTTTAAAATTTCTCATACCAGCACACAGTAACTTTGGAGTGTCACAATTGTGACAAAAATACCTATTCATTTAATATTTTTCTTTCAAACCTTCTTACGACAGCACACAGTGACTTTGGGTTATCACAATTGTGACAAAATCCCATATGAATCCGATTTTTTCTTTTAAAACTTTTCATTACAGCACACAGTAACTCCGGACTATCAAAATTGTGACAAAAATTCGATAGTTTTCTTTCAAAACTCTTGAATAAAGTCTACAGTGTTCTTCGGGCTATCACAATTGTGACAAAAATCTCATATAATCTGATAAGTTTTTTTAAAAACTTCTCATGAAAGCACAAAGTAATTTTTGACTGTCAGAATTGTATCAAAAAAACCTGATAATTTAATATTTTTCTGTCAAACCTTCTTACGACAGCACACAGTAACGTTGGGCTATCACAATTGTGACGAAAATGCCTATTCATGGGCAACGTTGGGCTATCACAATTGTGACGAAAATGCCTATTCATTTAGTATTTTTCTTTCAAACCTTCTTACGACAGCACACAGTAACTTTGGACTGTCACAATTGTGACGAAAATCCCACATACTTCGATATTTTTTTTTTTCAAAACTCAAGAAAGTACACGGTGTTCTTCGGGCTATCATAATTGTGACAAAACTATTATTTCTTTCACAACTCATGAGCCCTCACAGCAACTTTGGGCTATCACAATTGTGACACAAATCTCACATAATCTTATTTTTTTTTCTTTCAAAACTCTTCATGAGAGAACACAGTAACTTTGCACTGTCACAATTGTGACACAAATACCTATTAATTTAATATGTTTCCTTCAATCCTTTCTACGACAGCAGACAGCAACTTTGGACTGTCATAATTGTGACAACAATACCACATAATTCGATATTTTTCTTTTAAAACTCCTCAAGAAAGTACACAGAAATTTTGGACTGTCACAATTTAAAAAAAAATGCCACATATCCCAATATTCCGAGACCAGCTCAAGTTTATAGTTCACGAAACCTGAAGAACTATCTTTCGTGACTCACGCATTTGAGGTTCTTTACTCATGTATGAACTCATAAAATCATCCATGGAGCTTCGTCAGCTATTTCTGAAACGTAATCTGCTGCCCTGCGAACTCCACTTCATCAGCTTCCCATTCGAGATTTTTACATTATATGACTGATTTATATACATTTCCTTCTTTTCTAATAAACAAACCCATTTTGCTGTCAAAGCTTTCTTGCTTTTTTTCTTCTCGAACAATGTGTTGCATGACATGCACCAAGCAATCGAAGTCGTACTCGTATGAAGCCGCAAAATGTTCAAATTTAAATTTATTTTATAAGGTTGCAGGAATTTGTTGCTGCGCGCAATTTAAAGAAGAAGAAGCAGTGCTGAATTAGGCATTGCGCACAAAACATTCCCCCGACAACGCTGCGAAGTATTCCAACTCTTGGCAGCGCCATACGTGGCCACCACTTCATGCGGCACTCGGCTGCGGAGTGGATCTACCGTAACAACGCAGCGCGTCCTAACCGCACCGGCAGCAACTACAAAGGACACAGAAGTGGTTGTGAAGAGGCGCTGGAGGCGGGGGGGCGCACTTGCGTGAACCACCAATGCCGCCATTAGGCATATAGGCAAACAAGTCAGACACCCAGCCAACCGGCCTAGCAACAACAACCACCACCAACTGCTCACCGCATTTGAAAAAAGGCAAAAGCAAAAAGTTGCCAACGCCGCATATCAGCAAATTTGCCCATGAACTCAGCGGCAGCAGCACACACACTCCTCGTATCAGCCGCTCCGCGCGTTCCATGTTGGGGAATGCGTCGATATTACATAATTTTGCTGGCGCGCCACAATGCGATATGACGGAGAGCGTAGAGCGTAGAGCGCGGCAACCGCAACCGCAGCTTATTCGAAATCGCGTGGGAATGTGCAGCACTAACAACAACAACAACAACAACAACAAAGTCAGTGCCAACAACTAGATAAGACAGCACGCGTAGCAACTTCTGCTGCGGCAATGCGCATTCGAAGCGGCAATGCGGCGAGTGCGTGCGCGACGCCCTCATGCATGCGTCAGCTGAAAGGACGAACGAGGAGGTAGACAACAACGCATTGTGCGGATTTCAAGGAAAACTTATTCCTTGCCGCATAGGCAGTTGCAGTTGCAGTGCGCCGAACTGCGTAGCTGCGCGTAATTATGCAATTATGCACTTAAATGCATAAGTAAATTGTTTTGATTGTTGTTGTGGCGTTGTGCCGTCGCCGCTGAATACTTAGGCAACTAAATTAAACTTTAATGATTTTGCCGATTAATGGAAAATCCACGTAGGGCTTTTGTGCAGGTGCAGACTTTAATGGGATTGCGTAGAGTAATCAGAGCTTAACTGAAGCTATTCATGCATTATGCTGCACGCGATTGTGTACAGCACCTGCCGGGCTTACGGAGATACTTATGTGGCGTATGGAACAAGTTGCACATCGTTAATTATACCAAAACGTATACCAAAGGATTGGTTGATTAAAGTTTATTTCACAGCTGTGGCAATAAGGATTTATTCCCAAGAAATGTTGCCTACGTCTAGCAACACTTCAGGTCTTTTAAAATTTGACATGTGGAAAGTTTGAGTGCAAGACACCTTGATCTGATGTCCTCAGATCTAACAATCTTTCTTTTCTTTCGTCTAAAAATTTCCAATAGTTTAGATTAATTTAAGAGAAAAAGGAGAAGCGTAAGTCAGCTCCAAAATTTATCTTTTTTTTCTTCTTTTTTTCGATAAGCTTTTCATTAAAAAACTTCCAATAATTTAGATCAGCTAAAGAGAAACCCGAGAAGTCTTGCGAACCTGACTTGACGTCTTCAGATCAAAAAGTCTTTCTTTTGTTGAGCTTCTCGTTCAAAAATTTCCAATACTGTAGACCAACTTAAGATAAAAACGGGAAGCATAAGTCAGATCCAACAGAACCTGATTTAAAGTCTTCGAATCAAAAAGTCTTACTTTTGTTGAGCTTTTCTTCTGAAAATTTCCAATAGTTTAGATTAATTTAAGAGAAAATGGGGAAGCGTAAGTCAGATCCAACAAAACTTGAACTGGCGTCTTCAAATCAAAAAGTCTTGGAAAGTCTTGGAAAAAAAATCTATCTTTTTTTCTTCTTTTTTCGATAAGCTTTTCATTCAAAAACTTCCAATAATTAAGATCAGCTAAAGAGAAAAACTAAAAGACTTGAGAACCTGACTTGACGTCTTCAGATCAAAAAGTCTTTCTGAGTTGCAAAGATGCCGTGAACAACAGATAACAAAGGATACACCCCGCATTGCCGGTTCCCTAGAAAAACCCAACTATCACAGAAGCAAATTCTAGAATGAAGTGAATCACAATGGTCTCTAATAAGGTCTCCGCACACATGTCTTCTATAACCTAACCAAACCTATCAGAGACGCTCTTTACCTTCAATGCACTTGTACTGCCTATCAAGAGGAAGCTTCACCTTGACAACTTATTCTTCTAATGTCTAAAGTATTAAGCCTATAGGACATTTCACAGTCTACTAGGCTTCGTAATGAAATCAAAACTATTCAGTGAGTAAGCGGACTTTTCATAATAGATAGAAGCGATAGAAGTAGACGAATGTTTCACCAGCCCGAGCTGGGAATCGAACATAGGACCTCTGGTATGAGAAGTGAGCGCGCTACCCGCTGGACTATCGAAAGTTGAAACCAAAACTTTCACATATATCTTTAAGAGCTTCAGCGACGTTCCTACTAGATCAGAGTCTTTGAATTTATTTTACATATACGGAGTCAAATTTCTTATTAATTTTTTATTATAACCTTATCTAATCAATTATCTAATTGTCAATTCTAATCAATTATCTATGATTTACACTAAAAACACATTTTATTTACTGACCAAATATTTGCAATTTGCTTCTAAAGTACGCTAAAAGTGACAGATTTCAAATGTCAAAAGGGAAAAATCATAACGTTGACAAAAGTCCTTTAAGCCCACTCTAATGCAACAACAACTAACAACTATATTTGTGAAAACCGAAATTACTTTCCTGCCCCTCCAACACTAAATTAAAGTCTTCCAATTGTAACTATACGAAGACTTGGACAATGAAGTTATTTAGTTGGTCTTAGTAAGTTTAGTTAGTTAGTTAGTCTTAGTAAGTTTAGTTAGTTAGTTAGTTAGTTATAGTAGTTAGTTAGTTAGTAAACTACTATAACTACTATAAGTAGTTAGTTAGTTGTAGCTATACGTAGTCTTGGACAATTAAGTTATTTAGTTAGTCTTAGTAAGTTTAGTTAGTTGTAGCTATACGAAGTCTAGAGAATTAAGTTATTTAGTTAGTTAGTAAGTTAGTCGTAGTAAATTTAGTCAGTTAATTAGTAAAAGTAAGTTTAGTTATTTGTAACTATACGAAGTCTTGGACAATTAAGTTATTTAGCTAGTTAGTCTTAGTAAGTTTAGTTAGTTAATCTTAGTAAGTTTAGTAAGTTAGTTTAATTAGTCTCTTGGCAATTAAATCATTACTTTATACACAATTATCTATTACTATCATATCTGATCAATTATCTAATTAACAGTTCTAATCAATTATCTATGATTTACACTAAAAACATATTTTACTTACTGAGTACATATATATTGTCTCAAGTTAACTTTCAGTTATTTTAATCACGTACCTTAAATGAAAGAAGAAAAACAAAATCAGTTAAACTTTTTTAATTGAGAAAAACTGAGATCTTTTGCTTTATGGCAAAGAGAATGGTTTCAGAAACCTTCAGCCAATTTGTATGGCAATTTTTTATGTCTAATTTAATTTCAATTTACCACATCAAATAAATAAATTTGAATTCGAATAGCAAATACTGTTGCTAATTGATTTCTAAGACACTTTTAATAACGAATTGTTGGAAACCAGCAACCGATTCGGATCATCAATGCACAAAAAACAACCTTGAAGAAACCTTTTAGACTGCAATTAAATGAAACCGCAGCCAATAGCTGATCGCACTTCAATTCATAGAAATACACACACACTTATACACATCACACACACAAATATATAACACATGCACACAAGCCATTAATTAATTCGATAAAGCAAATAACTGCAAATGAATCCAACAGGTGCCAAGCCCTGTTGGCTTCAATTGCAAAGCCGCAGAATTAAAATTTGATATTTTCACGCCAAAGTGCATTCGGCCGCACCAAAAGAGCTGCGCCGAGGTTTATGACGCGTAGCAATATTTAAGCAATTGGAGACGTGAAATTATGATTTAATTACGACTTAAATGCGCCGATCGCCGAAGCAGAAAGGCAAATTCTAACAAAAACCTTAATTACAACTTTGTCTACATTGAAATCTTTCAAGTAGTTAATTCTACACCAAAAAAAAGAGGCTAAATTTAAGTGTACGCCACGAGAGCGACGCTTGCCGGAAGTGTTTGAAGTTCATGGCGTCAGCGATTGCTTCACAAAATTTAACACTCGAGCCGCAGCCCACAAGTGAACACTTTAGTTTTCATTTCAATTGCAATTTGTTCAAATTTTAGTTAAAAACCAAATTCACTGGCCAAAAATAAAGCCAACTTCAAGGCCGTTAGCGCATTTCAGTGTCAAGTCGAGAGCTTACACACACACACACACACAGAGCAAACAAAAAGCTAAAGCTGCGCGCCTATTTAAATTTAATATTGATTTTTATAATTTTTGCTGCTTAAAATCGTACCAAAATGACAGCAAACTTGACAAATGAGTTTTACTCAACCACAGCCATTGAACGGCTGATTGTTGCTGATGTTTAATGCTTTGTTCGGGTTTACTCATTCGACCGGCGCGCTTCGAGCTCGTCGCTGTCAAAATGTATTTACTTATTTCCAAATTGAAGTTGACGCTCGGTCTGCCTTCAATGATTTCAATGTCAACAATTCAACGCTAGCACACACACATACACACACAGCCATACAAACATAAAGATTCGCATGCGTCCGCAGTATCGTCGCCAAGAAGATTGCCACCAATGTTCCCTTCACTTTTAAGTTTTGGTTTTGTTTTTGCTATGCTTTCGTTTTAATTTCCATTTTCTGATGCTTTTTAGCGAGGTTTTTTTTTTACTTTTGTACACAACATAAATTTAGCAGCTTTGTGCTAAAAAATTGCAAAAATATTCTAACACAAAAGAAAGAACAAAAAAATTGTCAATGCGTGTTTGGTGTCTGTTAATTTGTATACCGATTGAATGAAAAAAGCAAAATATTGCATGCGATTTTGAAATCGATTGTACAGTAGCATGCAATGTTGTAGGTTTTTAATTTTTTTATTGGTTATTTTAAAGCCATTCAATGATTAAAGAAAAATCTTGCATGCAATTGTGTAATGTATTGTGAAATTGCATGCGACATTTTTCTTAAATATTTTAAATTATTACAATTGTTTTTATTGATTATTTTAAAGTTGTTTTATGACAAAAGGAAACTCTTGTATGCAAGTTTGTAATGTATTGTGAAATTGCATGCGATATTCTTCTTTTTTTCATTCAAACGCTCTAATCAATAAAATAAAAACTACACACTTGTAAATATTGCAAAATTCATGGTAATATTGCATGCAATAAATTGTGTTTCATGCTTTCAGCAGCACCAGAAATAACTAGAACTAGAATAACTGGAGTTAGATAACTCTTTGCATTGGTAAGATATACAAATTTGTTGTAGTTGTTGTGGTTTTTCATATTCTGAAGCATACAAATTTCGCAGTCTCAACTATGCCGTTTATAGGGCACTACAAGCGTTTGTTAGGTAATAAAATGTTATGAGTGCGATTAAAATGCTTTTAATATAGTTATTGTTGTTAAAATTGCGCCATTGCCGCTCAATGTGATAGCAATGTGTGTGGTTGTCATTTAAAACAAAAAATACAAAATTGCTTTGCTTTTGCTGTAGTAATTCTGTAAACAATTTCTTCATACAAGCGCATGCATGTAGAAATTTTGTTTTTGGTTTTGCTTGTTGTTGTTTTACTTTTTTTTTCGTATGAGCTTTAATCAGCACGATCAATCACAATAAGTAAGTAAGAAATTTGTGCTGATTTGCAATGCAAATGTGGCAAGCAAAACAAAAAGTTGCTGGCCGGCCGGTAGTTTGGAAATTTTGTTGCAAAAAGCAAACGAGCTTCTAATCTTGAAAGTGATATGTTTATGTTTTTATGTGCCAGTAAGTGTATACATACATACATATGTATGTCTATGTGCGTGTCTGTTTGTTTGTTTCTTTTAATGGCTCGTGTATTCATACAGAAGTTCAGATCGGCGCTGCGGGCAAACTTATAGACTTATCTGATTTGTTGGCATATTTATATTTTATTCATTTCTGACACGTTTCAGGCATTTGTTGTTGCAAAACAAATGTACGGAAACCATATATAAAAAAGGTCAGTTTTTGCAATTTAGGCAATTTTTTTAGACTAGAAGGAAGAAGCATTGTTTAGTTTCAATGATGTCAAGCTGTTTAGTTTCCTTGCCAATGACGTGAAGAGAAAATTAATACTGAGTTAAGTTGAGGTTTAACTAGCAGGCCAAACGGTCACAGCGAAGAACCCATTAGACTCTTAGCGACACCAAAGAGAGGTTAGTTCGAACATAAGTTCGTTAAGCATTGTTCATAAACTTAAGTAATGAGAGCATTTCTTGCTTGGATACCTTTTCAACCAGTCAGATAAAGGATATTAATATGGACTTACATTGCTCTAAGAACGGCCAAACAAAAGCAAAGAAGATGTCCTAAAGTACCCCCAGATACTGTATCTGGAATACCTTCCCAACCAGTTAGGGAAGGGATCTTAAGATTCGTTAGCCGTGTGCTAACAATCGCCAAACGAGAACTAAGAAGATGTCCTTAAGTTCTTTTAGCAACTCTATCTGAGATACCTGCCAAACCAGTCAGAGAAGGGATCTTAAGGTGGACTAGCCGTGTTCTAAAGATCTCTAACCGAGGACAAAGAAGACATCCCAAAGTACCCTTAGCTATTCTATCTGGGATATCTCCTCAACCAGTCAAAGAAGGGATCTTAATATGGGTTAGCCGTGTTCTAACAATCGCCAAACGAGAACAAAGAAGATTTCCTTAAGTTCTCTTAACTATTCTATCTGGGATACCTTCCCAACCAGTTAGAGAAGGGATATTAAATGGACGAGCCCTCTTCTAAAGATCGCCGAACAAGAGCAAAGAAGATGTCTCAAAGTTCCCGTTGCTTTATCTGAGATATCTGCTAAAGCATTCACAAAAGGGATCTTAAGATGGACTAGTCCTGTTCTAAAGATAGCCGAACAAGAACAAAGAAAATGTCCCAAAGTTTATCTGAGAAAGCTTTATCTGAGATGTCGCCTCAGCCAGTCAGAGAAGGGATCTCATGATGGGACAAGCCCTGTTCTAAAGACCGCCAAACAAGGGCACAGCAGATATATCAAATTTCCCTTAGCTATTTTATCTGGGATATCTACTCAACCATTCAAAAAAGGAATCTTAAGATGGACTAGTCCTGTTCTAAAGATCGCCGAACCAGAGCAAGGATGAGTCCTAGTAATCCACTACATATTCCCGCTTAGATACTGTCAGCTCGTCAAAAAAGGAGACTTCAGCGCTGTATTTGAATTCGTTGAATTCGATTTCCTGCCTTAGATGCCTTCTGCAGCTCGTCAAAAGAGACTTCAGCCCTGCTTTCCTGTTCATAAAACTGCTGAACAAGAGCATAGGAAATACCCCAAAGTTCCCTTAGGTATTCTCGCAAGGATACCTACTTCAGTCCGTTAAACAAGAAATCTCCATATAGAATAGCCCTGTTGTACAGATCATCGAACAAGATCAAAGAAGATGTCTTAGTAAACCATTAGATATCCTAGCTTAGATACCTCTCACAGAAAGAAGAAATCTTAAGTCATCTTTCTCCTATGAAGTGATAAAAAATTTACGTAAAGCAATAAAATCTGAGTTCCCAAAATCACCGAGCTCGGGTAAAACCCTTCCTCATACTTTCCACTCTCCAGAGTTGTTACTAGTTAACTTAAATTAGTTTCATTGTTTCATTTGAATGATTTCAGGCGGTTTGGTTTCCTAGCCAATGCCGTGGAAACACCTCTAGACTCGAATATTCCTAAGGTCTATTTCTTCTATGAAACACTACAAAATTGAAATGAAACCATAAAATCTAAGTCCCAGAAAACCTCCAGACTCCGGTAAAAACCTCGCCATCACGTGCCACTTGCCAGAGCTGTTACTAGTTTAACTTAAGTTGGGTTAAGTCTAGCCGGGTTCGAATGCCCCTAAGGTTATTCCTCCTATGAAATACTCAACAATTTCAATCAGACTAAAAATCGGAGTCCCAGAAAACCTCGGACTCGTTTAAAAATCTCGGCAAACGTCCCACTCTCCAGACCTGTTACTAGTTTAACTTAAGTTAGGTTAAGTGTAGCGAAAATCCGGACCGAATATTCCGAAGGTCTGCTCTCCCTATGAACTACTAAACACTTTACGTAAACTATAACTAGAACACTCCGGACTCATGTGAAAACCTCGCCAACGGGACCTCTCATCAGGGCTATTACTAGTTTATTTTAAATTATGTTAAGTGTAGAGAAAATCCGGGTCAATATCCTCGTATGAAGGCCCATTCCTCGTATGAAGTACCAAAAAAATTACGTAAAACTATAAAGTTTGAGTCCCAGAAAACCTCGAGACTCCTGTAAAAACCTCGTCAACACGTCCCACTTGCCAGAGCTGTTACTAGTTTAACTTAAGTTAGGTTAAGTTTCGCGAAAATCCGGGTCTGAATGCCTCTAAGGCCTAGGTAGGTAGCGGCGACTGCGTCAACATGCCTACGAGAATTTAGCAGCAGGTCGTAGGTTCTGTGGGAGTCGTAGCGTGGCCAGATCTGCCGAGCCACTCTGCAGCTGGAAAGATAGCCTTGCACTTAAAGGCGGTGCCACCCTTTCGGGCTGTGTGTCCATGGCAGATCCCACCTTGGCCAGCTCGTCAGCCGACTCATTTCCGCAGATTCCCGCGTGACCGGGTATCCAACAGATGGCAAGATCCACCCGGCCGCACACCAACCTTAGCAACTCCTTACAGTCTCTGACCAGTTTGGATTTGACTATGGGCTTGGTGTGTGCCTTAATGGCTGCTTAGCTGTCTAATAAAACATCCCTACCTCGGACTTCTTGCTGTAGGAGGATCCTGCAGGCTTCTCTTATTGCAAAGGCTTCCGCTTGAAAGACACTGCATATATCAGGTAGGTGAAAGGCTTTTCCACTACCAAATCCCTAGATTAAATTCCTGCCCCAACTCCACAGTCCATCTTTGAACCGTCTGTGTACCGTGAGGTTCCTGCGTTTGTAAAAGAAGATGCGTAACGCTTCCATTCCCTTCTGGAAGGAAGAGCGTGGAAAACCCAACATCAAAGTCGGCACCCTTTGTGGTGGATATTACTATGTCCGTAAGGTCTTTCCGCCCATTGGGATGATTCTCTCAGTCTCAATGCGCTAGAAGCGGCCGTCCGTCTTATAAAAGATTCAATTGGCAGCAAATGGAGAAGCGTGTTCAAAGCGTCAGAAGGGCAGGACCTCAAGGCCCCGTTATCCCGACACACGCCGCCCTCTGGACTGCACTGAGTCTATTGATGTTGTGGATCCTCTCCAACGCCGGCCACCACACCAGTGCTCCGTGCGTAAGAATTGGTCGAACAATTGCTGTGTAGGTCCAACGAACCATCTTCGGTTGTAGGCTACATTTTTTACCGAAGAGTCTGCTGCACGAGCAGTATGCTACCAGTACCTCCTTGGCCCTCTCTTTTATATTAAGGCCTATTCCTCCTATGAAATTCTGAACAATTTAAATCAGACTAAAAATCTGAGTCCCAAAAAGTCCCGGACTCGTGTGAAAACCTCGCCAACACGTACCATTTTAGTCATTTGAACCCTTTACTTGAAACTATCAGTTCAATGCACCAATCACTCTTCTAAAAAAAATGATAAAAGTCACAATGGGTTGTTAGTTGCTCGAAATTTGCATACTTAACAAAAAAACATGAAAAAAGAGATCAACAAAATTGCTTCCGTAAGTCCAAAGAGCGCAAATCGAAGCCGAGCTGCACAGGTGAACTCAAGCGAGCAAAGTTTCATGTGTTCTGCGTTGGGTTCAATGGTATTCGAGCTGTCATTTGTTAGACCGCTTAAAGGTGTTAATTCCAACAACTATTACGATGCTAACGGTACCGGTGACATTCGTGTAGAGAACGCAAACGCTGACCAAAGGTGAATGCACTCTGTGCGCTAATTAGTGACCGTCACTTCAGCGCGTTCCGCTGTCAGTTTATTTGCTAATAATGTTGCTGTTGTTGTTGATATTGTTGTTGTTGTTTTTATAGTTGCGGTTACTCTTTGCTTTCATCTCAACATTTGCTTGCTCTTCTTAGCGCTAAGCTGATAATTTATTAATAATCTATCACCTGGAACGCGCGTGTCGCTGGGCACAGCAGCTCCACGCAGCCACAGGTACGCAGCAGCAGCAGCAATCGACAGCAGCAACACACTAATCCATATCGCCAACAGCGGCATTTAATTAGCATCATTATGGGTTGCTGCCAAGGCAACAAGGAGCGTGAGCAGCGGGACGTGAGCGACGCTAATCGCATCGGCCCAATTTCGACTGACTAGTCGCTGTGGACTTATGTCGTTGTGTGCAATTTGTTGTCGACATTTTGGCTGCTGCGCTATGTGGAACAACCATTGCACGATTTTGTCGATGTGCTGTGTGAATTTTTAGTAACGGTTTCGAGACAAAAAGGGACCAAACGGCAGCAATAAGTCACCGAAGACGAAAAGACGTCGACGTCGGTGGGGCGCCAAAATGAAAATCAATAACGACTGTCAGATGAACATCAAGCCATGGCCTCAATTTGACAACTCGTTGCGGTTTTTTTGGTCTTTTTTCTGTTATCGCATTGTGTGTGCTGTCATCTTAATCAGCCGGTGATGCTTTATCGCTACGATAGGCTTTGAAGGCGCATTCGCCGCTGCCAGCGACAGCAACACATGTCGCGGTTCCCCCAGCCGACTCGCCCGCTTGTCGCTTACTTGACGCGCTGCGATAAAAGTTCAGGCACCTCTTTACAGCAATTTATTGCCGCACACACTCGCACACATTTTTGCGCTTTTTTTGATGTTTTCTGCTGTATTTTTATTTTGGCTTTTATTGTAATTTATTGTCTGCTGTTATTGCACTGGTCTCACTTGGGAGGAAAACAAAATGGCAGAAATTTACAAAACACATTGCAATTTAAATAAAAATTAAAAAAATTCTTATAAATATTTCAACAAAGAGTGAAACATATACAAAAAATATAACAATTATGAAAGAAAAATTGTATATTATACATAAATTAAACACAACATTATAATAAAAAAGCAACAAAAAAACTTAAATACTTTCAAAGAGCAAAACAATTTAAAAACAAAATGTTTCTTAGAGCAAAACGTTTAAAAAATTTGAACATTTTGAAAAACAAAATTAATAATAACGGTAAATTAAACAAAAAATGCAGATTAAAATATATACAAAAAACTTAAAAGTTAAAAAAAGCAAAACAGTTTAATAAAACCTGTTACTTAAATAATAATAAATCGTTTCAAAATTTTGAAAAAAATTACAAAATTCTTTTTTAATAACAATAAATTAAACAAAACATAAAAAATCATAAAACCAAAAAGCTCAGCTCGAAAACTCAATTGAAATACAAATTCAAAAATTATAATAATAATAAGAAGCATTAAAAACGTGGAACAGTCATAAAAATATATGAAAAAATTAAAAAAAAAATATTTAAAATATTAATGAAATTAATAAAACACTCAAATTAAAAAATACAAGAAGCTTAAAAATTGTCAAAAAGCTAAACCATTCAATGAAAAAATTCTGTTTGGTTACAATTTAAAAAATAAAATATTTACAAAAACAATAAATTAAATAAAAAATTCAAATTAAAAAAACATCCAAAGGCTTTAGAAATTTTTAAACAGCAAAATAATTCAATAAAAATTGCTGTTTAGTTGCAATACAGCCGCCGTGGCTCAGTTGGTTAGTGCGTTGGACCGCGAGTCGCAGGCAGCAACCCAGGTTCAAATACTGCCCGTAATAACACCTAAAAAAATAACGGGAAAACTCGTTTTCTCTTTCGGTGGCTGTCCTCTCAGCTGGAAATGGCAAACCTCTGAGAGTAAAAATTGCTTATGAAAAAGCTCCCAACCTGCCGTTCGGAACCGGCATAAAACTGTAGGTCCCTTCAATCCGCGTACAAATTCACACGCACAACACGGGTAGTTGCGGGAAGCTAGGCCTTAGTCTCGCGTAAGCGGGCTGTCGTGGCAGTCAATTATTATTATTATTATTATGAAATACTTCCTCAACGGCCCAAAGTTGCTTATAAGCAACTTCCATTATCTAGTGACCCGATAACTCCAGAAGTCTTAAATTCTCAAAAATCCTTAATTTAGATCTAATAACCACGGGAATCAGGAAAACAAATTTTTCTATTGCAATATGTTTATAAATTTAAAAAAAATTTACATTAAATAAATATAATAATATAATAAACAATAAAACAATAACAACAAAATTAAAATAATAAGTATACAAAAAACTTCAAAGTTTAAAAAGAGTAAAACAGTTTAACAAAACATATTGTTTGAATAATTACAAATCGTTTCAAAAAGTTGAAAAAACTTAAATTATTTTTCAATAACAAAAATTCAAATTAAATAAAAAATCAGAAAACTAAAAAGCTGAGCTCAAAAGCTGAAATTAAATACAAATTTAAGAATAATAATAATAATAAGCGTTTAAAAAACTAGAACATTTAAAAAAAATATAAAAATTGTGAAAAAACAATCATACAAATATTATATAAAATAAAAAATTCAATTTAGAACAATACAAAAGGCTTTAGAAATTTTTAAAAAACAAAACAAATATTAAAAACTTTTGTTTAGTTACAAAACGTAGAAAAATTATTTAATACCAACAGCAACTCAAACAAAGTGTACAAATTAAAAAAACAACAAAAATTGTATCTCAAATTAAAAAAATATAAATTCAAATAAATTATTATAAAAATTATAATAACAAAAAAATAAATAAAACTGAAACATTATAAAAAAAATTTTGTTTAATTGCAAATAATATTTTTAAATTAATTTAATAAGACCCATAAATTATATAAAAAACATGAATTAAAAAACTGAAAACAATTTCATAAAAACCGAAAATTAAACGAAAATAGAAATTAAACATAAACAACAAACTGAGAAATTTGCAAAATGCAAAACATTTTAACAAAAAATGTGTTTAGTATAAAACGTTAAAAAAAATTGCAACAAAATTTAAAACCATGTAATAAATAAACACAAAAGCAGTAAAAAATTTTAATAAAAACCATAAATTAAACAAAAAAAATAGAAATTAAACATAAACAACAAACTGAGAAATTTGCAAAAAGCAAAACATTTTGACAAAAAATGTGTTTAGTATAAAACGTTAAAAAAAATTGCAAACAAAATTTGAAACCATGTATTAAATAAACATAAAAACAGTAAAAAATTTTAATAAAAACCATAAATTAAACAAAAATGCAAAATACAAAATTTAATCCAAAATTAAATAAAAACTAAAAACAAAACTGGAAACAATTTAATAAAACTCATAAATTAAACAAAAACGTAAAATAAAAATTATACAAACAAATTAGAAAGTTTCAAAAACTAACTTTGTTTCATTACAAAGCGTTTAAAAAATTAAAAACAATTTAAAAGAATTTTATGAAAACCATGAATTACATTAAAAATACAAATTAAAAAACCCAAAAATTCAGAGTTTTTCAAACATTTTAATAAAAACCGTAAATTAAACAAAAATACAAAATAAAAAATAAAATTCAAAATTAAATAAGAACTAAAAATAAAACTGGAAACATTTTCATAAAACCCATAAATTAAACAAAAATGTAAAATAAAAATTATACAAACAAATTAGACATTTTCAAAAACTAACTTTGTTTCATCACAAAGCGTTTAAAAAATTAAAAGCAATTTAAAAAATTTTATGAAAACCATAAATTACATAAAAAATACAAATTAAAAAAACCCAAAAATTCAGAGTTTTTTCAGAAAGTAGAATCACTTAACAAACCATGACATGAAAAGATTAAAAATATTTGTTTCAATTAATAAAAAATATAAATTAAATAAAATAAATACGAATTAAAAATTTTTTCAATAAGCAAAATAATTGAACAAAAACTGTTGTTTAATTACAAAATCTGGAAAAATAATTACAACACAAAATGTCAATAATCCCAGTTAAATGTTTTAAGCGCAGTCTTGGTTTCTTTTTTTATTTTTTCTCTTATTATTTTTCCACTTGTTTTTGTTTTTGTTGTTGTTATTTGTTGCCACATTTCAGTTCATATTTTACGATTGCTGTATAAATATGGCATTAATTAATTTTTCACTTAACTCTCACATTTATTGATATACAATAAGCTGTTTAATTTTGTTGTTGTTGTTGTTGTTTTTAATGCAACGCCAGCACATTTAATACGTGCAAATATTGTTTGCCGCTTTTCTTGTTTTTATATTATTTATTATTTATTTTGCAATCATTTCAGCTCGTTTGATACGTTGCTGACTGGAAATGTTGGCACTTAAAAATGCCATAACTTGTGCACATTTCGTGCACGTGGCAACGCCGTTATACATTCTTAACTTAAATTGCTTGAATTGCATATAAAAAGTTGTTTATTATTTAAATAAAATAAAAACATTTTGCCAATTTTCATTACTCTTTCATAGGGTTTAACCCCAACGATTGCTCTCCCAGTATTAATAAAGAAATCTAAAATTTGAAAAACCCCCAACGTCAAATCACAAATCACAACACATTTCCTACAAATTTAATTAGTTGCAACTTATTCAATGCGCCATAGACAACAAGCAGTAATAACTCAGGAACTATAATAAGATTGTCAAGATAAATAATAAGAATAACACGAGTAATAATCAAATGTAAAAAATATGTACAGTAAATCACGATTGTTTGTATGTAAATTTCTACAAAATACAGCAATGAAAACTAATACAACAACACACATTTGTGCATATCGTCTCAATGCACAACGCAATTTACACAAATCAAGCAGTCAAGTGGAATTTCTCAATAAAAAATAAAATATATATGAAAATACAAAAACCCACAGCAACAACAACAACAACAACATACAAATACGCACTCGTTCGTCTCAGCTGAATGGCTGCACACATTATCAGTTGCCAAGAATTGAGCGCAGAATTATTTTGCAGTTTGCGTAAGAAACAAATCAATTTTGCGAATTCTATTCATGACTCAGCGGCACCACGGCAAACCATTGAGGCCCACTGTGCACACACAAGCCAATCAAATTAAAATGCAAATGAACGCAATGGCGACTGTAGTTTACGTTGTCGACGCGGCAACTTTCTGGGGTTTTGTTTATTATTTGTTTTTTTTTTGTTCATCATTATTTATTTGTTTCTTTTTTTTTGTTACACATTTCTAAGCATTTTGCTCAAGTTGTGCGATTTTAGTTTGCACTGTCGAAATATGCAAATTGGCGCCAAGATTTCTGCCAGCTTTTTGCTAATTAACTTAACACGCAAAACCATGAAAATTTGCTAAGAGCAAATAAAGCAACAACAACAACAAGAATAGCAACAATGTCAGCCACAACCTAAATGGCGCAAATGGAGCGGAATGCAGACAGGGAAAAATGTTAACCACCAGCAAGCAGAAAAAAATGCATGACTGCAAATTTTCGTGCGGAATTTGACCAAAGTCGGGCCGGAAAAAGGTAGTGGCGAGCAATGCTCGTGTGGCAAGAAGCGCTTCAAGTGGCAGTGAAGAGGGTCCAGGTTGGGCAACAGGTGACTGGGAGAGAGCGGCGTGAACAATAAACGGAAGCTACTTGCGCATCAACTGACAAGCAGACAAATAAATTGACAAGTCGATAGACAATGGCGGCAAAGGGGTAAGAAAATGAGAGATGACTGAGTAGAAAATTAAGGTTGTGAAACGAACGCAATGAGCGAGCGAGCGAGTGAATGAGCAGAATTCAAACAAAAGGTAGATGGAAAATATAATAAATTTGCCAAATTCAAGCATGAATGAAATATCTAATGGGGCATACTTTAGAAAAGGTGATAGAATTGAGAGATTTAGGGTAATCAGTTAAATCAGTCAAGTTGAAGGGCTGTGAAAAGTTTTCTAAATCATAGCGACAGACTAGCAGCTGTTGCAGGCGAACAAAGAGGCTGGCAGTGGGTCAAACTTGCTGAGTCAGATGTGTTCGGATGGACACGGGTAATTCTAAGAGCTGTGACTGTACAAGCTTAAAAAATACGCAATTTGTGCAGTCAAACCTAAGAACATAAAAATCGAAGCACATCACTCAAAACTGAAGGCCATAACATAACGAAATTTAATCATCAAGACAGTCAGACAATTGAAACTAGGTTAGGTTTTGATTCCTTTGTCTGTAGACCAGTGATGGCCATTCTGAATGAGCGAGAAGTAACAACAAAATTAAATCAATAACAGACAAATTGAAACTAGGTAACGTTTTCATTCCTTTATCTCTAGAACAGTGGTGGCCATTCGGCTCCTCGCGAGTAGCAGACTAGACTAGACTAGACTAGACTAGACTTAGACTTAGACTTAGACTTAGACTTAGACTTAGACTTAGACTTAGACTTAGACTTAGACTTAGACTTAGACTTAGACTTAGACTTAGACTTAGACTTAGACTTAGACTTAGACTTAGACTTAGACTTAGACTTAGACTTAGACTTAGACTTAGACTTAGACTTAGACTTAGACTTAGACTTAGACTTAGACTTAGACTTAGACTTAGACTTAGACTTAGACTTAGACTTAGACTTAGACTTAGACTTAGACTTAGACTTAGACTTAGACTTAGACTTAGACTTAGACTTAGACTTAGACTTAGACTTAGACTTAGACTTAGACTTAGACTTAGACTTAGACTTAGACTTAGACTTAGACTTAGACTTAGACTTAGACTTAGACTTAGACTTAGACTTAGACTTAGACTTAGACTTAGACTTAGACTTAGACTTAGACTTAGACTTAGACTTAGACTTAGACTTAGACTTAGACTTAGACTTAGACTTAGACTTAGACTTAGACTTAGACTTAGACTTAGACTTAGACTTAGACTTAGACTTAGACTTAGACTTAGACTTAGACTTAGACTTAGACTTAGACTTAGACTTAGACTTAGACTTAGACTTAGACTTAGACTTAGACTTAGACTTAGACTTAGACTTAGACTTAGACTTAGACTTAGACTTAGACTTAGACTTAGACTTAGACTTAGACTTAGACTTAGACTTAGACTTAGACTTAGACTTAGACTTAGACTTAGACTTAGACTTAGACTTAGACTTAGACTTAGACTTAGACTTAGACTTAGACTTAGACTTAGACTTAGACTTAGACTTAGACTTAGACTTAGACTTAGACTTAGACTTCGACTTCGACTTCGACTTCGACTTCGACTTCGACTTCGACTTCGACTTCGACTTCGACTTCGACTTCGACTTCGACTTCGACTTCGACTTAGACTTAGACTTAGACTTAGACTTAGACTTAGACTTAGACTTAGACTTAGACTTAGACTTAGACTTAGACTTAGACTTAGACTTAGACTTAGACTTAGAATTAGACTTAGACTTAGACTTAGACTTAGACTTAGAATTAGACTTAGCCTTAGACTTGGACCTAGACTAGACTAGACTAGACTAGAATAGACTAGATTAGGCTTGCCTAGTTTTTGCCCTAAAAGTGTAGTGTTTGAAACGTAGTTTTGGTCTGTAGTTTTTATCTTTCTGAAGCTGACAAAAATCATTTTATTTTCAGTACCACTTTCTCATTCACATTTACTCGATAATCCGACCCAATGCAGTCGACTGTACTTCTAGAAGACATTGTCTCGACATAAACCTTGCTATCTTCCTTAAATTTGGAGTGGAAATTTTAGTGAATTCGAACTCGGTTTATGATGCCCAGAAGTCCCACAGACATACGTATTCAATAGATATAAAAAAATAAACCTCGACCATGATCAAAACCTTTTCAAGTCAGCATTTGAAACACTACAGGTCTTTTATTTTTTCTTGGTTGGTACATGTGTCACCTGGCACTCAAATACCTATTTGAGTGCCATTGGTCGGGAACGGTTTTTATTTTATTGAAGAATTTCGGGTATTTTCAGTTATCAGAGCACTTTCTATATGCTCTATGTTAACTTTTGTGTTAATCTAATCTTTGTGTTATAACACAATTTGCTGGAATTGAGGATCTTTCAAAACAACAATGTTCGATTACATGTTGCAAAAGTCATCAGAAAATCTTTGAAGCCGCTTCAAGGGGATGTCCTACCCAACCCACAATATTCAACAGACATTTCGCCTTCCGACTATCACTTATTCCGGTCAATAAAACATGGTCTGGCTGGGTTCAAGGCAAGAGTCCACAAATTCTTCACCCAACATCCTTTCTCGCAACCTATATATCCTTCCTGAACCAGCGCAATACCTCGCATTTAAAGGGGTAAAGGGTAAAGGGGGAGCCCTGCGCGTCGGCTCGTTAAAAAAAAACAAAAAAACAAGAAGCACTTTAGCCAAAAATTGGCTCAATACTTAGATCGCCTCCAGAGATGAGGATTTTTTCAACGCGAAATTCGATTGCTGTCTGGAATAGGAGGAAAAAGTCGTGACTACCGATGAGCAATGCTTCGAGTAGAAATTCATTGTATCAATTTCTCTGAATAAGCTTCACAGAAACAAAAACAAAACTTCAAAACCTTTTCGTACCTTCATAAGTTTATGAAGGCGAGGTGTGGTAGATTGCGTTGTTGGAATAAAAAATCATTAGGGTATAAGTAAATATATTTTTGTATCTATATTTTGATCTCAAAAACTGTTCAATTGTTTAAATATGAGGAGCTTTTAAGCAAACCAGATGTGTACTGGGGATGATGGAACAAAAACTAAACAGATGTTCCAAGAATTGGTGAGCTCACTTCATTTACTTCACGCGTCAATAGACTCAGTCTTTAGTTAGATTTGATTCCTAATCTAAAAACTGTTCAAATGTTTAAGTATGAGTCTCTAGTCTCAAACGTGCTTCGAATGACAGCAGACGATTGTTAAACTGTGCATCGGTCAACAAACGCCTAATTCGAACCAGGCCCACAGTTGTAGCCATTAGAAAGACACAGACTTACAGCGGGGCAGAGCAAATTGCGATAATCGCACCTCGGGCAATTTTACCGCAAATTAGTAAATATGCAACGCAACGCCGTAAACAATGCCGATGCGCGTTCAAATTGCCAACTGTCCATCTGTCCGGCCACATTGTCCGGACGGCCGAAAGGTTGGGCGGCGCATAATTGACGATGCGTTGCATATTTGAGTGGGGAAATTTCACTGGCACTGACACTGGACAATGGCAACGGGACCTCTGTTGCACTCGATGTGCAGCAATGCATTTGTCATTATTTCAGTGGCTTCAGTGGTTTTTGAGTGCAAATTTCGCTGCTCTCGTCGATTGTTGACATTATATGGTATTTTCCCTCCAGTTTGCTTATGTTGTTGACACTAAACATTGTTGTTGTTGTTGTTGTTGCTGATATATTCATTTTTATGCTGGCCAGCAAGCAGATAACGTTTTAACCACGTTTTGTCATGCCGACCATTGTCGAAACGTTGGCCAGGTTTTATGACAGTTATTAATAATGTGTTGTTGTTGTTGTGTTTGCTGCTCTTATTGATACTCGCTGCATGGCTGCGATATGATATGTGTGGATTTGTTGCAATATTTGCCACAATACATAAATAAATGTTTATATTTGGCTGCAACGTTGGCTGCTGGGTTTTTCTGCTGTCCGTCCCAGCTGGATGGGGTTGGAACGTACGTCGATAAATGCACAAATAGTTGGATTATTGAATTGAAATTTTGCATGCCGAATAGGCATATAAATAATAATAATCTCAATATAATCGGATAACAAATCCAACTGAAATTATATAAAAATTTCGAACAACTTTAACAACAACTTCAACTCAAATTCACATTTATTGACCGCCGACGTGCTACTAAAAATAGCCAAATGCCAAACAAGTCAAAAGAATTTTGCAATTAGCATAAAACAGAGATGGCAAAATTATGCCACAGTCATGCAAACCAACTCACACACACACATATGCACTTCTTGTACTGCTGCCATTGATAAACACAACCAGACCCTAACCCGACCCTAACCAGCCAACCAATGCTGCCATCAACCAGCACTTTGAACATTGAATGTGCAAATCACGTACATCAACTATTGGTGATTTATAAACTATTAGTGGAAAGAGGAAGAGCAAAGAAGCAGAATGCATGCAGCACACAAATAGCAAAATGCAAAAACAAATTAGCCAATAAACTGCATTATGCAGCTTAGAGGCAACCGAAACCATTTCCGCATTGATGGAATGCAGTGCAGACTGGCATTCAGCGCGGATTTATGGCACATGACTAAAAAGTATCGAAGTGTGGCCGCGCACATTGACTGCCAACACGCAACAAAACGCCGCACGTCGGCCCGCAAAACTGTGGGCCAACGTTTGCAATTGAGCATTTTTTTACCATATCAGCGGCAACACTTAAAAAGGGGCGAAATATTTGCTGCAAAAGAAAATTTAGAGCGTTGGCCGCTAAACTGACTTCCTGCAGACTCGAATGCAGCTGCACTGAAGGCTTGAAGGCTGAAACTGAAACCGTAGTCAGATTTTCAATGGAAAGTGTATTGACGTATCCAAACAAAAAATGAAAATATGGGTTGATTTATTTGTGATTTTGAGTACATTCACCAAATTTGAAGACAAATGAAGCACTAAATCAAAGTCTTCATACAAATTCTTAATCCATTTTTGACCTTATCAGAAGTTGATACTGAAAAAACTGAAAAATACATTTCAAATAATTTTTGATTTTGAGTATTTTCATCAAATTTAAAGTCAACGGATTCATTAAATCTATTTGTCATACAAATGCTTAACCCATTTTGACCCTATGAGATGTTGATACTGAAAAACGATGTGTCAAACTATTCGTATTTTCATCAAAATTTAAGTCAACTGATCCATTAAATTTAGTTTTCATACAAATTCTTAACCCATTTTGACCCTATCAGAGGCTGATACTAAACAAATTAAGAAATATGGGTGAAATTGTTCATAATTTCATCAAATTTTAAGTCAACTGATTCATTAAATCTAGTTTTCAAACAAATTCTTAAGCCATTTTTACCTTATAAGAAGTTGATACGGAAAAAACTGACAAATACGTGTCAAATTCTTTTTGATTTTGAGTATTTTCATACAAATCCTTAACCCATTTTGATCTTATCAAAAGTTGATACTGAAAAAACTGAAAAAGACGTGTCAAATTATACGCAATTTTATCAAATTCGAAGTCAATTGATCTATTAAATCTAATCTTCATATAAATTCTTAACCTATTTTTTACCCTATCATAGGTTGATACTCAAAAAACTTAAAAACACGTCTCAGATTCTTTTTAATTTTGAGTATTTTCGTCAAATTTTAGTCAACTGATATATTAAATGTAGACTTCATACAAATTCGTAACCCATTTTGATACTGAAAAATATCTACATCTCAAATTCTTTTTGATTTGAATATCTTCATCAAAGTTGAAGTCAACTGATCCATTAAATCCAGTCTTCAAATAAATTCTTAACCCATTTTTAGCCTTAGCAGAGGCTGATACTGAAGAACACATCTCAAATTCATTTCGATTTTGAGTATTTTCACCGAAATTGAAGTCAACTGATGCATTTAATCTAGTTTTCATAAAAATTCTTAACCCATTTTGACACTATCAAAATTTTATACTGAAAAACTGAAAAATACGTGTCAAATAATTCATAATTTTGAATATTTTCACAAAATTTGAAGTCAACAGACCCATTAAATCAAGTTTTCATATAAATTCTTAACCCATTTCGACCCTAGCAGCAGAGATTGAGAATATTAAAAACATGTATCAAACTATTTGATGATTGATTGATATGATTTTGATTGGTTTTGCCATGTTTAATGTAAAATTTTTTAATCCAGTTCATTACATTAGGTTTCGTGATATAAAATCTGAGCGCATTTTTACTTTATCAAAGATTGATTTAAAAAAAATTGAAAACTGCATGCCAAATAATTTTTTGTTTTTTTTTTATTGGTGAAAAGCAATTCTGAAAATCAATAAATCCATCAAACTATGCAAACAAGATTCACTTACTTACAAAAATCTAGTTTAGGCAGTTTCAACATTTAATGCAAAAAGTGTTTAGTTATTCTCAACATTTTCCACTCAAATAAAGATAAAACCTACGTCATAACTATAAACTTGAGCCAAGCAAAAAATTATCTCATATTAAGTTATCTTGAATTATTTTTACAAAATCTTTTTTCAGGCTGACGCAATATTATCTCTGCGACAACAAAGAAAATCACACAAAATAATTGCCCATAAGATAGCAAATTTCGCCAAATAACCAAAATAAGCCAGCACTCATTGCACTCCAATAAAACGGTAGATACAATTTGGCACTGTCTCGCGCACGATTTGCCTTTCGTCGACGCATGTGCAACACTTTATTAACGCGAATTTATGTCGATGTGTGTATGTGTCTGTGCGTGTGTGGCAAACAAAAGTTTTAGTCTTTAGTCGAATGCCAAATTTGTTTATCAAAACAAATGAAACATGCTCGCGGTGTTAATGTGCGCACAATAACACAAAGACCAAAACACATATACACACACACATAAATGCAAATATACGAACACACACACGTTGACATTAGAAAATGAATTTCGTCTTTTGGGATTTTGTGGGCCTTATCGCTAATTCGAAGGCAGCCGTGCAGCGCTCACAAATTCTGTGTACGCTAATTGCCACAATTATCCACACACACGCACACATACGCACATGTATGTATACATGTATGTACTCATATAGACACATGAGCCGCTGTGTATTTGCACTGGGCGCGTGCTTATACGGCGCTCAGTGCTGGGGTTAAACGAATTTCGAATGTCAACAAATTGTGCCTAAACAGCGCCAGCGATGAGGGTGAAACGTTGCTGATTGTTGCAGCGGATTTTTAATTAAGAACTCGCGTAAAAGAATCAAATGACGCAGTCATGGGACTTGTAAAACAAAAATATTTGCTTGTTGACAGCAAGGCAGACAAGCAATCGTTGAGTGTCTCGAAGGGACTGAGCAGTGATTGAATGCGCTTTTAACCCTTTAGGTGTTTTTCTGACAAGCCACTTTCTGTGTATCGGAGCTTTCTATGGTTAAGGGATTTAAAATTTCAAATTTCAGGGCGGCCACTTGCATAAAAAAGAATTGTCGCAAACTTTAAATCGTGCACTTTTATTGGGGCACCCTATATAATCGAAATTTACAGGAGGTATGAAGAATTCTGTAGATAGAAATTGGAGTTCTGGCACCTTTACATGCTTCTTTTACAATGAAACTAGAGCAAATAGATCAATTTAAAGGAGTCCAGGGAAATTTGGTGGGTTAATTTAGGGTCCCAAAGATAAGTCACGAATTCATGAGCTAATACATGGCTTTGATGTCGCTGAGGCCGGGCTGAGTACAATATGGTAAGGATTTGCAAAGTCATTGGGCCAACTGCGACAAAAGGATACCACATCTGAGTTGCTCATTACTGAGGACCATTTTAAGAGCTTCTATATCAACCTAACTACAGACTGAAGTAACTCTAATTAGTAATTCTTTAAGGATCACCCGTCTGAAGACAATATTGTATGACTTTAGGAGCTCATTAAGCCAAAAACTACAGAAGAAGAACACTTTGAAGGTGATAAAGATCTTCTTGATGACTTTGACTTCGGACCAACTATCGACTTCAGCCTCACTATCCGTGAAGGATTTCACTAGACGGTACGTCGAGTATCACCTGACAAAAGAAACTGTTGGAAGAGTTTGGAAGCTCATTGGACCAATAGCAAGGGAGATCAATTTGGAGGTAATAGAAATCTTCTTGAGGACTTTGACTTCGGACCAACTATAGGTGAAGCTTGGGAGAATTCCTCTAGACGGTACTTTGAGTATCACCTCACAAAAAAACATATTGTAAGATTTTGGGAACTCATTGGGATAATAGCGAGGGAGATCACTTTGGAGATAATAGAAATCTTCCTGAGGACTCACTGAGCCAAAATTGGCAAAGGGAAATCATTTTAGAAGGATAGAGATCTTCTTGAGGGCTGCCAGCCTGACTGTCCTTAAAGGTTTCCACTAGACGGTACTTTGAGTATCTGTAAGAGTTTGCGAGCTCATTGAACCAAAATCGGCTGAAGGAGGTCGCTTTGGAGGTGATAGGGGCCTTCTTGAGGGCTTTAACTTTGAGCTGACTATCGGTGAAGGTTCGAAGATTTCATCTGGGCGTTACTTTGAGTAACTCCCCACAGAAAACAATATTGTACGAGTTTGGAAGCTTATCAAGCCAAAAGCAACAGAGCGAGACCACTTTAGAGGTGATAGGGATCTACTTGAGGGCTTTGACCTCGGACCAACTATTGATGAAGGTTCGAAGATTTCATCTGGGCGTTACTTTGAGTAACGCGTTTGGAAGCGAGTTTGTAAGCTTATTAAGCCAAAACCAATAGAGGGAGATCACTTTAGAGGTGATAGCGAAATTCTTGACAGTTTTGGCTTCGGACCAACTATCGGTGAAGGTTTGAAGAATTTATCTAGACGTTATTTTGAGTAACTCCTCACAGAAAACGATATTGTACGAGTTTGGAAGCTTATTAAGCCAACACTAATAGAGGGAGACCACTTTCGAGGTGATAGGGATCTTCTTGAGGGCTTTGGCTTCGGAGAAACTACCGGTGAAAATTCGAAGGATTCCTCTTAGCGGTACTTTCAGTTACTCCACAGGGAGGATGATATTGTAAGAGGTTGGAAGCTTAATGAGCTAAAAGCGGAGGAGGGAGAACACTGTGCAGGTATTAGGGATCTTCCTGATGACTTTCCTTTCAGCATAGCTGTTGGTGAAGATTTGCACGATACCTCTAGAGGATTCTTTGAGTAGCATCCCACTAAGGATGATATAATAAGAGTTTACGCGCCCATGGCATGAGGAAAACACCTTTGTTGGTATTGGGGACCTTCTAAGCGTTGTGAACTCAACCTCTCTGTCCGTGCGGATTTGAAGCGACAAAGAAAAACAACTTTTATAGTATCTGGGCCTTTTTGCTAAGGACTCCGATTTCAGCTGGACTTTTGCTGAATATTCGAAGGATTTGTTCAGGCGATACTTTGAGTAATGCACCACTAAGGACCATAAAGCAAAGTATGGTACAACTGAGACAAAGGAAAGCAACTTTTGAGTTGTTAGGTATCTTTTTTAAAGTTTTAACTTCAGTCCGACTGTCGTTGAAGTTTCAAACGAATACTCCAAGGAATACTTTGAGTGTTTAGGTTGTACCTGTAATTTTCATAAAACCATTCACAACAATTACTTTAAACTTTTGCTTAAGTGGTTGTACTGATCTGTACTTCTGCTTCACTATTACTGTACCAAAAATTGCTCATAATCTTCCAGCAGTTCTGTCACACAGCTGAGCACACTTGGCACGTGCCATGGACGCCAACTGCTTTGCTTCTTATACCGAAGCAAACCTAAAATATTCATTGTTACTGACTTCGAAGGACAACTCAGCCTCTACAAAACATATTTTTTGGCAACAATTTGGATTTTTTTTTTTGCACAAACGCTGACAAGTTACAGCCGACTATGAGACCGAACGAAAATTTATAAAGCCATTTTCGCTGCTGCTGCTGCCTCTTCTACCTCTTCTTCTTCTTCCTGTTCGGCTTGTTTCAGTTTGAAGGAACACCGCTTCCGACTTCATCGACTTGTGCGGCGTTTACTTTTAGTTTTTAATTGCAAAACTTTGGTCATTCATTCTTTGCCGGCGGATGCAGCATGTGCGGCCGTATGCTGTGACTGCTCCGAGAACGACTCAAAGTGCCAGCCGCCAACGTTGCAGTACATAACTTGTGCATGATAACTGCCAATTTTGTTCTGTTGGTTGGCAACAGTGTTGGCCAAAAAACAAGCAGCCAAAGCTGAAGCCGCCATTGCAGCATAACTACACATGAACATAACCTCACTTGCGTGCTAGCTACCGTAGCCGAGACATGCGGTGACAATGTTGCCACACGGTGACTTTTTTTGTTTGTTATTTTTGACGCCCACACGCTGCTCACTTTTGTGGTTGAATTTTTGTTGCTTCTTCTTCTTGTTCTTGTACTCGACTTAGATTCTGCGCAAATGTTGATCCAAAATTTGCTACTTTCTTAAGCATCAAACGGTCATTAGGGTTACGGAAAACTTGACTTCAATGTTGACTCGCCGCTGTGCGCAGATGGGGTGATGACTCTGTGTGTATGTGCGTGTTGGTGTGTGTTAGTGGGGCGCCAAGTGTGGCCACAGTTTGAAAATGGCTTGTCATGGCGCGCACTTAAACAAGCAAAATGTAATGAACCACAAAGTCATTTTCTTTACTGTTATTTATTTTCAACTGCCACCAGCGACGCGCCACACTTGTCGCACTACCAGCAAACTCAACTTGGCCAACATTCTGTGGCCGTGTAGCTGTGTGTGTTAATAAAGTTTCGTCACCAATCAACGCGCCACTGGTTCGCTTTTATTGCTCGACTTATTGCGGCTTCATCAACATTTCGCCCTCTCGCCGCTCACTGCGTCCTGTCGCTCACTTTTGGTGCCTTTGCTCATCAGTTGCCGTTTCGCAGCCATTTGAGGCCACATTCCTTGTGTTCAATCGCGACCAAAGTTAGTCGCCGTGTCACTCTTCCATTTAATGTCTTGGAAGCACCAAATCGACGAAAAATGTCGCAAATGTTGTCAATTTGCTGCGCATTGCGCCGTTGTGATCGAGATTAATTCAGCGAATTTCGCATTTCGTCCGGACTGGTCTGCCGCTTCTTGTCCGTTCGCGTCCTAATGGCGTTTCAAATTAATTCATGTTCCGCCTCGAGCTACAATATTGCCCATCGTCCTGCTCACCCTTTGCAGTGGTGCTGTCTCTCTTTCGCTTTATTGATTTATAATTTTTTTATTCGTCCTCAGTCGTTTTCAATTTGAATCCAGTCTGCTTACACATTGTTTGCCTTTTTTGTTCAATCTTTCAAGTCTTTGTATTTGCTTTGTTAATTTTATTCCGAAAATTGATTGCCCTTTAATCAATTATTTTAATTATAAGTACACTAATTTCATATACTCCATCATTGTGGCGCTCAGCCCGCTGGTTCATACTTTCCCGACGTCTATTTGCCTTTCTCGCTTCGTTGAAGGAAATCAGCATCGCAGCCGATTGACTGATTCTGTTGCGTCTGGAAACTGGTTGGCGCGTGTCGACTTTAAATGTTTTGTTCGAGTAATTGCACTCTACACTGGGTTGCAATAGTGTGATCAGTTTGGAGAGAAGAACTTAGGGAAGAAATCCCCAGTAAAGAAAATTCTAAAAATGTATAATGAACACCAACAGGTAAATCTCTTCGGACATTCTCTCTGTTTGGCAGCTGTTCATCTGACTGTCCATTAATTCATCTGATGGTTCGTTTATCCCTCTGCAGACCTTCTAACTGTTCATCTATTGGTTGTCCGTCCTCCATGTGGCCATCTGTGTACCCATCCGCCTGTCTGTTTATTCGTCAGTGAATCACTTTAGACAAATTTGCCTCTCTGTTTCCCAACTGTTCGTCTGATATTTGTCTATTAGTTCGTTCGCCCGGGCAGTCTTCCCGTTAACTTTTTGTCCGTTCGACTGTCCATTAATTCGTCTGTTAATCTGTTGGTCCGTAAATCTGTTGGTCCGTTTGGCAGCCCATCTTCAGACCGCTCTATTCTTTGGCCCTGCACTTCATCTGTTCGTCTATGTATGTCGTGTTCGACCGTACGTCCGTCTATCCATTCATCCGTCTATTCTTTCGTCCCTCTTTCCTTTTATCCGTCTATCCATTCGTCTTTCTGTCCATTCATCTAGCCTTAGAAAAGCTTCTGACGGCCCTTTTTAATGCACTCGGAACTACCTCAACATTTTTTCATATTTATCTTATTTTTTTAAACTGACAAGTGTAACTCTTTATTATTTTTTTCTTTAAAGAGTCAAACAACTGTAAAATGTAGTACATCAATAAGTCGATCAAACCCAATGGCAACAAAATTATACCATTTCATTTTATTGCCCTCATTTAGTAGCCAATTGTATGTGGCAACATTGGTTTTTATTTTTATTGTTGTAGTTGTTTTGTTGTGGTCGTATTTGATTACTGACTGTAGAAACATTTGCAAAATTTGTAAAATTTCTTCAACCCTCTTACAACTTTTAGGCCTCCAGACACACAAAACACGTACACACACACGCACACACACAGAACTCAATTGCGGTTGTTAGTAATAAGTTCATTGTTGTTGTTGTTATTGTATCTAAATGTTGCTTTTCTGGCCACTTGGCAGCATGGAATTTGAACTGTGAATCGAATTTTAAATGTGAGCAACAAAAATTCCCAAAATTAAAAACATAAATTTTCCAAATTTGCGAGACGTTTGTCGCAGCTGTTGTTCTTGTTGCCTTTGCTGGTTGGTATTGTTGTTGTTTTTTTTTTAATTTTCAGACAGTTTATTTAACACGCTGTATGCGTGAGGCCAATACTTATTTTACAATTATTGGAAATTATGTGGTGGAAAATTTTCAATTATTTTTAATTGCAAAATATTTAATGCGTTTTCGCGAGACGTTTGTTGCCGCTGTGTCTGGCGCGGCTGGCACGAGCGTTGTGCACTTGCAAACACGGTGCGGAATTTGTGTGCAATTCGACAAAGTTGAAGTGTGAAGAGGTTGGAATATTTGCTCGATGCTCAGCACAGTTGTTGTTTGTGTTTGGGGGGGGAAATTCGCCTGTCCATCCCGGCCCGAACGCACTGTGTTTACTGGCGCACAAATTAAATTTCAAGCCTGCAACTTTGTAGCATCATAATTTATAGTTGTGGCACGTTGTGTTGTGAAAAGTGCGTAAATCAATTTTAAATTAGGCGCAGCGGTCATAAGTTGGAAAAGTGGTTTTTACGCCAAAAACGATTCGGGACACTTGGACACCGCATAATACAAAAACCTATTAACTCACATAAAAAGATATGTTTTACATATATGAAATTATCCAAACTTATCAGACAAGAGCATTTCATTTGTCACAAACCCAGTCCAACTCTGAGTTACTCACACCAACTGAGTCACAGTCAATCCCAGAAAACCACAGGAAATTATAACAAAAAAAACATTAAAGTGCTTGTCTGTCGTTAAAGGCCACTCGAACAGCATCAATCAATGCAATCAGCGCAACATTTGACGTTGGACGGCTGTCGTTGGTTGCTTCTCGATTTCAACTGCAAAAAATCACTGCGACCACTTGAGCTTCATTTTCTCCATGACACCCGAACTCGACACTTTCTGCAAATTAAATTTGCATTTATATGTGTGTAAGCGTTTTGTGCGATTGCACGGCGCACTGAAGCGGAAAAATGTTGACCAAAAAATGTTGCAGAAACATTGCTGCACCAGTGTTGCGAGCACAAATTGCCAGTCAGCCACCACTTTTTTATCTTCTATTGTCGATTTCACTCCCAATTTCCATGCAAATTAGGTAATCCTTTTTTTTTTGTTTTGGTTGCCACTCGACCAAACGGCTGCGCTGAGTTGCACACTCACTGCTGCTGCTGTTTTGCCCTGTTGGCCGCTAGCAAATTTTTTTGTGGTTACCGCTACATCGCACCGCCCGTTTAACATGTCGCCATTTGACCATTTGTCCGGCATGTCCTTTGACATGTTTTGCATGCTCTTTTTGTAGTTGCCGCTGTTAACCTCAATGCATGTTTGAAGAGCAGCCGTCGTTGTCATCGTCGACTCGCCTTTACGTTGGCTGCCCACAAAATTTGGGGTGCTCCGCGGAATGAGGCCGAGGGAGGGGGCAAACAGTGTGAAAACTGCGATTTAACTGCGTTTTTCCCACTTTTGTTGTTAATATTCAAAATTAAACGCATTCCAAATGATGGAAACGTTTTTAATAATGTTGTATTTTTTAATTTACATTTTTTATTTATGTATATTTAATTACGCATAATACTTTATTTGATTCTATTTTATTTAATTTTTTTTTTTATTTTATTTCATTTTATGTTATTTTATTTTATTTTTTTAATTTTATTTAATTTTATTTTATTTTATTTTATTTTTATTTTATTTTTTTTATTTAATTTAATTTAATTTAATTTAATTTAATTTAATTTAATTTAGTTTTATTTTATTTTATTTTATTTTTTTTATTTTATTTAATTTTATTTATTTTATTTTTTACTTTATTTTATTTTATTTTTACGATTTATTTAACTCCTTTAGGGTTACATATTACATATCGGTTGTTTAACAACAAGATACATAAAACTATTGCAGGTACATGATATTATTTTATTTTATTTTATTTTATTTTATTTTATTTTAGTTTATTTTATTTTATTTTATTTGATTTTATTTTTTATTTTCAATTTATTTTTATTTTAATATAATGTTCTAACAACATTTTTCCCATTTATTTCAACATTCAACTTTGTTATTGTTTTTGTGATTTCCTCTTATCTTACGGTGTATATAATTTCAAACATCATTTCAAAATATACACATATACACATACATATTAGTACGCATATGTAGTTACATGTCACAATATGAGTTTATCTGCCCATTTCTTATTGTTGTTTATGTTGTTGTTGGGTCTTTTTATTTGCTATTAGCAAATATTTTCGCAAAGGTCATTTCGCTTTATTATGCGAAGTTATGCTTTGCGGGTTCCGCTGCCCTTTCGACGCACACATTGATTATGACATTTGTGGGCACAAAACAAAAAACAACAAGAGCAACCGGCCTTTCACTGCTCTTTCAGCGGCCCATAGACAGAGAGCGGCCGCACACACTGGGTGACAATTTAAATTTTCAATTCGCATTCACATGCTTTGCCAGTTGTTTGGTTTTTATTTATATTGTTGTCGTTGCTTTTTTTTTTATTTCATATTTTTTGTTAGCATATTTGTTGTTGTTGTTGTTGTTGCAGTCGTGCGGCATAAAATTAACATAAATTTGATTTAAGCAAATAAAGACGCAGATCAGCAGACGGTTTGACTGTTGCGGATGTGTAGGTGAGTGCATGAGTTGTTGGTGGTTTTTTTGAGTGCTCGTGGCTGTGTGGCACTGCCGATTCTTCCTTTCTCTTCTTGAGTTTTTTATGCAACATCTGTTAAGTATTCTGAATACTTTTTTTTTCTTTTTTTGTTGCCTTTAAATTTGCTTTTAAATGAGATTTAGCAATTTTGGAAAGTAGATTGTGAATGAAAAATTTAATCAAATAGATTTTAAAGTGAAAAATATATGCTTTTCAAATTTCTTGTTTTTTAAGAAATACATTTAAATTATTTTATATTCCGTTACTCGTTACCTCGAGAGGCAATGAAAGCATAAAAAGAAAAATTCAAAATTGTATAGAAACGATGAGTGATCAGTGCATTGAACCACAAGCCAGAGGGTCGTGAGTTCGAATAACAAAGAGAGGCAAAATTTTATTGACAGTTTTTGGCGAACAATGCTTAATCACTGAAAGTACAATAATGGTCTATGCAAAACTCCCAATCTGTCGTTGGGAGTCAGGCTAAAACTGTTGGTACCATAAATTTATGAACATACTAGAAGGGTCCCGCAGCATGTTTGCAATCAAAGAGCCCAATTAATCCCGATTCTCCTAACTCTTTGTTGACCCCGTCAGATTCTTATGAAAAAATGCTTGACTAATTATTTGTCATTTGATGTGCTTTCACCACACTTGAAGTTAGGCCCATCTTTTGCGCATAAAATGCTGTTCAACAGTGTCCAGTACATCCACTCAATCTCATGTCATCTCATTCGTTCTACCCATCCATTGCATATTGCTTTCATCATAGAGAGTAATACATTTCTAGGAATATGGCATACAAAACTTTCTTCTAATTGTTGAGGTAATACATTACAGGTAAAACATTACAAACGCTTTTGTTCGTTCCGTTTATGCATGATCGATGCTTTACTTAGCCCATGCAAATCAAATCAATCCAATCCAATTTATCTAACGCAAACCAAACCGAGCCATAATATTCAATTCAATTCAATCCAATTTATCGAACACAATCCAACCAATTCCGTTTTGCCTTTTCAGACCATATTGACACGTTTCCTCTCATCACATCTTATCCCATCCCAGTATATCGCATCTTTGTTCAACTAAGTTCATCGTTTTCATTCCATTCTAACCCACTCAATCCAGTTCAATTCTATTTGATTTCATCCCATCCCATTTCATGCCAATCAATCGCCTCTGTTCATTGCAATCCATCTTATTCCAACCCTACCTTACATTTCCTTTCCATACATTTCTATTGTAACCTATGGAATTAAATCCTCCCTATTCTCAGCGTTTTCCGATCTGCCTGCTATCTTGTTTTATTATCTTTTACTTATTTATTATTAATCTTAATTAATCACCATTACTAACGCTAACACAAATATTGCGTGTCTTGTCGTTCCTCACCTGACCTAACACCGAAAATAAAATTAAGTTGATTCAAGTCCTTTTGCCTTCTAAGTGTATCTAATACAGTAGTGGAGTTCACGTTCACGTTCAAGTTGCTATTGTAGCAATCTGTTGCTATAACTGCTTTCGAAAATATTGCGAAAATGCAAAAATTGCTACAATAGCAACTTTACAACCAAAATGCTACGAAGAGTGAGTACCGCTAATGTAAATCAACGTAATTTACAATAAGATGGGATGACTAGAAAATCTGTTGACTTTGAGTTCTTTTTGAAAAGGCTCAAGGTTTCATTCCGATTTGGACTAATGGGTGTATTGAAATTCTCTTCATTTTTGAATCCAGTGTTCTTCTCAATCTGGGTTGGGTTCTCTGTTGATTCAGATGGGATTTTTTGAGAACCATTTGGCCTTGAACGAGGAAATTGTGTACATAAGTAAACTGTAAGCCAGCTATTTTCGTAAGTCCATCGAAAAATCTGACCCCAATAGTCTGGGGCCCTCATTCCTACAAATGTGGCAAGGTTTCATCTTATTGTTGAGAGAAGTTTCCACTATAACTTTTAATAATTTTGGAAGTTTAGGTCCTAAGTGGGTCGGAAAACGTCGGGAAAACGGGAGAGAAGGTGGAGTGGAACCAAAATGGTTGAGAGGGTCGATGACGATGACGACTCCTTCTGAATTATTTGAGCAAGCTAGGCTAAGTTTTCTGACGTGTGTAAGCTAAACATTTAAGTACCCTTTCCCTTTTCATTTCTCCCTCTAACTTTATACTTTTCATCACCATCTTTTGTTTTTATGTTTTCATTTCTCTCTTTTGTATTAGTTTTAAGTTCATTGTATTATTTGTGATCAAAATAGTTAAAAGTTTAGTTTAGTAGTTTAAATAAAATAACAAAAATCTATATACAAGTATATAAAAATGAATCTTGGTTCGTCCGGCTGCTTAAAACTTGAAAACGACAGGACCAAATTGGATACTTCCTTCGGCGGGTTTGTTCGTAATTACTACGCGAAGGTTTAGGTAAAAAGAAAAGTCAGGAAAATGGGGCGTGGCACTACCAAAATACATTTTTAGACAATAACTTTGGAACCATAAGTCACACATCAATGAAACTTAGCACGAATTTACCATTTAATCATATCTTTCCACAGGGGGTATTTACCAAGGGGCGTGGAAAAGCCCATACAACTCAAATCTTTTATATGGAAATCTTTTATTCGGAATTGTAAGCCGCACAGTATCGAAATTTAATATGACATCGTCCCATAGATGATGGGATTTGGACAAGGGGCGTGGCACATTTTCTATGACCCAATATTTCAGCAGCAACTGTAAGTCGCACATCTATGAAACTTGGTATGAAAACACCATTTAGTCATATCTTTCGATAGAGAGAATGGGGCGGGTATTTAACAAGGGGGCGTGGCACCGCGTATACAACTCAAATTCTTTATATGGATTAGCTTCGGAATCGTTAGCCACACAGCATTGAAAGTTTGTGTACCGTCGTCTCATAGATGTGTCGTTCTACGGATGAGATTTGATCGGCATTGGACAAGGGGCGTGGCACATTTTTTATGATCCAACATTTACGCAGTACTTTAAGTCTACCTAAATGAAACTTTGTACGAACTTTCCACTTAGTAGCACAATTCGACTAGAAGAAAGTTGTGAGCATTGGGCAAGGGGGCGTGGTACCGCCTTCGTTTTTATATACAAAGATTGTTTGTCCTGACTGACTGATTGATTGATTGATTGATTCATCATCGCTCAGCCCAAGCTGCTGAAGCTACAAGCATGAAATTTGAACTATAAGAACTGTAGAACATCTTGAAAAATGAACCACCGCTAAGACGGGATTTTTAGAAATTCGGGGTCTAAAGGTGCAAAACATGTGATAAGGTGTTGTATGAAGAAACATGATTTAATTGACATACTCATTTCGAACTTCCTGAAAATACTCTAAATCAAAAATAATTCGACACGTATTTTATAATTTTTCGAAAATCAAAATTTCACTGGGCCAACAATAGGTTAAGGTTTGTTTATGAAAATAGGCCTATTGACTTCAAAAATAAAAATTAGACAGGTGTTTCTCATTATATTCAAAATTGAAATCTAACTAGATCAACGACGGGTTAAAAGTTTGTGTGGCTAAATTGTGAAAAAACATGAATTAATGGGCCGATTGACTTCAAACTTGGTGGAAGTACTCTAAGTAAGGGATAATTTGACACGTGTTTTCACTTTCTTCATTTCGGGAATCGGGAAATAATAAAAACGTGCTTTTAATTTGTTTGAAAATCGAAATCTACCGTGGTGAATCAAGGGTTTATAAATTTTTTAGAATAAATGTGAAAACATATGATTAATGGGCCTTTTGACTTACAAATTTTTGGAAACACTTGAAATCAAAGATAATTAGACACATGTTTTTTTTTTGTTTTTTAATCAAAATCTGACGGGGTCAACAATGGGTTAAACATTTGTATCGGGGGGAAACAAGAACACTTCCGTGCAAAGCCGCAGGGCCCAGCTAGTAAATAAATAAATAAAAAATAATTTTACAGTTTTAATTAAATTTAAAAAAAATAAATAAATAAACAAAAATTGTTTAAAAATAAATAAATAAAAAATAAATAAAAATATAATTTAAAAAAATTAAAAAAGAAATAAATTTCAAAAAATAAATAACTCTCGTATCCCCATGATTGTGAATACCGCCATTGTAGCTCCAGCAGTTTTACCTGCAACACTCGCCTCCGCCTTCACAACACACGTCGCGCATAATTCAGCGCGCAAATCAACTCAACAACTTGTGTCGCCTACACGACCGTCGAGAATATTAAACATGTGCTTTGTTTAATTGAAAAAGAGCTAAAAGTACAAAACAACAACAACAGTAATGATGCAAAAAGTGCTTCGACTTTTTCCAATAAATTTTCACTCATATGTGCCGCTGGCACGCGGCACTCTCACTGCTTCAACGCGCATCGACAAAGCGATTGAACGCTACAGAAGCAACAACAACAACAGAAACATGAACAAAAACAAGGAAACGTTCAGTAACGCAACGCAACGCAACGCAACGTACGCGTGATTAAGTGATTTCGATAATTCATTCATAGTCAGCGATGTGCAATGAGCGCACGAAAGAGATAACACGCGCGCCGATGTCGATGCCGATGCCGATTCTGATGCGTGAACGCGAGCAACAAAGCAGCGCGTAATGAGAGGGTGGCGAGACAGTAGGCGAACAGCCTCAGCGACGCAACGAAATTCATTTGATGGGCGCATAAACTGCACCAGGGCCACGTTTTGCGGCGCGTCAGAGCGATGCAGCGGTCATGTGGCGTCAGCGACTGCCTCCGTGAAGATGCGTGCGTGCACTTTACGCGCCCCTCGACGCAATGTGCCATCCCAGCGGCTGCGTTTTCGTGCCGTTTAGAGCATTTAGCATTTTTGTGTATGGAAATTTATGGCGTCACCGCAACAAGTCGCCGAATGTATGCCACATTTTTGTATGCGCCTGTGAGTTGTTAAGCATTTTAGCTGCGCTTAATGAAAATAAACAAAAAGTTCAACATTTTTAAGTCCCAACAAATGCCAACCAAGCGAATGCCATGAAATTTCAAAGAAAATTTTATAGAAAAAAATTGCATTGAGTAAAGAATTTTATGAGGGTTTTGAAAATTTTGGCATTAACTTAGAGCGGTTTAAGATATTTGCAGCAGACAGGAGATGAAGAATGATTGGAATGTTTGTGAGATTCAAATATGTATATATAAAATATATACATAAGCATAACTGGAATTTAAGAACCTGGCAGCCAAGTCTAACTTTAGCTATAATATTTTCTATTGTAGACTACATAAATATAAATTATAATGAATAGCTGATGCGAGAGCTTTAAGAGGAACCAAAATACAGCTAACTTCGTTGACGAGTTAAAGTTTGGACACTGCGAAAAAGTTTGCAAAGCCAAATTTTAATTCACTATATCTCCAATTCTATTCTACCGATTGTAATGTTTTATGTTACATTAGAACATTTTTTATATTTATTTCTGAGACAATTACACAAACAAATCTTTAAACTCGAGTCTACTCTAATCAGTTGTAATGAGCAAATTTTCGTATAATGTAGCCGGTACTAGTGCCAAATTCTAATTCACTATATCTTCTTTTCTATTCTACCGATTGTAATGTTTTATGTTACATTTGAAAATTGTTTATATTTGCTTCTGAGACAATTACCCAAACAAATCTTCAAACTCGAATCTACTCTAATCAGTTGTAATGAGCAAATTTTCGTATCCTGTAGCCGGTACTAGTGCAACAACAACACCAGTGTCAGTTTGGACTAACAAAAATATGTTGCAGCGGATACATCATCCAAAAGCCGCTTAGCAAAGACAACAACTTTGGTTTTTCCCCAGAACACGTTCTAGCTAGCAGCAACGAATACATAAGTGGAGAACGCTCTCTATACAACCCAGTAATAAACTTTTACATGCGAGACTATAAATGACAGCCCCATCTTCTATTATTGCTTCCGATAAGTTAATGACCCATTACGCCAGAACTTTAATTGATTTATGTAACAAAAACAAGGCACTCGATTTGTTGACTCCCTATGCTCCTAAGCGAAACAAACAAAGGAAAGAAAAAAAGATGATTAATGATCGGAAGACTTTATACAAGAATGAAATGAACATCCAGTTTTATGCCGTCATCGACGGGGTCAACGAAGGGTTAAGAGTTTGTATCGGAAAACAAGATTTGATGGGCCTTTTGATCTCAAACTTGATGAAAGCACTTCACACGTGTTATTGACTTTTTTGAAAATCAACATCTACCATGGCGAACTTAGAGACCGTAGAGGAGCAAAGTGCCCGACAGTAATCGCAATTGATCCTATATTCAGTATCACTTTTTTTAACGAAAGAACCACAGAGACAAAATATGTTTGCGACACAAACCCAACCACATCCAATTATAATGCAGACATTGTGTTGACAACAATTTGACAGCAATCAGCGAACTGTAGAACCGGCGCCTCACCTACAAATGTTTACTACGCCAAACTGTCAAAGTGTTTGTAAACTGACAATTGTAGGCAACATTTTAAAACCCAATTAAGCGAAACTTCATCAGTCGACAGAAAATGATTTAATTTGAAATACAACCAACAAACAATAACAACAACAACAATAAATGACAAGAAACAATTAAAACGATTGCACACAATTGAAACCTGACATTTCTACTCCATTTAACAATAATTGTATTTAACATGGATAAATGCAACACAAACAATCAACGAACGCACCCAAAAGTGCGCAATAACAAAGCAATCAAAATAATAAAAATAAAAAACATACAAAAAAAACTATAACAAAAAGTGAAAATCACAATTTACTGTTTGAGTGAAATAGTGAAGTAGAAAAGATAAATTAAATAAAACAACAAAAAAATTTAAAAAGAAATAAAAAAACCATAATATACAAAAATATACATAAGTAAGTACAAAAAAAGTAAGTTAAGTTAAGTACAAAAAAATACAAAAAAAATTAAAAATACAAAAATATTATATGTACATGTATTAAAATAATAAAAAATACAAAATAATACCAAAAAAAATTAAAAAAATATCAACGAAAAAAGCAGAAAACACAAAAACAACATTAACCAACCAACAACAAATCAGAGTCGGCAAAGCGTCAAATAAAAATAAATTAAGAAAATCACACAATTTCAGTGTGTCCGTGTGTCAAGCGCTAATGAAATGCGACAACAACAACTATGTGAACAACAGCAACGCATCACAACAACAATAAATTGACCATAACAATGCGACAGACAAATCTCGGCTCGGCCACAATTTAATTCAACTTTCAATAACTTTACGAACGACATGAAGCTGCAACGACTCTACACCCTTCGCCACCCCCTCGAACTGCCATGACGCGACACAGTCACTGAGCGACTGATTGTCACATGCGGCCGCCACCATCGTCGTCGTCGTCGTCGTTGTCGTCGTTGCTGCTGCTGTGGCTGCCAGCTGAATGTTCAATAAACACGCAGCCGCAGCTGACTGCAATGTTGATGTTATTGTTGTTGGTTTTGGTTATTGTTATTGTTGCTTTTGTTGATACTTGCTTTGTTGTTGTCATTGCTGGTAGCGTTCGCTGCTGGCTGCTGTGATATTAACACATCGTGCGAATGCCGCTTGTATGCTCAACCAACAATAACAAAAACAACAACAATAATAACAACAACAAGAACAACAACCTTTTAGCTACATCCAACTTGTATACAGTTCAATGAATTTTTAGGGCAAATGACCTGCAGCCGTTTGCAATGGGGTTGCACTCACAACAACAACAACAACACTAACTACAACAACAAATTGTAGTCGAATAAAATTGCATGCAAATTTGGTAGTAGAAAAGCGTAGGTTGACTTGCGTCAGAGGCAGCTCAGAAATTACTTAAATCTTAATATGTAAATTAGCGAAAAGTGGGTACAACAACAACAACAAAAGCAACAACAACAGCTGATTTAAACGATAATGGCACAGCGGCAGCGTTGCTTATTTGATGTCTGACATTGTGGCCGCCATTAAGTGTTAAAGAAAATTGATTAAACCAAACGTGAAATGCAACAACAAGAGTAAAGAATACAAAAAACAACCGAAGACAAGAAAAAAAAATTAAAATAAAAATCACAGCATTGTAACATTAACATTTAAATGTGTTTTTGATTTTTGAAAATTCTTGCTTGCTGCTTTTATGCAAATTTTTTGTTTGTTGTTTAGGGTTTGTCAAGTAATAACAACATTAACAACAGAAAACGTGTTAAGCAGCATAAAATCTTACAACAACAACAAATATATACTCGTATATATATTTTCATATAAATGTTTTTTATTTATTTTATTTTGTATTTCTTGTCCCAACATGTGGCATCACTGCGCACTACAGCAGCGCATCTATTGTCGATTTTATTGTTGCCGCACTGTGTTCGACAACATAAAAACGCCATTTTTGGCAGACCGTTAGGCGCTCACGACGAAGGCCAGTCGGCATTTAAATTCAGCCGCATTTTCAGCTTTTTATGGTTACAACGTAAAGTGTGACCAAATTACAATATAAACCAACAACATCTTAGCCAAAGCAACATTGACGTTTGAACCAGAATTGCGTCAAATTATTTTGTTATCTTTATTGTTATTGTTTTGTGATTTTTAGTTGGGCATTGCGTTCAAACTGTGACCACTGTGCGCTGCGTGGGAAACTTTTGGCGAAATTTGCATTGAATTCAAATTGAATAACTAAATAATTAAATACATAAGCGCCGACATGATTAGCGGAACAATGCTGTGGGCTGTGCGCTGTAAGCTGTGGGCTGACTTTGCGCTCGGCTGCTGCAATGGTTGTTCAAAGCCGCCTGCAACAACAACGCCGCGCAGCACAATTAGCCACGTGATGTGTAAACATTGAAGCTTTTGAAAAATCAGACATATTTATTGAAATTATTTCATGCAGACATTAACAATTAATTGCAATTACTAATTGCTAATTAATTTGGCTTTGATGTGGAAATTGTGGTTGTTTACTTAAACGCGATTGCGTCAGGAGCAAAGTAAATATTCGTAAATTTCCACAATGCATGCAATGAATTGTTTCAAATGACAGCCAATCAGCTGACTGCATTACGACCTCAAAATTTATTCTTAAATTTGGTGCCAGAATCAAGCTTAGTTATTCCATAATCGGCGTAAGATTCTTTTATTACTAAGAGGCATTTTTACGTTTTCAATGATGTCGTTAAATTTACATCAATCAAACTTAAGGATTAACAAGAGTACATTTGAAAAAGTTTAGTGCTCTGACAGCTGCTTTAAACTGACTTGAATCTCTCTAATCAACAGAAAAGTCAGCTGGCGAAGTATAAATGTGAAAACGACGAAAATAGTTCATAAATTAACTCTTGATTTGGATCATCATTACTGGAGTCCAACTAACCTAACCTCAATCTCTCTGATCAAAAAATTTTTGAGAAATAAACAAAAGGAAGAAAGACAAGAATGAAAGAATAAAGACAAGAAAACAAGTCTATAAACAAACTGTTGATTAGGAACTTCAATCATAATACAGCCAAACCAACGTAACATAAATTTATTTGATCATCAGATATGTCTGTCACTGATAGGATTGAAAGAAAGGCAAATCAAGCTCTTAAACTAATAAATTTGAATCATCATTGATAATACAGAAAAACTAATCTAACCTCAATCTCTTTGATCCATAGATAAGTTTCTGAACAATAGGTAAATGGAACAAGGACGAAACGAGTCTACAAGTCTATTTAAGTCTTCAATGATAGAAAATTGAAAAACTAAATAGAAATGTAAGAAAGGCAAATCAAGTCCCTAAACTAACTATTGATTTGGATCATCATTAAGTAATACAGCCGAGCTAACCTAACCTAAATTTCTCTGATCAATAAATAAGTTTGTGACCGATCTGAAAACGTTACAAGGACGAAACAATTCTACAAACAAACTCATGATTTAGGCATTCAATGATAGATAATTTAAAAACGAAATAAAAATGAAAGAAAGACGAAGTTCCTAAGCTATTTGGATCATCATTAAGTAATACAGCTAAGCTAACCTAACCTAAATCTCTCTGATCAATAAAGAAGTTAGTGAGCAATATAGGAATAGAACAAATACGAACGAAATATTCTATGAACAAAGTTTTCATTAGGGTCTTTAACGATACCAACTTAAGCAAAATCTCTCTGGTCAACAGAAAGCCGAGCTAACCTAACCTAAATGTATCTGATCAATAAAGAAGCTAATGAAGCAATATAGGATTAGAACAATAATTTAATAATTTTTTAATTAATAATTAGGATTAGAACAAGGACGAAACAATTCTATGAACAAAGTTTTCATTGGGGTCTTTAACGTTAATACAGCTGAACCAACTTAACCAACATTTCTCTGGTCAACAGAAAAGTCTGTCAACAAAGTAAGAATGTAATTAAGACGAATCAAGTTCATAGACTAACTATTGATTTGAATTATTATTTTTAATACAACCGATCAAGGTTAGACAGGCTTCTAGTTTCTCAGCAAGTACACTCGAACGCATCAAAAGTCAAAGAAAATAACGTAGATAAGCTCCTGTAGTCGCGAGCTAATCAAATAATCAATAATTTTGTAAACAATGTAAAAGTGGAATAAATACGAAAAACAACTATAAACAAACTTTTGATTTGGGTCTTCATTGGAAAGCCTAGCAAACTAATGTCTTCTAACGACCATCGACTTATGTTTGTACATACTTATTCGAACAGCTCAAGTAATTTGCTGTCAAATGAGCCCAGCTTTGCCTTGGTGTTGGCCTCTTTGGAGGCTTCTTGGGCCACTGAACGTTTAACCAGGCAATTCCTTCTTTGAGTATGTAAACCTTTCTCTGGCAAAAGACTCTGGAACGAGACAATTTCAATCTTCATGTTGGACTTAACAGCATTCGAATAGCTCCAACAAATTCCTTAAAGATAAAACAACTCAAGCCTTGATGAGGACCTTTTTGGGCTTTTAAAGCAACAAAAAGTGAGGCCAGTCAATTCGAATTTTTATATCAACTTTTAAATCAAAATTGAACAAAAAACTTTGAGCCTCAATATTGGCCTATTGTCAGACGTTTTAGGGCAATCGGTTGACATATATCCGCTGATTTCATTGTATCTTCGTATAACTGAAGTAAATTGCTTTTAGATGACACAACTTCATGATTTTGTGGGCTTTCAGGATCGACTGAAAGTTAAGCAAGGCAATTCGGTACTTGAAGAAAGCGTCAGCGTCGCTTTTAGAGCGACTGAAAGTCTTCAGGTGTTGAATGCTTTTTCATCAAATAGAAGTTGAAAGAAAATTGTCTGCCTTTTGTCTGGCATTTTAATGGGATTTGCCGACGAAAATCTGCAACTTTCAACACTTGCATAGCTCAAGAGACAAACAATGTCTAGAAGAGTTGATTGTTAGGGCTTTTGAAGAGACTGAAAGCTAAGCAAAGTATTGCAGGTCTTTAGTTGAACTAGAAAAGTTCAGAGTTAATATTGGCCTTTAGTCAGAGACTTTGGGTAGTTTTGGGCTACTTCAGACCAAGTCTTTTTGCAAGTTTTAAAAACGTTTATAAGTTTCGAGGTGACTAAACGTAAAGCAAGACAGTTTCAAATCAAATTTGAGCTCTTTTCCTTTGGTCTGTAAGCTTCTTTTGCTGTTGAGTCACTCATTCATGAAAACTTAGCTGAAAATCAAGAAAATCGGGAGAAGAAGAGGAAATAAATTTAAATAATAATTTCATAGAATGTCTTAAAACTTTTAAAAAACTGGAACAAATAAATCAAAATCAAGAAATGCGTTAAAATCCAACTAAAACATTGACTAACAATCAAAAGTGGTTCATATGAAAAAAGTAAAGTAAACACTGTTCTGATTTTTATGGTTTGTATTAACCTTCGATATGTTTATTTATTTTGTTGTATTGACGGCAATGTTGGCCAAATAAAACGTTGCCAATTAAAGGCAACGAAGGCATAGAAGTCAGTGCACAATAACAATAACAACAACAACAGCAACAATACCAAAGCCAATAGGTAACCACAATAAAAGTCAATAACAACAACGCACTGCAAACGGTAGCAATCTAAGCGCAGAAACTACACCCAGATTTATAAAAAAAAATGAGACACAAACAACAAAAACCAAATAAATAGAAAAGGAAAACAATAAAAATAAACAAAACAATGTATTGCAATGTGGTTGTTGTTGTTATTTGATTTATATTTGTTGTTGTTGTTTGAATGCAGACAATAACGTAAGCATCGCAATGAAGCGCGGCCCGTTGTGCGTCGCGGTGCGTTACATTTGCGCCGCCGCCTATTCATGAATAATTCACTTTGCGCCACAGTGGCAACGATGCACTGTGCATCGAAAACGAGCAAAGAGCGCACAAATAAAGAATGCGCACATTTGAGTAAGGAAAGGTATACAAGTTTGTACGTGAAGGTTTGTTCGGGCACAGAATGGGTGGATGAGGAGAGTCAGTCAGTCACGTGGCCAAATCTCGCTTTAAGCAGTATTAAATAGACAAACAAAATTTCTTTGTACGGTTTGTAACCTTAACAATTTTTTATAAAAATTAAATTTAATTTTTGAATTTGATTTTAATTTAATTTATAAAAAAAATAATTATGTTTATATTATTTATTTTTCTTGGAACAAAACATCAACACATTTTAACTTGAAACAAACAGATTTATAAATTTGTGTACTTGTTTTTTCCATTTCATTTAATATTTTATATAATATCTTTTATGTTTCTAGTATTTAATTTTTATTTATAGAATTATTATTTAATTTGTATTGTTTTCTAAAAACTTTTACTAACTTTTTATTTCCAAAACATATTTTTTCCTTTCGTATTTTTTAATTTCTTAAGTAATTAATAAATTCCGCCAAAATAAAAGTAAATAAAGAAAAAATATTCTCTGAATGCAAATAAAATTGTATGCAAAAGTTTTTCAAGAAGTAAAAGTACTTAAGTACAAAAAATATACATATACAATCGTGTCTGGATATAGTGAACTAATTATTGCAAGGCCTGTTCACAGTATTGAGGTTGTTCACTATATGAAGGTTAACATTTTTGTTAAAAAACTCGTTTTATTTGCTCAAAATACACTTTTTGCTTGAAATTGCTTTCAAAATTTTGTTCATGATTTAGAGGCTCCATGTCAAAATTTGGGTGTTCACTATATCGAGGTGTTCACTATATAGGGTGTTCACTATACCCAGACACGACTGTATCTACAATTTTATTTCATTTTTACAAAAATTTTCTTATCTCAAAAATATTTTCCTTGCTGCAGTAATAAATTTTTTATTAAACTTTTTTTCATCTTTATTTACAAATATTTTTCAAATTTTCAAAATAATAATTTTATTTATCAATGTATGACATTTTTTCATTTTGTGTACCATTAAAAAAAACTATAAATATTTTATACATTTGTTATTGTTGTGTTAATAAGTATTTGTTTATTATTTTGATTTTAACAAAATCCAAACAAATTATTTTGTTTTAAATAAATCTTTCAACAAAATTTTATTAATTTCTTATTTACAAATTTTTTTTTTTTAGTTCTTTGTTTTGTAGTTTTTATTGTTGTTACTTATTAAAATACTTTTTTTTACTTAATTATTTCTAAAATAATTTTATTTTTATTCTTTATTTTGTTTTTATTGTTGTTTATTAACATATTTGTATTTATTTTTTCTATTTATTTATATCAAATATGGGTTTATTTTTATATTTTACTATAATTATCTTTATTTAAAAAACAAGAACAAATTTAAATTGAATTGAAATCATTTTAATTTCTTTAATTTAAAAATTAAATTTGTTACTTCCGTATTTGTTTATTTTATTGATATTCTTCATTATTTTTAATTTTTTAAATTGAATTTTTACCTTTTTAATTTAATTTACATTGTGATTTATTTTTTTATTTAAAAAACTTGAATTTTTAAAATTAAAACTTTAAAACTTTAATTTTTTGTAATTATATTTTTTTCTTTTGAGTTATTGTTTTTCTTATTTAATATTTTTTATTAAACAAAAACATTTTGTGGTAAAAAAACAATATTTTTTTTTAATTATTAGTTTCGAAAAGTTTTAATGTACCTATTATTTTAATTTAACTAACTTATGTTTCGTATTGTTTTATGATTTTATTTTGTTTATAAACTTTAATTTACTTTTATACAAACTAATATTTCTTAGTTTATGTATGTAATTTTTTAATTTTTTGGAGTTTTTTAGGAAAAAAAAATTTTTCAATGTTTTTTTTTTATACATACATTAATTTTTTTGGTTATAATTTTTTTTAATTAATTATAAATTTTTTAAGAGAAAACTTCGAAAATTAATTTTATTTTAAATTTAATTTTTTTATTTATTTATTTTACTTAATTTTTTATTTATTTTGTTATACTAAATATATATTTTTTGTTTTTAATTTTTATTTTGTAATGATATTTTGTTCAAAGTTTAATTATTTTTTTATATTTTTTTTAATTTCATTTTTTTTTAATTTTTTTTATTTTAAATGCATTTGTTTAAATTTTTGTTTAGTTTTTTAACAAAGTTTTTCTCTGTTTTGCAAAATTATTCTTCTTTCTCGATGCACTGTACGTCATGGCGCACTTTGAGCGCCAACAACAACAAACAACCACACAACCGATCGACAGACAGTGTCGATGGCGCTGCTCGGTCAGTCGGTCGGTAGTCGGTGGTGGTGGGTCGATGTATCTGTGCTCGCTTGCGAACGGCAACCTTATCAATTGTAAACATTGCTCCAATTTAATCAACGTATTTTTAGCAAGGCACAAGCAACAACAACAATAGACCAGAGACACATAACAACAACCATTGTTACTGTCAAGTGTGCGATTTTAGTTGAGTTTGAGTCATTAATAATGGTGAAATAATAAAATGCAATGCTAATGAATAACGAACTGTCTTTTGAATGATAATTTCGTTCAATTATGCAATTTTACATGAAATTTCCACATTTGGCTGTGGGTGAAAGACATCCGAAAGGGCGTCACACTTGCGTGCTTAGCAGGCAATTTAAACCTTAAATTTCGCCTCTTTAAATTTGCTTTGTTCACTGAACTGCCATTTATCGCCTCTCCAGGCCCCCTTCCAGCCATGAAATTGCACACAATTTGCCAACGGCCGAAGCAATAAAAATTTAATTTTCAAAAATGCAAAAATAAAAGCAAACGGCGCAAATTAATGTCAAGTTCAGTTGCCTCAAAGCGCCGTGGGGAGGGGGGCCGGGCGAACGCAACGTGTGGGGCCGATTTTTTGGCACACTTGGCGCTTCCAGTTTCTATTGACACATTTCGTATTTGCCATATCAACAACAAACAAAGCAGGCATTTCTTTCAATGTTCGCATTGTTTGTATTAACTGAAATGAGAGACAAAGTGTGTAGATGACTCACGACTTAATGTGCGGCGCGGATTGTCTACTTTATAATATTTGCGCGGCAACCGACCACAATGTAAATATTTGCCACTCAAATATCCATGAAGTTCCATAAATATTCAGCGCGTCTCGGAGTGTGGAATGTACCGCACCTGCAAAGAAATAAAAATATCAATGTTGTCGTTAGCAATAATCACAACTGGGTGTGAAGTGTGCCGTCAATTATTTGGCTAATATTTATATTAAAAAATTTGAAAAGTCTAATGTTGGTTTGAGCTTCGAACGAATATAAACTCCACTCAAATAACTAATCCAAGATGGGCTGAAGGCAACACAGGATTCGATGACTGATTCAACACAGGATTGACTGATTCACAACCATGATTGGTGCTCTGACGGGTCATTGTGTAAGAAGGTGGAGTTTGATTTCCAATGACTTCTGTCAAAGTTCTATGGACGAAAAAGAGAAAGAAACAGCAGTTCAGCTTCTATAGGAAAAAGATCCATTATCAGGAAGAAGAAAGACCTGAGCAATGTCTTCTAGCCGGTAGGACTTTTCACTCTCAACCAGGCTTTGTGAGGAGGTCGAACTGATTCAATGAGTAACTCTTAATTGATTGTGGTATCACCTATCATCCAACATACCAAATATTGCTTTAAAGTTCCGTAGCGAATCCTGAACGTACACGCTTAGGAACGCGTAGTCCAACAATTCCAGACTAAACTTGTTTCATGAAAGTTTCATGTATGGAATCCAAAGTCCAATGCAAGGTTCAACAAAGCCACTGGCCATGAAGCCAGCGAAACAGATTTCAGTCTACTCCAACAATTCTCTCGGGTTGCGTCTGACTAGTCTCTCTGTACGGCCAGAACTTTCAGAGCTTCTGTCAAACCTGTAAAAGAACCTCTAATTTGTAATGACCAAGCTATCTCTGCTCGATTCTTTCATCGAAGCTATGGTCTTCTTCTTAATCGTTCACTTACTTCCGCATTGACTCTTTTTTGTCTGACCAGAACTGACAAAACTTCTGCCACCTGGCCCTTTCTTTGATCGGAGTTAAAGTCTTCTCCTTCTTCATCATCCACTGCCTTTCGCATGGGCTCTTTTCTTTCTTCATCATTCACTGACTTCCATATGGACTCTTCTATCTGGCCAGAACTGCCAGAACTTCTGCCACCTGGCCCTTTCTTTGATCGGAGTTAAAGTCTTCTCCTTCTTCATCATCCACTGCCTTTCGCATGGGCTCTTTTCTTTCTTCATCATTCACTGACTTCCATATGGACTCTTCTATCTGGCCAGAACTGTCAGAACTTCTGCTACCTGTTTCTTCCTTTCATTAGAACTAAAGTCTTTTACTTCTTCATCATCCACTGACTTTTCTGGACTCTTTTCTTTCTTTAGCATTCACTGGCTTCCACATGGATGCTTTTCTCTGCAGCTTTACCATACATACGAAAGGTATGATCACGTCAAAGCCGCCCTCGGATACTAATTCGACTGTACCACATCTCCTTCTTCCCCATTCACTGACTTCCGCATGCACTCTTTTCTATCTTTCCAGAACTGCCAGAGCTTCTGCTACCTGTTCCTTCCTTTCATTGGAACTAAAGTCTTCTCCTTCTCATCATCTACTGACTTCCACATTGACTCTTTTCTGTCTAGCCAGAATTGGTAGAACTATAGCTACCTGTTCCTCTAATCTCCAATGACAACGCTTTCTCTACTTGATCCTACTATCGAAGCTAAAGTTTTCTTCTTCTTCATTATCCACAATTACTTCCGCATAGACTCTTCTCTTTCTTTATAATATACTGGCTTCCACATTGGACGCTTTTCACTACATCTTCGCCATGCATACGAAAAATATGGGCAAAGCCGCCCTCGGATACTAATTCGACTGTACCCCATAACAGCTCATACATCTAATAGTTCATCTAGAAGTTTTCGTTATTCAACCCAAAATCAATGTAGATGTCCTCTGGCGATCTTTGTGCACCTCATGTTGCCCTTAATTGTTCTCTTTCTGGCAGCGCTGTGAGGCAGTTCTACACATAAAATAACCATGAATGAGAATAATACTTTGAATTCTTTAGGCTAATGCAATCTTAAATGAAGAGTTGCTCAAGAATTCGAAATAATGTCAATAGATGTCTGAATCCCTTACTAGAAATAGAAGTGGATAGATCACTCTTTGTAGAGAAGAAATAGATTTCAAAAATGCAAAGAAGGTCATGAAGTGGAACCGCCCGTGGAGGAACCTTGCCCGGTGAGACTGAAAAAGATCAGTGAACCGTGAGGCTGGTCAACTCAGATTAGGTTGAATGGATTGAACTTTCCTGCATGTAGACTACGTAGCCAGGAAATTTCTTAGTATTGTTTATTCCTAGGTTACTCAACCCATTTGTGTATCTAATTATGAGGAACTCATGAACTTTCCTACATAAAGACTACGTAATGAAATAAACTTTGAGTAGTGTTTGTTCCTAAGATACTCTGCTCCGAATTCTGTATCAAAATGTATGAGGAGTAGTTCTAAGCTTCCAGGAAACTTTGGTCTAAGAAACTCAGACCATTTCTGAACATATGTTGCAATCTTTCAATATTTTTCAATATAAATTAATTGCTCTTATTTTTGTAATATTTTGAATTTTCATTAAAGTTGAAATTTTGCAAAACTTTAGCGAATTTTCACCTAAATTGTAATGTTTTAATAATTTAAACAAACACTTCATTAAACACATTTTAACTCTTCTACACATATTGCATTGATTCTCAACAATCGTTCATTTCGAGCGCCACTTAATTTACATTCAAATCAAAAGTGCTTTCCAGCATTAAATCAGCCGTAAACCCTTCAGCTCGCCGCAGCGAAACAAACCCGCCCGGGGCCCCGTAGCGCCATTTATGTGTGCCACTCAAATGAAAATAGGTGAGCGATTAGCACCACGCATACACATTAACCCAGTTAACTGCTCGCTGACTCGGCAGAACGCACGTCAGTGCATTAAAGAACCGCAAGAAAATCAATTCACCACTTGACGCATTAATGTTGCACGTTTAATTAAAAGTTGTAAAAACTTAAGCTGCCACAAAGGTGCGCGCCACACACGCGAGGAGCAGATAAGAGTCGCTGGCTGCTGGCAGTGCCCATTCATTCGATGGTAATTACGCGAAATTACGAAGGCGACCGCTGTCATGGCAGCACTCGCCCGGCCGCACGCCTGACACGCCAAAAATGCGATTCGGCGCGCGCGTCATGTTCGCTGCAATGCGCCAATTTCGTTGCGTACGCACAGCGCCGGTGCGAAAATCAATTAGAAATTGCGATGCGATGCGATGCGATGCGCTGCTGCAACCCGACACACACTGCGGACCCGGCGATAGTCGACGCAGCAGCGAATATTTCATGCGCCAATAAGCGGCAACGGTGGCCGCGGCTCAAGTCGCGTCTCGTTGTGCGATGGTAAAATGCAAAAAGCGAACAGCAAAGGGACACAAACGACGCCGGCTCCGATTGCACGCGTTCTGCTGTTGCTGCGAGCGAATGAGGTTGAAATTTCAATTACAACAACAACAACACAAAGATGACAAAATATGCAAGTGCAAGTCGACAGTTGTCAGCGCAGTCGAGGTGCACAAATGTGAAGCAACTTGGCAACGAGTGTAGCTGACGTGTTTTGTAAATGTGTGTGTGTGTGTGTGTGTGTTTGTATTGGCAACTCTGAAATTTACGAATTAAAGTCTTAACCCTTTCATTAGAGGTTTCTACTGGGGAAAGTTAACATTTTGAATTTAACGATTTAGTCTTCTGTGTGGTTGAATCAATAACATTCCATAATATTTGTTTTTAATTTTTATTATTGAACCCAGTTTTTTAGAAAGTTCTCATATGACAGCAACCATATCGTTATGGCTGTAATTATTAAATATACCAGAGACCTAAAATAATTATTATCCACATTTTTGGGAATGAAAAAATTGCCCTCATTTAAGAAATTTCTATAATTATTGTTTTATAATAATTATTTCCAATAAGAAATTTTTTACGTCGCCTATAACTATTATCATGTAATAAATATTTTTGAGTTGCATAATAACTCTTATAAGTAAGAAATATATTTTTCGTTCCGGATAATTATTATTTTGGGTTTTTTGTTTTTTACATTACTTCATAACTTTTATTTATGACTTTTTTAATTTACGTTACCGATAACTATTATTTTGAGAAATTTTTTTTTTTACGTTGCTTCATAACTTTTATTTATGATTTTTTTTAATTTACGTTGCCGATCACTATTATTTTGAAAACAAAATTTTTTACGTTGAATTACTACATTTTGGTTATGAATAAATTTTTAATTGTTTTAAATTGACAAACGCAAATTACATGTAGAAACCTTATTTCCACCAACAACTAAACAATTAAAAATCAATTCATACTCAAAATGTGGTAAGGCAACGTAAATAAAAAAATGTCTTTCATAAAAGTTATGAGGCAACGAAAAAAAAATTTTCTTTCAAATAATAGTTATCGGTAACGTAAATAAAAAAAAAAATCATAAATAAAAGTTATGAAGCAACGGAAAAAAAATGTTCTCAAAATAATAGTTATCGGTAACGTTAATAAAAAAAGTCATAAATAAAAGTTATGATGCAACGTAAACAAAAAAAATCCCAAAATAATAATTATCTAGAATGAAAAAAATATTTATTTTTTATAACAGTTATTATGCAACGTAAAAATTAATTGTCGCAAATAATAATTATATTCAAAAAATAAAATTTATGTTACATTGTAATAGTTACATTGCAATTAATTTCTTAAAAAACTTATAATAGTTAAGTCCCTGAAATATACATAAAACTTACTTAAGAAAAAAAAAATTAAACATTTCTTTATTTCCTTTAGTTGAAAATTATTTACAAATTTATCTAAATTAAAATAAAACGGCAAATTAACAATTTCTTATTGTTTCAGTTTTTCCTATTTGTCTGCTTCTTATTTTTTTACTATGTAAAGATATCACAATCAAAAAACGTTAAAAAGCCAATTCAAAAATGTTGTCTGCTGCTTCTTCTTTCTTTACTCTGCTAAGATATCAATTCAAAACCCTTAAAAGACCAATGAAAAATTGAAAAAAAATGTCTGGTTCTTCTTTCTTTACTAGTTATGTAAAGATATAACAATAAAAAAAAAACTAAAAAGGCCTATATAGGGATATCACATTCAAAAAACTTGTATACTTCTCTTTTTTAAACTTAAATATTCTGTTTATTAATTTCGTATTATTCCTAAAACTTCAAACTATTCTAAGGACCAACAAAAAAATGTATTCTTGAAACCATAGAGAGCTAAGACGTCCACAAAGTAGCATGTTGCCATATGGTAACAAAAAAGAGAAAGTGACAAACAGGTTTTTGAAGCTGACGAATATCCAATAAAAATGCCTGAACTGTAGCTTCATTAACTCGTTCGCTAGTTTGTTGTTGGCATCATGACTTTTTTGAATGTCTTAACCCTCCCAGGTTCTAGGAATCAAATTTTTTTTATCTTCAGAATAGTCTGAAGTTTAAAGTCTCAAAAGTATTTTTACTTAAAAAATTTAATTTTAAAATAAATTTAAATGTAAATTTCGGTTCGTGGCGGAGCGGATAAATTAAAAGGCCGGGGATTCGGGTTTTATAATGTTTATTGTACGACGTATGAAATACAAGTAAGTACACGAAACATGAAACGATACACAACGGCCGAAGCCGGGGAGCAGAAAATATTGGGAACATGAGCACAAGAGGAGAAGGAAAGATTGGGATTAGTGATGGTATCGACGGATCACTAAATACACCACAGTACATCTGAACATCGCGCCCGCCATTGCAGATTGCAATTATATTTTGTGGGGGTGCCGAGGTCTCGTCCAGGGTTGCGGCGGACGGATGGCTGGTCATGGTTGGGCGGTGATGCGCGGCTGCCTGGCTGTAGGATAGGCTGACGGCTGGGGGGTTGCCGCCGATCCGCGATGCCGTAGCGCTGGGGAGTGCGCTGAGGGCCTCTTTGCTGTCGATGCTCCGTGCGGACGTGCAGGGCAGTTTGGGGGGCAACTGCTGGAGTCTTCGCTAGCGCCGGATCTGCAAAAGAGATGTCAGTTGTGAGTGATGATAATTTTGACATCGTTTGTGGGGGGTGTAAGCGGTTCGTCAAACGCTGGGGTTCGCTTGAGTTGCCGTCGGAGGAGTGAATGCGCTTGGGACAAGTCGCACGGGAATGGCGACTGACTCGGACCCGGGATGGGTGCGCTCGAGGTTTGTTGTATGGGGGGTGCAATGTGGAAATGCGAGAGGGCTGCAGTTTCCATCAATTGCTGTGCATATTGACTGCGTGGCGTCAAGCCAACGCTTTCGTCGTACCCTTTTCGCGGTCTCATTTTGGGCGATAGCCATCCTGCGGGGGGCGAAACGTTTGGCAACGAAGGGGGGTGTTTGCCGTTTTGAATCTGAGTGTGCAGGGATGGTGGGCTCCGAGTGATTTGCCTTTATTTCCTTGGGTGGAAACCCTACGGGATTGAGGGCGGCGCTCACGTCAGAAAGGACTTCCTTTGGAGTAGGAAGATTTTTTCGAAGGGCGGGACCAGTGAGCGTATGGTGACTTGGCACCGTGGCAGCATTTGTCAAATATGGTGATCTGGGTACTGGACCGCTTAATATCCAACCGAATACTGTATTTTGAGCAAGTAAACTGCCACATACATTTCGGTGGAAACCTTCGAGCATGATCTGCGGGATGAGATCACTGCCAATCACTATATCGATCGGCGCTGCCTCGAAGGGCTTTGGATCTGCGAGATCTAGCGTGGCAAAATCGTTCAAATTGGGGGAGTTTATTTTGGAAGCGGGGAGAAATTCCGTTAACTTTGGAAGTACGATTGCTTGCACGGGGAGGTTTGTGCTCGTTTTAGGGACTGCCAATGTCAAAAAACATACATGGTTGGCGGTTTTCACAATCTGTCCGCCCATGCCCGAGATCTGGAGGTTAGATTTCTCGATAGGCAATTTTAGGCGTCTCTGGACCTTCGAGGATATGAAGGTGCGCTGAGAGCCTTGATCGATCAACGCTCGAACTCTGAACAACTTTCCAAAGTGTTTAATGGACACCAGTGCCGTAGGCAGTAGAGACTGGGTGCCATTATTTGAGTGAAGGGCTGGTACTGGGAGCGTACTTTGCCTTGAACATATGCTGGGTTGCGCATAGGAAAGGGGAGAATGAGTGGTGGAGTTGTTGCTCGGTTGTTGGATAACCGTTGAAACCAGAGAAGTGGTCGAAGGCGATCGATTGGGGGGGTGAGTGGGTTGCGCATTACCTTTGGGGAGATGAAGCAAAGAGTGGTGCTTTTTCTGGCAATATACGCATGTGAAATTGCTTGTACAGTCCTGAATTAGGTGAGATGTAGCAAGACAATTTACACAGAGCTTGTGCTTCTTCACATATGCTAATCGACTCTGGGGGGTAAGCTTTTTAAAGCTTTGGCAAGTCCGTATGGAGTGCTTTGCGTTACAGAGTTTGCACGCGAAATCGTTTTTCACTTCAGTGTGAAGATTTAGGAATCTGTTGGGCCGATTTTTGAGGACATTGGAAGATGAGGGTTGTGGTTTAGACTTGGTAGGCCGAAAGAAATTCAGCCGTTCCACTATCTCGTATCTGCAGGTCAGGAACTCATTCATCTGAGACCAGGGTGGCAGATTCTTCCGGGATGTCAAAGATTGTTCCCATAAAGATAGAGTTGCTTCGGGCAATTTGGTAGAGCATATATATACCAACAGCGGATCCCAATTGTCCGTGTCTACGGCCTGAGACTTGAGAACGGACAGACAATTGTTTATTGAATTCTGGATCCGCTGTAGTGCCTCACTATTTTCGGTGTGGGCAGGAGTGATATTCAATAGAGTACGAATTTGGTTGTCAACGAGGATGCGTTTGTTCTCATAGCGGGATCTGAGGGCTTCCCACGCGAGTCCGAAATTCTCATCGGTTAGTGCGTATTGTTTAACAATAGCACCGGCTTGGCCTTGCGTTTTGTATCGGAGGTGATACAATTTTTGGGCTGGAGTGAGCTGGGGGTGACTAATGTATACCGCAGTAAACATGTCCCGAAAGGACGGCCACTGCTCATAGCCCCCGAAAAATGTTTCGGTGTCGCAAGGAGGAACTTGGAGGCAAATGTAGGAAGTATTTGCTGGTTCTAGGGGTTGAACCGGTTCCATACGCGTAGCAGGCTGGGGGGACTGAGATTGGAGCATCTTAATGATGTCCAACATCTTTGCCATGCACAACTCGTATTGGTCTGTGCAGGCGTCGATCTTTTGCCTAGCCGACTCTTTGAAACCGTCGGGCTGGCTGTTGTCTTCAGCAATGAAGACTGCCTGATGTGCGCGCATTAGCCTCTCCCATTGGGCTTGCAGATTTTTCTGCTTAATTTGGACCAGTGACTTGGTCAAATCCTCAATGGGAGCCGATGAAAACTGTGTGCATAATTGCACGAGTCTCTCGGACTCAAAACCAAATATGGCAACACTAGGATCGGTTGCTTTGGGACTAGGGAGCTGGGAGCGAGTTTTGAGTGCCTCGCGAGTGACAGGAACTGTCAAATGTGCCTCGGTTGACTTTGGATATCTTGGAGAAGGAGACTCCATTTTTTTAATTGGACGCTTGGGGGATCGCTCAACAGGCATTGAAATGGCTTAAAAAAGCTCGAAAGAGGTTTGAAATTCGTTTGATTATTGATATTAGGCTTATGAGGAATAAGCCGGAAATATTACCGCGTCCGCGCGAACGATAATTTAGAGATGGGGGAAAGTGTAAAAAATTTTCAATACGAATTTGTATTTCTGTTGAGGATAAAAGTTGACAACTGTGTGTAAACGCGTCGAGAAATTGGTATATATATATTGGGAAAAAATTAGAAATATGTAAATAAGAATTGGGGGAATTATTATTAAACAGGAAAATTTTTTAATATATCGTCAAATGTGTATGTGAATGTGTCTTTATTTGTGTGCAAACGTAAATATATGTTTGATTGTAAAGAGTCAGTGTGTGATAATATCTATGTATATTAGTGTTAACGGGTAATAATAATTAATTCTTATTTAGTGAACGATTAAAAAATTTTGAGTACAAGTGGGGTGTTTTTGTCCCACTGTATTTATTTGGGGTGATACGAGCTGTGCAGTGACTGTCTATGTGCAGCACTATTGAAAATTTTCTAAGTCTCAGAAAATTGTTCAATGTGCTGCGAAAATAGGCTACTCGTCCCACTGTATTTGCGTTTGCTTACTTCTGCCAGCGAGAGTGGGTAAATTGCTTAGGCAGAAATAAGAATGTGCAATTGCACTTAGAAGCAGCCGCGGGAGTACTCGCTGCTCAGTGCTTGCTTATGTCGCACAAAAACAAAGCACGAAAAAGCGTACAAGTGGGAGTGTGGGAATGCAGCGGGAGAAATGCTGCGTGCCTATTTACTGCACAAGAACAGTGCTTATTTGTTGGCTACAGCGGAGTTTTTGCTGCTTCGGCAGCGAAGGTCGCATAAAAGAGACGGCGAAAATGTACAAAGCGCCGAATTATGTGCAGTAGCGGAATTGCTTACTGCACTGCGCTGTTTTGTACTACGGGAAATATGCACACGATAAGCGGGGTACCAGAATGAAAATTTGTATTCTGGATTTTGGGGAGTGGGTATATATTTGGGGTATATATATTTATAAAAATATTCCGCTAATCTGTTTTTTGGGCTTCGTGCCCGAGAATGGGGATATCCTCAACTGCTGTGGTCCGCTCCTGTGTTGTGATACTGTTGCTTGTGCTACGTTGCTTGTGCTGTTGTTGTTTGTGGTGTTCTCTGCTGTTTCCCTTTTTTGCTCTGCGTTGTGGGTGTGTGTTTTGTTGTTGTTTTTGCCCGTGTTCCTGTTTTTGTTATGTGTTCTGCACAAATCACTGCACTGACTATGTGTCGCGTTTGTTTTATTTTAATTTTAATTTTTTAAATTTTGTGAACTGTTTAGTTAATTAGTAGCACTTTTTATTTTGTTGTTTGTGTCACTTTGTGTTGCCATTATTTATGTTGGTTGTTTTCCTTGTTGCGTCTGTGTTTTGCACGTCACTTTTTTCACCTTTTTGTGTTGGTGTTGTAATTTGTGTACTTTTTGTTTGATTCTTTTTGTGTGTGTCACTTTGTTTCGTTCACTTTGTTCACTTTATAGTGGTTTGTAATGGGTTTGTGTAAAGTTTTTTTTTGTAGTTTTTGTGTTTACTTTCTTTAGTTTTTAGTTTTATTTATTTATTTAATTTTGTAATACGCGGCGCGGGCTCGCGTTGGCTCGAAGGACCATGTAAATTTCGGTTCGTGGCGGAGCGGATAAATTAAAAGGCCGGGGATTCGGGTTTTATAATGTTTATTGTACGACGTATGAAATACAAGTAAGTACACGAAACATGAAACGATACACAACGGCCGAAGCCGGGGAGCAGAAAATATGGGGAACATGAGCACAAGAGGAGAAGGAAAGATTGGGATTAGTGATGGTATCGACGGATCACTAAATACACCACAGTACATCTGAACAAAAGTCTAAAACAGAGAAATGTACATATTTTTTTTTAATGCTATTTTGTCATACAGTCATTTTTATAAGGAAGAGGAGTTTTGTATTTTCTTTTGTAAATTAAATTCATTTTCTTAAATTATTATGGCCAAAAAATTTAAAATATTTGCTTGGAAGTCTTAAAAAAATTTTTACATAAAAGAACTGAATGTTTATTTTTATGTTTTATGTTTATTTTTTTAATGCAAAATTTTCGTGTTTTTTTTTGGAGGACAAATTTTTATATTTCTTTTGTAACTTCAATTTAAGCGCATTTTCTCAAATAATTATGACTCAAAATTAGAAATATTTGCTTTACAGTCTTAAAAACTTTTTACATAAAAAACTGAATGTTTAAGTTTAAAACAGAGTTGTATACATTTTTTTTTAATGCTATATTTTCATATAGTTTTTTTGGAGGACAAATTTTTCTTTTTCTTCTGTAACTTCAATCTAACCACATTTTCTTAAATAATTATGACCCAAAAAAATATAAATATTTGCTTTAAAGTCTTAAAAAAAGTGTTACATAAAAGCTGAATGTTTAAGTTAAAAACAGAGAAGTATAAATATGTTGTTTAATGCTATATTTCCATATGGTATTTTTTTAAGGAAGGGGAGTTTTTAATATTCTTTTGTATCTTCAATTCAACAAGGTTTTCTTAAATAATTGCTAAAATAAAAAAAATTATTTGATTTTAACTTTTGCATCAAAACTTTTATGTTTAACACTAGAATGCTCTAAAAAGAAAAAAGTATACGTAGATAAATATTTTACTCAGATAGCATGAGAGACGTTTTAGCCAATTCGATTCGCACATCTTACGTACATACAACGATTTGTAGGCGCTAAAACTTTTGTAGAAGTTAAAATATCGTCATAAAGTTCAACTTTTTACTAAAAATGAAGAAACAAGGCGCATGGGTTGTGCATTTTTAAACAGAGTTGCCATGTTAGAGTATATTCTACCGAGAAACATCTCACAGTAATCACAGTAATGATGCAATTTAGGGATATTTACAGCTAAGATTCGAGCTGGATTGCTCAAAAACTATTTTTTTGTTCATAAATTAATTTTTTTTAATCAAAATCCAAATTATTATGTTGCAAAACTTTCATTAGAAATGAAAAAATAACACATTGATAACCAGCAAGCACAACTTGCGTCCATCACACATGGCACCAGTCAAAAAAGCCTTCTCTCTCGAGAGTTTACTCTCACTTTCTAACCTCAACCGTTTCGTCCAAAGTTATAATTTCTCCTTGCCCCAACACATTTTCACATTCCCACACTCTCTAATGTCCATTCTTCTGCTATTCAACTATCATTTATCTTATTAAATCTTCATCTAGTCGCTCTTGAATCGCTCGGCCTCTTCATAAATCTCATCTCATTCTCATCACAATTTCGAGTTCCACTTTTCCCATCGCCCAAGTCATTTGAGCATAAATTCTTCATTGCCCTCTCAACGTCACATAAACCTATCGGCCATCGTCATCAGCGTCATCAACGCCAGGCAACACAATGTTGCCGCCATACGCCCCGCGCAGTCTTCTCGTGTCCAAAAACGTCCATCTCGCTGGCATTTAGAATCATTAAAAATTTCATTAAAAAACCAAAAAAAAAAACTTTTACTATTGACATTTACCATGCTGCGTGCTGACGACAAGAAGCAGCCAAGTGCGAACAACGCGGACGGACAACACGTCCTCGGCGCCATAGCCGCAGCCACAGCCATAACTACAACAGCAACAGCAAACGCCACCAATGCGCTGACGGCAACATCGTCAACAGCAACGGCAAGGAATCAATCAAGATCACACTAACAAACAATGCGAACAACAACAACAACAACAAAAGCGCCGTACTAAAATTACAATAACGCTGTCAAGTGCGACGGTAAAGCAACAACAGTGATGCCAACGACAACGACAGCAACATGAACAACGACAACTACAACAACAACAACAACAACAACTTTTCATTTTTATCACACCAATCAGCACAAAAGTTAAGCACTGCGCCCGAACGTAATGATGACAAGCTGAAATATGCAGCGACGCCAAGGGAGCAACGAAATGAAAAGAGACAAAATGTGTGGTGGCAGGTGGACGGGGGGGGCGCAGCACGAGCGGTGGCCAGTCTGAAGTACGAGTGAAAGTGTCGACGAAAAGTTACCAAGGAGCCGATATCCCAAAATCTCCAAGCGAAAATTACAACAAACTAACAACAACAACAACAAAGAAATAATCTCAACAACAACAATAAAATGTTAGAACAGCAAAAGCATCAACTAAAGCGACTGTCTAAGGACCAATGAATAACAGGACAAAGGTATAGCCGGGGGCAACAAATACACTGAAAACAAAAACAACAACAATCAGTGCCTAGTTATAATAATCAACTTGCGGCGATAAGTGACAACACCAACAACAACAACAACAAACAAAAGCAACTAATGCTAATGGTGAGCGCAGTTTTGTGAAGAGTTGCGCAGCGTTTTGGCATAAACGACTTCAATAAAATCTGCTGTATTGCCTTGTTTTGTTGTTGTTGTTCCTTGAAAGTTATTGCAGAAAATAGAATTTGACAAAGTGTTTTATTGTTGGTTTGATGGTTGTAATGTTTGATTTTTCTGATTGGTTGCACAAAGTTTAAAAGAATTCAAATTCCGTAGGTGGAGTTGCCATATTTGCTCATAAGAAAGTCAAAATTAACACTATCAAAACAGTGTTGCCAGATTAGGATATTTTCTCCTAGAAAAAACTAGATTTAGTAGAATTTCGCAGAGATTTAGGAGAAAAAAAATGGTTAGTAGAAAATTTGGAAAAACTTAAACGTTCTGTTGATGGATCTTTCGGGTCTTTAGTGGATTCTTATGAGATTTTTCCATCTCAAAATAACATCAATGACAATAACAGCAAATAATGCATTTTTTTTTGTTAGTGAGAAAGTTTTAAAATGCAATTTTTATAGTGTAATTTGTTTGATAACGTTTAAAAATGTTTGATGACCTCCTGTTGGTCGCACGAGCTCAAAAGATTTGAAAATTTTGAAAGTAGAGTTGCCATATTTTTTCATTAAAGAAAACTCAAAGTAAAAACCATCGAAGCCAGTGTTGCCAGATTTGGAAATTTACTTCAAGAAAAAACGAGATTGGGGAGAATGTTGAAAATTGTTTAGTAGTAAGGAAGCTTAAATTTTCTGTTGGTTAATTTTTCAGATCTTTGGTTCTTTAGATCTGTTCATGTTCAGCTGCAACTTTTCCTAAATTCATTTTCATTTGTAATGAACTCAATTCTTCACTTGAATCATAGAATAGAATCATAACCCTAAACATTTGTCTTAATGAGAGAAAAAGAATTAAGGATCACAAAAAACAAACCACGACAAAAGTTTGTTTCTGATTCATGCTAAAAGTGAGTAAGTCTCTCAGTGAACTGTTCAAATACCATAAATTACTGGAAATGTTCAGTTCCAACTTTCTGATCCCTAAATTCGTTTTCATTCGTAATGAAGTCAATTCTTTACATGAATCATAGTCATGAACCATGAACATTCGACGTAATGTGAGGCAAAAAGGTAAAGAAAATTGTGATTATATCCCTAAAACTGTATATAAAATTTTATATTTATTTATATACCATATGGATTGGGTAGTCAAAATGAGGGTGAAGGTCCGCTCTACCAGATATGAAGCGATAAGCAAAGTTTGCCATATTCACAACCAGCTTAAATGCCATTCAGACAATGCAGCACTTGACAAAAATTCCAGACAATCCATACCACCTGCACTAAGTTTTTGCACCTTTTCAGCTGTCATTGTACTTTAATAAAAAAATTATTATTAAATTTCAGTAAAAGACTGGCCCAAAGTATTTAACGCCCCCAAATATTAAATAAGTAACAATTAGCCAAAAAAAACATTGCAATAAAGTCTTCTGCTTGTCCTTTTTGTTGCTTGCAATGTTAATATTTGTTTGCCTTCTTGTAAAAATTTCGTCATTTCATCATTTCCAAAGATGTGCGTAAAGTTTTTAAAGGAATTCGCAGCTTCGCACTTTCGCTCCGCGCGTACCCAAACTACCTCAGATAATTTGCCATTTCCTTGCAGCGGCAACAACAAAAGACTGACGCCTGGCGGCGCCAACGTCGCGTAAAAGCCAAATTACGCGAAACAAAAATTACACATTTCTAGGCAGTTGACGCTGCTGCTGACGGCAGAACGTCTGACAGTTTAACATTCCAGTACAACGCACTTTGGCCGAGGGCGATAAAAGGCGCAAAATAAAAATGTGCAAAAATAAAAATTAAAAATGTGCAAAATAAAATCAACGCAACACGAAGTCGCGGCCGGCATAAGTATTAACACAGCACGGCAACACTGCCAATAACGAAGGCAATAAAAATCTGAATCGCTGAATTGCTGTCATCACAACGAACAAGGACGAATGGACGCGCGTCGACAATGTCGCTGGCGTCGGATGCGGAAATGCGGCGGCATGTTGTACGCAGCCGAATTGCACGCATCCGTTGATGTGACGCGGTGCCGCAGTAGGAAAACGCGACTGGCGGAAAGCAGGAAAGCGCCACAAACGGCGGCGGTAGTCAAATGCGTGGCGCAAGTAAAGGCCAATAAAAGCGGGTGACGTGGGCGACAGACAGCGGCGACGAAGATGCAAACGATGAAGCATAAAATGTTAATTAAATTGAAAGAGGAAATGTTTTGATTTGGGAAGAAAGCGCGAATGAAACGCACATGAAGAACGCTCATTACGACCAACTCGACACCGAACGACGTGGCAAGGCAACAGGCGGAGTAGCATTAATTACGGTTACGCAGCGGTAACGGTCGTGACGGTGAGTGGTTGGTTGAGGTTAGGTGACACAGAAATGTATCAGAGTCAATGAGGTTGTGTGGTGAACCAAATAAGGAATTAGTAAGGACAAGTTAAGACTTTGGGAGATCGACAGAAATTTAAAAGGGAGCTTAGAGCTTCTTGTCGTTAAAAAGAGAGCTTAGAGCTTCTTGTCGTTGTCAAGTAGAAAGCTGTCAAAGACACAGAAATGTATCAGAATTAAATAGGGATCTAATAGAGATTAGTAGAGACTTAGAGGGACTGAAAAAATTGAAAATTGAACTTAAAGCTTCTTGTCGTTAAAAAGAGAGCTTAATTAAAGCTTCTTGTCGTTGTCAAGTAGAAAGCGGTCAAAGACACAGAAATGTATCAGAGTCAATGAGGTTGTGTGGTGAACCAAATAGGGAACTAGTAACGACTAGTAAAGACTTAGAGGATTGACAGAAATTGAAAAGAGAACTTAAAGCTTTTTGTCGTTAAAACGAGAACCTAAAGCTTCTTGTTGTCAAATGGAAAGCTGTAAGAGACACAAAAATGTACGAGTATCAGATTCATTGAAGTTGGGTGGTGAACGAAATAAGGCACTAGTAAGGACTATTAAAGATTTAGGTAGTCTGACAGAAATTAAAAAGAGAGCTTAAAGCTTTTTATAGTTAAAAAGAGAGCTTAGAGCTTCTTGTCGTTGTCAAGTAGAAAGCTGTCAAAGACACAGAAATGTATCAGAATTAAATAGGGATCTAGTAGAGATTAGTAGAGACTTAGCGGGACTGACAAAAATTGAAAATTGAACTTAAAGCTTCTTGTCGTTAAAAAGAGAACTTAAAGCTTCTTGTCGTTGTCAAGTAAAAACCTGCAAGAGGCCCCGATGAAGAACTATTGACCAGCTTCGGGAGAATGGCGCTTGATTGGAACCCACAAGGAAGTTAAAGTTACAAGTGTCTGAAAAATACCTGAAGTTCAGTTCTACACGAACTAAACACTGTCAATATGACGTCGGAGAGAACAGAAACAACAGTTTCAAATCGGTTTAGATGGAAAAGCTTTGTTGAGACCCTATGCTCCCAAGGGAAGTGAATAAGAAGAAGAAGAAATAGCAGAAACAGAAGGAATTGCAGTGTTGTATGTTTGTTAGTGGAACCCATGCATTGGGTGTTTGCTCAGTGAAAGTGTGCATTCTTCAAATGAAGTTTGCAAGTGGAGAATGGGAGATGGCAACTTCTTCAATAGTATTGATGCATTGTAGCTCCAAGCCGGCATTTGCCAGCTCTTCAACAATACAATTTCCCTCTATGTCATTGAGTCCAGGCACCCAGCAAAGGTGCACTTTGTACTGCTCGATCTCTTTTATCATTTATATATTAAAAAAATGTCAAAATTAATTTAAAAGATGATCATGTGAAGGTGAAAATTTACATACATTTCTTTTTTACGACTCAAAGCGATACTAATGAATATTTTTCACAGATGTCTAACCTCTCTGGAACCACAGCAATCAGCGGTCACTATGAAACATTCACAATAGCCATCTTTTGAAAACGGATCCAACTAATTTGTACTTTCAATAATATAAAATTTAAATTATTTAGCACAAAATGTAAATTTCAATAAATGTATTCTAAAATCGATAGCTTTTCACCTGTTGAAAGTGAGGTTATGTTAGCTCGGGAGGTCTTTCGACCTGTATACTATTCGTGTGATTTTATTTCGAATCTTTTCTATTTCAAAATGAGCTAAAGAATCCAAAAAATAGTTTAAAACGTTAAACACGTTCACGTTCTATAACTACATTCAAATTGTATGGAAAATTGCTATATATATAAATGTTACTATAATTTCCTACAACAACAAAAAAACATTTCCATAAACACCTGTGCCATTAATTGCAATGCAAATCTCTGTGTCAATGTGCTTAGCAGATCACAACGCAGCTCCTGCGGCAACATTGATAAACATACATAAACTCAAATTAATGCACAGTGCCAAATGGATTCTCGCAATCAACTGGTGCTGCTAAGCAACGCCTACTTCCCCCCCCCCCCCCTAACTCCTCTTGATACGAGCTGACTGCGCCTTCTCTCTCTGATTTTCAACGAAGCTGTATTGACCCCAAAAGCTGAGCCAGCCACATTAATTAAATTTCGCTTAAGGTGAGCGCGAGTGTTTTTAGAACACAATACACACACACACACAAACACACACACACACACACACTAGCATACAAATTACGCTCACCTAAACTCAAACTTGGTCATTTCTCATTAGCATCAAAGATGAGCTACAATAAGCAAGCACCGAACGGCAGTGGTGGGCGGCAGGTTCAAGTAAATTTCAATTTATGATTTTTTCGTATTTATTGCACGCAGTCGACGACTGTAAGCGCCTCAAAGCGGCTTCAACGAGCAGTGATGGCAAAGTGAACTTTGACAGACAGTGTGGGTTGAAGCAACAACAAACGCGCGCTGAAGCTCAAAACGCAAAAATCGCACTAATCATAAAAATGGCCCCGTGACAACAGTCGCTGTCGCCGAATCATTTAAAACAGAACCTTGGCTGAATTCTAATTAATTCCACAGTTAGTAGTTGACAGCGTTGCAAAGTAAAAAAAACAAACGCAACAATGCAATAATAACAACACAGAGCAACGAGCAACCAAGTCGTAACAATAATAACGGCGGCAACAGCAACAGGGCCCACAAACGTAACGACATTTTTAATTAAAGTACAAAAAAGCGGCTCGGCGCATATTCAGCAACAATTATGAAGCGGCAATTTCTGCATTGCTGCCACCTGGCTGCACAGTCGCCCGCCCGCCCGGAGTCGCTGTGGCGACTTTCGAAGCCACGTGCCGCGCTGCATTTTACTGCCGCATCGACGTGTTTCAATTAATTAATGTACATTTGCCGGATAAAATCGCCGTCTATAGCGCGTAATGATATATGCGATCGTGATTGTGGTTGTGGTTGTGATAGTGGCGCCCGTTCGACGCCCGCGGCACGGCACAATTCGCTGGCATATTTATGGCCACTGCCAAACGCCACTTTTCATTTCACTCTCTGTCTGTTAACTACAATTTGCAGTTTTTCTTTGCTTGCATTCGTTTATGTCATGCAATAAATATGAGTGCGGAAATGATATCGTCAGAGGGTTGCCACATCGATAGTTTCAGCTGAAGATTAGTTAGACGATTTGGCAAAAGGTTTCTGTGGGTTTCGGCACAAATTTTCAAACATTTGTTTTAAATTTTAATAATAATTAATTAATAATTGACTGGCACGACAGCCCGCTTACGCGAGATTAAGGCCTAGCTTCCCGCAACCACCCGTGTTGTGCGTGTGAATTTGTACGCGGGTGGAAGGGACCTACAGTTTTATGCCGGTTCCGAACGGCAGGTTGGGAGCTCTTTAATAAGCAATTTTTACTCTCAGAGGTTTGCCATTTCCAGCTGAGAGTTTTAAATTTTAATCAAGAAAAAAATTGACACAATTTATGAAATGATTTTTATTATTTTATTTTTATTTCAATTTTTAATTTATTTTTATTTTTTATTTTATTTTATTTTATTTTATTTTATTTTATTTTATTTTATTTTATTTTATTTTATTTTATTTTATTTTATTTTATTTTATTTTATTTTATTTTATTTTATTTTATTTTATTTTAATTTTATTTTATTTTATTTTATTTTTATTTTTATTTTTATTTTATTTTATTTTATTTTAATTTTATTTTATTTTAATTTTATTTTATTTTATTTTATTTTATTTTATTTTATTTTATTTTTAATTTATTCTTATGTTATTTTTATTTTATTTTTATGTTATTTTTATTTTATTTTCTTTTATTTTTATTTTATTTTTATTTTATGTTTATTTTATTTTTATGTTATTTTTATTATATTTTTATTTTTTTTATTTTATTTTATTTTATTTTTATTTTATTTTATTTTTATTTTATTTTTATTTTTATTTTATTTTATTTTATTTTATTTTATTTTTATTTTATTTTTATATTTATTTTTATTTTTATTTTATTTTATTTTTATTTTTATTTTATTTTATTTTTATTTTATTTTTATTTTATTTTTATTTTATTTTATTTTATTTTATTTTATTTTATTTTATTTTATTTTATTTTATTTTATTTTATTTTTATTTTATTTTATTTTTACTTTATTTTTATTTTATTTTATTTTTTTTTAATTTTTATTTTATTTTATTTTATTTTATTTTTATTTTTATTTTAATTTTTATTTTACTTTTAATTTTAATTTTAATTTTAATTTTAATTTAATTTTATTTTATTTTATTTTATTTTATTTTATTTTATTTTATTTTTATTTTATTTTTAGTTTTATTTTATTTTATTTTATTTTATTTTTATTTTATTTTAAGTTATTTTTATTTTATAAATTCGTATGTCAGTGCGAAAATGATACGTCAAAGGGTTTGACACATCGATAGTTTCAGCTGAAGATTCGGGCAAAAAAAAAATTCAATTTAAAAAACTCAATTTATGAAATCATTTTTTCAAGTGAACACAAATTTTATAACCATTTGTTAAATTCTTGAACGAGATATTTTAACACATTAACATTCATACTTGTGAAAAAATTCTAATAGAACTTGAAAACCTTTTGTAAACCCCCCTTGGTCACCCTATAAAGCAACAATTTCTGATGTTGTTTTTTGCAACTAATTTGCCATAGTTTCATAGTTCGGCAGCAATTTTTACGTGCTGCCCGCACACGAAATCAGTTACACTCTGTCGTATCTTATCGCCAATTTCAATTGAATTTGCGCCACACTTTCGCCCATTTGGCCGGTCAGCATCGGTCGCGTGATTCAATTGCTGCGCGATAAAATATGAAATCACATTTTTAACAATCAAATTAATTATTGCGCAAATTTTCAACTTCCACAACCAACGAAAGCTGATGAAAATAAATGAGAACTTTTAAATGTGTGCAACACTGGCGATTATTGTGACAGTGATGTACAGCGGAAAAGTATGGCCTTCAAGTTAATAATATTTTGCAATGAAAATGTATGATGATGCTTACGGATTAAGCAAAGTTTTCTTCTCTTCTCAATGGATCACAAGTCTGCCTGACGTAGGTTCGAAGCGCAATGAAACCAAAGTCAACAAAGAAACTTTTCAACTTTTCTCTTTCAAAAAAATTGTTTATGATTGATTGTTTGTGAATTCTGGAGAAAAATTGGTTCTTTGAAGAGAACAAACAGAAGTCTTGTCACCGCAAATAGAAAAACAAGAAACCAAAACAGACGAAAGCCTTTAATTAGTTAGTCTAAGCTGGCTTGCTGTATGTTTCTGTACGTTCTTCACTTCAAGTTGTTCCGAGCGAATGTGCTATTTTTTCAGCCATTGTCCTTCCAAGCCTATTTTGCATCTGGTGACCTAGGTTATAGTTCGATTTTTAGTTGAATACGAGTTTTTTTCTGCTCTTGTGGCTGCCTTCATGAAAGATACATCGGTTCGGTCGCACAGTTCAATTAGATTGGTGATTAGATATGGTAACTCTCTGTCGTCTTGGTAACCGAGATTCGCTTACTACTCTTGTCGTCATTCTTTAAGGGTCCAAAAGCAGCACAGGAAGTATGGTATAGTGTCTACGTTCTCTCTCGTTTCTATTTCCTCGTCGTCTTTGCAGCTGCGATCGCGCTGTCTTGTCTATTCTAGAAACTTCCCACATAGTGTTTGGAGCTTGGCTCTCCTTGAGAAAGAAATACTTATTGGGTTACTTTCATGAGCATACTTTTGATTTCGTTTTCTAACAATCTAAACTTTTAAATGTTAGTTAATTGCCATGAAAAGCAGACAAAATCTTTCCCATTCAAAGCTATTATTTCTCCATTTATTCCTCAACTTTGTTGCAACCAATTTTAAAACACAATTGTAAAAATAAAAATCTCTTAAAATAAACCAATTTTCTTGCAGATATGCGTGGGAAGCGTTTGAAATTTTTGTAATTGTATATGTAAAAAAAATCAGACTCTACTATGAAAGTTAGGGCTTTCACTCTTGACATACTTTTCCTATTAACTTACAAACTACAATTATGCGCTTCTCAGTATTGGCTTACAAATTGATTCGTCGCTGTGCTCTCTCCTTAGGGGAGAGTGGGCAATGAGTCTCAGTTTCGCGTAAGTAATAAAATACGCCAAGTTCGAGTCAATTACCTGGAATGAAAAATAAAAGAAAAATTTGTTAATTGTTGGAGTATGTAAAGTGTGAGAATGTTGTTTTAAATGGGAATTTGTTAGCAAGCATGTTTTGCAGTATTCGTTTTTGTATGTATTTAATTTCAATTTATTTGTAAGCCTGTGGGGCACAACAAAATATCTGAAGGGTCTCGCTTTCACACAATGGAGCGAAATTTTTCAGACTTCAGAGAAGCAATAAAATATTTTATTTTTCTGGCATGAAATGCTTTCACCTTAAGATTTTTTATATTAAAAAACCCAAACATGTTCTTTACAAATTGTGTGACAAATAAATTTGAACTTAATTAACAAATTAAAAAGGTCAACAAAAAATCCAACGAAACAAAAAATTCATTTCTTTGATGCCATAAATTGTCTAAAGCGACAAAGCAATTAAAAATACACTAAAATAACACGTAGAAGAAAATTGTTCCGCAAACGTGATGTTTTGCAATTTTCGAAAAATCCAATTTCGTAAATTTCCACTTATTGCTTTGCATGTTGTTGCCCGTTTTATGCTCCACAGCCGCGGGTGGTATTAAAATTAATTGCACTTTGTCCGCTTTTTTTCTTTTTGTTGTTGTTGTTGTGAAAATTTCAAGCTTAAGCTGCATTTTCCGCTTCAAAGTTGGCGCATGTCTAGAACGTGTTGTGCTGGCGTTTTCAGCTGCTGGTGTTGCTGTTGTTGGTGTGGTGTGCTCCAGGCGCAGGTATGGCGCTGTTTGTGCTGCTAATTAATCTCCGGCTTAATTAAAACGTGTTGACATTCACGAAAGCCCACTCGAGATGCTTGCAATCCACTTGATCATCCGCCCGCACACGGCGCCAATCCGAGCCAGCTGGCGCGCACGAGCGATGCACAGCCTGGCAAATTTACGCTATGACACCGAAGCCAGGCAACGCACATCAACAACAACAATACAAGTACAAATAACAACAACAATTGAAGCAAAGTCCCCATCCAGTTGTCAGACTTGCGCAGCGGAAGTTGCCGCAACACTTCAAGTCGCGGCCACAACACAACAAAACGATGGCAAGCAAGAAAAAAAAAACTCAAATAAATAAAAGTTGCTAAAAGGGGGGAAGAGGAAAAAGGCAAAAATAAATAAATAAAAATGCAGCAAGAACATGTAAGTGTCATTAATCAAATGTCCAGACGGCACAAACGCTAAGAAAGGCACACAAGTACAACAATCAACAAGCAACGACAACAACAAGCAAAGCACAATAAACACCGAGACGCGACAGCCAGAGCGAAAGTGTGGGCTGCTGGAGAAGTGAAACGCCAAACGGGGCAGATGGGCGAGACAGCGGCGGCGGCGTCTTGATTGAACATAACTGGTAGCAGGGCCACAGCAACAACAAAAAAAGTTACAAGTGCCACAAAAACAAAATGAAATGTGGAAAACAAAAAACCATACAAATGAAAAATAACAACAATTACAATAAACACCAAACGAAAGGCCCAAAAAAAAAATGTGCGAATGAGTAGAAACTGTGGGCCCCCAAAACTCAGTAAGGCGCGCGCCACAGCAGCGGCGGGTATGCTTACGCCATAGCATACTTTTAGGCGCGCTGACTGACTGCCGCTGTTAAAAGGCAATAAACACTTGCACACATGTCACAGCACATTGAAGGTGCACAATTTTCTCACACACACAGACACATACACACACGCACGCACAAGCTTTATTACAATAACAATTTCAACACTCGTTGACGGGGCCATACCCAGGCAACCATAACAAGCGCTAACTTTATCATTAAGAAAAATATTTGCTATTATAAATGGATTTGCAGAGAGCTGCTGCAATAAAATAACAAATACGCCAGTTAACCACAACACGCGTTAGCAATAACTTGATGAAAAATTAATGTTAGGTAATTGGGTAGAAGGCGACTGAAGACACACGAGAATTAGATTGTGGACTTTGCCCTGCTTAGAATTTAAATCATCTGGAATTTATGAGCCGTTTATGTTGACGTTGAAGATGCCATTTAGGTTTTCTGGATAGAATCATCCGATTATTATTAAAATATTGTTCAGAGTGTCCAAGTACATAAGCATTGTACCACAGCTATTGTCGCTATTCTTGACTAGCAAGTACCAGGACTCACAGTTACTTAAAGTAGATCTGGTCAGCCTCAATACTGGGTGATTCTAAGCCTTCAATAGGCAGCCCTTGATATCAAGTTTCCCAAAGACTCAAAGGAACCCATATGTTCCTTACGTTTCTGACAAAGAGCCGGATAGATCTCTGTACCTGAGATGCAAGACTCGTCCCTAAAGCTTCTATAGAAATCGTTTTCCAGGTGACCTTGATCTATTCTTTTGGCATTCGCGCTGAGGATACAGTGTCCAGTGATAACCCCGACCACCTCCATGTAGACTGAATGAAATTAATGTCACATGGCAACGATTTGAAATACTCACAGTCTATGGCAATTTGTCTTAGCAAGAACAGTGTGAATTATGATATCGAAAGACTTTTTAAACTTTGTGAGAACACCTTAAAATGTCAACACATTTAAGGGAGTGTTTCCGTCTAGAATGCCGATTTTAGGCTGTTTTTCAGCTATTTATTTATTTTGGAGCTACAAGGCAACATGCAATATTCTGGTTTTTTGCTTGTTGTTCCTTATTATTTGGAGAACAGAAACTCATATTTGTGTCAAAAAATTTTATTTTCTAAGTACAAATTTTCAGTGGTCAATGTGACCTTGTCACGCTGATTTTCACTGCTGGCCGATAAGAAATTTCGGGAACCAGTAATGTGAAACAGAAATGGGTATGCAATTATTAATCTGCAATAAATTCCGCGGATGCTAAACCACAGTTTTAGTCAAAATGTTGATTAGAAACAAAATGGCGGCCATATGAAAAAAAATTGTCCAGTTTTGCCACCTTTTTTTACCTTTAGAGTGCTTGAAAATATATTTAACAATAATTTTTTGATGAAAACTTTGGTTTAGCATCCAATGAAAACTATCTAGAACATTTTCCCAAAATTTCAAGTCGATACCTCTCATAGTTGCTGAGAAAAGTTATCGGCCAGTACAAAAAATGTGGTTTCGAGAAAAACGCGTTTAAAGTATCATGCGCAATGTATCAGCGGAGCAAAAAGAGCTGAGATTACTTCAATTAACATGCAAAAAAGTGGGTACTGAGTTTGCGGATTGAAAAACTACTTTGGGGGGTGATAGTATGTAGTATAAGGTACAATAAAACGCCAAAAAAAAATCGATTTTTTCAAACTTCTACCCGGGAACACTCCCTTAAACAGCGAATAGAACTATGGATCTGTAAGAAACAAAGTCAAAATTTATTCAAAAGTTTTCGATATGCCAAAGAGCTGAATTTCATGATTCAATCTGGAGGTAAGATCGCTCTTGCGTTCGTAGTGTAATCGAAATTTGATCAACAAAATCAGTAAAGTGAATTATTTTTGTTGCTGTTTGTTATAAATGTCAGAACGATAATTGAATTCTTTAGATTGAACCATTTCAAACACTTTCCAGCAGGGACCGTAACAGTTATAAGTTTTATTATAAAAATCAATATTTAAGAGTTATTTTTTTACTTTTATTTAATGACTCAACAAATAAAAGTAATTTTTTATTTATATTTTAAAAATCCTGTAATAATAATTATGTTTGATTTGTTTCTTATTAGTCCACAAATAACAGTTTTTTTCGATTTTTATTTTAGTTGTCCTATGATAACAATTATTCGTGACTTCTATTTAAAAAAGTCATCAATAAAAATCATTCAGTGACTTTTACTTATAAAAGTCATCAATAAAAAATCATTCAATGACTTTTATTTTGTAAGCCATCAATAAAAATCATTAAATGACTTTTATGTATAAAAGTCATCAATAAAAATCATTCATTGACTTTTATTTATAAATGATGACTTTTATTTATAAAAGTCAACAATAAAAATCATTCATTGACTTATATTTATAAAAGTCATCAATAACAATTATTCAATGACTTTTATTTTTTATGTCATCAATAAAAATCAGCCAGTGACTTTTATTTTTTAAGTCATCAATAAAAATCATTCAGTGACTTTTATTTATAAAAGTCATCAATAAAAATTATTCAATGACTTCTATTTTTTAAGTCATCAATAAAAATCATTCAGTGACTTTTATTTTTGAAGTCACAATATAAAAGTCATTTTCATTAATTGCACTACGTTCCCTAACTGTTCATCAAATCTGTGAATCTGCCTAATACACCTTAAAAATGTTGAAACTTTTGTTGACTGGTTAACAACAACAACCACCCAAAACTTCAACTGAAACACAAACGGAAGGAAGCAAGAAAAACGGCGGAAGAACGTCACCCAGACGAAGTCAAGCGCAACTTAATAAAGTCCAAAGTGCTTTTATGTATAAGTGAAAACAATAACAACAACAAGTTAAAGCGAAAGGGAAGCAAGTTTAAACGGAGGAAAACGGCGGTAAGATGTGCCAAGGCGGAAGAAAATGACACACGCACACATAAACAGTTAGAGCTGAATAAAAGTGCAAATAACAGGAATGGAACAGGTTAACAGCGCACGAGCAGACAAGCGGCAAGACGAACAGCCCGAGCGCACTTTGTCAGTTAGTGAGGTTATGTGCCGGTGCTGTGGATTTGGCTGACATTAAGCGCAAACACTTCGAGATGTGCTAAACACAAAGCAAAGCAGTGGTACAGGAAACGATAGAGGGGCGCGCGAGGAAGAGGAAGACAAACGCGGGTGGCAAACGTAAGAACAAAACTGCGATGCGTCGCCGTGTGTGCGTGACGAAGTAGCCGCACTGTTGGCAAATATGTGGTGGCAAATTCTTGTCCAGTCAAAGGAGCAGACAACAAACGAACGATGCTGTAAAGTTGGGCGCTCGAGGCGGCCAGGCGGCAGTTGGTGCAATAAATTGAAAACGTGTTGTTATTATTCGTTAGTTGTTATTGTTACTGAGTGTTGTTGTTTTTATTGCTGTTTTTATTGTTGCTACTTGTGTAGCAGTTGGTGTACGTTTGGGACATGGGCCAGACATGGCGTCCAATTACGAAAACAATTAAGCAGCATTGTTGTGAAGCGGGAAGAAACAGAAAAACATACACACACAAACGCAAATGAATGTGTGAGGAATGAAGGCGAGCAGCCTCGACATGTTAAAGAAAGATAAAGTCAATGTTTTGTAGCTATAATTAGGCAACTATACGCCAGCTGTTTAGTTGTAGAACTTGACCTAATATGATGACAAATCAATGGCCTTGAGCGATCGGCTTGAGCGATTGGCAGAGGCACTCGGAATGGGACAGAGGCACTTGCAAAGGTCAAAGTTTAATACCAAAATGAAAGTGAAAAGACAACGGAAATTGTTTGCTTTTTAAGCAGAAAGTTTGAGTAGACATTACGACAAAAAAGATTTTGCTCAATGAGTCGAAGAGAAGTTAGGTTAGGATAGCATAAGACAGTCAGCAAGTACAGTCAGCTCCAGTTCAAAGTGAAACGCATGTTTATCAGATTTCTTTGAGTAGAACGTGAAGTATGTGGTGTGTAAAGTGGTTAAGAATTTTGCTCAGTGAGTGGACGAGAAGTTAAGTTAGGTAGGAGGAACAGTCAGCAAGTACAGTCAGCTCCAGTTCAAAGTGAAACGCACGTCTGTTAGGTTTCTTTATGAGAAAAACGTGAAGTAGTATGTGAAGTGATTAAAGACTCTGCTCAGCGGGTGGAGGAGAAGTTAGGTTAGGTAGGAGGAACAGTCAGCAAGTACAGTCAGTCAGTCATTTCAAAATGAAACGCACTTTTGTCAGGTTTGCTTATGAGTAGAACGAATCCATTCTAAGCTTCAAATAAGTGTGATCAATCCATGCAGTGGCACATTAGTCAATAAACTCAGATCGTCACACGAGCCAGCACCACGAAAGCAGCAACAGTTGCTTTCAAATGCAGGAAAATGTCATAAAAAGTATTGCACAGATACCATTTCCTTTTCCTCTACGCAGTTACTGCAGTAATCTCAATAGATCAGGCAAAAAAGTTTGCTCAAAGGATTCCAAAAGTATGCAAATGATTAGAAGAGATTAGGAGAAGTTTGAAGTTGCTCAAAGCCTTTCAAAAGTATGCAATTGAAAACAAGAGATTAGAAGAAGTTTGACGTTTCTGAAAGCCTTTCAAAAGTAAGCAAATTAAATAGTTATGCGTAGTGAATAAAATTATTTAACTATCCTAAAATTTGACCGACATTTTTCAACAAAACAGTTTGCTGATTTTCATACAATGATAATGAACATCATGTGCTATATTTGTACATAATTGTGGAATTATAATATTTATGGAATAACCTTTTCTACCTACCTACATAATAGTTTCCTCTTTGTTCTTAAAGTCCACGCTTAATTGTCAACAGTCTCATTGTCTACCTTAAAACACACATATCCCGTCAACCCAAACTACTTTAAAAGCCTTAAATGCCTTTTGAAAATCTTTCATACATCTCGAACCCTCAGCTTTAATCCTCACAGAGTAAATGCCGAAAGAATTCAAACGCTACCAATGCGCTGAGAGCAGTCGTAGCCTTGATGACATTGCCAGCAGAAAAGCATGAAACCTTAATTACTTCCGTTGAACAGTTGGCCGCTGTCTGCAGCAGGCACGGCAATCTTCCCCTAACCCACACATACATATAGTACTCGTCGTATGTATATATGTACGAGTATGTTTGTTTCAATGTCTGACTTTAAGGACTGTTTCCTTGGCGTTTTTTCCGACTGTCCACACTTTTCCGTAATTTTAGTTTTACTTTTGCTTTACCATGTCCGTGTATTTCCCTTTATTTGTAATTTTTTGCAATTTTCGTTATAATGCAACACACACACATACATACACAGACTTGCACGCACACGCACCCACGTACCCGGTGACATTCCCAAAAACTACGGCCATGCCTGAGCGCAAAGCGTCGAAACGGAAGCGGAACATTGGACATTGTGGGCGTACAATGCACAGCTGCTGGCGCCAACGTATGCTGATACTTGTAGCACAACGATAAGCACCAACACAACCACCACCACCACCACCACCATCACCGCCATCACCGCCATCACCCTCAGCACTTGCACCTTTGCACCGCTTAGCACCCAGCCAGGCCGGCATCTCGCCCACCCCACATCGCCGTCTCTCTTGCCATGCCGAGTCATTTCCACCCATCCATTTACCCCGTCAGCTGTGGCTGTCCAGTCATTAACCTTACTCTCGCAACTAACAACAACTAACGAAACGTCGCGTCGGTCCCTTGCCCAGCTTCCACCTACACGGACGTCTGTTGTTGCCCTTAATTTATGTCAGCCTAGACGAGCGCTTTTTGTTCTCAGTTTAATTTCTTTTCCTATGTTTTTTGTCGTTTTTCTCTATGATACGGTAACTGGCAAAAGGTTCCGTGTTCTGTCGTTGAAACACTCAAACTTCGATGGATAGTAAAACTAAGCGAAATAGTTTTATTTACTATCCAAATATTCGGACATCAAAGAAACATTGCTTCATTGCTTATAGCAAATAAAGGACTTTAATTGAGTTTCAAGAACATTTCTATATTTTATAAAAAAAAAAATATTTTATATAAAATATAGGTGTATAGGTGTAAATGTATCTTGAGGCAAGCTCCTTCAACCAAATGTAAAGCCTCAAAATTATGTCCATCCAATTTTTTCTTGATTTTTCACGCAGTTTTTCAACTCAAATTAATTCTATGTTTTTCTATGTTCTCACCATCCATGTTTTGTCTAATTTTTACATATGTTTTTACAAAAATACATTTTAAAACATCAATGTTACAAACGCTTTTCTTAGATTTTCAATATTTGTTGACTTTGACTTGAATTTTACATAAATTACAAGAAAGCGTTATACACAAAATTTCTTGGAATTGCAGATTTTCAAAAATCTAATTTTTTTATTAAAAAGGCCTTGAAGAATTGCTTTTTAAGTCATTTTCAATGTTTCTGTAAATACTATTTTTTTATTTCAAGCTATGTATTTTTTAAATTATATTTTGTAGATATTTATATTGCAAACACTTTCAAAGTTTACGCAAATTGATTTTTAGGATTTTAAAAATAGGCTTGGTAAGAAAACCTTTACATTATCATTTTTAAAGAATTGCAGTTTAATATTAAAAAATCATACAATTTTCCAGTAACTTCAATGCTGAATGTTTCTTTAAATATTACTTTTATTTTCTTTTAAACTGTTTGCTATATCAAACGCTTTCAATGTTTTCTCAGCTTCGTTTGTAAGGTTTCCGAATTCGGTTTGGCAACAAAATTTGCTAGTTCTTAAGAGAATTTCTTTAATAGTTCTCTTTTCATATATTTGGAAGTCAGTTTTACTAAAACTTGTTAAAAATGTACATCGGAAACACGTTTAGTAAGCATTCTATGCATTATTTTGATGCTTTTTGTACACAAATTTCATATTAAAATTATAGTTCTTGATTTTGTGCTTTTCTAAGAAATTCTATGTTTTCCTATGTTTCTTCAAGTAAGCTCTTAGTTATATTAAAAATATTGGGCAGCCAATTTTACCAAAAATACGTGAAAATTAACACAAAAAATGATTGTTTTTGATTCTGTGCGTTTCTATGAAATTATATGTTTCTGTAAGTAAGCTTCTAATTACATTTAAAAGATTGGAAAGCCAAGTTTATGAAATGTTGGTTGAAAATTAACAAAAACAATTATTATTTTTTTTATTTTGTGCTTCTCCAAGAAACTCTATGTTTTCCTATGTTTCTGCTAGTAAGCTACTAGTTACATTAAAACTATTGGGAAGTCAAGTTTACCAAAAATATTTTGAAAATTAACACAAAATTGTATGGCTTTTGATTTTGTGCTGCTCTTTGAAATTCTACGTTTTTTATGTTTCTGTTAGTAAGCTTCTAATAATATTAAAAAGATTGGAAAGCCAAATGTACCAGAGATTTATTGTAAATTAACACCAAAAATTATAGTTTGTGATTTAGTGGTTTTCTATGAAATTCTATGTTCAATGTTAGTAAGCATTGTAGTAGCATACATTGAAAATATTGTAAAGCCAAGTTTCCAAGAAATTTGTTGAAAATTAACACAAAAAACTATAGTTTTTGATTTTGTGCTTCTTTATGAAATTCTATGTTACGTTAAAAAGATTGGCAAACCAAGTTTTTCAAATAATTGTTGAAAATTAGCACGAAAAAACGTAGTTTGTACTTTTGTGCTTCTCTATGAAATTCTATGTTTTTCTATGTTTCCATTAATAAGCTTTTAGTTGCATTTAAATTATTGCGAACCCAAGTTTAACAACAAATTTGTTGAAAATTAATACAAAGAACAAGTCTAATGAGCATTCTATGTTTACTTAAATAAAATAAATATACTTAAGTTAAATTAATTAAATTTATTATTAAATTAAATTTAATTAAATTATTTAAATTTATTATTACATTAAATTTAATTAAATTAATAAAATTTATTATGAAATTAAATTTAACTGAATTAATTAAATTTATTATTAATTAAATTTATTATGAAATTAAATTTAATTAATTTAAATTCATTTTATATTTAATTTTTCTTTGAAATTAGATATGTGTGCAGACCTTTTCACATAGCATTATACCCTATTTTTAGCATTAAATTAGTTTAAACAAAATAAAAATTCTCAGATTTTCAAATTAGTTGTCAGTATGTAATTTGTATCAAAAAATCGTCTTATCATTTTGCGTCGAGTGTGAAAAACATCCTCAGCATCCGTTTGCTTATTTTCGACCAAAACCCAGCCACCACCCAACATTTGTGGACCACAACAAAGTTGACAATCAAATTAATTATTTCCTCTAATTCTGGTTGTTTTTGTAATGTTTTTTTGCTGTTGTTGTATGCGAGCCATTCACTCTTATTACGTCAGTTATAATCATATGGTTGTCAACATGTGACAAACACAGCAAAAAGCATGAGTTTCCTTTGCATTGCTCGGCACTGGTTGATGTTGTGAATTTGTTGTTGTCGCCGCTGTCAGCTATTGATGGCTGCGGCCGTGTCGTTTGGTTGTTATCGTTGTTGCTGCTGTTGTTGGTAGCAACATCATCAAAAGGGTAATTGATATAGAGTGGTGCTGCCACAGCAAAGTCTACTATGGTCGGTGTTTTGGTTCGTTTTTGGTTGTTTTCTTTGCCTATGCAAATATACACGAAATATTTAGGTGTGTGTGTGTGACTGTAGATAAATTTCATAATGAAATACACCAAGGATATTATTTATAATGTTGCCATTTAAAATTTGCGCGCAGTCACAGTGGCAGCGCCAATTTTATTGTCGAGCAACAACTTGAATTTAGTATTTGAGTTGCTCGAGTGCGAAAAGGGTTAAGCGCTGATAAATGGCCGACGATAAGCGCAATTTACGCAAACGAATTACAAGTACACATTTGCCAACTCACCAGATTTTCATTGCAATTTCGGGTTTATTTTACACATGGGCATGATTTCATCAAATACAATTTTCGTTCAAGCTGGCTTACGGTGGATGCTGCGCTGAACATTAGGCAGACCGAAGCCTTAATGGCAAATCTGCATACAATGTGAGCATACACGGGAAAAATTTTCATTTTATGAAGTGAGCAAAAGGCTCAAAATTTGCTATGGAAGGCAGCTCGATATGGAACAAAAGTGATCTCATCAAATTGTTAGGTTATGTAAGATTAGGTCAAGTTAGGTTAGGTTAGATTAAACTGGTTGGTCGAATTGACCACGCATAGGACCTGTTGGATCCCTAGCCGTGCCAGATGGAGATCCTTAGCTGTTAAGAGCTGGTGAAAAAAATGATCGCTTAGGCCCAATTTCACAGTGGTTGGTGAACCATTAATCGATGGTTAACTAGCCCCTTTCGATTTCAATCTCCGGTTGACCAATTATACTGTGCAAGTCGAAAATTCAGACATGGGGGGGAAATACTGAGCGACTTTTCTATAGGTATACTGAGTTGAAATCCACCAGCCGTTTGGTAAGATTGGCTCTAGTTTATGAGAAATCCGACTTTGAAGTTTGCTCATTTTAGTTGAGTTCGTCGCTTAAGTCTTCGAACGTTTAAATGCTAATAGGTCCTAAATCGTTCCGAATATCGCTTTACTGTCTTCGGCAAGTTTGTAGATATTTTAACGACCAACAAATTTGCTTCAGACACCAATGGCAAACCAAGTTTTTCAAATAATTGTTGAAAATTAGCACGAAAAAACGTAGTTTGTACTTTTGTGCTTCTCTATGAAATTCTATGTTTTTCTATGTTTCCATTAATAAGCTTTTAGTTGCATTTAAATTATTGCGAACCCAAGTTTAACAACAAATTTGTTGAAAATTAATACAAAGAACAAGTCTAATGAGCATTCTATGTTTACTTAAATAAAATAAATATACTTAAGTTAAATTAATTAAATTTATTATTAAATTAAATTTAATTAAATTATTTAAATTTATTATTACATTAAATTTAATTAAATTAATAAAATTTATTATGAAATTAAATTTAACTGAATTAATTAAATTTATTATTAATTAAATTTATTATGAAATTAAATTTAATTAATTTAAATTCATTTTATATTTAATTTTTCTTTGAAATTAGATATGTGTGCAGACCTTTTCACATAGCATTATACCCTATTTTTAGCATTAAATTAGTTTAAACAAAATAAAAATTCTCAGATTTTCAAATTAGTTGTCAGTATGTAATTTGTATCAAAAAATCGTCTTATCATTTTGCGTCGAGTGTGAAAAACATCCTCAGCATCCGTTTGCTTATTTTCGACCAAAACCCAGCCACCACCCAACATTTGTGGACCACAACAAAGTTGACAATCAAATTAATTATTTCCTCTAATTCTGGTTGTTTTTGTAATGTTTTTTTGCTGTTGTTGTATGCGAGCCATTCACTCTTATTACGTCAGTTATAATCATATGGTTGTCAACATGTGACAAACACAGCAAAAAGCATGAGTTTCCTTTGCATTGCTCGGCACTGGTTGATGTTGTGAATTTGTTGTTGTCGCCGCTGTCAGCTATTGATGGCTGCGGCCGTGTCGTTTGGTTGTTATCGTTGTTGCTGCTGTTGTTGGTAGCAACATCATCAAAAGGGTAATTGATATAGAGTGGTGCTGCCACAGCAAAGTCTACTATGGTCGGTGTTTTGGTTCGTTTTTGGTTGTTTTCTTTGCCTATGCAAATATACACGAAATATTTAGGTGTGTGTGTGTGACTGTAGATAAATTTCATAATGAAATACACCAAGGATATTATTTATAATGTTGCCATTTAAAATTTGCGCGCAGTCACAGTGGCAGCGCCAATTTTATTGTCGAGCAACAACTTGAATTTAGTATTTGAGTTGCTCGAGTGCGAAAAGGGTTAAGCGCTGATAAATGGCCGACGATAAGCGCAATTTACGCAAACGAATTACAAGTACACATTTGCCAACTCACCAGATTTTCATTGCAATTTCGGGTTTATTTTACACATGGGCATGATTTCATCAAATACAATTTTCGTTCAAGCTGGCTTACGGTGGATGCTGCGCTGAACATTAGGCAGACCGAAGCCTTAATGGCAAATCTGCATACAATGTGAGCATACACGGGAAAAATTTTCATTTTATGAAGTGAGCAAAAGGCTCAAAATTTGCTATGGAAGGCAGCTCGATATGGAACAAAAGTGATCTCATCAAATTGTTAGGTTATGTAAGATTAGGTCAAGTTAGGTTAGGTTAGATTAAACTGGTTGGTCGAATTGACCACGCATAGGACCTGTTGGATCCCTAGCCGTGCCAGATGGAGATCCTTAGCTGTTAAGAGCTGGTGAAAAAAATGATCGCTTAGGCCCAATTTCACAGTGGTTGGTGAACCATTAATCGATGGTTAACTAGCCCCTTTCGATTTCAATCTCCGGTTGACCAATTATACTGTGCAAGTCGAAAATTCAGACATGGGGGGGAAATACTGAGCGACTTTTCTATAGGTATACTGAGTTGAAATCCACCAGCCGTTTGGTAAGATTGGCTCTAGTTTATGAGAAATCCGACTTTGAAGTTTGCTCATTTTAGTTGAGTTCGTCGCTTAAGTCTTCGAACGTTTAAATGCTAATAGGTCCTAAATCGTTCCGAATATCGCTTTACTGTCTTCGGCAAGTTTGTAGATATTTTAACGACCAACAAATTTGCTTCAGACACCAATCCATAAAAAATACACTCAAACTGTGTTTTCGACAAAAATGTCCCAAAAACCCTACTTTCGTCGAGGCATAAAAACAGTATAGCGAACCCTCGTGGAAAAAATAAATGAGTATGCTTTTATATAGAGGGTTGGCTCCTGCATCTAACAAACTAAAAATGTTGCCTGGGAAACGCCCATAAAAGGCGTGGCTCGGCGTCAAAGTTCAAAGTTTTTATCAAACAGCATTTAAACGTTCGAAGACTTAAGCGACGAACTCGACTAAAATGAGCAAACTTCAAAGTCGGATTTCTCTTAAACTAGAGCCAATCCAGCCAAACGGCTGGTGGATCTCAACTCAGTATACCTATAGAAAGGTCCTCTATAGGTCCCCCCATGTCTGAATTTTTGAGGGTAAATTTCACGCACAGTGTTACTAACCAAATGATTAACCATCGGTTAACCACGAAATAAATCAGCTGATTTGACAGCGCTTACAATTTGTAAAATTGGTCAACATTTAAAATTGGGGAATATAAACATTATTGCCTTTTTCTACCAGTTAAAGAAGCTTGGAATATTTTAGGTTTAAATATTCGGGGCTCTTATTTATCACAAAAATTCAAACGAAAAGTAGTTTTTCTTTATTTATTGTTTTGAATTCACCAGCGTCAGAACAATGCTGCCAATAATGTGCAAGCAATGGTACCAATTTTAAGCAGTGCTGCCACACATAATTTATAAATCAGATGTTCAAATAATCACTGTGAAAGCTAAAAATATTTAATCAATGATTAACCAGTGATTCTTGATTAAAGTTAACAGTTCGTTAACCAAGCACTGTGAAATCGGTCTTTTTAGCGAATTTGAGCAGCGATTTGACATGAAGCCATCCAGCCCAGGGAAATACGGAGCTAGCCATAGCTACAGAATATGTTCCAAGGTCAAGTGGATACCATCAAATGGTTACTACTTGAACAGTTTGGCGGGCCTTCTGTCTTCACTGAAGACTTTTGCACCTACAAAACTGCTGTATAGTTATATAAAATTGATGCTAGAATATCTTATAGACTAAGATAGAGTTGAGCTTTTAAGTATCACAGATTTTATATTTCCACCTTCAGATGTGATAAAAGATCCTAAAGACAAACAAAATGGCTCCAATTGCTGGTTTCGTTTATCCAACGACTCTATAACTACTACACTTTTTAATTATGTAGTGAACTAGAAGTCATAGAGTTATTGGTTTTACCATTTGGCATTTAATGTTAAAGCAAATTTACCCTTCAGATAACTCACTGGGTCATGTAGACCCATACTGCTACTTTGAGGGAGAATAACTGTTTCAAAACCTGTTTTTCATGCGAATTTTTTTAAGTATTCCCAAGCTTCAGAGGTTCCAATAATATTTATAAAAAAATGTTCAAAATACACACTCGACTTTTTACTTCTATTTCACTTTTATTAAATTAAAAGATACAATAGTTGTGGAATTTTAGACGATGAACAGGTTCTAACTGATCCAGACTGTACCTGATGACTAAAAAATAGTTGAGTTCTTGGAAGGTAAAGCAAACATTCTTGGTATCGGGTCTTAAGGACACTTTCAGAAAGAACTTTGTGCTAATTGTGTAGGTTCTACTACAAATATAACCTAAAAATTTACTATAGTGGAGTTCACTTTTCATAGCATTTTAGGTGTAAAGCTGCTATCGTAGCAACTTTGCGAAAATTCAAAAATTACTAGGACAGCACTTATATAAACCAAAACTCAAAGCCATTTTTCTTTTCTTACTCCAACAGATACAACTACATAGAAAAATCAAAACAAATCAACAAATAATTTCTCACAGTGCCCACTAAACTGAGCGCCGCCCTAAAACTCCATCGGCTTAACCCACATTTTACATACACAATACTACATACAGAATACATACAACATGATGTGTGAAATGTGTGCGTAAGAAAAAAACAGCATAAAAACATTCGCAACGTAACTTTGAATAAATGAGTATAGCCGCACCAGACAGCCAACACAATCAACCAGCCAGTCAGTTCGTCTGTCAGACTCTTAGGCCGTTAGGTTATAAGCTCGCAATGGTGATGCCGCACAGTGGGGCGTCCCCATATATCGCGTGGCCAAAAATAGTAAACGTGGTTTAATTTTCACGAAATTTGTCACCCGCCCATTTTTTAGCCCAATTAAGAAAAATATCAAAAATTGTAAAAATTGGACCACTGCCACGCCCACCCCCCATATTGAGAAAATATTTTTTATTCGATAACTTGGCCACTGTTAACACTAGAGAGATGAAATTTTATACAAAGTATCATTAGGATATAGTCTACAATTCCGCCAAAAATGGGCAGTTTGCCACGCCTACTTTAAAAGCTCGTACAAGCCTCAAATGAATAAATCGGTATATATGTATATTTTCCCATTTTTTTAAGTTTTCGATGTTTTCCCTGTTGGCCCTTCTTCACTTCGCTCCTAAGTTTATTTTCCACAAATATTTACATGCACTTGTGGTGCCAGCCGGACACAATGCGTTAAAAACGTGGCGATCCAGTACTCAATGTAGCCAAAAATAGAAGGAGACGAAATTTTCTGCAAATGATTTTAAAGACAAAATGTTAATGATAACCGAAAATGTTTAAGATCGGAACACGGCCACGCCCACCTCCCATAGAAAAATATTTAAATTAGAAATAACTCCAAAGCTAAAAGAGATTTTTTAATTATATTTTGTACTCACCATTAGTACCACAAAATAGTTTGTTTTTATCAAAAATTAACTCAATCGGACTTCGAAAACTTTAGCATTTAATCTATAAATTACAATCAAACAGTATTTATATACATTTAAGTCAGCAATTAAGCCAAGCAGAGTTGTTGCGTTCAAATGCTGATTTCAGTCGATGGCATTGTGTCCATCGTGTGTCAAATCTTAACGCCAGTAAATTAATTAATTTTTTCTCTATTTCCACACTTCTTCCATATTTTTCTTCCAAAAAGTTTGTCATCGATTCTATTTGGTTTTGTCGAGATAAATTTCGAGACGGCAGCCACACATAGAAGAGCTCACGAATTTGTATAAGAGGTGCCACTATAAAAAAATGAATGACATGCGGGTCTGCAGGCCTCTGCAGCTGAAACTTTGCACACGTGTTCTAGATACTTGTAATTTAGTGAAACAATCGAAATTGGAAAGGCTCCCTAGGGCTTTTCGAGATATTGAATTTTGAAGTTTGCACTTAAACTTTTACTAGGGCTCAAAATGACTCTACGTTCAAATAACGGTAGTTAGCGAACAGTAACAACCAAAACAAAAAACAAGGCATTGCCAGACTGTAAAAACCTAACACATAAAATAAAAATTCAGATATATTAAAATAATACCTTTAACCATACGAAAAAACATCTTCAGTTTCGCAAGGTTAAATGTCTATTTTCCCTTAAATTTGTGTTCACGCAATGTATGAAGTTTAAAACCTTCGTGAGACTACAAAACTTAAAATTTTTTTAAAATTCCTTTTGATATAGCTTAGTTGGAGATTTAGCTTCGATCGTGCTTACTTATTTTTTTCAAAATAAAGATTTGGTTTTTTTTATTTTTGGCCACGGACGCCCCACTGTGTGCCGTCGAGCCGTTCGGGCGGCGACAGAAATGGCGCTGATGTGATGGCAACGATGGCGGCAAACTTTTATCAAATTCCACATCGAATGTGTACATAAATACACTTTTTTGCTATTCTACTCAACGCACAGTAATCGGACTTACATTAGTACACTCTGCACTGGGTTGTCAAGGGGATATTCACTTGTAATGGTTCATGTCATAGCTTAAGGCGCTGAAAAGGTCGTTCAAATATTGAACAGAATTTTGAACAAATAGACCAGAGACTTCGGTTAAGAATTTTCTACAGAATGGGCGTAGTTCACTGGAAATATGTATGTTGGCATTAAAAGTTGATTAATAGTATTTAAAATCTCAAATCAACGAAATTCAAATCAAGTTTTTGACATATTGAGAACCAAAATTGAGTTCCTACAAGATTAATATGAAACAATTTCAAGCACATAACTACATTTAAAAAAAAAACATAATTAGGATTCAAAAACTAGTAATCAAAACTAAGCACGTCTGTATTCCTAATCCTGAGCATTCGAATATGAGTCTCATTCAGAATTTTGAGGCCCTGTAACTTTCAAAGTAATGAACTGGAGACTTAAACATGAACTTTCACGATAATGAGCTCAGACCAGCTACTATTAAAATCTTCTTAGCAAAGTGATTTATCACATTTAAGAATTTCTTCATTCCTGAAACAAATAGTAATATTTATGAATATATGGAATCACAAATGAGCTTTTCTTGTGCCTAAATCCTATATGAATCTTTTTCACAAATTATAAGCACTTTGACTTTCAAAGAGTTTGAAATATTGAACTGATATTTGGGACAAGTAGATCACAGACGCAAACTTAGAACTGATGCAAAAAGAGTGAAAAAAGGCACTGTTTAACACTTTTTAGAAGCGTGTTCGGCAGGATACGACGGAGCAGCTAAGTCAAGAAATGACAACGCTTGGTGTCCCTCTTTTAAACTGCAACCTTTGTGCTCATACAAGCTACATACATTAATCTAATTTAGGATAGGCCGATGTCAACATCGGTTTTTTTGCGACTTAACCTTCAACTGGCTTCACATACCAAAGGGCCTAGGTTCGATTCCCAGGTCGGGCTGGTGAAACAATTGTCTGCTTCTATCGCCATGCTACATGAAGCAGATGAGAATTACAAAGAATCGCGCAAGTGACCTCATGGCAGGCAATGGCAAAACATCCACTTGTGAAAGGAAAACTGTAAATAACCGCCGTACGGATTCGACGTAAAACTGTAGGTGGCCTCTCCCCTTCAAACGCGTAGAATTTGTGCTATCACAATGGGCACATATAGCGGCCTAAGTGCGTCTCATACAGAGGCAGCCACTACAATCTATCTGCCTAACTTTCAACTTTTGGCGTTCTAGAGAGTTTCTCTCAACAGAGACTAGATCAGAACCATGATTGTTGTACCAAAGGGTCGCTGTGTCTGGGCTAATAGAGACAAAGTCTTCTCTGGACCAGGCCTGAACGGAGGAGACTCTTCGTTTACAGAGCCGCAATTGCAGCCCATTGAAAGTGAACCACGGACCGAGAACTGACGTCCCATGTCCAGAAGCTATTTGGCCCTCTTATGGTTTAGTTAAAACCAAATCAAAACAATTTTGTATACAATACCTGTTAGAAGAGTTCAAATTAGAGATAAAAATTGTATATACGAGTAACTGGACTTAAGACTGGACTATAGAATATATGGAATAATGGGCATCGTACACCCATTGCTAGATATAATCATTAGACGTAAGACTCCTGAGAACTTTAAATTCTTACATTACTCAGAGAAATATCATTCAAATCGTTTTGCCACGCCCCTTCACTTTATAAAAAATAGGTTTATATAAAAACTTGTTCCCATAAATATTTATAAAAATATTCCAATTCCAATCGAAAAATACCTCAATCAGAAAAATTTCCAGTACGCGCCCTAAAGCAGAAATGCAGAGTACAATTAACTCGCCCACGCACTTTTTCGCTGATTGAAATACATATATACATTTTTTTTTGCAACATTAAACGTTGTAAGGGTAAGTCAAGAGGAAGGTCGTCGCATTATTTATGTAGCGAGTTTTTTTCGCCGCAGATTACGTTAAATTGCGTAGAAATTCTAGTCTCGTCGCGGCATCTCAATGTTCTGTTTGGCTTTCATTATGTTTGTATGATTAGGTGGGTAAACCGAAATATGTTTTTACACCCCTACTTCAACTCGCAATCGCACTGGCGTTTACTTTAGGCGTTTCTAACATTTTCTTTCTGCTGACTCAGGGTTGTTGTTGGTCTTTTTATATTTGCTTTTCGAGTGGTTGTCGATTTTTTCATGCGTACATTAATTTTCTGAGCATGAAAATGTTTTTTGCTGGCTTGTAAGAATCATTTGCAATACGCATAAATTTTGAGGTTATGTGCGGTGCAGAAAAACTCTGCACTTTTATGGGTGAAATTGTTATTGTACAGGTAGAAATTTGATTTTTTTTCCATCTTGTTTTTGTTATTGTTGTTATTGTGCAAAAGTAAAACCAAAGATGCTCTGTTGGCATGTGAAATGTTTGAGCCGCCAGGCATTTTTGGTGGTCAAGCTGGCACGAACCGTAGTTCAATTGAGATTAAGGATTATTTGAACACGTCGAAATTGTGTGGTTATGTACGCACATTTCGGGTCGGCTCCTAACGGAATTGAAATGTTTATTAATGCATAAAAAAGCGAAAGCAAGTAGTGATAGGCAGGAAAATACAATCAAAGTGAACATAAAAAGTAATGGAGGTAATATCTTTAAACTTTGGGTTTAGGTTGTAAATATGACATCCGAGTTTATGCCGAGAGAATGTTAAATGTTTATGAGGAAAAGCGAATTTGGGCATGAAAACATTTGCTTGGTGTTAAAAAGTTGTTTATTTTTATGATAATGTTTACTTTATATAAACAAGAGGTTAAACATATTGAAGATGGGTGAAAAAACTTTATAGACTAATCAACTGATGCATGTTAAGTTGTTCGGGGCGGAAAATAAGGTGCAATGAAAAACTCTCCCACAAACGTGTGTACCACGCACTGGCTGAGAAAACTTTCAAGATGTGATAGATTCGAGAGTGAGTCAAGAAACTAACCTAAGTGTGTAAGGTATACATACGTGAAACCCACTGAAATACCTTCCCTCTCAAGTACCCAACCCGTTCAATTGACCAACATTTCTGGTGACTTTGCCTTGTGTACGCTTAGTACTCAACCCACTCAAGTACCTCAAAAAGATTTAATTTATAGGTGAGAGTGTTTTACTATCTATAAGTTTATTTTATTCCTTTTAACGAGTATCTCACTAGGATTGAGGTTAAAGATTATGCGAAGAAACTTCGATGTATTTCATATGCAAGTGCCCAACTTTCGGGTGGTATAGACATGTGTGCCTCGGCTTCAGGAGGGACAACTCCTGTACCTTAAGTTATGGGACATCTCAATGAGATGGGATGGGATGGGAATCTTCTTAGGGAAGCTGCTAACCTAATAGCAACAGGCCACTGGTCCTAAACTGGCCTAATCTCTGGTCTTTGAAGCTGTAGGGACACAGTTGAGTGTTTGATAGAAGCAACTCTCTTCTGTTGGGCCCTGTTATTTGCAATACAAGGAGAAAAACGCAAGCCAGGATATAAAAGTGGCAAATTCTTTTCCACGACCCACCTTTCTGGACGCTCCCTCTACCATTAAGACTTAGTAGGTTATTGCAATTATGGAAAATCCCCCCAAGTAATAATTTCAATAGTATTAGCTTTTTCAGTACACGTTTGTTAATTGCATTGCAACTCATCTACAATGCCGTGAAAAACCCGCCGAGTGTGCAAAGCTGATAAGCAAAACAAATATGTATATTGTTTTTTGTTATCTGAACATAAGCCATTTCTGTGTAAAATTATAATCTCTTTCTAATCAATATTTCAAGTATTGTAACAAATAGACAAGTTACGAAGCACTCAAAGGATTTCACGCTCATTGTTGCATTCAACTGAAATATTACTCCACATATGTATAGGTTAGGTTATGTTAGAGAAGGGAAGTATGTGGAGACCTTGTTGAGTACATTGTGATGCCCTTCCTTATCTGTTGGGTTATTTGTAATTCCAGACGGAATCTTTTGGGAACCATTGGCGAAATTATATAAGTAATCTGCATATTAGCTACTTCCGTAAGTCCATCGAAGAACCTGGCCCCGAGAGTCTGGAGCCTAAACTCCACATATATCTAGGAACAACTTTCTTTACTTTGAATATAATTTTTGTATTAAAATTTTTTTAGGTAAGGTACCTAAGGAAACCTATTGGGACCCTATCGAGTCCCTAACGGTACCAGTTAAAGCTCCTCAGTATTACGGGTCAACGTGGAAGTGAGAATGTGGGGTTTCTAACGAAGGTATTTAGGTTGTAGTGGCTGCCTCTGTATGAGAAAGACTTAACCCTCTATATGGGTTCGTTGTGATACCACATATTTCACCCGGTTCTGAAATGTGTATGCAACACTGTTTTTTCCAACATATGCTATAACACACATTTCAAGCGGATAGGAAAGGGAGAAGAGAGAGGGGAACTATAGTTTAAGGCCAAATTCGAGAGGCGGTTTTTGAGAGTTTTTCTTTCACATTTGGTGGTTTTCCCATTGCCTGCCAAGAGCGCCCTTGTGCGATGTGTGTAATTCTCATCTGCTTCTTGTGGATACTGATAGAAGTAGACGATTGTTTCACCTGCCCGAGCTAGGAATCAAACCTAGGACTATCGAAGCCGGTTTCTAACGAAAGTTAGCAACGACTTAATGGGGACTTCATCTAACCCAGAGCAAATAATGATGATGATTTGAGGGTTTGCAGGAAGGCAACAAGCCTTCCGCAGCACTTAGTCCATTCGAACTATCAAACTAGGCCCAAAGGGTGAATGTAGATGAAAGGAAGAGATGGGAAAGAAGAGTTATGAAAGAAGGAGAGTTATGGTTAGGGGTTTTCACTTCCCCGAACTTCCTGATTCCTTTGAGGAACCTGAGAATAGGGTAAGTGCTCTGTGTCTGGAGTCAGCGCTTAGTTGGCAAGAAAGAATATGGGGTGCAGGGGTTAGAAATGCAAATATAGGGACTAACGCAGAGAAGAACGAGGCATCCAAGTGAGTGCATTTCAAAGTAAAAGCAAAGAACGCACTCCATGGTTTGCCTGTCACAAATTTTTTTTTGTTAATTTCTAACAAATAAGATTACATAAGCTTAAAAACAAACCATTAAAGCCCAGAATTGCATCCCCATTAAAAAATTCCCGCCGACTAATCTCATGAGTCATGCGGGGATTTTGTTCAATCGAAAGAACAAATCTAAAAAAAAACGCTCAAGGTCATCATTATACATTATAAACCGTACCGCACTGTGCCGCGTCGATCGATTTATAATGTGCGGTTATTGTTGTTATTGTTTTTGTTGTTTTATTTTGGCGTTCAGCTCATTCTGAATGCAAACTATTTGCCATTATTTTGCACGCATGTTTAGCATTGCATGGCATTCGACATTTCAACAACTTGTCAAAAATTTCTCAACCATATGTAAGGATTTTTGCAAGAATAGTGCACCGCCCACTCTCAGACATTGCAATTTGCAAATATCAACACAAATTATTGCTTTGTTTACGCTGTACGCAACCAACGTTTGGGGAATGTGTGGAATATTTGCGAGTCAACAGGAACAATGCTGTAAATATTTGCTCATCTGTTGTGCTCGAATGACAAATCGATTTGTTGAGAGCAAACTTGCAACACAATTTGGCAACTCTGAATTATTTGCAGCAATTAATTTTATGGTCCCACACTGGCCACTTGTCGCCGCATGCAGCAAACTTAACTTTTACAACTAAGTATTGTGTGGGCGGCGGCGGCGGTGGCGTTGAACTGTGTCTGTCTTCGGGCCACCGTGTTGACAAATGGCAATTTTCGACTTGGACATTGGTCTGTGCGTGCAACAACAGTGTTCACAACATGTACGCAAAGCTACTAGGCAGACCAAAATTTTAATTTGATTCACTTGGGCTAAGCAATTAATTTCATTTCGGGTTGTCTTCTTCCAATTATATAGCAGTAAATGTTGTTATTAGTTAATGGTAGCATTTTTTATTTGTTCCGATTGCATTGAAGTGGCTTCGAAAAACCCCCACACGCCAAAAATCAAACCAATGCATACGAAAAGCTGCTGCGCTGCGCCTCTGTTCAGCGCTGTGCTCGCTCTGGCCGCTCTCAGGCGTCGGCTGGCGTCTGAACTTGAAAGTGCTTAATGGATTTTTTGTTTTCTAGTTTGCATATTGCCACCTCCCAGTCGGTTGCTGGTGCTCTATTCTCGATGCCAGGCACGAATCAACGCGCATAATTAATTAACTATCACTAAATTTATGCGTAAATATAAACAGCTGATTTTTGTTTTTGTATTTAGCTAAGCACTTTTGCGTTCGCCTTTGAGTACCGCATCTCTCTCGTATTTCCAATTATGTGCGTTTGTGTGTTGTGATTATGAAACTGTGAGTCTGTCTCTCAATTAATTTACGCGCGCATCAATGTGATTTGTAGGCAAATCGTGAAAATATGGGGCCGAGGCTGTGGCTTATATGAAAAATGTATGCAGTGTGTTGTTGTGCCGCGATGTTGTTGAGAAACAGGCACAAACGTTTTGAAATATTCTCTTAATTATGGTGTGAAATTCTTTAAGCGTAGGCAGAGTGAATTTCGTAGCTGAACGCTGACTTTTATTAGTTGTTTCGTCAAATTTGGGTGCTGCGTGTATAAAATCAGATTTATGTTGCTGGTTTTTAGAATTGTATGGCAATACATTTGTTGAGTATTAAATGAAATATTTGTTCAAGCTAGAACAACCCACATTGGAAAAGTTCGCAGAATGATTGGCGAACATTGAGGCAAATGTTATGGCAATTATTATAAAGGGTGACCAGATAGATTAGGTTAGGTTGAGTTGTTTGCCGAATAAGTAACAAAATTGTTTTGAAATATTCTCTTAATTATGGCTAGAAATTTTGTTGGAATAAACAGTGTGAATTTCCCAGCTGAGCATCGACTTTTATTAGTTATTTTGTCAAATTTGAGTGCCACGTGTATAACGCTTTGGAAATCAGATTTCTGATACCGGTTTTTAGAATTGTTTTACAAAACATTTGTTGAGTATTAAATGAAATAATAACACTGGAGTGATTGACGAACGCAAATATTATAAAAGGGTGACCAGATAGGAACGATAAGAAAAGAAATTGAAATAGCAGAATATTGTTCGAGCCTAGTCGATGTAGTCGAATCTTGTTCAAGGTTGGCTTTTCCAGGTATTTATACCTTTTAGTGGCTCATACAGTATTTCATCTTGGGGGGTCCCTACACAACTTTTAAGCCCAACACTGAATTTAAAAATATTTGTCGCATAAAACTTTTGTAATAAACAGATATTTGGGGAGGTAGGAAGGTCTGAAACCCAAAACTCGTCTTGTGTATTAAAGCTTTGCAGTCTATGATCACATCGAGTGGAGAAGAATCATTTTCTGCATAGAACATACAGAAGTGATCTATAGATCTACGTTGAACATGCGAAGAGTGACCAGATATGAACGATAACAACACCAAAGGAGTGAGATATCAAATTGATTCTGACTATTTGATGTACGTACAGCTTTTGAGCCGAATACCATTCGATACAATATATTATTTGATGGGTTTGAACCCCACCCCTACCCCCCTGTGTGCGCCACGTGTGCGCCATGTGTGGTTACCCTGAACTGCCAGTATTCCCAACCTAACCTAACCTTCCCAACCCTGGACCACATTCTTTACTACTGTCCGGCTATCTCAAGACTACGACTTACTTACTTACGGGCCCCGTTCTTTTCTGGGTTAGAAGATGTCCCCAAGGATGAGTCGCTGCTGAACTTTTCTAGGAAGACCCGCATTCCCACCAATCACTTTTACGTCGATACGCAACACTAAGAAGCTCTAACTGGTCTCGCTAAGAGGACCCGACCTCAAAGTGATTTTATTATTAAAAAGTAAAAATCGGTTTTTTAGAGGAGAGAGAGTAGTGCATAGGCTACTTGTATAAAGTGCCAGAGCTCAAATGTCAACTGTCTATAGCGGGCAATGACCCTAAGCGGTCTAAGGCCCAGATGTGTGTAGAAATTTGTACTTAAATTGAAGATTCCGTATAGCATCAGTTTCTACCGACTCTGAGCTTAGATTGGAGGCTTTTCAGGGACATCTTTCAGAAGTGAAACGTTTACAACGTAATGTCCAAAAAAACCTGAGACCAGCGAAGTAGCAAGTTACTTTAGGTGTGAGGGGAAAAATTCTACTAAATAAGAATTTCAATGGTCTAACCAAAAATACACTTCAAGACACACTCACACATGTCCCTCTAACAGGCAGTTGCTCAAAATAATATCTAATTAGGGTCTCCCGCTTCAATGTTCCCATGTTTAAATATTGAATTCACTGCATGAGACTGAGAAGTTGTGTGCAAAGAAAATCAATTATCTCATCAAAGGCGCTCTTGAAGATGGTGTAGCGAAATTTTCCCTTTCCTGCTACAAAGCAAATTAAATTGCATGCCTCAGCCCGCATACACACACACATACACAAGCACACAGACAGTTTTCGCTGCTGCCATTAGCAATTACCGCACTGCCCTTTGTCGAAATCTTATTAGCTCGGACGCAAAAAAAGAAAACAAAAAATGCCGGCAAAATAAAAACTGCCAATGTAAATAAATTGCCAACTTTTAGCGCCGCTGCATAAATTAATAGATTCAGTAATTCAATTAAAATATGGATTTTTGTTGCTTTTGCTTCGTTGATTTGCACGTTAGCCGACTTCATTCACACTCGATTCGAGTGCGGCGTTTCCAATCGGCCAAAAATTTGCGAGCCCATTTGCCATTTGCCCATTCAAATTTGCGCCATTTGCGTTTTCATCTTTCCATTAAAATTATTTGAAACAATAATGGCGAGGGGCATTTTCCGCTTGAGCACTCAATTTGACTGCTCTTTTGTGCGACCAAATCGGCGCGCAAGACAATCGAAATCGAGCAAACGAAACTGCTGCCTTGCCTTGGCGGAATGGGGCCAATTTTATATTTTGCACTAACTAATTGAAATTGATAGTTTTTGCCTGAATGCGCCCAAATGGCCGACAAAGGATTAGCGGGGATTTGCAAGTCATTGTTGCGAGCGTCGATTTTAATCTCTAATTAAAAGTAAATATCAAATATTCAAGTAAGCGGAATTATGACAGAAGGTGTCGAAGGGAAACTACTGGCAACTATTTAGCATTTTGTTTGTCGATTTAAATTTAATGATCAGCAGTTCGGCTCAATGACTTGAAAGCCCGTTGAACTTGGCAACGATAAACAGCAAACTGAATACGTTTTTACACAAAAGATTATAAACAACAAACAAACTATTATCGATACTAAACTAGCATCTATCAACGGTTGCCAAGTGAAGGCAAAATATTTCCACAAATTCCCACACTACAAAAAAATAAAAGTTAGTAAATAGCAAACCAGGCCACATCACTTGTTTTGCTTTTGACTTAAATTTACATTATCACAGAAAACTTTTGCGTTGCCTGTGTATTGTTTGTTTTCGTTCGACTTGTGCCATTACATCAGCCAATTGGCATGCAAATTTCAATTCATTTTAATCGACTAAAGGCAATTTCACATGTGCTAAATTTCCATTTATTTTTAAATGATAACCTCGTTTACCTCTCAACGGCACATGGCCCTTTCTACCTCCCATTGCTTCGTCCATTTGCACTCAGCACAAACACTGAACACAAATCAACCCGTCAGCTAGCAATGAACTTGATCATTTCAAGTGATTAGCATAATTAAATGTTGTTAATCGCCAGATGTCGTCAGAGTTCAGGGCCTAATTTTAAGTACACATTGTCAATAATCACATGTAAGGCGTTTTCTTCTCGCATTTGGGTTAAAAAAAAATATCAAATTTATTTGATAATTATTTATGGAATCGAGAAAAATACTGCACAAATCTTGTATAATTGGAATAATAAACTTTTACCTAATTGATGCTTGCAATGTAAGCATTGAACTTATCAGCGAGAAAAAATTGTGACTTTTCATTCAAATCTAAATTTTTAAAAGTTACCAGCAGGGCAAAGGCAAGTTTGAAATCAATGGGCCCAATAAATCAAGTTTCTTCCTACAACACTGGGCGGTGCCATGCCCCCAAGCCATTGTTCCAGTCGAAGGGTGCGACGCAGTTTAATTTTACCATTCCAAAAGTACGCGAAAAATTTGGGTAACTAAAAATATGCCACGCCTCTTGCCCAACGCCCATACAATTTTAGCAAATCTCTGAGACAACGGTATACAAAATTGCAATGCTGTCCGACTTATAATTCCGAAGCTATTCCATATTAAAAACTTCAGTTGTATGGGCGGTGTCATGCCCCCTCGTGCAATACCCCTTATCGAAGGGCACAACTAAATCGTAAGTTTGTGCCAAATGTCATTGATGTGTGACCTGTTGTTCCAAAGTTATTCAAACCAATTGGGTCGCTTGAAAAGTGCCACGCCCCTTGTCCAACGCTAGTGAAATTCTACCAGTGAAAGGAAACACCTAAACGGTGGCACTGTACCAAATTTAAATGCTGTCCGACCTATAATGCCGAAGATATTCCATATTAAAAATTTAGGTTGTATAGGAGATGCCACGCCCACCATTTGAATCGTATTCACACTATGTGGTTTATTGAGATTTAGTCAAGACAAACATTCCATGAAAGATTCAGCTCAATCGGCAGTCTAGTTTTTGAGTTTTAGTGTCGTGTGGCAACCAACAAAGAAACAAAGAAAACGGATGATTATTTTTGTATAATTCTTTTTATTTATTCAAAATACTCTCCTTCTGCTTCGATACAACGTTTTGCACGGTCCAAAAGCATTTGGAATGAGTGTTTTAGGTCATCGGCCGGCATCGCCTTCAGAATGTTGGTACAAGCCTTTTGGATGTCCTCAACGTCCTTATAACGGTTTCCTTTCATCGGCAAATGCAACTGACCGAATAAGTAGAAGTCACAGGGAGCCATATCAGGCGAATACGGTGAATGATTGATGGTAAAAATGCGATTTTTGGTCAAATAATCGGTCGTAACTAGGGCTCTGTGAGCCGGTGCATTATCATGCAATAAACGCCAACTTCCTTCCTCGCGATATTCTGGCCGAATACGACGAATGCGATGCACCAAACGCTTCAAAACTTCAACATAAAACAAAGCGTTAATTGTTTTTCCCGGTGGAACAAACTCTCGATGAATTATTCCCTTTGAATCGTAGAAACAAATGAGATGAGTTTTGATTTTTGACTTCTCACGGCGGGTTTTTTTCGGATTTGGCTCATCTGGGTGCTTCCATTCGGCACTTTGACGCTTTGTTTCGGGATCATATTGAAAGCACCACGTTTCGTCACCGGTTACGATGTTGAACAAGAAATTTGGATCACGTCTGGCTTCCCGAACGATGTCTTTTGCGTGCTCAATTCTCTGCGCTTTTTGGTCGTCGGTTCAAGTGTGCGGAATGAAGCGAGAACACACTTTACGGAGACCCAAATGTTCGGTTAAAATGCGATCAATTGATGTTTTGGAGATGTTCAATTCCATTTCCATCAATTCCAATGATGATTTTGGCTGCATTTTGATAAAATCACGCACAGTTTTGATGGCATCGTCAGTAATCACAAATTTCGACTGGCCGACGTGTTCGTCGTCATTCAAGTCTTCACGACCATTCTTGAATCGATTCAACCACTCATTAACACGGCCACGGGATAAACAATCATCACCATAAACTTGCTTTAACAATTTAAACGTTTCGGTAAAAGTTTTACCAAGTTTAAAACAGAACTTAATATTAGCTCTTTGTTCGATCGACATTCTCGTACCAAAGTTAAAAACATACTGTCACATTGAGCGGGATATTTCGGCGTCTACTAGACCAAATGTCATGAAATTTAGACAGTATGTGAATGAAAGATGTACCTTTCCAACGCATGTCCTCACACATAGATGGCGCCACCAGAAACGTCCCTATTGCAAAAGTCCTGTTTACTTTGGGACGCACCTTGTATATATAGAAGTATATATACTTATATATCTATTTGCATTTATTGCGTAGGTACAGTGGCGCACACAGAATTTAATTTTGGGGGGAGTTTTGCGTACAACATTTGGGCCGAATACCATTGGATAACATATTTTGTACCAACAATTTCGGGTTTGGGAGAGGTTTGAATAATATATTTCTTTGTATTGTTTTTTTTATTATTTTGTTTTTATCTATACTGACTGATTCATCATCGTCCAGCTCAAACCGCCAAAGTTACAAACATGAAATTTTAACTGTAGGTTAACTTTAGAAGATTTTCTTGTCTAAGGGCGCAAAACATGGGTTAAGGTAAGGTAAAGAATAAACCCGATTTAATGGGCCTAACTATTAATTTCAAACTTGGTGAAAATCAAAATTTATCGGGTCAACAATGGGTTAAGGAAAGACTTTCAAAAAAACATGAACCAATGGGCCTATTAACTTCAAAATTAACTAAAACACTTAAAATAAAAAAATAATTCGACAAGTCAAAATCTGATATGGTCAATAATTGATTAAAAGTTTGTACGGAGAAACATGATTCAATGGGGGTTTTTATTTCTAACTTAGTAAAACCACTTTAAATCAGAAATAATCAAACGTATTTATAATTTTTTTTAATCAAAATTTAATGGGGTTATCAAAGAGTTGAATGAAACAAGATTTTTTGAGAAAGTATGCAAAGTCAGAAATAATTCAAAGCATGTTTTTTTCGGTTTCAAAAATCAACATCAGACGAGGAAAATTTCTTAGAAGTTTATATGGAAAACATAATAAGGGCATTCACATCGATCTCGTTACTTTGTTAGTTCGGTACTCGGTAGTTTTGTAAGTGTGTGAATACCACTAATATAAAGTTAAATCAGAGAGATGACGAGGTTCATATTGGAATCTTCGTGGAGGGGGAGTTGTTCCAATTCAATGTAGTATCACTAAAAGTCATCGCTTTGTGCTTAAGTGCTCTTTTTCAAGAGATGCCTGCCACTCTGACTCAACCTTACTTGGAAGTGCTACCAGCCAAGTCTTTGGCACCACTTCTGAACCCACTGTTTTCACTGTTTTACACACCATCCAACTGAAATGGAATTACTCTTGTGGCAACCCATTAATTCATTCATGCTGGCGAGTCAATGTGGCAGACGTTGATGTTTCCATTCAAGTGGTCGCTTCTTCATGCCAGTAGAGCAACGCAAATATTGCATTTGCAATTTTCGTAACCCACTTTTATTGGCAATAAGTAAGTACACTCGTACTTTGGCTCAAGCATGCCTTACATACATGCACACATACACACATACAATATGCAGAATCTTTGGGAAATTCCTTGCGGACCACAGCCCCACACACTCGTTCCATTTTACAACAATGCACTGTCGACTTTTGTCCGACTGTTCAGGCAAAAGTCGCTCGTGCAGCATTTATGACATTTTCAATATCCATTTGGCACATTATTTGTATGCAACTGCAACACACACACACACGTCACACTTTTGCTGCTGACTCTTGCGCGTTGGCTATTAAATTTCAATTACTACTATTTTTATTGCGCTGACAGTCAGCCAGCCAGTCAGTCAGCCATTAAGATGAATAGTCAAGTTATATTGCAGTCGTTCATTCTTAACGTTTTCACTTTTGATCACCTCACGCCGCCCCCAAGTACTCGCTTTCGTTTTATGCACAACGACAGCATCGAATAAATATTTGTCGCCCTCTCTCTCTGTCTCTGTCTTTCTCTATCTCTTTCTCGCGAGCACTCGCTTCCGCCTCTAGTATGGTGTGCACTTGGCTGTGTGTGTATATGTCAAAGTGGATGACATTTGAAATTTGTTACATTTATTTGACTCTTTGGTATTTTGGCGCTGCATTGCCGCTGCCACATTGTCTGGCGGCAACACTGACAGCAGCAGCAGCGGCAACGGCAGCCGAGCAAGTCGCGCAGTTTGTGGCGCCAAGCAGGTTTTGCTCGCTTACTACAATTCATCGAGCAGCAAACGTTGCAAACAATAAAACAAAATCAGCTAAAAAACTAATAAAAAGTACCAGAATTTCTTATAAATTAACTCGAATCGATTGGACTGGTTTGCCTCCGCTTAGTTGGTTATTGGCAACGCGAGTCGCGTGCTGTGGGTTGGCCAAATGTCGGCAGGCAGCTTTGTTGCTATTCAGCCGCACAACAGCGATTGCTGTTGCTGCGGTTCGCGTTGACAACGTTAATGACAATGTTGTAGCCGCAAGTGCTGCCACATATTTCGCCTTACACACACTTTGTCCCTCTCTCTATCTCTATCTCTCTCTCTCTCTCTCTGAAAAACACACGGAATCTTTGCGTTTGTAAAGATGCGCATTTTATTTATAGCTTCAACTTTACTATCAACTTTAACGCTTGATCAGATTACATATAAAGATAATGTTCCACAAAAACAACGAAAAATTTTGCCCCAACTGGCAACGTGCAATGTTAAAATCGCTTTGGTTGGCTGCTGTTGCAGCGCGTTTACGTTTCTATTGCTGTGGCATAAAATTGTAATTTAGGTTTATGTGAAAATCGGAATGTGGCGTATATAACTTGTCGATTGATGTGCTTTTATTATTTAAACGTGCGGCCGATTGCACACAAATAACACTGCACTGACCTGAGGTGTACGAATTTCGGACCAAACTAAATGCATTCGAGGTGAAGCATCGAGTTGCCATCCGGGTTTCTGTCGGTGCCATTGTTGCCAACATCAAGCAAACAGTGAAATTAGTTGTTTCACTGCGGCCAAATATTTTCATTTACCTCAACTAAATGTGAACACTAACCGCAACGATTGCCTGCAGTTAGAGGACGATTTGAATAGCAGCGGTTCTAATTGATTATTGACAGTGTTGCCAGATGGATTTCAAGCAATCCCCCTAAAATGAAGTCTATTTCCCCCCAAAAACTAAAATTTACCTACAAATTTATAATGCACACATGAAATGAATATTTGGTTGGCCTGGTTGGCCACAGACATTTTCAAAACAGTGAATTAAAAATGTTTGTACAATATTTCCCCCTAAAATAGTTATCAACCAACTCCTCCCCCCCCCATCCAAACAAATAAACCCCTAATCTGGCAACACTGATTATTCTAATAAGTTGGAACGTTACAATCGGTCTTCGTTGACTTGCATTGAAACTAACATAACTGTAAGTCAAATATTTCATTATTTATTTTAATCTTAAAAATTTTAAATTTGTTCTTAATTTAAGTTAAATATGAAAAGCGAAAATTTCTCTTCAAAAAAAATTAGCATGTCAAGCGATAGCATCCAAACAATTTGAATGTGTACTTCTCTTTTTTTTAGCCAATCTCGATAGTCCAGCGGATAGCGCGCTGGCTTCTCATGCCAGAGGCCCTAGGTTCGATTCCTAGCTCGGGCTGGTGAAACATTCGTCTACTTCTATCGCTATCCACATGAAGCAAATGAGAATTACAATCATCAATAAAACCGCCAAGTGTGAAAGGAAACTTTCCAAAAAAAACGCCGCTAGGATTCGGCGTAAAACTGTAGGCCCCCTCCCCCTTCTTCAGCCATCCGTTGGAATTGTGTGCTGTAACACATATTGAAAAAAACAGTGTTGCATACACATTTCAAACAGGTGGAATTTGTGGTATCACAATGGGCCCATTTTAGAGGCCTAAGTACAGACGCAGCCACTACAACCTACTTACCTACGTACCTTCTCTTTCGGGTCTAAAAAAAATAAACTCCTATTAACACCAAGGCTGTCAAGGCGATAACATCTTCCTGTATATTATCCAAAATTGTGCTGCAGTGCCGGGTAGCAATAGAAGAGCTGGTTGGCTATTGGGTACCCGGTAATAAGGACATTGAGAGAAATGAGGCGGGAGATGTCGCCAAAAGCGGTGTTCACCTGCCAGATGAGGAAATCAGCAAAGTTCTGATCCGTTTGCGGGCAATCAAAAGAGCTTTGGAAGACAATCTAATAAGAAAAACGAAGGCGAGGTTGACAAATCAATAAAGCGAGACGAGATTCGTTCTTTCGCTCCCCGAGAAAGGACTGTAGAGCCATCACAGTCATACTAACACTGCTTAACAGCGGCTCACGCACAAAAAATGGGCATCCCTGAGTCGAATGAATGCAGGAAATACAAAGAAAATGGTGGCAAAGAAACCCTAAAGCACATTCTTTGCTCCTGTACGGCTATTTCAAGACTGCGACTTACTGATTTAGGGGCCCCATTCTATTCCGGGGTAGAAGAGGTCCCCAAGCATGACATTAAGTCGTTGCTGAACTCGGCTAGGAGCAGCTACATTCTCACTGATCATTTTTACATCGACCAGTAAGACTTAGGAACTCTAACTGATACTGCTAGGGATCCAAAAGGGATCCTTCCTAACCCTAAAGCACATTCTTTGCTCCTGTCCGGCTATTTTAAAATTATGACTTGCTTACATAGGTTCCCCGTTCTTTTCCGGGTTAAGAAGAGGTCCCCAAGCATGACATTAAGTCGCTGCTGAACTTCGCTAGGAATAGCCATAATGTCCCAGATCACGTCGACCGACCCATTTATAACTAAAACGTCAATCTGCAAAATAAGCTCTCTGGTATCGCTTTAACTGTTATCGCTAGGTCTCCAACAGGGTCTATGCATGGCCGACTTGGCCAGCCAACTTACCTAACCTAACCTAATCACACCAAAGCCAACACCGCATGCCGAATTATGTAAACAATGGCTGACCAAATGCCAAAACAATATCGGCAAATGTTGCTGCAACAACGCAGGCAAACTTCAGTCGTATTCATTCAGTTCATCAGCCAAATAAGAGAGCCAATTAAGCATCATACAGCGCCCGAAAAGTGAATGCAGCGCATAGAATTAATGCTGCCATGAATCAGCTCAGCATATTGCTGGTCAATTTTCAAATCGCCTAAATATGGACAGCAACAACACACGACCAAGCAGCACAAAATTTTCAATGGCAAACCCACATTGCGGATAAAAACATAAAATACGCTGCACGCATGCGGCCAGAAGAAAACAAACTGCAACAGCAACAAAGCCAATGCAACCCCGAACACCGACCGAACGATTTTGGCCAAATTAAATAGCAAGCAAGCATTTCAATGTTGCAACATTACGTGCCACGTATTAAACCGTCATTAAAGCGAGAAAAACAAAGCGGATTGAGAGAAGCGCGTAACAAAACAAAACAGCGAAAACTTGTTAATGCCGCACGACCAAGACAACGACGCGCCGTTTAACTATTGCAACATGTATGGATGCGTATAGTGCAACAACAACAACAGCCAACTGACTTAACCAAAAACCAAACCGCGCCAAAGCAGACCACACCAAGCCAACTGAAAGATAATAACAAATACGTACAAACAATTGCCAGCAGCAGCGGCACCAACAACAACAACAGCAACAACAAAAAAGGAACTTAACGAGAAGAGCTCGAAATGCCCGAAGCACTAAGGCTCGGCGCTAAGCAACACTGGCCCAACACAATACCAGAAATTCAGCCAGCACGTCTGTTGAGGCCAACAGCGGGGCACAGCAATGGCGGCGTAATAGCAACGGCAACAATTACAACAAAAAAATCAAAAAGCACAAAACATACTGACAGCAACGACAGCATCCGCAAAACAAAATTGTGGACAGTAAAATTTGCAAAACAAATACGAGTAAAGCGTTGCGCGTTGCTATTTATGCGGACTTATAGCGACTTTTAATGCCGCTACAAATCAAGACTGAGAAAGAAACGTGTGCTTTTTCTCAAGACTTTCTTCTCTCTTCTTACACGTCTACTTCTACTTCTTCTTTGCTTCTCCTTTGCTCACATTCTTCATGTTTTTCTACTCAAAAATAACTTCTAAAAGTAAAAGAACTGCTAACAAAACCTCCCAAGCCTTCGTTTGTCATTCGAAATCATCGTTAGACTTTAGGTTCCATATGGGCCTAGGTGTAGCTCAGACCAGCAAGCAGCCATCCTAACTTAAACTAACCTTAGGTCACTTCAATTCATGTGAAAAGCTCGACTTAAGGCTCTCTGTATCGGTTTACCAAGCTGGAGTTGATTCACACATTGGTTCGGCTGAGAGTCAGTTATCAAATAAGGTCATCCAGCGCTGAATAATCGGGGAATTATTGGATGCATGCAGCAGTCGACGATAACCTCCAAACTGGCTCTTAAATGGTTTCAAAAATCCAACAGATGCACTCGAGGTAGGAGCGTAGCTCTGATATGGATGAGAGGATGGAACAAAACGATATGGTACGAAGCAAAAGGAGGTGGCAGGTGGTTTATTTAAGAAGCGGTCAAAGCAAAACTTAAGAAAACCCAAGCTAAGAATGGTCCCATTTGTTCCATATGTTCAATCAACAGTTGAATGACCTTAACCCATTGCTGCCGGGTACCAGTTCCGTACATACGATTTTGATAAAATTTCATACACGACCTAGAAGTGACCCAAAATGATCAGAAACAAAATACAGCTTTATATCTCTGCACGTTGCTGAGATATTCATTAGATATTTTGTACCCATTACGCAGCAATGGTAGCTTTTTCCATACTTTGTGAAGTGATCAGCTAAACACGTGAACAAAAGTTGTATTTTTTACAGGTGAGTTAGGAGGCAGATTTTTGTGTTTTGGAGTCTGGTAACTCTAGCTAGATGGCGAAATTTTAGGGTGACCTTCACTATGTTAAGGTAGTTCCATCTTTACCCTAACTATCCCTATCAATGGTTTTGAGAGATCTCAAACATTGACTTTTTTGTGATTTTTTTTAAATCAATTTTCATGGGTAAAATTTTACCCATTAGGCAGCAATGGGTTAATGCACTGTAATAGATGAAATGGGATGTTCAACTGTAGGCAGTCTAGGGCAGCCTTAAAGGTGCCAATGGAAGAGTTCTTCGTCTAAACTAAATGGGAACGAAAAAGGAATGATATGCTTTGGCAAATCTCTGAACAGAAGTGGTTTTTAGTCGCCAAAAAACGGCAGGCTGGTATACACAAAAATGTATTGAAGTATCTAGAATACCCAAATATTCCGGATATCCTTTACACTCCTAAAATCCTTTCAAATTTATCAAAGGAGTCTTAAAATCTAACAAATATTAAAAACTTCAAAAAACGTACCCATGTTTCATCACTATCGACCCATAGTTTGTTAAGTTGTACAGTTCACGCATCGAATTTATTTGTGAAAATACAACTACAACTACTATTTACAACTTAAGTCTCACTGGCGCAAAAGACACGCAAACAACTCGTCATTTTGTGCAATGAATCTGCCAAATGGTAAACGGCCATGGCGCACACAGGGGGGGTAAAACCCCCGAAATATTTTTAAGTTAGTACAAAAATTTAATCTAAAACCATCGCATATATGTTCAATCATCAATAATACTACTCGACACAAAAAATGACCCTAAAAAAGTGTTTCCTGGACTAACTTTGGGCCGCTGAACACGAAACTGAAGATCAAAAAAATTTTGTGAGAAGCGTTTTCAAATCTCCGAAAAACCAGTTTTTACCCTGTTGTTTCAGTTATGAGCACATATCTTGTAAACGAACTATCCTAACTAACACAAGATGTCCGTCGATCGGAAGATAATACTATAATAATAATGAAAGTTGTAAAAAAGTGAATTTTTCGACCATTTTCAAAAATCATAAATTTTCGAATGTTTTTTTATAGATAAAATAAATTATTTCCTTTGGTTTTAAAACCTAAGATGAAAAATATATTATTTGTGCATCAATGGAATCGAAAGAAAAATTACAAAGTTATGATGCACTGAGTGAAAACACCAACTTTACATTTATTACACCGTGACCCATCCAAATGTTGATATAGGCGTGAAACTAGAGGTCATTTACCTGGCATAGTCATTTTTGTTTTCATTTTCTGACCCAAAGTGATTTTTTAAGGGGGGGTAAGGGTTTACACTTTCGAAAAATCGAAGTTTTGTTTTGTCTTTTCTTATACATTTCAAGAATATATTCTCAAAATTTTAAGTCGATCGGAGCAAAACTCTTGAAGTTATGGTCTATAGTTAGTCCCCTGTCCTTTAGTGCAGGTATACAGCTTATTCTCTTCTATTGTTCTGGTCTCAAAACTACTTTTTCAAAGTCCGTGTTCACTGTCATTTAAAAACTACTAAACCGATTCATTTGAAACTTGGTACACATTTTCTACATAAGTATAAAATACCTCCCCTAACGTTTAGTAAAAATTTTTGTCCCCATTAAAGGGGTTTCCCACCCACAAAATGGCGGAATTTTTCGTGGAAAATAGCAGTTTACACTTTAGATGGCCACCAAAAAAAAAAAATACTCGGAGAACGTTGGGGGGGAGGATTTGATAATACTTTGACTAAATTTTAATGGTTTTTGATTTCAGATAATTTCCGACAGTGAACACCGCAAATTTTATTTTTTCAAAGACGTTCTGGGGAAAGCTCTGTCACCGGCTTGTTTTGTAATATTTCTGCAAGAAAAAATTACAGAATATTGTTAAAAGCATGCTTAATAATGTACAAAAGGTTTAAATAAATTTGATCAATCCATACTTTTAAAAAATTTTCATAAAAAAAGTGAAAGTGAAAGAGAAAAAGTGTCTCCTTTAAATAAATTTTTTTATTTTGAACTTTCAGGACCAAAATATGTCAGGTAGGGGAAACATGCATACATGTTTTGGATCTCAGTCTGTAGATTCATACATATAAATGTTATTCTATTTCAAAGTTCTCAAAAAAGTTACACGAAACCCCCCCGAAACACAAAATCCTGCGTGCGCCACTGTAAACGGCAAACCAATGATAAACAGCAAACAGCGAGATTGGCAATTATGTTTTCGACCCAAGAAATCATTAACAAATATTCGCATAAAGAAAACCAACCACCACGCCCACTTTTAAATTAAACCAATTACACAGCGCCGCAACCGACGCTCCCCAATTGCAAAGGGCAACCGCAGTGCATGCCGACAACATCAGCAACATTCATGCAAGCAGACTCACGATTTTGCCACAACCAGCAACAAAAACAACAACTAACATAATAACAACAACATGTTGCCGTTTTACAGCAATATGCATTGCAATGCAGCAACAATGACTGCTAGCTGCAGCGACAAAGGAGAGCGTCGAGTGCAGCACCGCGGCGAGGCGCAAAACACAATCATAAAGTATGCTTCCAATGTGCTGCTGCTGCTGTGGCGGGTTTGTTTGTTGTTTTTCTTATTGTTGTTAGTGTTGGTTTTTTGTTTTGCTGCCAACAACCACCACAACAACAAAGCATATAAACAGTTTTACAATCCAGTAGAATAACAAACAGAGAATGGCAAATCGCGCGCTCGCACTTGTTGTATAATCAAAGGAACGAGCGCAATGGAATGGAGTCGAATGGAAAGGAATGGGAAGCGGTGAATGGGTGGGGAATGAACTTGAAGTTGATGAAACCGCCAATGTTGATAGTGTTGCTGTCGACGGCAGCGACGAAAGGGAACACGCTGCTTAATTCAAAACATTCACCGTCGCCATTCAGCGCCGTCGAGCAGCTCGCGCACCAACATCTTCGTCTATGGCTGCTTCAACCTGGCAGTGAGTGGCTCTTGGTGGTGTTGTTGTTGTTGTTCTACACTTATAGCTGAATTCGTGAAGAAGCGCACGCCAGAAACAGGTTCGTGCCAAATCGAATTCACTTGAAGTCGCCGTTCGCAGTCTGGCGTCGGCTGCTGGAGGGCCGCCGGATGAGCTCTACCATAATGATGGCTTTTGCTCGGCTTAAGCGCAGCAAAAGTGTAGCTTAGAATTGTGCTATTGTTGTTGTTTCAATGCCAAACGAAAAGCAACAGCACAGTCGGTATTGATTAACCTGCGCAGACAGAAAAAAACCAGCCAACAGTTCGTTGAATCTTAGGGCCCATGTGGCGCGACTAGTAGCAAATGTTGCTTCTTTTTTTCAATTTTGTTGATAGCAACTGTTGCTTCTTCTTTCAATTTTGTTGCTTCCTTTATCTTATGTTTTTTTTTATTGCTAGTTTTTTTTTGTTTTTATTTTTCTTTTTTGGATCTTTATGTTTTGTGCTTCATTATTGTTTGTTGTTTTGTTTTCTTTTTTTCTGTTTGCTTCATTATTCCATCTGACCACTTGTGCCATTTGATTTTGAAGTTCAATTTGAAGCGATTCGTGCCAGTGATCCGGTTATGTTGTGTGTTTGTCTGCTTCAGGATAGAATGGCGACTAAGTCTTTCAAACTCAATCGGCATCATTAAGCGCACAGTTGGATCAACGTTGTGCGCTTTGTACATAAAAGCTATAGAACGCATTGCGACTGATGTTCATATCGATGGGTTTTTACGTTGCCGTTGTTGCTGATACTAGCCACAAATTTATGGCAACATGAAATGAGACATTGATTACGCGATGCGACTTTACGGCTTTCAGTCATTGACTCGTTGACTTTTGCCAAAAGTCTGATGAAACAAGACTTTACAATACACAGACGACAGCTAAATCTCGACAGCATTCGAATGCGTTTGATTGACGCTGTTGAGATCGTCGGTTTATGATTACAAACCTTTGCAAGCGGGACGATAAAAAGATGATAAAACAGAAAAAGGATACGAAAAATGTTCGCTAATGATGCTTAATAATGTCCCTTTCTGACCAGCCAGTAAATTTGCCATATTCTCTGGAACGAATTAGTGCGCGAGCAGGTAACTAATGTGATATAAACTAATGTGATATAATTTTGTTTAAACTCCACTGGATTGATGGGGTTACGAAATTTGTTTTTTTAGGTATACTTCTATAACTGTATACCTGTAGCCTGTAGGGGAATTTCGCTTGATTACAACAGAATCTGTACTTGACTCAGTCAACACCAACGTCATCAATGTTTACTTAGAGTTGAAAAGAACCAGGAATTCAGAACACTAGTCTAATGCGTCGGGTCTCAGGTAATCCAAAATCTTTATTAAGCGTTATAACTCCTCAAACTGGGGAAAAACTAGCTTAGACTGGTCACCGGGCTGTTAAACGAAAAAACATATGCATACAATCGAGCTAGAACATGTAGACTCTCCGGAACAGCAGAGGAGACTCCTGAGCACATCATTCTGCACTGCGATCCGGCATGTTGCAGTAGGAAGCAACACCTGGGTCCAACACTGGCTTACAGAAGAAAATGTCAATCACCTTCCCCCCGTTACTAAGCTTCATTAGGTCGGTGGGATAAGGGGACGTTCTCTAAAAATTGTAGGGGGCATAATAGATCATCAGCCGCCGTAGCTCGAGCCCAGGTTTAAGACTCCGTTGCTGCTAACGGCGGCTGTCCTCTCAGCAGGAAATGGCAAACCTCTGAGAGTAAAATTGCCTATGAAAAAGCTCCCAACTCGCCGTTCGGAATCAGCATAAAACTGTAGGTCCCTTCCAACATTGTAAAAATTCGCACGCACAACACGGATGGTTGCGGGTAGCTAGGCCTTAGTCTCGTAATCGGGCCTTAGTCTCGTAATCAATTAAAATTATTATTACAATAGATCATCTCTATCCCTTTTTTAAATCTATCTTTTTAGAGTTACAAACTTTTGTTCTGAATACTTCCTCAACTTTTTCGGCGCTTAGAATTTGAATCATAAGATAGTGCATCGTGCAACGCAAGAAAATAAGACTTCCGAGACCTTTTTTCAAAAGGCAATGCCAATCCACTAAGAATAAAATAATTAGGTGACAGCCCTAATGCCGGGCACGTTGCCTTCGCCTGTTCAAAAATTCAAGATACTTAGGTAGGTAGATAGGCGTGGCTGCTCCGAAGAGAGCACACGTAGGCCAAAGAAGCCCCTAGTTGAGCTCATATTCTTTGTTAAAAAAAAACACTTAGAGCTTCCAACGAAGCTAAGTAGACTTTGAATAGTTTTATAGATAATGCTCTCACTCAGATGAACCTTTCTTTTTAGAGAGTTCAGGAAAAGTACATAGAAGAGATACGCTACGAATACGTTTTCCTTCTCTTCCACATCCATGCAGATCCTGGAAAAAGGCCTCTCGGAGGCCCTTTATTGTATATCATTTTTTTTTAATTCTTCGTACAAGAGGGTTTTTTGTCCCACGGAACTAGACGAGGTATCGTCGCTAAGACCGAGGCCTAACTATGCTGAGGTTAGCCGAAAATACTCGTGTTCTAATGGATCACTACTACAACCTGTGAACGGATCTCTATCTCATATCGCTAAGAACCCAATGAGGTTCTACGTGTGGCCATTGTAGTCAGCCAGTTACACCTATCTACCTTTGGTGCCACAGGTTTCAGGCTCGTTAAATGGCACCATAATTTATATCAGTATTCACGATTTCGAACTTGTTTTGTAAATGCAATAGAAATCAAATTTACTTGGATGCCTATTAACAGTGAGTACACAAACCATAGTTCTCAGTTGGTTGGTGGTAAAATAAAATAGGTTCCCTAGAACGATGAAGATTGAGATTTACTACTACAGTTGCTTCTATCCACCATTCATCTCAAGATAATTTCTTTAATGGTTAGTTTTTTATTATTCATTCAAAACTTATAGAAGATAAATTCCAAGCGATGCCACATCTTGACTTATCTAGTAGTGCCCTGTCATGCAAATTCATCTACCCTACAGTTTGTTCTGAAACCCAGCTATTCACCTATGCTTTCTGATAGACCTACTGATTATTCCGTACAAGTAAATACTTGATACCTTTTACCATCATAAGTACTTTTTGCACTCGATTACTTTTTTTAATTATTTTTCTTGGTATCTTTACGTTTTTTAACGATATTTGCTATAGAATTTTTGGGTGGATGTGTTCATGAGATTTATGAAGGAAACTTATGCCGCTATACTGAAATATAAAGTTTAGAAGAGTGGCAGGTCCAAACTTATTTTGCCGTCTTTCTATGAAATTTCACACATATTTTTAGTGATAGTAACATCTTTGGTTCCCTATAACAGAGTTTTCTCAAAAACAGGAAATTTGTAATCTCCAAAACCAAGCCTTTTATAGGGAAAGTATCTTGATAAACTATTTTTTTGTGTGTCTGATAAAGAGTAAGACTCATTTTTCCGTACAGTTTTTTTTTGACAATCGATTCATTTTAACTTAAATGTTAAGTCATGGCTTACACGTTTCTAGGTATCTAGTCCCAATAAAATGGAACTACTCGATACCCATTAATATTCGATGCTTTTTTCCGATACCTACTCGGTATTGGACGCTACCTTTCTATATCAGACGTGAGTAGAAGTATCAATATCAAAGGGGTATCGAATCATTACCAGGCAGACTCATTGAGAAGCTTGCAAATGCAAGAAACTTAGTTCGAAACGCAGCTTGGGCACTTTTCGTAGACAATGATTCTTACGACAAGAAGTTTTTTTACTCTTATAGAAATGTGTCCCCTTTGTCATTGGTGCGACCATCAAAAGACCCGACAATTTCACTGTCATCTATAAAGTTTATAACACACATTCCAAGAACTCAAATCTGAATTCATAAAATTCCCACCAATGTATGACTAGATTTTTCTCATGCTTTCCTCGTATTGCTTGTAACAATATGAAATGGTTCATATTTGCTGCTTCAAATGTATACAAAATCCGCTGACCTTTCATAATACCGTCTGGGAGTCATTTATTTTCATTTTACGCAGCCCATAGTGGTTGTCAGCGTTCATATAATTTACCCGCAACAAAACGGCGGAGCAGCTTTCGAAGCAACGAAAATGCAAAAATTATGTAGCGCTGATTGATGAGCCCTTCGATGTATCGCTAAAGGTCAAAACACAACATAATGAATTCGGTCCAACTTTAGACCCCTCCTTCCTTTCCCCACTCATTGCCGACTTGTGGTTTGATGCTTGTTTGTTGTGCGGAATTTAACGAGTTTGTTTTCTACACCAGTTTTTACGTTTGCTCTTCTTCTTCTTTACATTTTTTTTCTTCTCATTTTGGTTTTCTTTTTGTTTCAATTTTTCAGCAGCCTGAACCTGAAGACTGAAGCAATGCAATGCAGAACTGAAGCCGACGCCAGCTATGCAACTGAATACGGAATCTAATTAAGGCTGATGAGGTGCTCAAGATAGAGTAGAGAAAAGGAAAGAAATTGCCTGCAGTTGCAGCTGTTGCAGGGCAACTTTTGCCACATGCGCCAAGATTAAAAAAAAGCTCAAATTGCTTAACTTTCTTTAAAAAAAATTGCTTGTACTGGGGGTGAGTGGAGGGGGGACTTTCGTTTTCAATACATCACATTGAATATATTTACGCATATATGTTGCTGCATAGGATTTCGTTCCCTAAGCGCGTTCGTGCACTTTTTCAAAGCGAAAATGCCATGTTGACGTTGCATAAAGTCTTGGCAGAAGCAAACATAAGAGGGCAGGGGGTGGAAACGCTGGCTGCTTGACTGGTAAAGCACGCAGCAAAGTTTTGAATTTCTTCTGCGCTTTTCTATGCCTTGATTTCGTTGGCTCTGTGCGTGGTACTTGGAGTGGCGCTGTGCGCTTTTGGCCTTTGTGTGCTGTCGCTTTTGAGCAGCAGCTCAATTCAGCCTCACCCTCCTCTCCACTGCCCACTCACTTTTGTGAGAATATGTGGCCTGTTGCTTATGACTGCAAGCTTTATGTAGAACCAGAAGACCGGCACACATACAGCAAAAGCGCACAGAATGCGCCGAGGACTGGCGGCCAGGTCGACTGGGTGGACAGGCTGGACGCTTTTTGTTATTGCATTTTTCTACGTTAGGCCATGATGTACTGTTAACTGTAGTCAGCATAAAGGCAAATGTGCCGCAAGCCATTCGCACTCTTTAGGTTGCTGGCACGGCAGTTGCTGCTCGCTGCGGTTTATTGTTGCTTGCCTGCAGCAACTGTCGACGCTACAAAAACAACTTGACTTATTTCTTCTATATTCTGCATTCTTGCGACGACTTATGGCATAAATTCTTCCGCTGGTAAATGTGATAGTTTAGTTTTCGTTGTTGTTGTTGTGGTGGTTTTTGTAATTGCCACTACTTTAACTGTGGTTGGTTTTCTTGGCGTTTTTTTTTTTGTTGCTTTGTTCGACTTTCGTGTAAAAGCTATAAAAGTGTGTAATAATAACAAAATAATAAATAAGAAGCAATAAAATCAAAGGAAAAAACTTTCAAGTTGGCAATTGAGGCAAAGGCGGCAACCACGTTGAAAACGGGTTCTTGCTGCTGTGTTGTTGTATGTATTTGTTTGTTTGTTTGTTCGTTGTGCTTCTGGTTGCTGACGCTGTTGTTGTTCTTATGCTGTTTGCATTGTTGTTCGTTTTGAAACCACAACAACAACAGATGCATGTTCCCCCTGGCAATGAGCTGACGTTTTGTTGCCATTTGTTGGCTGGTAGCTATTGTTGTTGTTGTTGTTATGGTTGCTCTTTTTAGCAGCATGTCTTTGGCTCGGCTGCTCTCTTTAATTTAAAATTTTACAACGCTTTTCGAGTTTTGTATTTTGTTTTTTATTGTTGTTGTTGTCAGATCTGGCTGCAGCTTCTTTCGTGTTCCGCTTGAAAGGCTCAATTTTGTTTGTTTATTCTTTTATGATGCCCTTGTTTTTGTTGTTATCATTCGTTTTATTGTGGTTATTGCCGTTGCCGCTTGTCATTAAGTTTATATGTAGCGACATAATTATAATGAAAATGCAATTATGTTGCTTTTGTATCAAGATGAAGATAATAACAATGTCGATCTCTTTTAGGGTTTGTTGTGGCATTTTTTTTGTTTTTGTTTTTATTTATGGCAATGTTTACTGTTGTCGTTATGGCGGCTGGCTGTAAAATTAAATAATAAAAAAAATTAACCCAACATTGTATAACCGAACGCGCTTTATGAATGACAATGACAAAAAGTTCATCAATGCATTGAGCGTGAAACGGAAATCACTTTAAAACTGTGGCACGCATTTGTATGATTACTGATACTCACACACCTATTCATGGCGTTGTGATGCATCTGGTTGTTATTCTTGTGGAACAGATTACATTACGCAGTTTGTTTGTGGAGCTTTCGGTTTATTTACAAATTTAACTGGATCAAATATCGTTTAAAAGTTAATTAAAAAGTCTCCTATGCCGACAATTGTTGTGATGTATTTTGGTTTCAGCATTAGTAACAAATAAAGAAGGCGATATTTGGAACTTTAATCATACATTTTTAAATATTTTAGTACTGAAATATTAATAATTTCTTGTGTGAAAAAGATTTCAAATCTCTCCAATACAAATTCAATCAACTTTGCATCCAACGAAACTTACGAATGCACTAATTCGAATTCGAATATTCAAAATATTATTCGGCTAAAAATTATGCAAAGAACTTCGGCATATTCGGCATAATTTTGTATTCAATATAGCGAAATAAGTATCGAAATAAGTATAAGTATCTGGTTAAATCGATTATGACTGACCTCAGCATTGAACAAAAAAGAATATTGGTCGAATCTACTAGATCACAGGTCAGAAAGCCAAGCTGCTTTCAAGTGCTGAATGATGTTTTGTAAATTTTTGCAAACACAAAGTCCAAAAGACGTCGAAAATCAATATTTAAATATAATTTTGGAACAAATGCAGTATAGCGAACCCTCATGAAAAAACCCACTGAAAATTGGGCCATATAGAGCGTATTTTTGTGAATCTAACCAACTAAAAATTTTGCCGGGGAAACGCCCACAAAAGGCGTGGCTCGGGGTCAAAGTTCAAAGTTTTTATCAAAAAAACTCAATTAATCTCCAACTGATTTACACGATATGGGTATCAAACGAAAGGTCTTTTTTATACCTTTCTACTAAAGTAAAACATTAGATACAAAAAATGCACTAATAAAAAGTTGTAAGCAAAAAACAAAACATGTTATTAAAATTTTTTAAAAACGGATTTTTTTCTCGAAAAAATCCATAATAAAGGTGCAATAAGTTTGTACCATATTGTAGCCTGTGAAATTCCCTTTACAATGAAATTTAAAACATTTGATAGATTTGTGATTTCACTTTTATATTTCGTTTGATACCCATATCGTGTAAATCAGTTGGAGATTGAGTTTTGATAAAAGTTGATAAAAACTTTGAACTTTGACCCCGAGCCACGTCTTTTGTGGGCGTTTCCCCGGCAACATTTTTAGTTTGTTAGATTCAGGAGCCAACCCTCTATATAAAAGCATACTCATTTATTTTTTTTACAAGGGTTCGCTATACTACATTTATGCCATAATTTTTTATATTACTTCTACTTATCAGCACACAGGTTAGAAAACCAAGCTTTCAGCGGCATTTCTCTGAACAAGCAGTGAGTAGATATAAGTGAGCAGATATAAGTGTGCAAGCTAACTCTCAGCTTACAGACTCAGATCGTCATTAATCAAACTCTTGCACTCATCTATTCTGTGTCAGGCAAGTCATGAAGGTTTTTATGAAAACCTGTTCGTCATACCATAATCTTTCAATTGAATAATGTATATTGTAATATTAGTTGGGCTATAGCTCAGTTCAACTGTGCCCAACTCAGTTATTTGATTGCTACCCAGTTATTTGATCTCTGCAGCAAACATGAAATGCCTCAAAACTCGGAATAGTAAATTAGTTACACACTTTTCGGTACGCTTGAGCTTCATTCTTCTTCAGTCTTCATTCTCTCTCAAAGGCCAACTTCTTAATAAAAATCAATCTATCTACAGCCCAATGTAAATCTGCCCCATAAGAAAACATTTATGACGTAAACGTTTAAACCAACATTAAGATTTCATCGAAATCTTCGGTTAAACTGCCTGCCACACCAATAAACTCAAAATGCTGCTCATCTCATCTGACTCGCACACAGACCTTGACCTTACCTCCGGCAATAACCGAAGCAACACGTCCATTAACACCCACGCAATGCTGATATGGAAGAATTTCAATTACAACACCCATGACAACTATTGCTAAATTTAAAATAGAAAACGCAGCAAGAATTTCAAATATCAACAACAACAATAGTGACACCAGCAGCAGCAGCAGCATCAACATCAACATTGGCCTTCAATGTGTTGGCGTCCAAATTGATGTTGCCGGTTGTTGCTGGTGGCGCTTTTGCTTCCAAAACCAAAACACTTGAATGTGTCAAATCGAAAACCCGAATCGTTAAAGAACAACAACAACAACAACCACATGACAGCAACAACAACAACAACAACATGACAACAACTCACAACACACCACAACAAGACGGCAACTCACAAGAATTCGTTCATTAATCTTCTCCATTTCAATTCCAACCTCACACATGCAAACGAAACCAGCTGTAGCAGCGCTGTTACTGTTGTTGTTGTCTTTGTTGTTGTTGTTGTTGCGGCCTCATGTTGTCAATGTTGGTGCTATGGCATTGCTGCTGTTGTTGCTGCTGCTGCTGCTATGACTGTTTTCATTTTTAGATTTTCCCCCATTTTCCAACTCGACGCTCCAACAGGCCGCATCCAAGCGACTGTGTACGCGCCTGTGCGTCCGTGCAACATCGCACCACACATTTGATATTCGCTACACTTTGACGTTTGATATAGCAACACTGCCGCATGATAGCGCGCCGCTCTTGTTGCGCGACCCGCTGTCAGCGGTATTAGGGCCAAAGGTCGCCCATGCCAAGCGGTCACCACGACAGCAAAGGTTAGTCGCAAAAATTCAACTCTCGAGCAAGCGCCGTCATTGTTGTTGACATGCATAGTAAATACACAAACAAAGGCTGGGGAAATGGTAGAGCGGAGCCGTCTTAAGCTCGCGTTAAATTTAAACAAATAGCTGGATTTCAACAATAAGCCGCCAGAATGGATGTTGGTGTCTGTGGCGAATGCCAGTTTTGAAACGAATTAAGTGCTTTACACTTCATGGGTGTGAGATTTAACATCAATCGTTGCAAGTGCTAAGCAAGGATCACGGATCAAGGATCAAGCCCAAAGAACGGCAAGTCGAATCTAACGAACATTAAAACAGTGTCAGTGCCCTTGTTTCGACAACCACACTGTCTATACACGATAATAGATCCTAATCTCGGTGTTAGGTCACAATGAACAGCATCTTGGCCTTTCATAGACTTTTGCGCCAAATATAAAAAGGAATGATTGAGTCCTTAAGGGGTGTAGTAATTAATAATAATTGACTGGCACGACAGCCCGCTTACGCGAGACTAAGGCCTAGCTTCCCGCAACCACAGGTGTTGTGCGTGTGAATTTGTACGCGGGTTGAAGGGACCTACAGTTTAATGCCGGTTCCGAACGGCAGGTTGGGAGCTTTTTCATAAGCAATTTTTACTCTCAGAGGTTTGCCATTTCCAGCTGAGAGGACAGCCACCGAAAGAGAAAACGAGTTTCCCCGTTATTTTTTTTTTAGGTGTTATTACAGGCAGTATTTGAACCTGAGGTTGCTGCCTGCGACTCGCGGTCCAACGCACTAACCAACTGAGCCACGGCGGCTGCGAAAAGGGGTGGATGTAAGGGGTGTAGTGCTGTCACAAATATTCGACTGTTTTCTAATATTCTCTGTCGGTATTTAGTAACTTTAGTCTTTGTGACGTCGCCAAGTGTTATTTCATTTACAAAATATATCTACGTGCATTGCATTCTAGTGCAAACTTCTCAGACAAAACGCGGGCACTTTTCTTGTTCATGCTTTGTTTGCGCTGCAAATTGCATCTGCCTTATGCCGACTGAAGCTGAATGAGTGCTATTGTTTGCTATGTTGTGTACATTGTTGCGTATACTGAACGAAATTCGAAATACTAGCACAGTAAACAACGTTTATAAGCAAAGAAACCTCAATAAACAAAGTGAAGAAAGTGCAACCAAAACAATGCTAAAGCAGTTTAAAATCCAGTAGTAAGTTATTATAGCCAACTGAGTAAGAAATTACTGATGAAATATGCTAAATTTAGCTATAATCTTCCAAGTTGTAGGCGCCACGTTCGAAGAGACACAGAACGTGAACTTAAACTTAACCTAACTTAACTTAGTAAACTTAACTTAAGCCATTACGCAAAACTTCGGTTTCATAAACATAAACTTAGAAATCAGCTGATTTTTCTTGTTGACAGAAAGATATTACCGCTCAGTTTTAATCCATCTCGTGCACAAGCAAATTAAACCTTTTCACGGCATATTTTCATTTAATGTGCGTGTGTGTGTGTGTGTGTGTTAAAATATTAATATATTTACAAAAGTAATAAGAATATCATTCCATTTTGTATATTTAACAATTTTCTGGAAATTTGTTCATTCAAAATAGTGTGGCTACATTTCCCCGAGCGAGCGTAGCCATAAACATGGAAACCAAATCGACACAGGTTTCTAAGTTTACAGTTATGTTCTAAGTTTATGTTTTATGTCTTGGATAACCAGTTGTATAGCTTTCAGGTATGGCAGATCGTGTCAGCTGACATGTCAAACTAAGTTACGCCTCGTTCCATTGTGTAAAACTTTTCTAAGGGTTTTCAACTGCACAACTTATTTACTTAGGCAATAATTTCTTCAACTGAACACTCTGCTCTCTCAGAGTTGACTATACTGTGTTCTTTCAACCAACAAGACTCAATAAAACTGGCAAAATCTTGTTTAAAATATGATTAGACTTATTTAGTATTGCATTAGGATCGCTTTGAAAGTTAAAAAGCATTTTGGGATTCTTAATATCACTGACTACAACACAAATAGTATTTTTTTCTTGCATTATTAAATGCATAACGCTGCCTCTGTCATAACACAGCAGCAATTCTGTTCTTCCTTTACCCAATCGTTTTCGAAATTTTTTCCAAAATCTTCCAATGTATTCCGTTGGTCGATTTTCTATGCAGTCGCGGCATTCTACAGTGTTAGCCAGTTGTTTATTGCTCTGAAAAAATGTTTGTTTTTGTTGTTGTGCATGGCTTTATAATTTTTGTATTTTAAGATGCCAAAATTTGCTGCAGGCCAAGCAAGCAAATTCCAAAACGCTTACATACGCCCAGTTTGCACACATGTATGTACATGAGAATGTATTCATTGTTTAGATAATAATTTAGTTTCCAACAAGTAATTGCGGTCGTCTTGCGCCGGCGATCTTGCAATGCCACTGCAAACTTTGGAGTGTGGCCAAAATTATGTAAGTGGAAAATATTTGATTTAGGTATACATATGAATGCTGGCAAATACTGTACGGCACTACTCATTCCATTTGAGTTCTCAGCCTGATTTTAGGCATATTAAGACTTCTGAGTAATTAGTAGTTAAGTAATATGTGCGATTTTCTGCGCTTAATGGCTGCTGTGCTATCTCCCATTTCGAGGCGGCACACAAACATTAAACGCTATTTCCCTTATCTACATGCATGAGGCAACATCAGATTTTCAACACGTATCTTTCAACTCGTATGGCTATATGAATGGTGCTTTAAGGGCTATTCAGTAAATCACAAAATGTTCCTAGTTGAGATTTTCGTAACTTATTTGATGAAATTCTGCCCTAAACATAAAGTAAGCGGAACAGCAACGATGACTACACCACAGCCACCAACTACGGACGGAACACAATAAATCTCTAGAATTTGCTTGTGACGTAGAAATGTCAGAATGCTCAAAGATTTATGCATTTCGAGCAAAGTGCTTCTCGGCAACGTAGCTGACAGTGCTAAACACTCTTTTCGGTCATCTTACTGGGCGGTTTAAGCTGTCGTATTTGCTCTTAAATAGCTGCTCAGTTGCTAAAATAAATAATTGAATATCGGGAAATACGACTAGCCGGTGACTTTACATCAAACTCAACCAAAACTAAATTGTCCATGTGTGGACAAGTGTGACACTCATTTGTACATAGCAAATAAGTTTGCGGCATTCACTGTAAAACGAAAACTAGCCACACACTGCAGCGAATTCAAGTGTTTCCACCTTCAAGCAAGCACAGGGCAAAAGAATAATTAAATTAAAATTTCTACTCGTGCGAGCGTGCGCGAGTATTTCGAATTGTTGCGCGCTACGGTTTTATGTAGGAATTTATTTTGGTATTTTTTGCGTCATTTTGCTAATATTTTTTTTGTTTTTGTTTATTTCTGCATGTGCTTGAGTCGATAAACACACATCCACACAGCCATATAACAGCGAGAATATTCTGCGTGTGCTTACTTTTACAGCAAATCTCCAACAAGCCGCAAAGAAAAGCACAATTGAAAAAGTAAAAACGTTGTACATAAATTGTAGATAGACCGAAAATATAAATAAAACATGGACGGAGGTTATTTAAACTCATAATTGCTTTCATCACTGTGTGATGATGATTATCGCTTTTGTCGGTTATACGTAATTGTCTTCTTTTGTTTTGCAGGTTTTTCTCGTTTTATTTTCTTTTGTACTTTTGCGGGGTTTAAGGTTTATTATTCATTAAACTCAAAGTAGCTTAATGGGAAAACGAATGATTTGCAATATTAAATTGCCGTTTTCTCCTATACGACTAACGTAGAATTTTTTTGTGGGGAAAAGCGAGTATTTAAGCTCCTATTTATCAGGAAAAAAACATTTATACTTGAAATTTTAATGAGACCTTTCTTGCATCGTTTTATCAGGAACTTGCTTGTCTTTTTCTCGTCATACATTTTGTCAAATTATTTTAACGATTTCGCTTTAAGGTAAGAAAACAAAATTTTTCCACAATTATTTCACAATGCTGCATTACTTTACGAAATAAAGCAATTATTTGTATGGTTGATGGTTTTTGATATCAAAATTATTTCCCATATTGTTTAGTGGTTAAGATAACCTTCCCAAGCGCTGCTCTCAAGTGGAAAATGCTTGTCTGCTTTCAGTTTTTTTGCAGTAAGTTGATTGCTCCAACTGAAACCGAACATAAATTGCCGTATTGTCTAGCGGTTAGGATAATCAGCCGAAATGCTTTATTCTCTGCATTTTTGGTGTGCTGCTTTTATTTGGAATCAATTAAAGTTTCGTCTTTCTTCAATGTTTGAGAGAGAAACTTGTTATTTGCCGTATTGTCTAGTGATCAGGATATCCTACCGCACTGCCTCTTGCTCTAACAATTCAACTTTTGTAATAAAACACATACACAATAATCGCAAAAATACCACAGCACGACTTGCTACCCATCAAACATTAATGACTAATCTCAAATTGAGGTACATTTGAATCAAATTGCTTTCTCAAATCTCAAACGTCTGTTCTCAAATTGATCTCAAATATACTGTTATGGCATTCTCAACTTAAAAGGCACATTTTTAATATGGAAATTTGCCTTTATTCTCAAATTGAGAATTTAAAATTCTCAAATGAATCTCAAACATGCGGAACAGATGGAATCCAATTCGCCTTTTGTATAGATTGCAGTTGCCAATAGCGTGAAATAAAAATACAGAGTAGATACATTCATGGATAGATTCATAGATTCATTCAATAGATTCATTTATTTTATATTAAGGCAACATAACCAGTGACCAGAGACCAGTGACATAACGTAACATTTTATTATGGTACTAAATTTAGTTCATATTAAGGGAAACGTAAGTTAAACCCATTGAGAATTACAAAATTATCAAACGTGGTGAATGTAAATTTTTCTCAACTCTTCTCAAGTCGTACTCAAGTTGATAGCAAACATTTGAGAAACTTTTGAGAAAATATTCATTTTCAAATTGTAATAATGCTGGAAAACAATTTGATATCAAAGGTTTTCTCAAAGGTTTGAGATTTTTTTGTTCAGTGTTTGTTGGGTAGTAGATTTATTCACTCGTTTGCATTGGCCACGCAACACCGGAGCAACTACAATGACTTCAATGTATTTGTTGATCAAAGTGGCGCTTAATCTATGTTGTTGCATGTAAGAACAACAACACAAATAGCACCACCAAGTACCTACACTAACAAGGCATTTTTGGTAATTTTCCTTTATCTGGCCCTTTTCGAATAGTCTGGTTTTTGTGGATACGTTTCCTTTTAATTTCACATTTTTTGTTGCTGCTGACTGCAAACAAATTTTAAAATTTCAAAATTTCTCTTCAAACTGCTTCGTCGTGATTTTGCCAAACAACAAATAATATTTCATTCGGTCGTTTCTTGCCGGAACTGGGAGAGTTTTAAGCATTTCTGACAGCAAAAGAGAGCGAGAGCGCCTAGCGGGAGCGCTGTACGAAATGCCAGAAGTAAAAAAACTACATAAAACGAAAGCAAAACAATAGCCGCCACCGCCGCCGCCATCGTCTGTTGCTGGCTGGCTGGTTGCCGTCACTGACCAAACCAGACCGCCACGACAGAGACGGTCACTTGTGCTGGTGTGTCGCCGACGAGCAAATGGGCACAGAGCGACCATCGAAATCACGAGGGGAAGAGCATTAGCCAGAGTGTTGAGCGACGCGTTCGACAGACGGCCTTCTACCACTACGCGCTTTCCTGCGCCACACTTCAACAACTTCTTCAGCTCTGCAATGTGTGAGATTTTGCCAAATTCTGACTTGTAAATTAGTTTATTCGGCCTAATTCTATGCTTCTCAATATACATAGTTAGTGCCTTAAGTAGCAAAAACTCGTTTATTTTACCTTGCAAATATTTGTGTTTCGAAATCACGAAGCTGGTATTCTTCCCTCTTTATGTTTGGTTCTCTGTTTTGCTTGTTTTGTTTTGGGCTGTTGGCTCTTCACTCGCGATACACATTCACCGTGGACGAATAATTCATTGAAATTTCTCGGAATTCCACTTATTCCACGCCTCGTCACACAACTCACTTGTCAAAAATGACGGAAAACGCACAAAAACACACTGGCGAATGCAATTTCGACACTCACACGCACGCGAACACACGGGATGCGCTTAATTTCCTGCTCCAAAATTTATTGTGATGATTGCTTCTATCATATGCAATATATCGCACTGGCAACGCAGCAACAACACTCTGCGATTGCTTTATTTACTTTTTGCTCTTTTTTTCTGGCTGTGTAGTATGTTGTAGGCTGCCTTTCGACTCGGATCAGCTCCTTGGCTATCACTCACTTGGTTGCAATTAATTAAAACTCAAATTGAACGTGTGCAGCGAAAATACAGCGACGCGTTAGTACTCTCCTCGACGTCAAACTTGCGCTGGCCTGTCCGAACACGTTGACTTTTGCAGAGCGACTAACTGAAATTTTGACATACATTTCTCCATTGAAAACTTGTTTCGCCCGTGCGTTTGCGATTGCATTTGCCTCACTTGCTGCGTGCTGCTGTTGTCATCTCTTGCGCCGTTGACTGTATGCGTGTGCGCCGTGTACGTATAGGCGAGTTTGACAGTTGGCGTTTTGTGTGTGTGCGTAATTGGTGCTCCATACGGGGAGCTGGGAGGAGCAGTCAATTTGATTGTTTTTGCAAATTCTATGAGAGCTGATATTCGCCGGAACAGATGACATCTTGGATTTTCACAACAAAGCACATGGTTACTTAGGAAGTGTAGCAAATGTGGCGCTGGAAAAAAGGAACAAAAAGTTCTATAAGTAGTATCTCAAAAATCAATGAATATGGAAACAGAAATTTTGAATTTCAAGTGTCTTTATAATCTCCGAATACGTTTGGCGCTTTACGCTTCAATTCGAGGATTGCTTGCAGCTGCCGTGGCTGCCGTAGCCAATACATAAAACATAATCTTTGTGCCAGTGGCTACAGAAAAAAAAACACAAAACTCATCATTCGAAAACGGCAAAATCTGTAGGCGCCATCCATCTTTGCTCTAATGCAGACTACTGATTACCGGAAACTAAAGCTTAGTACCGTTATTAAGCTATCGTGCCAATTATGTATGCATGTGGGTGCTCCCACACATATCATTAACTGTTAATTTACTAACAAGATACATTTTCATTGTTGTTGGTATGTTTTCCTAATAATATGGCAGCCCATTGTATATCTCTCCAACTGCAATCGCCGTTATACAACACTCTCCAACACCAGACATTCGCCGCACAACAAAAATCAGCTGCTTTTGACACTACCAGCCGTCTGCAAAGTTTCTTTTCTGCATTGTTTTGCTTTTTGCTCTCCTCCTACAAGAAACTCTTTTGAGTCATACAGGAAAATGCCAACGCACTGATAGCTGCAACTTGCTGTGGGTGTGACAACAACGTCCGCGATACTCATCCTCCTCTGAAGAAATGGAGACGCTGGAGTACACGCTCGACAAGAAGCTGCAGGGCTTTCAGCTGGTCGCACAGGAGAAACTGCAGGCCATTATCTGCTCCATACCAGGCAAGAAGGATCTGATTATTGAACAATCGCTCATTAAGCCGCTGGAGCATGTGTGTGCCGCTTCCTGGCTGAAGCTGAAGGGCATACAGCGTATATTCAAATTTGATGCTGACAATATTATTGCACGCAACGCGGAGCAGCACGTGCAGATTTACATGATACACAGCCGTCTGGAGACGTTTCAGCGCGTGCTGCACCACATACACGAGTTGGAACGTCAGCAGCCGACCGACATCGATGCGGCCATCAAGAACTACCATGTGATCTGTGTGCCTGGTTGCTTTGTGCACTTTCAGCTGCTGCTGGAAGAGGAAGCGTTGTACGGGCTGGTGCAGCTACATCGCTACAACTGGGACTTTATCTATCTGGATCAGGGTGTGCTGAGCATGGAAGTGCCCCACGTGCGTATAGTCGATTTGCTTTGTAGGCGGTTGCTTAATATGACTCTGATTCTTAAATGTATAGGTTTTCTCCAGCGTTTTCGTGCATGAAGATAGCTCGCTATTGCCCGCCATGGCGCAGACGCTGCGTGTGCTGCAAGCCGTCTGCGGTCAGCCGGAATTAATTATGACATTCGGTGACCACGCTGCAAATGTTGTGAAAATGCTGCACACACTCGGCCCGTGGTGTAGGCGTCCGTCGAGCAGTGCGCACGAACCGCCACCCGAATTCGGCGCTATCTTGATCATCGATCGCGACAAGGACTACGCCTCCAGTCTGCTCACGCCTGCTATATATGCAGGTCTACTGCTGGAAGTGTTCAATCGCCGCGCTGGTGAGGTGGAAATCGAAACGGATACCAACAAAATTCGACGCCAAAAGTTGCCAATTTTTCAGCTGCCACCGCAAACCGGTGACAAGAAGCAACCGCAGAACAAAACAGGCAAACCGGTAGCCACAAAACTGCCCAGCATACGAATGAATGCCTTGAGCGATGAAATCTATGGTGAGAATCGCTACAAGCACTTTACGCAGGCCAGCAGCCTGGTACGTGCGCAAGCCAAGGCCATCGGCTTGGAGGTGCAGAAGCTCAACGAAATGAAGCTGGACGAGATGCACGATTACGTGGCACGCAAACTGCCCAAAATCACCGAACTGAAGGCAAAGGTAATGCGTCATCTGAACGCCAGCGAAAAGGTCATCGAAATGCTGGCGGCCAATTTTCGGCGTGTGCAGTCACTTGAAGAGGACATTCTCAACAACGTTTCACGCAAGCGCATACTCGGCGAAATCGATGAGTTGCTTACCACCGACGGACAGCGCTACAATACGCTGCGCCTGCTCTGTCTGCTACACTTGTGCGCCGGCATTAGCAGCGACGAGCTGGTGCAGTTTGCGCGCAATTACTGCAACTATTTTGGCGTTCAGCATCTGCATGTTTTCCAGCAACTGGCAAAAGCAGGACTGCTGCCCGCACTGCTGGAGGAGGACAAATCGAATAAATCAGCAAAGCTACTCTCCAATCTGCCCCTACCAAAATTTCAGCAAACCGAATTTCAAGCGAATACAAACCGCCTCAAGCTGTTGGTGTCCGCGGCCGACGGCGAGACATCTGCCAGCAGCAGTGCAACAACAGGTGGCGCTTGCCCCAGCTATGTGTTCAACAACCTCTACATACCCGTGGCGGCACAACTCTGCTCGTTTCTGCTCAAGGCACAGTCTACTGAGGAATTTGCCACCAAAGTTGGCGCAGTCGATAAAATTTTACTACACTTACCTGCCGCTGGCAGTAACAGCAACACCACGCCGCTGAACGTCAAAGCGTGCGCGAATTGCGTGAAGCAAGCAGAATTAAAGGATGTATTTCCACTGCGCAGACGCAACCTTTTCGTGTTCATTGTGGGCGGAGTGAGCTATGCGGAGATCGGCGCCTGCGATCTGATTTCACGCTTAACAGGTGCGCAGATTGTTGTTGGCTCGGATAGCATTGTCTCAGGTGCGGATCTAATAGCTGGTGCCTTTTGACGGTTTTTCGCTCATTTAATTTGTATTCTTTTATCACACTTAAGTTGAAGCAAAAAGACATTAGTCGTAGGCGCTCGTTGAGTTTAAGTTTATCAGATTTTTTTATATGAATAAAACGTGCTTTATATTGGAAACATTTTAATCTCGTGTATTTAAAAATTTTAAATTGTGTATTTATAGAAATCGTTGGACAGGTTTATAATATTTTTTAGTTGCGTTATATGTAAAATTCAAACCAGATTATTACGAGTACCGTTGTATCTGGAAGCTGCTTCTTCTTGGCCAACTTTCCATTCACAATGGTGCACGAAACTGCGTTCTCGAACAGCTGGTTTTGTTTTAATTTTACGGCAAATTTGCCGCTGAAGAATTAACCGCACTAGCTGGAAAGTTAAATTAGAGTGTATTGTCTTATTAGTTCTAGCAACGATCGTTAAAGATGCTGCCTGCCAACCAGTTGCGGCAACTGCACACAACCATCTCCCGGCTGGTGCGTGGTCGTGGCCGCCGCGTCACTGCCGGCATTGGTCATCAGCTAACGGCGCTGGACAACGATGAACGCCTCCTGGAAGATCCCGAAGGCTTTGGCGAACTGGAGTCTGACTTCATGGGCGTGCACAAGACTCATCGTGAGCACGAACGTCAACTGGAGCAGCAACGCGAACTGGTTCGGCAACGCATGGTGCAGCACAAATATTTTCGAGATCAAAAACTACCAAACATGCTCACCTACGCAGAGAAAGAACAAATGCGACTGCTGCATTCGCGCAACCCGGACGAGTGGTCTGTTGAACGGCTGGCGGAGAGTTTCCCCGCCACAGTTGGTATAGTGCAAAAAGTGCTGGAGGCCAAGTGGCATCCGCGTACCGCCAAACGTATACGCACGCACGACGAGGGGGTGATGCGCAATTGGGAGGAATTTCGTACGGATGCAACGAAGTTACAATTGCCTGATGATTTAAAAAGGCATTTGCAAAAGTTTGCCACACGTCGCATGCAGGACATACAGCTGCCAGCAGAAGATTGGCCCACGCGTGTGGAGTTGCCCAAGCCAAAGCAGCAGGAATTCCTGTCGATCATTACCAGTTGCAGTAAATATGAAGAGAAACAGCAAAAGTCGCTTCCAAAGCCAGATGTCCAAACGGCTACGCCAATAACAAATGCCAATGCGCGCCCGGAAGATGAAACTTATCTGCTGGACAAGGTGATGGATAAACGCAAAATGCGACTGCAGGAATTGAAACAACTGAAGTTAACACCGGCTGAGTTAGAATCGGGAGAAGTAAATAATGCAACAGTGGCTAGAAGCAACGAAACAATGCTTGAGCAAAAGGCTGCTGGGGCGTTGCAAAATCCGAGCGGCACTGGCGTTATTTCTACGCCCAGTAGTACAGATTACGATGTGGTGCAGAAATACGAAAGCAATGAAATTGCTATCAGCAGTGAAGATCAACGACGCTTCGAGATGACGCGCGTCAAGGATCGTGTATACATACCGCGCCGCTTGTGGCGAAAGGGCGCCACATATCGCGTGGAGGACTGCTACTACGACGACGATGGTGAATTTCTTTATCGCGTGCCGGGCATGACTGGTGCGACACGTTCGAGTTGGGATGTTTAATATTAATTGTTGTTCCTAAGTATAAAATGTAACCAATTAACGTATTTATTAATAAAAAATACACACATGTGTAAAGTTCGTTAAGCGATGTAAATACGAGGTGAATAAAGCAATGCTGAGCAACTTTTATGGAAATTTTAATATTTTTTGCAGAAGGCTTATATCACATAGAAAATTAATTTGTACTGTTGATAGTGCTTTTTACAGATATTTATATACAATAGAAACAAATAAAAAGATGGCTTTATATACACTTCAAGCTAAAGTTATTCTAATTCCAACTTCCCTCACAGTCTAAAGTTCAGACCCTAGACCAATTCCATGTAGGCCCCAAACAAAAATCTTAGTGGTGTTCATTTTTCAACATTTTTGTTATTTTAGTGCTTTTATTGTATTCATTGATATTGAGTTTATTAAATTATAAATTAATATATATATATATATATATTTGTTTATATACTATTTAACTGCATTTCTTGTTTACAGATCGAACGTACAAGGACGCAGACAGAGCTGGAAATGATAAAGAAATTTTGACAATGTTCGCAGAGTGTTAACGAATACGATTTATACCTTAGCAGAAGTGCATGAATAATGTGCTTTCATGTGTCAGTGTACGTAGCGGTGTTTGTATGGGTTTTAAAGCTAATTTAACAATTATGAAGAGTAATAATACATGATAGCGAATAATGGTCAAATAAATACATACAAGCATTCAGACGCTTACGGTGGTAAAACAAAAAGAAATCAATGTTTGACAATTCCAGAGCCGGCTAAATGTTGACAGTCATTTGGAAGTAGTGTTTTAATTTAATTTAATTTAATTTAGTTATACGAATAGAAAACAAAGAATTCCAATATAGATAGAAAAGAAATTATACATTACATAAATTGAACGCAAATAGCATAGCATAGAGCAAATTATATGCGTTTTTGGAATCAAAATTCAATGTAATCCAAAAAATTTTAATACAAATTACTGTTTGTTGTATGTGTGTACTGCTTTGTATTATGTATGTTTATGTGTGTTTTGTGTAGATACCACACTCGTGTGGCAGCATTTTTGCCGCTTGTTTGCTATACTTCGGTCCTCTACTATTATATTTTTATCGCTTTGTTTTGCATTTTATTAAAAAAAATAAACATAAAATCAACACTTAGTGTACTACAAATATTAGCGCATGTACATGCACACATACATATATAAAAGTATATATATATATACGCATATACTCTCCAATTGTGATCATATAATAGTTATAACAATAATACATAAAAAAGTATATCGTACTTTGCTACACTTCATCGACTGTCGGCTTCTATTGTACAAAAGATTTCCATTTGCAATGTTAGTGGTTCGTAAGGCGTAAGTATAAGCGAAAATTGCCAACATATGTGCAGCACGAAAAGCGAAACCCAAATGTACATCGGCATAAATTCAATTCAAATTCCGTTTGAGGTTCCAATTGTGATCGCTTACCAGGCACAAAACGAATATAAATTCGCTCGCCAAGTATGGGTTTTCCTTCGATTCAGCTTTAGGATTTCGCAGCGTTTTTCTTTTGTAAACGCATTTATTGTTTATTCATGATTTGTTTTTGTAGTAAATTTTTGCTAAACTCACGCGCCTATTTCGCTATTATCAAATGTCGATTCGATTATTCGAATGTCTATTGTTAATTATCGCGTAAGTGTAGATGCGTGTGTGTGTGTAGGTGTGCGATCTTTTTTCGTCGCCTCATTTATTTTATTTTTTGTAATTTGTATTAGGTGTTTATTTTTTTTTTTATTGATTGGCTGGGGACAAAATATCGGTTCACATAAAAAACTTGAGACCCTCGCATTTTTCGATTTTAAGTCTCTAATTCGATTTCGCTGAAAATGGACTAGACGAACCAACAGACGGTGGTGTGGGTGTAGCGCCACTCCGTATACCATCACCCTCACATACATATTTGCCTGTTTGCAAAGAGATCAAATCATTTCAAATTAATTGCTGTGAAAATATACACCTTTACGTCGTCTCTCACCAGACACAAAACGTCGCTTCACCAACGACAGACGATAGCCGCTGCCCTGCAGCTCAAACTCAATGCCCGACAGGGTGGTGCCCTCGCAATTGAATTGCGTGGACAGTATGGCCGGGACGGATGGGCCCTCGTTCAATTCCAAGCGCGCCCGCAACGTGCCCACGCCGCCATCCTGTGAATTCTGTGAAATATCGGTGAAATTCCACACCAAGCGACTCGATTCACCAAGCCTATAAATGAACAATTCACGGTTACTTTGTGCAATTGCTGCTGGCAAACAGATCGAGAGTACGCACCATGCCGAATGCGGCTTCGATTGCACATTTCGCACGGAGCCACTCACCGGCACCGCCAGTGTTACGTTGAGCAGCGGCGAGGCGTTCGCCATTGCATGATTATTGTATTTGTAGTCGATTTTCAGTGCGGTAAAGGTGGGCTCACACTTCCAGTAACACACCAGTTGGAACGGACACGACGAGGCGCCCGGCTTGCAGCGCACCTGGTACTTAAGTATGTCCACATTGAAGTAGGACGCTGTGGGATTATGTTCGTTTTGGCGACGCAATAGCGCCGTCAGCGCTGGCATATTGAACTCCAACATTGTACTAAAGGCGCTCGATTGGTTCCGATCACTGCATCAATCAAGAATAAAAAAGATTAATACATAGTGCCATCAAACTAAACTAAAAGAATTTTAATTAACTCACATTTGCACCAATTTTGAATTGGGTACTAAATTCTCCAGATGTTGCATGTTCTTAATGCGAAAGCCCAATTTCGCCGGATTCGGATTGTTGGCCAGCAGCCCGGCAATGCCAGCGGGGAATGATAACATCATGTCGCCAGAGATTTTCACCTGACAGCGCGATTCATCGCTGCCCCTATTAGCGACAATCAACTCGATTAGTTGACATACAAAATGATGCAGTACAAATGTTGCGTCAGCTCTCACCTAAAGTACGCGTGTATAATCTCATGGAATGCCACCGCCAGCGGTATGGTGTCCGAAATACCAATGGTGAGCGGTGATGGGCCGCGCGACGAGCCAATGCCGCCGATTGCAGTGCGGAACTCCAAGCTGCCAATGCTATCGGCCCGATTCATCGGCGACGGACTGATGCGACCACGCGCAGCTGCCAGCGCCGCCGCCGTTGTGGACCCCGCCGCTCCAATGGATGAAGCGCCGCCGCCCGCCATCTCAGAACGACGCGACGGCGGACGCGGTATGGCAATACTATTCGACGAAGTCGGTGTGGGTATTTGACGTGTCGGATATCGGGCGAGTGTGGCCGAGGCCGGTGCTGAGGAACTCATGTCGCCCAACTCGGAGAAAATATCACCCAAATCGGCATATCTAGAAAAAATCAAAACATTTTTACTTACCATCCCAATCAGAAAACGACAAACTGGCACACCAACCTGGAATTATTGGACATGGAGAGCGTGGGGCTCTGCAGTGGCGCATACGGATGCACGGAGGCGGTCGGTGTTGAGGCATTCGATATCTCAGGTGATTGCTGCCGCGAGGGGATGCGCGACTGCTGCAACTGTTGGCTGTGCTGTTAAGGCCGAAATGGACAGAAAGCAACACAAACTCATCAGCAACTGTTCAATGGTTTTCACAATAAAAAAAAAATACCGAAAATACCCCTGTGGGCGACAACGAAATATTCTCCACTGTCGCGCGTAGCTCATCCACACTTGCCGACATTGGCGCCTGGCCATTGTTCAGTGGTTTGATCTTCACGTGTATGCGACGTTCTGGCTTCTCGGTTTCTGAATCGGAGTCCGAGTCAGAGTAGAAACTGGCAACTGAAACGGAACCATTCAAAAGTTATTTGTCTGCGGAAGATCAGCCAAAACCTGGGCAGCTACCGTTATCATGATTCTCCTCCCAGGCGATCTCTTTCGGCGGCTGCATGCTGTAGCCGTCCTCGTCCACCTCGTTCGCTCCGTACGCTGCACCACTGCCCGCGGCTGCGCCCACACTCACAGTGCCATTGCCCGCACCAGCTGCGGCAGCATTTGCGACGCCCGTTACGGTCGTCATGCCAGCCCCGCAGCCCCCACCAGCAGCTGCAAGCGCAATCGCGCCGGACGCACCGACTCCAGCGACGCTGCCACCCGACGAATCAGCATTAGATGCCGTCGTGGTCAAGCCGCCGACTCGGCGTCGATTAGCCTCCACGCCGCCAGCGTTGTTGCCACTCGAATTTAGCGGCATCGATTTGTTGTGGTCATCGTAATTGTAGGAGTCGTTGCCGCGTTCAACGCTGCAATAGAGGCAAATTCAAATGATTCATTTCGTTTCAATTTGCATGCAAAAAGTGGCATTTTACCTGGTCATGCGCTCTTCTTGAATGTTTTCAGCTGAGTCGCCATCTTTTTTCTTTTTCAATTTTTTCGTTTTAGTCTTGTCACGTCGACTGCGCAATATGCCGGACACTGTGTCGTTAATGCGGGAATAGTTAAGAATTAGATAGACTTCATGAAATTGTTGCACTGACTAGTTATTTGTAGAGGTAAGTACGCTTTTATGTTTCAATAAGGAAATTTAGTAAATGCAGATGAAAATTTTATAATGCATAGAAATGCTTACGAAGAACTGGACAATGCTACGATGCTATAGTATGAGAGGTCTGAATATGTTTAAATACGAGTATAGTACTAAAGTTGGACTTCAAAATTAATTGGTTAAATTCGACTAAACTAAGCAATTGTTAACTTTTTTATCAATAAATTTGTAGGAATTAAGATTAATTAATATATTAATTACTTACAATATTAGTTACGATCAATGTTTCGTACTTTACATAATAAATAATCACAACTTGGCTCAAATAAATTTTTCAATAATCAATTAATCGCAATTATTTGGGTCAATGTTTTGATGCTCTTAAAAATTGATTAAATAAACTACTTGTTCCACTTTTAACATTGATTAAGAGAGAATAAAAACGCTGAGCATTCTAATTAATTTGACTTCTAACTACTAATTAATTGCTTAAACCAGTTGGGAACTAACAATTTACAATGTAGGAGTATTGCTAACTAATGATTATTTCTCAGTAGGGGATTGTTAAGACAAAATTAAAATTAATGTAATGTTTAACTATAAAAATTATAAGCATAATTATTTATAATCAATTTCAAAAATTGTAATTAGTTTAACTATCAACTAAGTTTAAAAACGAAAAATTATTTATTCCGTCTGTTTGATTAGAAAACAAATCATATAAAACCAAAGACAGCAATAATAAAATACAGCAAATAAGAAAATTGCCTGATCAATTAACTAAGCATTAATTAGAAAGATCAATTATGCTGTAAACTGATTAATTCCTTAAAATGCATCTTTATTGATCAACTAATGCTGGTAATGCTGGCAATTAAAACCAAATCTTAAAAAAAAATTAATATTCAAACTACAGAAGAGATTAGCATTGGAAATAAATAATTGAAAAAATGAATAAATAAATCCAATAACTTAGCTTTGCATACAGACAAATCCAACTATGTTCACCACAAAACCAAAACATAATCAGGCCACTACACACATATTACACTTTTACATTTAAATACGCATAAAAAAATGCAATAAAAACGCTGAAAACAAATACAAACCAAAATGTACACGATGCAGGCAAAAGAAAACATTTAACACATTATGGACCACACCACAAAAAGTCAATGAGTAAAAGAGAAGTAGAAACAGAAGAACTGCTGACCATTATTTTGTTTTTGCCACAGAAGATGAACCGAAATTAAACGAAAAAAAAGTACAATTGAAAAAATTAACCCCAACTGTGAACCAGGCATCAAAAACGAAAAAATAAGAGTACCGAAATTCCATGAAAATTAAAAAAAAGCGCTTGCAGGAAATATCACAACTTGGAGATGAATAAATATAGGTGCGGCATTCTATGCGCAAATTTTTGCTAATTGTCTTTCTAATTATTTTTTGCATACCCTGAGAGTTTGATGTGAAAATATTTAGAAGCGACGTGGTGCGTCGCGAATTGGTCGCATTGCTCGATGATGTTGTCGATGTGGACGTGTGATGGGTGGTGGAATGTGAATGCTGATGATGATTCGAATGTTCGCTCAACGATGTCGAAAATGTTTCGGTAAATTTTCTAGACGCCGTAGTGGTGTTGGTTGTTGTTGTTGTTGATGTTGTGGCCATCACTGATGTTGGTGAAGTGCAGCGCTGTTGCTGATCATGAGACTGTTGGCCGGGATCTAAAGTGAAAAGGGGCGACGGTAGGCGGGGAGGCGTATGTTAGTGCATGGAGCCAGAGAAGGGATATTGAAAGAGATAAAACCGGTGCAAGATTTCTGTGGTTTAGTGTTGGCTTCGACAACTGCTGACAGCAGTCAAATGCAGGACATATAGAAATTTGGTTCATGATGTTAGGAATATTAAAAAAAAAAAAATTTTTGTTGGTAGGTGCTGGTGGTGCTGGCAATGACCGAACACATTGCATTGATGTTTTTGTGTAGAAACTTTGTGATTTATGGAAAGAAGTGTGCCGTGAAACCAAAAGTTGTATTAATGTCGAAGGAACTTGCAATCATACAAAAGGAACTGCAAACACCTTGAATGAACGCTTCCACACATTCAAAGAAAATCGACTATCTTAACCTATTTATGTGTTCATATGTCGGAATGTGAGTACTTGTAGGAACTTTGTCAAACAGATTGTCCAACGCCTCAATGCTGCTCTGCTCAAAGATTCTCTTCTCCTCTTCATGGCTTTCCAGCCATGGCGAAAGCAAAAGGCTGTCAAAGCCTTTCTTCACGAAAAAGTGATCAACAAAAGAATGTTTCAATATCGAAAACATGTCGACAACTCATCTATAAACTATAATAAAAAAAGCATTATTATCCAAAACATAATTTACAAAGTCAAAACAAATAGACACAAATTACTAACTTATCAATGTAAAATATAAATTTCAAAGCCAATATTTGCAAAAGGCACACTGCATATACAGTGGCAGAAGAATTTCCTTGTTTACAACAATAATCAACTATCAAATGAACAACTTAACTTAAAACTTAAAACATAAATTGCAAAAAACAATTAAAAGCAAACTAAAAATCAAATCAGATAGCAATTAAAATCAAATTAATTCTGTTGCAAAACCTACTTTTAGTTGGCTTTGCACCGGAGGATTTTTTAGAAGCCGGAGGTGTAGAATTTATAGAGTTGCCAGTAGACACAGAGTTGGTTATCGTCTGTTGAGGTAATTTTGTTGGTGCAGACGACATAACTGATTCTTGAATATCATTGCTTTGTAGTAACTCAAGTGTTGATGTTAAGAAAGTCAAGACATCGGCCGTCGAGTCGGTGACAGGAATGTCATGGAAATATCTACCGGAAGTTAGCGCCGCTAGAGTTTTGGGCCTTTGAATGGGTGTATGCGAAGGCGGTTCGCTGGAGTTATCCGATGACAACAAATTGGGAAAATTGATTTGAACGCTGGCTGTTAATGGTGTCACCGATGCTGGTGCTGGTATATTGATGAACTTGGGAAGGTCAGTGTTCACTGATGCGTTTGAAGCCAACGTGGGGTTAGCAGCATTCGAATTTCCCATACAGGCGCCGCCTCTGTCTCTGTGAATATTTCTTGACTCAGAACAGATCTCATTTTTGCCGCATTGGTCCAAGTTGATTGAATTTGAAATGGGGACGCTGCCAATGCTGCTCTGTTCACACATATTTTTAGTCATTGCATTCAGAAGTTCTTTCAAGCCATGGGATTGACTTTGAGCTGTCGCTATTTTATGCATTGTGGATATATAAACACATTGTTTGTGAGTATACAATGAAAAAACGACGACTCGAAATAGAAAACGTAACATCTACAATGCTATATGAACTATAATAGAAGACCAATTCTACGAGTCACGCATAGTGACAAACGAATTGCCTCACAATTACAACTGAATCGAAAAAACAAATTAGTAAACTTAAAACTTGCTAAATCAAATTGATGAATGTCGAACACCCATGGAATCCATTGAAAACCTACTTGCCAATGAGTTTTCATTGATGGTACCGACTGCGGAATTGGTAGTGTTGATAGTAGTTGCAGAGCAATCTGACACTTCTTCAGGCAATTTTGCGAAAGCAGTTGACACAAATGAACCTTGAATACAATTGTCCTTTACCGAGAGAAGATTCGACCTGAAGGAATGTATCGTAAAGGTGGCTGTGGAACTGGTGCAAGTGGCAAGATCGTCCGCATCCATATTTCCATCCGTCCCAATGACCGCCGCTTGTGCGTCCTCTTCAACTGGCTTGTTTAGCGTCGATTTGCTGGGCCTGTACGATGACATCCAACTACGAATATTGTCTTTAACGCTCATAGAAACTATTGTCGTTGTGGCAGTTGTGGCTGCGTTTGTTGTCGCCATTGGTTGATTGCTAACTAGACTTTCGCTACCATTGCCGCTTGCCAAAGAATTGAAGTCATTACTGCCGCGTTGATCCACACGAACACTACCGCTTATCGAATTGGGTAAGATTCCAATATTGTTCTGATCACGCAAACTTTTAGTCAGCGCATTCAAAAGGACTTTGTAGATACGGGATTGACTTTGAGTCACTGCCGACGGATAATTAACACAGAAACGCATTGCGTGTTAGTATACAATTAGGGGGGGGGGGCCAAATCGAAATCGAATTATAAAATATCTATCAACTACAAAGAATATGCAGTCAAATCATAACATTGTGCAAATCTACACGTCAAAACAAACAAATGGGCTCAAATAACATAAAATTTACAATCAAAACAAAAAAACGTATTTACACGAGGCACACTTCACTTACAGTGGCAAAAGAATCTCCTCATTTACAATAACAATAAACAAATCAGTAGCAAATTAACAAACAAAATATAAATTGTTATGATAACAAAACTAAAATATTTATGTTATAAAACGAATTGAAAATAAACAAAATAATAAACGTAATAACATAAAATCAAATGAAATCCGGTGAAAACCTACTTGTTACTGAGGTTGAACTGGATGTAGTGGTAGTAGTGGATTTACTAATGGAATTGGTAGTGTTGGTAGTAGTTATAGGGTTATTTGCGGTTTGTTCAGGTAATTTTGTTAAAGCAGACGACATAAATGAACCTTGATTATTATTGTCCTGCAGTGACTGAAGCTCTGATTTTAAGGAATTTATCATGATGGTGGCTGTTGTGCCGGTGTGGGGAGTGCCATGGCTATCCATACCGAAATTTCCACCCGTGTTAGCGACCGTCGCTTGGGCGACATTCGTTTCATTGGGCGTGTTCGCAGTCGGTTTGCTCGGAATGCTTGATGAGAACCAGTTGCGGAAATTGCTTTTGACGCTTGTTGCTGGTGCCGGTACTGGCGTCGTTGTGGGTGGCGTAACTGTTGATGGCGCCGAAGTCGTTGCTGGTGCTGGCACATTGGCCAGTTCGGGTGAGTTTGGACGCGGCGATGTTGTGATACCCAAAATTGAATCATCCGCATTGAACAGGCTATCGCTACCGCCAACGCCACCCAAGCCACTAGCCACCGATCCGGCCTCATTGTTGCCACGTTGATCCAGGCAAACACTACCGCTAGCCGAATTGGAATTTGAAGTGCCCGTGACGGGCTGATTCAGACGTGTTGCTGAAATGGACTGTTGCTGCTGCTTGGAGAGTGGAATGAATTCGAGTTCGGGCACTTCTGTAAAGGTGAAAACAAATGTATGAATAAATGTTTTTCAAGTGTTTAATAGACAGCAGCAAGAAAAATAGTCTTTCAATTTGCCAAATTCCAATAATTTCTTAAACAATAATACAATTATACGTAGTGCTAGCATTTTAGCATCATTTTTTATTTAATATTTTAGTTATTTTAAATATTTTTTTAAATTTAATATTTCAGTTATTTTAAATATTTTATTAGAGATTTTGGGCTAAGCAAAATCGTTTTGTGAAAAGTTGCAGTTAAATAAAAGAATTTACAGTGTTTTTGTATAAGAACTAATATAAACCTTGAAAAATATCTATGCTGACTTAAATAGGTGACACGTCAATTAATCGAAAGGTTTTTAAAAATCTGAAAAAGCTTTTTATTAACTCATCGAAAGCATTTGGACTCAGTAGTTATTAAAAAATTAACTTAAATTGGCTTAAATGATTGATTAATGCTAGCCAAAAGTGTAAAGTATTCGCGTCAAATTCTTTTAAAAATCCTGGTTTTTACTAGTCAATCGATAACATACAACTTTTTTATAAGTTAACAATTTTGTTTGGAATTGAAAGAACATTGCATGTTTCTGCAGTTTAGCTTGGACAGTTCATTGCGAGCAACTTACCTGGTCTCTCCAAGCCAGTGTACTTGTTCAGGACGAATTGCTCCAGCAACTTGTCCACCGTCATATCGTTGAATTGGCGTTTAAAATCGGAATGAACCTACGAAAATTAATAAATTGAACTATTAAAGACAACAGCAACGACTCTGGCTCACCTGTCCAACCATATCGTGGTTGTTCTGCAACATCTCCAAAAAAGTCGAGAGAAACTCCTTCATTTGACGCAAGTGCACTTCCTCAATTTCTTGAAAACGCTGCAGAAAACAAAATCAAACCAAATCATTAAAACCCCTTACTTAAAGACAACTTCACACGCTCGCACACACACCTTGCAAGTCTGCGTCATGCGACGCTCGAACTCGGTTTTGATGGGATTGTGTTTGTCCAGCAATGCTTTGTACTCCTCCTGTAGTTTACGCAGTTTCGACTCGATCTTGTCGATATCCTTCTGTGATGCATTGTCCTTGCGCAGCTTCTCCAGCTCCTGCAGTTTGGTGTTGTACAGATCGCGTGCCTTCTGCACTGACGCCGTCGACGCCTGCATTGCCTGCACACACTCGAGCGTCTGCGACTCTTCCTCCTTGACCGTCTTGTGTTTCTTATGCAACTCGTCGGCATACTTGGCCACGTCCTTCACCAGCTCCGTTAGCTTCTGTACCATTTGCAGATGCAGTGTGGACAGTTTCTCGGCAGAGGTGCGCAATATGGTCCAAACGGGCGCAAATGTGCTATTCAGTGTGCCAGTGCTGGCTTTGTGCGCCAACTTTGACATCATTTTCGAGTTCTGCTCCTCGACATTTGACTTCTCGCGAAAGAAGTCGGCGAGCTCTTTGCTCGCCACCAAACCGAATTTCATGTTGTGATAAAGCACGTCGAAGCCATTGTTCTTCTCGCCCTGTTTTACAGACAAATAAAACAATTTAGTGCTGACAACTTGTCACGCAATCACAATTAGACCAGCTCACCCAAAAGTAATCGTTGAAATCCACCGTCATTTTGATGCGACTGCCGAGCGCGCGCTCACCTTCGTTATAAATTAAAATACAAAATTCCTAGCAAAAAAGTTGCCTTTAATTGACTTTTATTGTTGAGAGTTGTCGTTTGCTTGTAGGTAGTTAACATGTAGAGCACCACACTTGGACGTTCATCTTACAAAGTCGGCCAATCGAATTGGCGCTTGCAAACGGAGCTCGAGGCAATATGCGTGCGGACGTTTAAATCAGAAATCTGCAAATGAAAACAAGTTCACGAAATCGATTAATTCAGGTGCAGAACTTTCGCAGGATAGTAGAAAAGATTAAAATTAGAGGGAGCAACACTTACACATACAACCAGAGGCAATGCTGGCTACGGAGTTTTTGCTTTTTTACATTTTTTTCTATACTCCAATGTTGTTCATTATTCGGTTTTTCTCACAAAAATTTCGAATTTTGACAATATAAAATTTAACCAAAACAACAAAAAACACAAACTCTAATGACAAATCCTAGGCTTCCTTAGTATTGAAGTATGCATCCTTAAAATCAAAAACAAGTTCAGAATCATCCGGGAATTGTTGCATTGTCTAAGCAAACATTCGACATATCTAACGTTTTCATAATTAGATGACAACTTTAGAATCTGGAAGTTTTTAATATCTTCCGTACTGAATGTGAAATCATTTTCGGTCCGGTATGGGATAATCTTCGGAATGTCAATATTAATGTTAGGGGATATTTTACCGCTCCCAATAGATTTGATTGTTATATACATATCAGAAAAATTTTACTCATTTTTATAGTTGGAACATGTGCAAGAATTTATTGAAACTTCAAAATGTTACATACATTTATGCTCTTACACTAAATACAAATTTCAATCGAATATTTAAATAGAATAAAATACGAGATGATAAAATGATCTTTGTAACTAATACTAAGCGCAGAGTGAAGAGGAGCTGACCCTTTTATAACTTTCCCATTGGCACTGCCCGCGTCTGGGACACACAACTAATTAAAATATAAAGATTTAGAAGTTTTCAGCTCTCGCCCACTTTCGCGATTCAATTCAATTTTCAGTGGCAAACTTTGATATGAACTCGACTGAATCGCATGTGCGCAACTTGAGCTTGGCGTACTGCTGTTCCTGCCGCTCCAGCTCTGCATCGATGCGCTGATCCAGTGCACGCACCAAAATGTGACAGCAGTCCTTGATGGCGTGATAGATGATATTCTTGATTTGCAGCTTGTCCTCGTGGTTGGTGTGCGAATGCGATAGCCTGCGGAATTCGTGCGTCAGATGGTAGCAGTGCGTAATGTTTTCGGGCGACACAAAGTCCTCGGCCACCTTGATGCAGTTGTGCAGATTCTGCACCTGGTGCGGCGCACCGGCCGGTATGAATACGGCGTCGCCCAGGCACTGCACAATCGGGTAGCCCTCGACGCCGTACTCCTTGAAGAGGCGCGCGCGCAGCTTGTCGTCCAGATACCAGTTCTGATCGTGTATGGGGTCGTGATCGGGCTCCAGGCGAAAGCCCTTCTCCAGCGTGACACGGTTCAGCAAATCACGAATTTTGTCGGCATCGCGCGCCGGAAAGATGTGCCACAGCGCGCCCGGCACCACGTTGGGCAGCTGATTGCGTGCGCGCGTTATGTAGTCGCAGCCGCCCAGGGCAATGGCGCGTTGTGTCGCTACCAATTGGGACTTGCTGTCCGAGTCTTGCGGTATGCCCACGTAGACCATAATGTTGGCGGCGTCGGAAATGTCCAGGTGCAGATTGGTGGTGCCCTTGTCGGGATGCAGCGCCGAGCCGTAGGCGTTGTACATTTTCGGGCCGAGATCGGGCGGCACAAACATCTTCGGCAAGCAGCTGGCAATGTTCAGATTGCCGGTGCGCAGCGTGTACTCGGGCATGGGCAGACCCTTCATTAGGTCGGCATAGCGTGTGGGTAGAATTTCGGCGAAATCATCGCCTGGCGGCCAATCTTTTAGCTTTAGCAACATGGGTTTGCCGTTGTGGTCTAGCAGACGCTTCCTTATGCACTGAAAGCCCTCCCAGAAGTGCCGCATCGGCTGATTAGGCACCAGATTACCGTTTAGACAGTTGATCAAATCATTCGGCTTGTCGCCAAAGTCGTGGCAGAACGCCTCCGGCCGCCACAGATCCAGGTTGAGTGAGCGCTCCACCTCGGATATCATCACGGGCTGTCCGCACTTCCATACCTCTTGAAAGAGTATGCGGTTGTCCGGGTGCGTAGCGTCGGTCAGGCGCAACAGTTTGCCATCGCAGAGCCACTCATGCGGCACGCCCGGCGCCAGCAGCGTTGAGTGGGCCAGAGTCATGGCACGCGGCGGCAGAAAGCGTCGCAGACCGGCCAAGCCTTTGCGCAGAAAATTGATATGCTTGAAGTTGTCAAATGCCGTAGTGATGGGATCCTTGCCCAGGGTCTGCTTGGTCCACTGTCGCCCCGGTACATAGTCGATGCCCTTAGCACGTGCAAACTCCAGCTTCTTGGCGTGCAGCTGTTCCATGCGCGCCTGCTTGCGCAACGTCTCCTCGGTGGCCAGCGATGAAGCGCTGGTCTGCTGCTTCAACTGCGACTCCTTGATCATGTCCTGTATCAGGGCGCTCAACTCCGAGTCGGCTGGCAGCTGCTGCTTGCTTAGCATGCAGCCGCACACCTGCGGCACCTGCCACAGGGCACGTATGTCGTGCAACAGGCGGCCCAACACGTTCAACGCGTCGCCGGCGATGATCTGCGTCAGCATCAGTTCGGGCAATTCGTGCTTCAGATGGTGGGGCGTGGTGGCGGTGCACAGCATCCAATGGAATTCGTCGTGACCGCGCTGCGGCTTGTCGCCGGCACGTCGCTTACGGCACGAGCGCTGCTCCTTGCGATCCTTAAAGCAGTCCAGGCAAACGCCAAAGCCGCACTTGCTGCAGGTCCAGTGGAAATTAAAAAGGGTCGTATCGCAGACATCGCAGATTTCGCGTATGCCCTGCACCACCTTCTTCCAGGCAATGGTTGTGTTCGGGTTTTCGTGCAGCTTCAGCGCCTCCGCCTCCTGGCGCCACAGGTAGCAGAACTGGTCGCCGGCGTGCAGCAAAATATAGCGACACACCTGAATGTCCATCCAGCCGGCAGTGGGCTCGGTATCTTTGTCCGGCTGCCAGATGACTACATCCTCAGGCGTGGGATCAGTGTACGGGTTGGGAAAGCCGGCCACCAGCAACTCGCCGTCTTCGCTATACTGCAAACGACGAAATTCATAAAAGCGACAGTAGACGTCGACGGGTGGGTGCTGCGAGGTGACATTGCGGCGCCGGCATTCGCGGCATCTGGGTATTGCGTTGACGATGTCGCCGGCGTTGTTGCTGTTTCGCTGTAATTTGAAACATGGCAAATGTTGGAGGAAAGTGGCACGCGAAGCGCGTAACTTCTGATCGCGTTTTTCCTCTTCGGCGGTCAATTGTTCAGGCGGCATCTGCTGATCCTCCTCGACCGTGGTAGAATGATTGCTATTCTCATCCGGCGGCACTACGGGTTCGTCGCTACCCATTGTATGCCCAACTGTTAAAGTGGATATGTTTTCGACCTGATCATGCGTCTGGGTGATAATCTGCTGATTGACAGGGCCTTGCCCATCGCTCTTGGTCTGATGTGTCACTACATTTGGAACGCTTTTAAAAGTCTCTCCATTTTGCTCAACATTCGTAGCCTGCCCTTCATTTTGTTCTACGTCCGTTGCCTCATTATTCTGTTGCTTTCTAGTCTCTGTTTCTACCTCAGCAGACGTTGGTGAGGATTCACGATCAGGTTTTGCAATACATTTTTCTTTCTCCTTCGGTTCCACTTTTTCACATTTGTCTACTTGTTCCTTTGGCCGTATGTTGCTCTCCAGCATCTCCAGTTTAATGTTTGCCTTTTTCGGTTCTTCGCGCTCCTCTTCGGCTATCGTCTTCAGCTGTTTGGCTATAGCCTCCGCTCGCAGCAATTTCTCCTCTTGACGTTTCAGCTGATCGAGTGCGATTATGGCCTGCTCCTTCAGTTTGCGTATGCGTTCCAGCTCGAACAATGCTGCCGCGTCGTTTTTGGCCGCCTTGTTGGAAATGCGTGCCTCGATTATGGACTTGCGCTCCTCCAAAGTGCTGTCAATCTTAATCTGTTTGCTGGCGGGGCCACACAGCCTGACCGGCTCCATGTCCTCTTTTTCGTCACTCTCGCGTTTGCGCTCATTGCTGCCATGGCATTCCACAACACAGTCGCCATCCTTGGCATTTTCGCTCTGTTCACTCATATCGGCCATTTCGGCGTCCGTTCCCTCTTCTCCATCCACCACTGCCGCATCAAAGTTGTCTGGCAGCGTATCCTTCAGCTCCATTTCGATCTCCTCCTTCATGTCAGGCATTTCGCGGAGCAGCTCTTCGGCCAGATTGCGGCTGGTTTTTATGCGCTCCAGCAACTGTTCACCACTGGCGGTGGACATTTTTCGGGCGCTACACGTCTGTGCGGGCGCGTGGGCGTGTGGGCGGAATGCAGTGGGCCAAGACAGCGCAGCCAGTGGAAGAGAAAGAGAGAGAGAAATGGAGAGAAAATAGCCATGTTATTCCACATGTCAATCGTATTTTGAAAATGGCGGTAAGGATGTTTTTTTTATTTTGAGGGGGAATTTAAAGCCGGTAACGTTTGGCAGCAATCGTCGATTTGGATTTTCGACTTGTTTATTAGGCAACGAAGCTGGGACTGGCGTTTAGAATAATCTGAATCACTTTAAACTGGTAAAATTGCAATTATTTAGAAACTTGGTTATTTATATTTTAATAATAAAACATGTAACAACGCTGCAAACAATCAAGTTGCAGTGAAAGATTCCAACTGAATTCACTATAAAATCAGAAAATTGTGTCGAGCCAAATTTTATAGTGATTATTTTAAATTTTATTTAGCAAAACTACTGTGTGTTATTAGGTTGTCTTAAAGATTTATATTAACAATTGCTCCCCTATTTATTATTGAGACGTGGTACTAAAACATTCTAGTGATATTTTTATGTTCAAGACCTGCTCCACTTACAAAATCACACGAATTCCTAGTTTATTCAGGTGATAATCTAACCTGCAATGCTCTGTAAGGATGGCTGTAATAATCCTCAGATTATTCTTCGCTAAGCTCATACATTCTTCGAATCTATTCGAGTATATGACCCAAAAATCGCTTTGGAATATTCTCATCCTGGTTCTTCGTTAAGCTCATAGATTCCCCAAATCTTTTCCTCTTATAAGACGCAATAATCAGTTTAGTATGTTCTAGTCCTGGTTGTCCAAGTAATGACTCCCGCTATTTATCTCATTCTTTCTGGTTAAAATGGAAAGAGTCTCGAATCAGAACGACAACCAGCGTGCCTCGGAACCCAGAGACCCCATATCTGATTGTGTACTATTTTTACAAAAATTATGGAAATTAATGTATAACTATTTGCAAATTTCGATCAATTTCAAGTGAGTTTCATACTTTTTTTATTAAAACTATAGAAATTATTCAGTCTTATCATTATTTGCAATCAAAATTTTCATTTGATTGGTAAAAATAGTTCATTATCAATTAGATTAATGTTGTTGTTTTATTAGTATTCCACGTTATAGTAAACAATCAATGCAAGTGAAAGTGAACTCAATAATGAAAGTGAAATAAATCATTGATAAGTATTGTTTAGTCAAAGTTTCTTGAGCTTAATCTTGACTAGTGCACACTACTATAAGTTCAGTGTTAATTTCAATTTTCTGTGTTGAGAGAAATTACATAAAAGTGCAAAAAAAGTAATTATTAGATTAGCACATGTATAGAAATAATTAAAAGCAAAAATACAAAACAATTGCAACCAAAACGGGGCGTTGTTCCCCACGGACAGTTACAGAATAGACTGTCTTCTCTCCCTCTCTATTCGGTTGCGTTTGAAAGTGGAATTTGTTGCTTATCTTGAAATGTCCAAAAAATTTTAATTGCTGTTGCCTAGATTATTTGAGCGCCGAGGCTGGTTGCTTGGCTCTACAGCAAGTAAACGATGTTTAATAACAACAATAATCTCAAAGCTTTTTAGGTAAACATACAACTGAATTAATTATAAGCCAGCAAATGCTGCAAAATTGCATAATCCTTAAATGTAAAGCATTTCAGTAATGTATGGATTGCGTTTGCATGAAAACTGGGAGGCTACCTTCAGTCTAAAAATTGCAGATAAATACAAATGCAAAAACACATTCGTTGATAATGACACAGTGCGCAGATAAGCGCCGACTTTGTATGATCAGCAGCAGTCGGCAGTCTCTGGAAAGTTTATGCATTGAAGCTTCGACCCGTGCACTGCGCGTTACGATATTTCATATTCTATAAAGGAAACTACATGCTGATAGCTGCGCTTTATCGGGCTGCTTTGCGTTTCCAACTCTTCTGCGGATTTATGGTTTTTTTTTTACAAATAAAATTCCCGAAATGTGCCACCGAAATGTGCCATTGTGGCACATTGTTCGCAGAATTAAAGCATTTCTCGACGCTTGGGGCATTTCGCCAACACCAAACAAGCAATTTAACTGCAGTCGGTCGCGTTTGCGTGCACTAAACGGCCGCTTCCTATTTGCATTACAATTATTGCCTTTAATGAATGCCTTAATAAAGTCTGCAGGGGCAAAACAAACAACCAACTGGCCACAAGGCAAGGCTGCTTAGAATCACTCCATGGGTCGATTTATGTTCATGTGGTTTTTTTTTTTTGCATTTTTGCTGCTTTTTATAAGAGCTCGTAGACAAATTGAGGCAAATTGGAAAAGTTCAAATGGCAGCTGGCCTTTTTGTACGTTAAACGCATTGAAATTGTCTGCTAGTGTTAAGTGTGATGCCTGAGTGACAGCGACGTTTGGCGGCGGGGAACGACGGGGGTGCAGCTGAAGCACCACTTGCGCAAGCGTTGCAAGTCGTAAGTAAATCACAGATGATTAACAGCTGTCAATAGTTGCCGAGTGGGGCGGAACGCGGCAGTCAGTTTGGGAGGGCAAAAATAGTAACAATTACACTAAAAAGAACAGCTTATTATCAACAATTGTCAGCGGAATTTGTGTACAGAAATGCAAACATGAAGGCAAATCAAATATACAATGCCAATGTCCAAGGGTCCGCTTTAATGTGCGCTGAAAGATACTAAACACGAGCGTGATTGCAATTTTCAGACTCATGTAGATTTCCTGCACTAATTTGCTTAGACCTGCTGCAACTAGATTGGATTAAGATGATTTACAACGAATGAGTGGGGAACAGAGAAAATTAGACAGCAAATGAAACTTTGACTCGATTCAGCCTTTAGACAAGTAAGCAGCGAAAATAAATTCAACCAAAAAATAAAAAGTACATAAAAACAAATGTGGCTATGGTCTCAGGCGGACACAACTGTTTTTGTAAAGTTTAATTCAAAACTAATTTCCTAACTAATGAATGAATACATGAAACACTTCTTTAAAATTGCCAAGTGTTAGCATTTTTTCCTTTAAAAAACAAACGTCTTCACTATTCCACACACTTGAGTTTATGAACATTAGCTGACGACATACAGACAATTTTGCCAGCTGAAAATGGTAAAAGCAGTTTTAAGTGATGATCTGAAGGCACCTGATCGGAATGCAGCCGCAATATATAATATTTTAAAAAAATATGAACAATTGTTTGCATTTCAAATGCATTTGAATTCGATGAGCACATGTTTCAGTTAACTATTAAGACATTTCAAGTATATATTTGGTTCTGAAAGCCACAAAGTCTAGTCACATTTAATAGTACATAGTAAGACGTTCTACTTGTATTAGTATAGATTATATAGATGCTTTAGATTGTATAAAATAGTACAAAATTACGCTAAAAGCTAACTAAATTGCTTCGAAAAAAATCTGCCACGGAAGCAACTAAACAAACTCATAATCGTCTTGACAACGCCAACAAATATTTATTCCGTCAGGCATTCATGGTAATCCGCATGCCAACACTGGTGTAGCCTAGTAACCCAGTGTACACAGTGTATACAAGGAAAGACCAAATCCAAGCGAGCCTGAACAATTCCCAATATTCTTCAAACAGAAAAACGTTAAAACAATTTAAAATTAAGCTCTAATTTAAAAGACTTTTTTGTCATACTGCACTGCGATGCAGTATGCCGCAGTAGGAGGCAGCACTTGGGCCAGTACGGGCTTGCAGAAGAGAACGTCAAACACCTTCTTCCACGTGAGTTACTAAGCTTCATTAGGTCGGTGGGATTGGGGGGGCGTTCTCTTAAGTTGTAGGGGGCACAATAGATCAACTTTGGTCTCAGTGCACATTTCCCCTTTCAAATCTATCTATCTAAAAGACTTTTCATTTCAATAGCTACCCCAACATTTTTGCAATCAAGCAGATATGTTGGCAATATGCCATTTATTATTTTTGAAGAATCCAAACCCCGCGGCCAATGACCGCCAATTTTTTGTTAGGGCCGACAGATCTTAAATCTATAAACAAAATAGTCAAAAACTGGGCGTTTATGGCCATAACAACTTCTTGCTCACTCGCTCTCTGCCTGCTCCGTCTTTGTCACCGCCTTCACCGCCTGCTCCAACAACACCAACAAGAACGCTGACAACTTGCTGTCACTACAAACGCAGCAATTGGAGATTTTCTTGTAACACCGTCAGTTAGCTCAACACCTTGAAATTAATTTCTCGTCTTTTATTTGTTCCTCACTAATCCACAGCGGTGACCTTTTATGACTTCCCTCCAACACTTTCGGCCTTCTTTACGCTTTTTTTATTTCATTTTCTTCACTAATCGGCTGCATATACACTTTGTACGCTTCTGCCAGCGCCGCGCAATAGTGCTGGTCTTTTTATGTAATTTTAGAAGTATTTCAAACCTTGTTTTTATTTCCACACTATTTTCCAGCCGTAATTAACGCAAATGATTAGAGTGTGATTTTTCACATCGTATTGTTTTTTGTCCTTTTTGCAATATTTTTTTTATTTATTCACTGCTTATATCTTTCTTCTGATTATTCGAAGGCGGCTATAGCAAGCAATCTATGCGAATGTAAACGCGAAAGCAAACACATAATTCTTCTTACTAAAAACTAAACACACGCATACATATCACTAATATTTTTCACTTTTTTATACACTTTACTGGTGGTTTTCCTCCCTCACGACACCAAATCGTATGCGCTTTCCGCTTTGTGGCCACTGACATGCTCGTTTCATGCCATTGCAGCAATGAATGAATCGAGTGGCATAAGAGTGGAAAAATAACAGCATAGAGGAATAAGCAAAAAACGTTAAAGTCAAATTAGTAGCTGGTGGGTTGCCAGGTTGCCGTTGCGATTGCTACTTTATTGCACTACAGTAACCAGTGCATAGTGCAAATATACGACAGAAAAGGGGGCGTGTCAACTGGTCAACTGGCTAACAGCTGGTATCATTTATCAATTACTACCAATTAGTTTTGGTGGGGTCACGCCTGAGTGTGATCACAGCCCAATGCAACCCTACGGGCGCTTCACTTTCCCCATTTCCTCTTTGCACTTATTTGTCTTGCTATTAAGCTTATTTCGTGTACAATTTCTATTAGTTTCAATCAATACGGTTTTCATTTAACGCCTTCTATACTAGTTATACCTTTTACACAATTACAACCTTATAACTTCATTTCACTTTTATTTAATTGCCCTGTGCACACACCTCTCGAATGCAATTGGGGCTAGAACGCTCGGTGCCGCTGTTGCCGCAGCTTTACCAACGAATTTTCCACTATTCCACTCAACTCTTACTTACATTTTATTATTTGCCAGCAAAACACAATTTTTCTCTGCTTTATTCGCAGTTTTAAGTAAATTTTACACGATTTTATCACATTTAAAATGCGTCGAGTTGCTGCATTGGTATTTTTTCTCGCTTATCGCTTTTATCGTCTTTTTCGATTTTTTCACTCTTTGCGCAATGTTGCCAGATGTTGCCACTAACTGACAAAAACGTTTGAAATATATGCTGAATTGTAATAGATTTTAATATGATGCACGTTTTGGGAATAGGGCTAAAAATACTTTTTTTACGTTTTTATTTACAATTTTATAGAGCAATGAACTGATTGCAAAAAAAACAGATTTTTTCGTATTAATTTTTATTGTGATAGTTTCTAAACTATAAACCAACTCATAACTAAAATGTCACTGTCGTTTTGAATTATCAACTACAACAATTTTTGTTTAATAGTAAAAAATAGTAAATAACGTTTTTCTTGGTTTTCATTCAAGCAACTGTAAAAGCTTTCACAATTACTCCCGCCCACATATATATTCATTGATATTTCAATGAATTTGTATTTCAAAAGAAAAGTTTAAAGAACTTGTTTCTAAGTTTTATTCTTAACTGAATTGCCTTTTTTAATTTTAAGTGTTATTTCATTTATAGTTTCTAGCCTGTAGATTTTGTATCGTTTAGCTTAAATAAATAAATAAATATTTCTGCTACATTTTTTGGATAGATTTATCTAGATACATTCCAGCAACATAACGAAAATAAATTCAGCTTGAAATTCAAATTTTGTAATTACCCAAAAATATTTGTTATTTAAAAAACATTAAATTCATACATTTTATGTACTCCATTTTTTTCTGGAAACTAACAGCATAAACTGATTTCATTGTGCCCAATAAGGATTTTCCAATATTTAGAACATTTAATCATTTTTTATTTTATCATAATACAAGGCCTCTACAAGGTTTGACTTATATTGGTTACGTTAATCGATCCATGTTCTGCTTGGGTAGCTAACAACCTAGTAACTAATTATAGCAAGTAGACTTTATTGGTGAGCAAGCCTAGGAATCACAACCCTCTGCAATTATGATAAATGTTTACTAATAAAAATTTTAAAAATTCATGGGAATAATTAAATTAATTTGTTCATGTTATAACAATATTTTGGCCTCTTAATTTTAACTATAATCAGCTGATCCGAATCAATGAAAATGCGTTCATTTTTTATAATTATTTATTTTATTATTAATTATTCATCATTTTGTTTTCGTTATATAATAAACACAAAACTTCTGCGATGCATGCAAACGTGTTATGTAAAATAACTTCTCTTGTCTCAATTCGGTTTTGTTTGCGTTTATTTTTCACATTTTTTTAACTCTTCGTTTACACGTCAGTTGGTATTTTTTTTTATTAATTATAATAATTTTTATGCATGTGGATTATTTTATATCAATGTTTTTTAAAGCATACGAGTTAACTACAATAATAAAAAAAATATAAAAAATTGTTGTCAAATAAAAAACTTAATCTCTGATTAAACTCAAAAGTTACAAACAAAAACAAAATTGGCAGAATATAGACACTTATAAGGTGATTTATAGCATACATTTCATGTGTCTGTTGTTTTACCTCGTTCAAGCAGAAACAGACATAAAAAATAGTCTGAATAGTTTGCAAAATCTTGTCGTATTATTACATGGTCTTATGTATATAAAGATTACATTTTTACTTAGAGTAAAATGTAAAACAACTTGAAAGGAAAATTGCAAATATAAAAAATTGTTTGATTTTTCACTTTAATTTAAAAAACAAAATAGCAGATAAGCGAATGCACGAAATTGATGCGTCTGTATGTGTTGCGGCTGTAGGTGTGTGCTGTGGTTGAGGCATTTTTCTTGTTTCCATATGGCAGACGATTAATGCATTGACTTTGCTTCTCGCTTCTGTACTTGCGGCTACTTTGAAACGAATTTCACTAAATCGGCTTAAGATATTTTGATTTAGGTGCAACCGCCCAAAAGTATGCCAACAGTGGCTTCGAGTCAGCTGTGTAGACGCTAACGTGTCCATGTTGAAGCAAGCTTTTAGGCGGTATTCAATTTATCTGCGCAGAACGTAATTGTGCTGGAGTGTGCAGGTGTGTTTACAGAGCCGTGTCGTATTTATGTTTTTCGCTTGTGTTGAAATCTCGCAAAAATTAAAACTAAAATTGTCGGCGTTTTTATTGCAATGTTTTATGTGTTTACAATAAATCGAAAAATAAATATTTGTAGGCAGAAATGCAGCTGCGCGGACAGTAGCAACTACATATTTGCGGCGCCCATTGTCAGCCAGGCGGCTGCATTGCGCCCCATATTGAATACAATCGTATATTGTCTATCTCTATGTATGCATGTGTGTATGTTTTAAGGTGTGTGTATATATAAGTATATATAAAAAATATGCACGCTAATTTTCATTTTAGCACCAAAACGAATACAAAAATTTCGGTAATTTCAACTAAACAAAAAACTAAACAAATCGGCTCCATTTTGTTGCTACTAGTTTTGTGCGTAACTTCTGTTGCTCTTTCTGCTGTTTTCAGCTGTTTCTCGATTCGTTTTCGTTTTTGTTCTTTTATGAATACTAAATGGAATATTTTTCATGCGTTTGTTCAACGTACAAATTCTTGAAAAAATCTTAGTACACTTACATTATCATTAGTTTACTTTATGAAAATAAAACAAAGTCGACTTAGCATGCTAGACACGAAATCAATCGGATAGGAGAAACGTAAATATTTAAAAATAAGCATTGTGTAAACACGTTTATATACTTTAACTTTTCTTACGCAGCATTCTCGAAAGCAAGGAAACGTAAAATATATAAAAAAAAAAAACAAAGCACGAAAACGGCTAATTTCAAACATGAAAACGAAATGAAAGCAAAACGCGTGGAATTAGTAGAATGGAGTGTGGTTGTAAAGCACTTTGCTGTTGTTTTTCGCTTGCACTTCCATTTCGCGCTTATCATTAGACTAAAAACAATATAAAAACAAAATTTTTAAACACCGCACGTGCAAACCGCTCGCTATCGTTTTTGCCCCTCCGCTATGCTGCGCCTTCGTCTCATTTCAATTTCCCTACGCAATGAGCTGCGTTGCTGCTGTAGTTCTTGTTGTTGTATGTTGTGTGTATGCGCGGCTATGAATGCGTGCGTGTGTCAGTGTATAGTGGTGTTGTTGTTGTTGTTTTCGGTGTGCGTGTATGCGAATTATGAGTGTGTGTGCTTAATTTGTCGCTTAATTTCCGGCTGTGCCGGCTAGGCGGCTACTCTGTCCACGACTGTTTCGTTCGGTCCGGTGCGGTATAGTTGCGTGGCGCGGCGCTTACAGCAAATCACATTTGAACTTGTGATGCTGCAGTTTGTGGTGCTTGCGATTCTTTTTCCCTCTGTGCTCCTTGTCTTTGCGTATCTCGCGCACCAGCGTATAAAATGCATCGTCCACGCCCATGCGTGTCTTGGCGGATGTCTCGACAAATGGAATGCCATACTGCTTGGCCACCTACGTTCGCACAATATAGGATAAATGAAAAGACGTACAAGAAAGCAGCTAAATAAAGCACTGTTCACTCGAAATCGGTACGCACAAATGAGGTTATATCTTTTGAAAAAACAAACATTCGATAATGTTTTATAGCTTAAATAAAAGGGTATTTATTTAGTTATCCTAATAAGGAAACAATCATTTCATGTTTCAGTTGAATGTATGAATTTGCGGGCATTTCTCTTGATGCTGTCCTTTAATCGTTGAACATCCGCTCTAGTGACCTGTGCAACAAACTTGTTCCACTTTAGAATCATTGATTGAGGGTTTTTATAGCACCATCAGTTCTCTGCTTTTTGTTTTTAAAAATTGCTCAATATTTTTCTATTGGGTGTAAATTCGCGAGCGCGTCTTTTTGCTATTACATTTTGTTTATTTGACCTATGTATTATTGAAATTTCATAGTTCGATACGATTTCAGTCCTGCTTTAATGCGTATTCACCTAGCTGTCGATAAGCTAGTTCCAAATTTGTTAACGCGATCATTGTCAAATAAGCCGAGATTCTTTTTAATTGAGACTAGAAAAGTTCTTTTAAGATTTTAATCATTTGTTGTCCTTTCTTTAATTGGTTTTTTCTTCGTTTCAAAGCTCAGGGTGTCCCTACAACGTTGTATTACTCTGCAAACAGTAGTTTTGGACGACTTTCAAATATTTGCAATTTTTAATCCCGACCATTTCAGATTTTCCACAAATTTGTTCAGATTAATTTCCGAGCAGCAAATGCCATCGTGAATAAAACTCACTAATAAAGAGCCAGTGCTACAAATTTTTAACCTGATAATGGTACATTCATTGCACACTGAGACAAACGAAATGTTTTTAATACATTCCAAAAATGACTCTGTAGGGATTGCTGGAGTGCGTTCCAATTTTGAGTGAACAGTGCTTTAGTATTGCTGGTACTCACCTCTCTTGCTTGATTCATATTAACTGCCCAGGCTTGCAGATCGCACTTGTTGCCCACCAGCACCATTGGCACTTCTTCCGCATCTTTGACGCGTTTGATTTGCTCGCGATATGTGCCTGCAATCATTGAAAACGATCAAACGATCATGAATATTGCATTGCAAGTTGCAAGCTGGCATACTTACCTATATCCTCAAAGGATTTCGCACTGTTGACGGCAAATACGAGCAGGAAGCCTTCGCCTGTACGCATGTACTGGTCACGCATGGCTGAGTACTCCTCTTGGCCGGCGGTATCTAAAATATCTAGTAGGCACGTTTCGCCATCTGCGGAACAACAGAGTGCAATGAGCATAGAATATCAAATTAATATATAAAATGGAGAAACTAAAATACTTAATAGATAGTGTAAAAAGGCTTAAATTATGTGAGTATCTAAATAAAACAAGTAAAAAATTAAGTCAAAATTAAAATATTTTAAACAAATTCAAAATGCTTCTTCTTCATACTAAATGAAAATACAAATCATATTTAAAGTACCTAAAAAAAATGAAAATGAATAAAGACCAGTAAGAAAAAATTAAAAAACAAATAATTAATAATAATTTAAAATTTAAAACGCTCAAAAATGTATTAAATTAATTTATCATTTAATAATACAAAATATATGCAGACAATAAAATAAATTTATTTATAAACATTTTTTTTTAAATTACTGAAAAACTTCATTTACCTTTTTTATTTAACGAATTAGTAAAAACAAATATAAAATAGAATATTTATTGCAGAAATTTATATTGAAAATATTTGCTTTTACTGAAAAGATGTTTTTTAATGATGTGGAGCAAAAATAAATCGAATTTCGACTAAACTCGTCAACTTAGTAGTTTAATGTTTAAGAATGATGAATGTTTTTTTTAAGAATCAAGTCGACAAGGAAATTGTTTTTAAGCTATGACATAGTATACGATTTATCTCACCGATGACCACTTGCTTCCTGTAGGAATCTTCAATTGTTGGATCGTATTCGTCCACGAAATGATTTTGTATCAGTTGAATTGTGAGAGCCGACTTGCCAACGCCACCAGCGCCCACCACTACCAGTTTGTACTCCGTCATTGTGACTGTTGTTGTTGCTGCTGCTGGTAGTGATGCTGTAGTCGTTGCTGGCTTGCCAAGTGTGGGGACTTGTTTATTTTTATTTAGTTGGTTTTACAAGTTCTTGTTTAATTTTCCTCTCCACAATTCGCAGTCTTGTTGGCACAGGATATTTGTCTTTGTCTACTTAAATATTTGGGTGTAGTTTTGCGTGTGCCGCGCCACTGTGGGTGTCTACCCTGCCGTCTGCGCTATCCTATGATTCGTTGCAGCAAAAACAAACTGTAAAAGCACGACAGAAAATCCATATGAGAAACGCATTGAGGCAAAGAATCGCCAAAGTTGTGTGGTAATGGAAATAAAGTTGTGAACCGCCTATTAAAATTAATTAAAATATGGCATGAAGCGCCAAAGAACATATACAAATTATAATGCTACTGCTGGTTGTTGTTGTTATGATTATTATTACTGCTGCTGCGGCTGCCTGCGTCTGTGACTCATGTTGAGTCAGTCAGTATCTCCAAATGAAATGAAAATTATTTGTTGCATTTTCGTCTTGCGTTCTTTTCCCCATTTTTGTGGTTGCTTATTATACCGCGTGTGTGTTGGACAATGCGGGAGTGCAGCGCAAACGCCCTTATGGGGTGCGCCAATGGCCCTGCACCTGACCTGCAGCCACCATCGCCCAGGCTGCACAGCGGCAGTGGGATGGCCAGCACGCTTACAACTCTATTGACTTTTATTTGTTAAATTTGAACTTCATTTTTGTTGCTTTAGCTCGCTGAGCGGCGGTCGTTCATTACCTTTTTGGTTTTTCACTTCACGCTTTTTGTGCTCCCTTGCCTCGTCTTTGGAGCTTGTCTTCCTCTTCTTCTTGCTTTTTTTCGTTTCGTTTCTTGTTCTGCAAAATTTTTCACTCGTTGCGAAAATCTTTTCGTTTTTCTACAATTCACTCACTGCTCTGACCGCCAACACTGTTATACAAAATTACAAATTCTCTTACGCCTTTTTACACAGATATTTCACGATGCAAATATGAATCTTTTTTATAATTTTCTAAAAGATCAACAATCGCTCCACCTTTCGTCAGTAGTTCGTCGCCATTTTGGCTTTGTAAGTTCGCGTCCAGTGTTGCTATAGCGGCTGGGCCGCATTCGCCGATTCTAGGTGGCGAATGACGAGCAAATGGGGAAACGCATAAAATGCGATTGGCACAAATTCTTATGTGTGAAAACGGTACTGCCGGAAGGCAAAGTCGAATTTATAAGCTTGTCTAAATTTGAAGTGTTACATAAGATTTAATTAGGAATAATTTTCACATCCATGTTTGTGGGAATTATTTGAACTACATAATTTAAGTCTAAGTAAGTTCAGTGAACGAACTTGAACATTTCCACGATTTGCTATGGTAATTCACTAAATAAATTTGCTGGCGCGGCAATAAAAGTTTTCATGAAGGCTTTTTCGTTTAAAATACACACTACATTCCGCCAAAGTTTAATATCCTATATTTTGGCATAAGATATCCAATATCGTATTCCCCATTCGCAAGTAGTTTCATACGATATATGAATATTTATATGCTGGCAATGTTGTGAAAACTTTCAGGGCTGGAGTTTTGACGTTTCTCGCATTGTCGTTTATTCGCGATTGGAAGTTTGGGAGTCCATACAACGTGCGCGATTGGCCGGCGATGCAGAGGAATCACTATTTCCACAAATATGCTGAATAAATTGCAATTTAATAATTTGGTAGAGTTTTTCCTTCTAAATTGACCACTTCCGTGTAAATAGTGCTAATTGATTTCATTTAGGTTATAACCAACAAAAAGCAAATACAGCAAATCAAAGCCCAGACCATTCAGAAGTTAGTGCAGAAGATACGAAAACTAAAGTCCCTGCTGGAAAAGCGGCCTGAAGATGAAAAGACCAAATCGCGGCTTCGAAAGGCCACCGAAAGCATGGATCAGCTAAAGGTTAGTAATTGATTAAAGCTTATTGAGCGCCTCGAAGCTAATGAAACTTAAATCTGTGTCTTGGTAGAATCTGAAACGCGTGGACATTGTGAAGCGAGTACTGCTACTGGAAAAGAACGCAACGGCGGTCATAACCAATGGGTTGGCCACGCCAGAAGAGCTGGCCGTTGCCTTAATGGCTGTGCACAAAAGTATGCAGAATCTGATGCAGAGCTTCAGAGAACAACTCGGCTTGAAAGCAGGCGACGAGACATGGAAAATGGAACTGCAGAGAATGAGCAAACGACGCTTTAAGATTATGCGCACCGAGCAAAAGCGACAGAAACGTAAAGAACTGAAAGAGCAAAAAGTGCTGGCACATAAACGAGTGGAGTGGTTAAAGGGCAACAATCCCACTGGGGCAGATGCGGGAGACAGCAGCGCGAAAGGTACGCGCGCCGATATTGATGACCATGAGGCAGACGCGAAGGAGGGCGAAGCAAATATATCGACAACAGGCATTTGGAAAGTGATGCCCATAATGGAGGCAACAGAGCCAAAGACAAGTGGCAAAAGGACACCAAAGCAGGCCAATGTGAAAACGGAAGCCAACAAAATGACTAAAAAGGTGCCGGCAAAACAGAAGACGCAAGCCGCTGTCAGCATAGTGCCAGCGAGAGCTGCACAAAGTAAATCAGTGCAGGACGCAGTGGAACCAATGGAACAGCTGAAGAAGGTCAACGAAGTTGCTGCGCCTGAAAACCATTTGCGTGAAAGCGATGTTGTTGCGGAGCCTGACACCAAATCCTCTGAAACTGTAACTCATGTCGTGGATCCGTTCTTTATCACGGACAGCGGCGAAAACTATCGCTCCACGGCAGTTATAGCGCGAGACAGTGGCCCACAACCATCGGAACAAGCACCACAGCAGCACGCCAAAAGTAAGCCAGTCAATGGCGCCGCCGCGATACCACAAAAAAGACAACGTCCTACAGCAGAGAGGTCTTATAATCGTAATGAAAGGGGTCAAGAACGTCCGACAAAATGGCAAAAAGCTGAGGCGAAATCAGGGTCCAACAATTTGCATCCCTCATGGGCGGCAAAGCAAAAATTCAAGCCGGTCATTGCTGGTTTTCAAGGCAAGAAAATCACATTCGACGACGCTGTTAGTGTTGAGCCCAATAAATCCGTGAAACACAGCGCAGAGAACGCACCCACATCAGCAAATAAAAGAAAATCGAATGCCAATGAAGTGCCAGCTCTGCATCCGTCGTGGGCGGCAAAACAGAAATTGAAGCCTAACATTACCATTTTCCAGGGAAAGAAAGTTGTGTTCGACGATGCTGCGACACCCAGTGCGTCGTGCACTGTGCCAAGAGCTACCAATAAGCCGCAACAGGCCACTAGCAGTGCATCAGCGGACTTGCATCCCTCGTGGGCGGCGAAACAAAAGCTGAAACCGACCATAGCCGCCTTCCAGGGCAAGAAAATTTCATTCGATGACTAATCTGCAGTATCGTTATGCTGTCTAATATGAAGACTCATTTTTAAAACAAAAACTTGTTTTATTATCTAAATTGCGTTCAATTCAAACGCCCACTTTGGGCACATAGTGTCCTCGTGTTTTGTCGTTTCTGATCAGCTTGTCTATGTCCACATCGGGGTACTTGCTGCGCAGCGCCACCCTGTCTACCTGGGGATTGCGGCGCATTATCATCATCACTTCGTTGCGAGCACGACTGCAATAATTAAATATAGAAAATGTGTGTTAATATTGATAAATACAACAACGTACTTTTTGGCTTTGCGCTTCTGGTTGTAGAGCTTCTCGCGGTAAAGCAACAGGAATTTTCGCACCGCACGCCCACCGTAACCAATACGCTTCTTTATCCATTTGGTGTTCATGAATGGCGGCAACACATGTTCAGAGGCTCTGCAAGAAGTTTTTTTAGTCAATTACAATATGCATTTAAACGCCGATTTAAGCGAGCCTACCTATACATGTAATTGATGCCCAGCGGATTGGCTACCAGCTGTTTGGGTCGCTCACCGGTCTGGCCCGTCTCCAGCAGATGGTAGGCCTTGTTGCGTTCACGCACTACTGTTTCCAAATTGCTCATGGAGATTTTTACCTGTGAATAAAAACCACAACTCAACTAAAATTATGAATTACATTAAGAAAATATTGACTTGCCTTATCTAAACGCTCAGGACTAGGAAACAACTCCATTTTATCATTGCACTCGTGTTCCATGGTGAGCAGCATGTTGCGCTCCTTGAGCAGCACGTACCACAGCTGATGTAGCTCTTTGTTCGACTTGATGCGCAGCTCGTCCAGTTTCCACGCACGTCCCACCTTCACCTCATTTTCTGGCCAATTCTTGGGATCATCAAAAAATGCCATCAAATCCTGTCGTACATTGGTTGTGTTTATGTGCCTAGTGGCTACTAACCCACCGAAGCTCACAGCTTGTGCATGTTGTTTTTGTTGTGCACTATGAAAGGGTGGTGGAGGTTATGTAAAATTTGTTTGGTGGACATTTTCAAATTTTTGCTGTAATGTTACCTGTATAAAAGAGTATTTTGTAGGGTTTTCGCTGTAGTTCTGTTGCAGAGGGATTTTACATTTTTTGCAAAATTTAGTAATTTTAGAACTGCCGACATTTTTCAGCCTGAAACAAATACAAAAAATTGAACTTTTCTATCACTCACAAAACAGCTGTTGCACCGGTGCACAGGGTTGCAATAACAGCAAGACTTACACCCCTTACAGGAGTGCATTGGATATTAGCAATAAGTAGACAAGAACAGAAGGCCTGAAATATATATTTTGAAAATTAAAATAAATAAATTACTACAACTATGTACATTATACAGTACATGTTTAAAAGAATTTTTTAAAATACTTCCAATTTTACAAGCACTGTAATCGTCGCAGATATAGCATTGCACTATACAAATTGACAACATTTCGGGCTTAAATGCAGAATACCCTCTAAAAAAATTATTTTTTCCTTTTAACGGAAAGAGGGGGTATTTTCTTGGTCTAACAAACTTCAAATTTTGTTGCGGAAACATTCACAGAGGGCGTGGTCCGCACCCAAAGTCCCAGTTATATATCCGAATTTCTCAGGAAATTATCAACCGATTCTAACGATATAGGTGTCATATGAAAGGTATTTTGTTCTTCTTTCGACTGATGTATAACATTAGGTATTTAATATGTACCAACAATGAGTTATAAACGAAAATGTTTTTTTTTTACAAAAATTTTTTAAAAACGGATTTTTTTCTCGAAAAAATCTATCATTAAGCTACTATAAGTTTACTACCATATTAAAGCCTATGGAATTCCCTTAACAATGAAATATGTATTCTGCACTTGTTCCATATTTCGTAATAAATCATTAGAAGAACAAAGTTAAATGTAATAAAAATTGGCAAATTGAAATTTAATAAATATAACATTTATTTTGTTATTTTGGTCCGATAAGTACTTAGCCTACAAAAGAAAAACGAAAATTTTGGAAAAGTGGCAATTTATTTCTCAACGTAGTCTCCTTTCAACTCGATACACTTGACCCAGCGATGCTCCAACTTCTTTAACCCGTCTGAAAAGTACGTTTTCTGGAGGTCTGCAAATTAGGCCTCCATGGCGGCGATAACCTCCTCATTCGACTCAAATTTCTGCCCGGCGAGTGACTTTTTCAAGTTTGGAAACCAAAAGAAGTCACACGGGGCCAAATCTGGAGAATACGGTGGATGGGGCAGCTGTTCGTAGCCTAATGCAACCAATTTGGCCGTGACGACGGCGGAGGTGTGAGCTGGTGCGTTGTCAGGGTGGAAGAGCACTTCTTTCTTTGCCAAATGGGGCTGTTTTTTCTGCAATTCGGCATCGAATCGGCCCAATAGAGCCCTGTGACCGTTTTGCCCTTCTCCAGGTAGTCGATGTAGATCACACCTTGTGAATCCCAGAAAACGGTGGCCATAACCTTTCCGTCCGATGGGACAATCTTTGCCTTCTTCGGAGCACATTCGCCGGGCAAAGTCCACTGTTTCGACTGTTCCTTGGTCTCTGGTGTGTACCAGTGAATCCATGTTTCGCCGACGGTCACGAAACGACGCAGAAACTCCTTCGGATTGCGCTTAAACAGTGTCAAACACTGCTCTGAAGTGGTCTCACGGATGCGCTTGTTGTCCGGAGTGAGCAAACGCGGCACGCATCTAGCCGACAGCTTTCTCATACCCAATATTTCATGCAGAATATGACCCACACGGTCTTTTGAGATGCCGACTGTCTCAGCTATTTCGCGCACCTTGAATCGGCGGTCTGCCAATACGAGATCGTGGACTTTTGTCACGTTATCCTCCGTGGTAGCCGTTTTTGGGGCACCTGGGCGTGGCACATCAAAAACTGACGTGCGACCACGTTGAAACTCGTTAAACCAATTTTTGACGGTCACCATTGAAGGATGCTGTGTCACCGTACACAGCATCCAAGCCCTCTTTGATTTCGCTGCGCGATTTCCCTTCCAAAAACAAGATTCGAATCACCGACCGATATTGCTCTTTTTCCAGCTTTCTAAAATCCGCGGACACGTTCGTTTCTACACGCGGTCAAAACAAAACTACAAATCCACTATGGCTGAAATTTTACACGATAGTAAATTTCTCTTACGATAGTGGCACCATCGGGCGGTGGGGCTAAGTACTTATCGGACTGGCCTCGTATATAGGTACAATTATATGACAGTTTTTTAATACTAATATTTAAACTAAAGTTTTTTCCTTTTTTAATTTTTTTAATTTATCTTTCAAATTTTCCATTTTAGAAACATAAAAAACTGAATGATAAAAAAAATGCCAAATACATACTCGTAACACTCAAATTTTTGAACGTTCTATTACTTTGAACTCGTACTAACGTTTTCCAACACTGGTTTCTTTTTCGGCTTGCACTCCATTTTCGTTCGCCATTTTCGAGTTGTCTACTCGTCGTTCTCGTAGTCGCTTCGGTTCAATTGTGCTTGGCATTTATTGATTTTCCTGCAAAGTTAATTTGCAAACTGAAATATTGTATTAAACAATATTCAACAGCTAATAGCTCAAGTTACACCAGACAGTTAACAATTTTAAAGTTCGCGTAAAGTTGTGTGCATTTTTTTAGCGTTTTTGGGGTGAGTACGGTGCTGTGCACCATTTGGTATTTGTTGCAATATGTGATAGTGCGCCATTTTTCTTTTCGCGCAAGTCGCGACCGACCAACGCCAAAAATAAATTTGGGAAAATGCTTTACAATTATTACCGTTCTTGATTTGTTCCTTAGTGCTGCAACATAATTTTCGATAACAGAATTGCAGCATGAAGGCCGAGGCTAGCGAAAACTCGAATGAGAGCCGCGAGAAGGAGCGCGACCGCCGTGGGCGTGGGGCACGTGGATCGCGCTTCTCGGATGCCGATACTAGTGGTGGTGGCGGAGGCGGCAGTGCTGGCGGCAACGGTCGTGACCGCAGTCGCGAGCGTCGCAATTGCCGCGTCTACATCTCCAACATCCCCTACGACTACCGCTGGCAGGATCTGAAAGATCTGTTTCGCCGTATTGTCGGTTCGGTGGAATATGTGGAGCTTTTCCACGATGAGAGTGGTAAGGCGCGCGGCTGTGGCATTGTCGAGTTCAAAGACCCTGATAACGTTGAGAAAGCGTTGGAGAAAATGAATCGCTATGAGATCAATGGACGTGAGTTGGTCGTTAAAGAGGATCATGGCGAGCAACGCGATCAGTACGGTCGCATTGTGCGCGATGGTGCCGGTGGCGGCGCCGGTGGTGGTGGTGGTGGTGGCGGCGGCGGTGGTGGCTCTGCACGTGGAGGCGGCGGTGGAGGTGACATTGATCGCGACAGAGGCTACTCACGTCGCGATGATGACAGGTAAGTCAGTCGACCAGATGGTGTTTTTTACATTTTTAGTTTTGGGCGTTTCGTTTTGAGGTTGGAAAGTAAGATTTGAATCCAGTCTTAAGGTTGTGATATTTTATTTATTAAGCGATTAGGCCAAATGGTAGTTGTTTGGGTAGTCGTATTTGTGATGATACGACAAACTTGGTGATTATTTAAATCTTCTATCGAAAATATAGACATGTAACGAATGTTGCAAAGTATTAACCGGCAAGAGAATTGATTTTACACTTATAGGAAGCTTTGCTAAAAATGCATATTGCTGCTTTAATAAGGGAGTTTTTTAAACAAAACAAAATAGGGCTTTTGTTTAACTAAACAATTGGGAAGTTCTAGGTGTTTACTAAAAAGCGGTTTTGTACAAAGTTTGATTCGAAAGGACATTTTAGACATAACTGAAGTTCCGGTATATTACACTGAGTTTCAAACGTATGAATGTTGAATATATTTTGTTATTTTGAAAACCACACAAAAGAAGATTTGGTTAAATGATGTTCAAAGAGTCTAATAAATGAGCAATATTGAAATTTTGTATTGGATACATATAGTATAATTGAAAGTTTGTTAATCATATGAAGGGGACAGTTGATATTCGTTTCCTCACTTAACAGTTTTCATTGAGATATGTAAAGATCTCTGAGTTGGTTCGATTATGTGAATAGTTTTGGGAGCAGATTCTTTGTTTGTACATCAGGGGCCTTAAGTCTTTAATTCGCGATATGTTTTGTTGATAATTTGTCTACTTGAAGAGTGGCTAAAGAACTTGAGTTGAAATCAATATCCTTCGAGGTCTTTTTATAGGTTTATAGTTCCGTGTTGTTCAGGTAAGGGGTGCCAGTTTATTGTATATTTCAAGTCAGTTTTTTGCACTCATGAATGTATACAAGTTTGTGAAATGGTTACATCTATCCAGTATGTCAGTTGTCGTTGAAGGCTACACATTAATCGGAGAATTAATTTCAGTTGAAGTGAAAAATATTTTCAAATGAGCTCTTAGTTTGTTGGTAATAAATGATTCTTTTGGGCTCACTCCTAAGATTATCACTAGAATTATATTTTAAGCGGTTGCAGTTCAGAGACTTTGCTGCTAAAATGGGCATCGATTGGGCACGTTGTAATATTGTGTGGCATAGACCTAAAATATTGTTTTAAGCTAACTTTGCATATACATATGAGTGAAATTGTTCGTCTGTTGTTTATTGCAAATTTCTTATATTGTTGTTGTTTTTAAAGTCAGTTAAAATTTTATGTGCAGCCATTGAGTGCAAATGACAAACTCCACATTAATCTGTCATTTATTCGGAGAAGTTTAAGCAACGGAAAGTTCTTGACAGATCGTACGCTTAGTAGTTATTGCTATTTTAGTATATAGAACGCAATTATGTTATTGCAACAACAATGCGCACTGAAAAGCTTTTAATTTAATAATAAATAAATCAACTCCTTTTAGTGTATCCTCAGTGATTGATTGTTGTCATACATGTCTTTGTGTAAGCTTTTCACTATACGTTATTGCAAAAAAAAAATCACTTTTTCCATGAATAGTTCAACTGTTTACATTTTATTCGTACTGAAGTCCACGCGCTCAATAAAATTGGACATTTGCAGCCGCCACCAAATCTAAAACTGGACATTTAAAATCCTCTAATCGTTTCAACTGCTTCATGCACGTCGTTTTGTTTGTCACGCCGTGTCTTGCGGACAGTCGCAGTTAATTTGTGCTTTTTCTTAATTTGACAACCTTACAATTTTCAAACCCGAAAAAATTAACGTCACGGATATGTCGTCGGCGACTTGCGGTCACAATTGTTTGCCCCTTCGCAATAACCACTTTTACCACTCTGTATCCTGCTCGCTTTCTTACCAACCGACCCACCCAGCGACCTTACAAGCTCTGTCTGCCACCGATTGCTCTATAGAATTGACTGAATGATTGGATTGAGTGCTGACTGCTGATCTTTGCGATAACGTGTTCTTCTTCTAGATCTGGGCGTAATAATTTTAACATGATGTCGAATGATTTTAATAGTTCATCGAATTACAATTTGTATGGGCTTTCCGCTTCGTTTTTGGAGTCTCTGGGCATAAGTGGACCTTTGCATAATAAGGTTTTTGTTGCTAATGTGAGTATACACCAATTTTTATGTAAATCAAAACAAAAACAAAAAAAACAAATCAATTGAATTATTTTTAACCGCCAAATGTATGAAATGCTCTTCAAAGCATTGATTAACGGAAACGTTGAGTAATTGGAAACAATGTTAAAGAAAAGCAAAAGTCCGACAGCAGTGCTTAGGCTATTTCCATGCTGCCGGCGATATTCTAGTGACTGTTGCAACTTGGATGGGCTTTCCGCGTTGATGATCGCATGCCGCACGTTGAAGATCTGTGCGATTCAGATTTCGACGTCTCTGTTTGTTGGCCGCGTGCCAGTTGCCCGCTTCTCCGACTGTGCATTGGATTCTGTGGGGAAGCAGTGTACGTATAGTTGCCACATGTGTGTGGTAGCGACGCTGCGCTAGCACCGAGTCTTGGCTGTTCGAAAGTTTCGCCTGTCAAGTCAAATATTTTAATTGGAATTTTGTGTTTGTAACTTCTGGAAACTTGATTCACTTGACGGTGAATTTGTGCTTGCAACTTTTGGGCTTTGTCATCGCACGTTTTCTGCACCCTGTAACCGCCTGCATCTTCTGCATTTGTGTGAACTCAATGTATTTCGCTTCGTTTGTCGTTGCCGTTACCGTTCGTTTCCAAAAGTAAAGAATAAAATTCGAGGCGACAAAATGCCAGAAAAGATAATGAAAATGTATGCTCGACCTAAGCTATCGTCGGCCCATCGTCTCGCATCGCTTTCGTGCCCCTCTATTTTGTCGTTGCGTCGCATTGCGGGCGCGTTAGCCATCCCCTTAAAATCGTGCTGTCGCTACCATTAAAACTAATGTTTGTTATGCTTTTACCCCTCACGCAGCTGGACTACAAGGTTGACTCGAAGAAACTGAAGCAGGTCTTTAAGCTGGCCGGTAAGGTCCAGAGCGTCGACCTGTCCGTGGACAAGGAGGGCAACAGCCGTGGCTTTGCCGTCGTCGAGTACGATCACCCCGTGGAGGCGGTGCAAGCCATTTCCATGCTGGATCGCCAGATGCTTTACGACCGGCGCATGACCGTACGCCTTGACCGCATACCGGATAAGGGCGAAGGCCTGAAGTTGCCCGAAGGCCTGGGCGGTGTGGGCATCGGCCTGGGTCCGAACGGTGAGCCGCTGAAGGACGTGGCGCGCAACTTGCCGAACATCATACAGCAACAGCAGAACCAGCCGTCTGGCGGCCAGGGCTCGATGGGCGCCCAGTCGAACGCCCCTAATATGCTGAGCAACATTGTGGCCAATATGGGTGGTGGTGGTGGCGCTGGCTCCGGCGGCATGTTCAACAATGCGCCAGTCCAACCGTCACCGGTGGCGCCTGTGGTGCAGGCCGCCAAATCGATGGGCAATAGCGGTGGCGGCCTGAATCTGGGTAACTTGTCCACTAGCAATCTGGCCGCACTGTCCAATGTGGTGGGCGGCCTGGGCGCTGCACTGTCCAATCCGCTGCTCACCACCTCGTTGAGCAACCTTGGGCTGAACTTGGGCCAGACGCCGTCTGCAATGGGCGCCGCCAATGAGGACTCGATGTCGTCGGCCAATGCAGCGCTCTCCAACAACTACAGCACCGGTGGCAACAACTACAGCTCCGGCTATGGATCTTCGTCTGGTTTTAATCAGGGATCCGGTGCTAACACTGGCGGCGGTTACAACGCCTACAACAGCGGTGGAAGTGGTGGAGCCGGTGCAAGCGGCGGCGGTGCCATGGACGGCAATGACTACAACAGCGGCGGCAACATGGACATGTACAGCGGCGGCGGTGGCGGTAGCGGTGTTGGCGTGGGCAATGCTGGCGTCATGGGCGCCAACAATCCTCGCAAATCGGACACGATCATCATTAAGAATGTGTGTAGAGGAAAAAAAAATGCCTATAATATAAATCGAATCAAATAATTTAAATTTTTGTAGATTCCGCTCAGCTGCACTTGGCAAACATTGCGCGACAAATTCCGCGACGTCGGTGAGGTGAAATTCGCCGAGATACGTGGCAACGATCTGGGCGTTGTGCGCTTCTTCAAGGAACGCGATGCCGAATTGGCCATAGGTAAGAGCCCAAATGTGCCCAGCATAAAGTGCACCACTTGAATGATGTGTTTTTGTTTCGGTTTCTCTGCAGCGCTGATGGATGGTTCGCGCATGGATGGCCGGACAATTAAAGTGACTTACTTTTAGACGCAATTGTTGGGCCTCCATTTTATCTAGATTTTATAAAACCAACAACTTCAAACCCTGCATACATTTAACGATTTAGCTTTTAGTTGTCATTAAAAAAACGGAACCTACCATCGAGTACACGAAATGCCTTCGGCAGTGTACTCGCTCAATCCATAACCACTACACTGTGTCAGTAATGCCGTTTAACATTTAGTGCATAAAGCATACTACACTGTATTATTTATAAATTGTATTGCATAAGTAAAAACAACATACAGCTGGATACAGTACGCAGCGAATATCGCAGAGAAACAGCGGTCTGCTCGCCCTTTGGCAAATCTTATTTGGCGTCGGCCAAGGAAAAACAACCACAAATGAAAACCTGGAACTATGACGAATTAAATAAAGATCTTATCTTAAAAAACAAATGGAAATCTATTGATGTTACGGGAATGTGATGAGGCGAGGTGAATGAGCAGTGCCAGTGGGTACTTTCTGCTGTTAATGCGTTTGGCTGCATGGTGTGTGAAGGCAAATCTTACAACTGCCAATTGTGTAAATGAACCGACAAGTAGATTTATAGCGGAACAAACAGATTTTTTTATTCATCTGGCAGGCGTTGCTCAACCGATTCAACAAATCACGCCGTCCTTGTTTAATCTTACTTCAATTCCTGCCACGCCTTGTCTTGCGCACTGCAAAGAACAAACGCACGAAATTATCGTCTCTGGGTGCAACATTGTCATTTATTTTCCCAAGAAAAAGACACTAAACTATTACATATTAATTCCGTTAGTCAAATTGCTTAGGATTACGGTACTGCATTTAAATATGCTGGGTGACAGAATGCGTCAGAGTGGGCGAGAGTGAGTGAAAAATAGTGCATGTTCTTTCATGCTTACAATTCCCCACAAAACAAACTAAATCTGCTACATAACTATTGAATGATGTTTATAAAATAGGCACCGCACGTAAGCTGCGCATCCAACGTTGCATCAGCTCTACGTTCGGAGTTGCTCCGGTGAATACAATCCGGCAATCGCATTTTAATTGCCTGCGGTTGCCGCAGTACCGGCCGCCGACGTTTCGGTGTTACCATTCGCCACGGTGCCGCTGGTCGGGTTGCTCTTAAAACGTTCCAGTCGCAGGCGTGCCTTCTCAGCCCAAACATCGGGCGTCTTGCCGGCCGTTGCGCTGGCGCCACTTGTTGCCTCCGCACCGCCAAAGCGCTGCTTACGTTTCAGCAATTTCTCCTCTGCGTCAATTTTCGCTATCTTCGAGGATACGACACAGCCGAAACGTTCGGCGCGCTTCTTCAACATTTCGATCTGCTTCTCGTCCACTTCGCCGGCAGCCGAGGCGGTAATTTTGTTGTCACCAGCACTGGCCGATACCGGCGCCGTCGCTGCTGTGTTTGCACTGATGCCGAATTTCTTGGCGCGCAGCTCCAGCCGCTCCTGCAGGCTTAACTGCGACACCTTGGTGCCACCGCCGGCATGTTGCTCTCCACTGCCGCTCACTGTAATCGGATTGCGTTCGCTCATTTTTACCAGCTTTGAGGTGCTGGGCTCGGTGTTTTCTTTGGCTGTGGTTGCTGCGCTTTCGGTGGCAGCGGTGCTGCTGCCGCTCGTTGTAAGCGAACTCTTGCGCTTCAGCACGATTTTCTTGCCACCTGTGGTCGTTGTGGGCGATGCCAGCTCCTCGTCGCCCGACGTCTTCGCATTCAGCGGCGACGTCAGCTCCGACACAGTCGGCGTTGTGGTGGGACTCTGCAACAACTCATTCTCGTCGGCGCCCAGTATCTTGGAATCCTCCTCGTCGGTGAGCACGGCATCCTCGTCCAGCAGTGCATCGTCACCCGAAATGGCTGTGTCCTCCAGCGAGATTTCACCATCAAGCAACGCCGTCTGCAGTCGATCTTGCAGCTCCGTTTTGTTGCCTGTGGTGACAAGGCCGCGCAGCTTCAGCTCGCGCTTCAAATCGGCCACCTAAGTGAAAAATCACATAGACTCCGGTGAAATGTATTCATTTGCGTAGAACGCCATCGCTCACCTTCATTTTGGTAACATCTGTCTCGGGCATGGTTCACTTTTGCTATTTATTATTTTTTACTATTTTATTCCAACAGAGTCGTTGCTTCTCGCCTGCCTTCTTTTTCAGTGTTTGACGTTTAATGCGAGCAGGCTGTTCAGTGCGCAGCTTGTTTGGCTAAATTGCGGACGGACAGCTGAGTGGGTTGGCGGCACTGTTGCGGGCAACTTAACCAGCAGGTTGATGGCGGAAATGACAGCGTCGTTGGCATTGGCGCACTGTCACCCTAATTCCCAGATTTTTTAAAATAACGTAAACCCAAAAGTGAGACTGTCAGGCTTATATGAGCTAAATTACTGAAAACATATGTTTAAAAAGAACAAAAACTATTTAAAATGTTAAATTTATAAATGCAATATAATTCTAACATTTCATTAGAGGATTACATAAAATAATGGAATCGAAAATCGTTTGGATTTCTCACCATTTGAAATCTTTAGTGAGACTGTGAGGCTGACTTCGGGGAATTAGGGTTAATGTCGAAAATTTATAAAAGCATCTGTAGGCATCAGTCTATATCAATGAATATCAAAGTCTCTTTTAATTCCTCCTAATTTTAGTGGTTGTGAAAGCCTACAGATAAGATGAAACCGTTTCGTGTTGCTTTAGCGTGGTGAGTAGGCAGAGGCTTCGTTCTATCTGAGGAGCAATCGACTCTCGTTCTCGTCCATGTTAAAGTTAAGCGCATTAACTACAAGTTCATGGAAAGTGTTAGTTAATAATTTATACACTAAAGTTCATCCATTTATAAGGTTTAATCGAATTTGTATGAATATCTACATCAATTCATTAACGTTCTTGTTCACGTGCCGAGTAGGCCCACAAAGCAACTCTGCTTTGAGCCAAGTTAAGAGCGAACGAACCGAAGCGGCCGCTGCACGATTATCCACAGTGGCAATGCGCGCAGTCGCAACATAACAGTGAGCAAGCGCGCATAATCTGCGGACCGAGTGCAACTTAGCCAAAAATTGCAATTTTATGAACTTAAAAAATCCATACAAACGAGGAAAAGCCCATAAAGAAGTGCTGAAGTGAAGAAGCACACCGCAGACTTTCACTACGGTTCAGAGCGCAGCAACAAGAAACGCCGCGCCGACAGCAAACCAAAATAAAAACCAGCCAGCCAGGCTAAGAAAATTGAAAAATTATGAGTGCACTCGACTGAGGCGCGGAGAAAACAAAAGCGGCCGACAACGAAGAAATTAATTCATGCTTGGCGATTTGATTGGGTTTGAGTGGAAAGAGTGAAGAAAAAATTAATTTCCCACATACGGCAAAGGCGACAACGATAACAACAACAACGCGTGATACATCGACAAAAAAAACAAAAACCCGACAAAGCCGTCGACTGGTGCGCTGGCGTTGACAAAGTTGCGGCGTTGCTGTGATGGCGGCGCGTTGGTGATGTTGAAGCTATCGAAGCCGTCGGAGGTTGTTGCCGTTGTCGTTGCCTTTGTGACAGACAAGAAATCAGTTAAACAAAACACAAAATCAGCAAGAAATAAACGCGAGCACAAGACAAAGAGATCCGAATAAATTCAAATTAAATAACAATAGAACGACATAAAATCGCACAACGCAAGCGGCCGCAAGTGGTGAGCGTGGTGCGCTGCCGAATAGATAGATTGTATTACCGTTAGCACTGACTATTGCGGCTGCTGGTGGCAGGTTCAGCGGTCGGCGTTCACTGTTGGTTGTTGTTTGTTCGCTGGTTGGTTGTATAATTTAAATTATGAGGAATTTATGCATAATTGATTTAGGTGAGTGAGAGGCACACCGGTTGGTGCCTAATAATAAGCGCAGCAGCGCAACACAGACTCACACCCAGCCGCACAGAGCTGTTGGTGTGGCACGGTATGTGCATAATTGGCCGCCTTGCAACTTGCATCAGCCGGTCGGAAGACATCAGCAGGCGTCATCATCATCAGCAACAGCAGTGATATCAAGGAGCGATTAAGCATACACAGACCAACATACAGCGAGCGTCGACTTGATTCCGGCTTAGTGTCAGTCGCCAAAAGTCATCAGCCGGTGCGGTTGCTTGCCTACCCATTCACTGCAACGGCAGTGCGGAAAATTCCTTAGCAGCGCGGCCAACAATCGCAAATGGTCGCCCCGAACAGCGCTGAGAAAGCACCAGAGAAGGCAGCAGCAGTTACGGCCGAGTAGCGGAAGCGCACACAAGAATGAAATAAGTGGCTTAAACGGATAAATTCAGCAGCGCAGGTTCGCCGCATTTCCAAACCAAACGTCGACAAGAGCGGCCAACGAAATTACCAATTATTGAGCTCTTCTTGTTGTTGTTGCTGTTGCATGTGAATCGAAGTGGTGTAATAACGTATGGGCAAGCAGGAAAGCGCTGAAAACGCAGAGCGAGAGAGAGCGGCTTGAATTTGGTGCGGAAAAGCCATCAAGTCAGTGCAAAAGTAATAAGACACCGACAAATTTGCTGCAACTGCCGAGTGCAGTGTGCAAGTACAAATTTCCACTGCCGCATTGGGTAGCGCTACACACCTACACGCGTGCGCTGACGCCTTTGTTAGGCGAAAAGCCGCAGTGCTTGGGCAATATTCGAGTCAAAAACAAGCCAAAACAACAAGAATAAGACGTCCATGGAAGAAGCAGAATCGTGTAATGGGAATGCAGAAATTATGCTGAAAAGCCGCCAACCCAATTAAGGGGACAAAGTGCGCGCAAAAGCGCAAACCCAGCAGCGGCGGACCCAATTTTATGTGCGCAGCGGCCTTAATTAACACCACAATGGCATGCCACTGTGGCGAAAAGACACACAACAACAACAACGCTCACTAAAAACAGCACAAAAGTGTGGAGCTGCGGCAGCTGTAAAAGACAAAAAGGCCAAAAATAAAAAAGCAGCAAAAGAAAGCCAGCAGTTAGAGCAGCAAGAAAGAATACAAAAACCCAACACAAAGGGGGAAAAAGCAATAAAAATTAACGTAAAAGAACCTGAATAGAACTTGGGAAGCGGACGAGCGCACAAGCCAAGCCAAGCCAAGTCGAGACGAGTCGGGCAAAGTCAGCAACCAAACGACCGAGCGGCCAACTAACTAAGCCACCTAATAGCAACGCCACTTGTTGCCAGTAAAAGTTAAGACAAAGAGCAGCAAATACGTAGGAGAGGCCAACTTCAAAACGGCGCTGCCAGCATTTTGCTGTTGCTTTTAATTCTGGCGTGCAACCGGAATGGGGAATATCCTCAAAGCGACGCATATTTTGCACAACTGCTTCGTTATCAGCTGCGCTTAGTTACATACAGCGTGCAATCTGTTGTTGTGGTTGTTGCTGCTGGTGGCGGACAACAGGTTATGCTGTGTGCGGCACAACAGGTGACCGACTGGTTTGAAGGCAGCGCGCAGGCGTGCGTCGGCGCGTGGCAAACGAATGCGAAAGTCAACGATCAGGTCGGTTCAACGTCTCTGCGCAGCGTGAGGCAGCTCACCGGCCCCTTTTTCGTTAAAAATACATTAATAAAGTGAAATTTCGGCGGCTACAATGCGGCAAGCACACATTTAGCGGCCAGTACGTTTCCGCCTAATTATAAATATAGACATTACTGCGATGTGTGCTGGCGCCAACTGGTTGCCAAACTGTTTGCAACTCGCAGCGGAGCGAAGAAAAATTGCAGCTGGTTGTGCAGCATAGGTGCGTGCGGATTATGCTTTTGCTGGCTGCCGTGTTGCTTATCGAGAACGTAAATAACTAATCGACGGCCTGCAGCGAAGGTAGCGAAAATTGGCGTAGCTAAATCTATGCAAACCGGTTGCATTAAGCTGTCCGAAGACAGCATCGACAAAAAAGAAAAACCCCAAAAACCGTTTCCACAGTCGTTGCTGGTAATAGTAAATTCAATTTTAATGATAGCCGCTGCGGCTCGGCGGTGTGTCGGTGTGATGATTATGAAGTCTAGGTAGTTAGTTGTGCAAGCTGAAAGTGCTGCGTGCGGTGCGCGCCTCACGAGAGAAATCAATAAATAGAAAGTGAATGAAATTTCGCCAGCAAAAAACAAAAAAACTGTTTACAAAGTTCACACAAAAGAGTAGCACCACGAAAAAAATAAACTTGAGTAAAATTAATTTGCAAATAACTTTGCATGGGGTTCGAGCAACAAAGAAAAACGTGCACTATAGACAGTGTGCGACGAACAGCTACAGTGCTTTAAAATAACTGTTGAAAAAGATAATTGACTTAAGTGTAGGGCAGATTTGACGCAGCACTAAAAACAAGCTTATTCAACTCGACTCCACAGGCCATCAATGTAAGCGCTTTGAAGTATTGGCGGCATTTCTTTCAACAACTGTCAGTCCACGCCCAAACAATTGCTCGCCCATTTAACCTCAATTGCACTATTACCGTTACAATAGCGCACCATCGCCCGCAACAATGCGCGAGGACGACATCGAGATCGCCATCAAGGTGGTGATCGTGGGCAATGGCGGCGTCGGAAAGTCGTCGATGATCCAGCGCTACTGCAAAGGCATCTTCACCAAGGACTACAAGAAGACAATCGGCGTCGACTTCCTCGAGCGTCAGATCGAGATCGACGGCGAGGATGTGCGCATCATGCTGTGGGACACTGCCGGCCAGGAGGAGTTCGACGCTATCACCAAAGCTTACTACCGCGGCGCGCAGGCTTGCGTGCTGACCTTCAGTACCACGGATCGCGCCTCCTTCGAGGCCATACGCGACTGGAAACGCAAAGTGGAGAACGAGTGCAACGAGATACCCACGGTAATTGTTCAGAACAAGATCGATCTGATCGAGCAGTCCGTGGTGAGCGCCGACGAGGTGGAGACGCTTGCGCGTACACTTGGCTGCCGCCTGATACGCACCTCGGTCAAGGAGGATGTCAATGTGGCATCGGTGTTTCGCTATCTGGCCACCAAGTGCCACCAGCTGATGCTGTGCGACAGCGCGGAACAGGCGAACGGTGCAGGTGTTGGCGGGGCGAGCAGCGCGTCGGGCGTCAGTCATCAGCCCACCATCAGCGCCTTCAGTCCGACATTCACGAAATCCAATAGCGGCACGATTGTGCTGCGCGCAGCCAAACAGAATCCGGCGCGAAAGCGAAAGATCGTCTTGAAGAAGTGTGGCATTTTGTGATTGGCGGGACAAGCGATGGCGGTGACGGGCAACGGCGGCGGCGCAGCGATCGCATGCGCGTCTACAGGGCTGTCGGAGCGTGCGTGCTGGCGGTAATGCGAAGAACAAACCAGCGCGAGCGTGTGGGTGGCACGAAAGAGTCGCTATGCGAGCGTGCGCGCGCTCGCCTTTTTGTGGGTTTCTTTGATGAATGCATTAAGTAATTGGAGCATATTTAACTGTTAGTAACATTAGACTAATTAAAAGCTGAATGCAAAGCAGTCGCGCAAAGACAATGAAAAATGAGGAAGAGCACCACGCCAGTGCCGCGATTGACACGAACATATTGCATAAATTTCGGCAGCCAGTCACTTGCTAGTCGCGTATCCATAGCTACTCGAACACTTGCTGGGCGGCCCGGGCCACGCTCGTGCATTGGGTAAGAGATTTTGCGGCGATCCCACGAGACTGTCGCTAATTGCACTCGTAAGCTCTCAATTGAAGCTGCGGTCGCGCTTCGTCTTTTGTTTGCCGTCCATACGGACACCGCCGCGTCGCAGTTGTTGTACGCTCTTCCACTCAGTAGACTGATAGGTACTGATATGTTCATAATATAATCCTACACACACTTATATATGTATATGGATATATATATTGTACTTTAATCGAATTGCAGCAAAATGCTGAACAATTGCGCTTGAACATTAGTGAAATAAGCGCGTTTAATAAAATTTTATCGCGAGCATGTCAAATATTTATGCGTGTGTATTCTTTATATCATATTGTAATAATTGAGAAAATTGTAGTTATTTATAATATTCCAGATCCAGGTATTGTACTAACTGCCTTAATTGTATACAAATACATATGTATGTAGCTTCTAAATGACTTATATTAAAAAGAATCTATTCGACATTATTAAACGAATAAAAGTTATCCTTCGTGGAACCTACTCAAACTTTTAGCCTTGTTGTTTGCACTTTACTATATACTAGCTGACCCGGCGAACTTCGTCCCGCACGACATTTGTTGTTTTTTTATAATGAAATACGCGAGATGGCGAATCAATGGCGATGTGGCAAATGGCAAATTGACGAAGAAAACCAACTAAAGGAAGAGGAGGGAGCTACTGATTAACGCAATCGAGGCCCGTAAATAAGCAATGGTGCTGCTAAGTTTCAGTAAAGCAATGGATAGCGCTTGAACCATGTTTAAGTTATATTGGCAGGGCCACGATCCCTTATTCAATACCCGCACAATGCCCTCTGTCGAAGGAGAAAATGGTAGGTTCGTACTAAGTGTCATTACTGAGCGACTTATAGTTCAGCGAAATATTTGGGTCACAACAAATGTGCCACGCCCCTTGTCCAACGCTTATAAAAACTTACCAGTAGAATGACCCATCTATGGGACGACGGGGCACTAAATTTCAGTGTTGTACGACTTACAACTTCAAAGATATTCTCTATTAAAAAATTTGGCTTGTATGGGCAGTGCCACGCCCCCTTGTTTAATACCTTCATCATTCCCTCTGTCGAAAGAGAAAATGGTAGGTTCGTACTTAGTTTCATTGTTGTGCGACTTACCTATAATTCAGCAAAATGTTTGGGTCACAAAAAATGTGCCACGCCCCTTGTCCAACGCCCATCAAATATTACCAGTAGAATGACTCATCTATGGAACGACACTATACTAAATTTCAGTGTTGTACGACTAACAGTTTCAAAGATATTCTCTATTAAAGATTTGGCTTGTATCGGTGGTGCCACGCCCCCTTGTTCAATACCGGCACCATTCCCTTTGTCGAAAGATATAAATAAATGGTAGGTTCGTACTTAGTTTCATTGCTGTGCGACTTATAGTTCAGCGAAATATTTGGGTCACAAAAATTGTACCACGCCCCTTGTCCAACGCCTAACAAAATTTAACAGTAGAATGACACTTCTGTGGGAGGATGTCATACTAAATTTCAATGCTGTGCAACTTACAATTCCGAAGCTATTCCATATAAAAGATTTGAGTTGTATGGGCGAAGCCACGCCTTCTTGTTAAATACCCGCCTCATTCCCTCTGCCCAAAGATATGACTAAATGGTAGGTTCAAACCAAGTTTCTTTGATATACGACTTACAGTTTTGCTGAAATATTGGGTCATAAAAAATGTGCCACTCCCCTTATCCAACGCCCATACAATTTTAACAATAGAATGACACATCTATGAGACGACGGTACACCAATTTTCAATGCTGTGCGGCTTACAATTCCGAAGCTATTCCATTTAAAAGAATTTAGTTGTATGGGCGGTGCCACACCCCCTTGTTCAATACCCACCCCATTCCCTCTATCGAAGGACATGATTGAATAGTAAGTTTGTACCAAATTTAATTGATGTGTGACTTATGGTTCCCAAGTTATTGTCTAAAAATGTATTCTTGTGGTGCCACGCCCCGTTTTCCCGACTTTTATTTTTTTATAAACCTTCACGTAACAATTTCAAACAAACCCTCCGAAGGAAGTATCCAAGTTGGTCCAGTCGTTTCCAAGTTTTAAGCATACATAACGAAAATTGGAAAAATAATTTTCTTTCATCATTGCAAAAATGCTTAAAATTTCAGAGAAAAATAGTTGGCTGGCAATGCTGTTCGCCGAAAGAAAAAGAAAAAAAGCTCTAAAATTCAACACTCGAGTTGAAAAGCTGTTTTCTGTCTGTTTTTTCTTTGCCTTTTGTCTGTTTTGTTTACATTCGGCGAACAGCATTGCCAGCCAATTCTTTTTCTCTGAAATTTTAAGCATTTTTGCAATGATGAAAAAAATTATTTTTCCAATATACGGACAACCAAAGAAATCATTCGTCGACCTATACAGAAACTCGCTATTTTGCCTTCTTGAAAGAGACCTTTCCATGGGGGCGGGATGTTCGGTCACCGAATGCACGATAACGTTTGAAATGTAAATTGCTATAGATACACCCTAACGTTTGAATGTAATTTGCTATACATACACTCTAATGTTTGTTCCTTATAATGTTTACCTCTAAATTTATCAGTGTTTCTCTACTATATTATGCATGTTTTATACATATAAACCTTCCTCTTGAATCACTCTATCCATTAAAAAAAACCGCTTAAGAAACCGTTGCGTAGTTTTAAAGATTTAAGCATACATAGGGACAGACAGCGGCAGCGACTTTGCTTTATACTATGTAATGATGGAATGCCGGTTAAAAGGTAAAGAAGCATACCAGATTTCCATACCAAACAGCACATGGGATACTGCAGACCGAAGCAAAACAGAATACGCTGAAAAAGTTTAGTAAGCGATACTGCTAGGAGTGTTAAATGAAAAAAGCTACCGGGTGGAAGTAAAAACTATCTCAGAATAATTGGTAACCACTATCCAGGGTTAGACGAAAATAAAACGTTTCCCTGCTCTGGTAGCTCTGAGAGCAAAGCTCTGTAAAGCTCTTACCTAGTCGTTCCGAGTCGGCACAAAAATGGTGGTCCCTTCCATTCATGTATAAATAATGGCTGCGGAAAATTCGACCAGGATCCCTTTTAAAACAGTGCCAATTATGCAAGTTGATAACGTCTCAGGCTGTAATTGATCCATGGAAATGTATGTATTTGTGTTTCGAGTTTTTCTTCAACCTGCAGGAACTATAAAAGACACACACAAAAGGCAGCAATTTTTCAACTACTAAAGAAATCAATTGCTAGGGAAGTCCAAAATATTCCAATAAAATGACTGGACTGCAGCCATTTGATAAAATTGGCGCAACAACTCAATGGGTGACATAAGCCCAGCAGAACATTTCTAGCAGCTCATGCGGCTTTTGTACTTGAATGCGAATGAGACTACAGTTTTAATGGCGATTCGAATTCGTTTGGAGCATTTTAGAAATCTACAAACTGTTTTTTTACTTTTGAGATAAAGAACAGAAAATAAAATTATATTTAATAATTTGAATATTTTCCTATTTTTAAAGTTCCGGCATGTTGCTTCCTCATGTTCAAGTCATTTGCTTGTTGGGCAATGCTGCACAGCACAACGAACTCGTTTGTAGCGTTTGCCACTCGCTACTAGTTAGACGTAGAGTTGCCGTGTCTTGGCAATAACTGTGACTATCATTAGCCAAATGGTAGGTGCAAGTGGTGGCCGCTTTAAAATTTTACTATGAAACAATTGTTTGCTCAATTGAATAAATTGATTTTTTAGTATTTTTTATTTGATTTCATATGACGCTTTACATTCTTCTTTTCCCTTGGTTTTTTCACGTACATATTTTCATATAAGCAACTATAATTTGTTTTACTTCTAGTTGCAGTTTGCATTAGCACTATTTACAGTTATCTGGTTACAATTTTAAGCTTTTCTCATTACGCACAGTGGCCCTGTTTGTTAACGCTAAATTATTTAAATTTTTAACTACAAATAAGCGAAATAGAATAATTTTGAAAATTGAACCATAAGAGATAACTCGTGCTGTTTTATAAAAATACTGTTTTTGTTTGTGTCTAAGAAGATTTTAATAACATGAAAGACGCAAATCGTCCCTACCAAAGTTGCATTGGCAGCAAACAGCTGTTTGTCATCACTTTAATAAGCTAAAAATCTATTAAAAAACCACTAATATTCAGGCAACTAATTTTTTTTAACGGCACGTTTATGGCGAGACTTTATTATATATGGTATACCGAAATTAAATAGATCTCAGCCGATTATAAATAATGGGAGAAACTTATTGGTAAAGATGGTGTCTCAAAAAACAACTAATTTAAAATTGAAAATTCCGACTTTTTGCCGTCATTTCAAACGCTTTTCACTGCAGATTTTCTAGATTCGATAGGAGCCGCAATGAAGTCTCAAATATTAAAACTACCTTCGCTTTGATGCCGTTCTATGCGCCCATAAAGCAAACTCATCATTAATGTATTTAATGTCACTTAAATGTAGAACATTTTTACAGCACATGAACGCATTGAAACGATTATCAGCGAATTAAATTCCTGGCAGAATATTTGAGTGTAATAATTATCGCGCGATTTTTACGGCGCTTCATTTATCAAGGAATACTTTTAGGCGGTTGCTAAACTAAAAAAATCTGTGTATGTGAAAGAGGTTTCAAATCGCTCAATTTCGTACCTCTAACCTTTCAATCTCTGACCCTTGCCCCCATCAGTAGCGACTCCTGAACAGAAGTGCAATGTGTGCGAGTTCTTTTTACTGATTTTGCTTTTATTTTCTTTTTATTTATTTTTCGAATTACCTTTTTTATTATATCTTTAAATTATTAATTTAAATTGTTAGCTCTGAATATGTTTCGGTGAAACACGACAACACAACTGTCTGCCTTATGCACACTTGTGTTGGTGTTAATTACGACCGTTTTAGTTGTGGTTTTGTAAATAAAATTTGCATTTTACTTTATTCCATTTTTGCCATTTCTTCTTGTCGTTAGGTTCTTAGTTTTTTTGTGTGGTTTTTTTAGAGAGAATTTTGTGTGTATTTGTGTCGAAATTTTAAGCTTTTGCAATAACTTTAAGGAATAAAAAATATAAATCTACAACGGTGTGGCTATGTGTGAGCGTGTTTCAGTGTCGGTTGGTGTGTGGGTTGTTTGAGTGAGTTTGTGTATATATTAGCGTTAAGATACCATATACTAATGCGTATGTTTACAGCTACTTTAGAGATAAATTGATCATTCCCATCCGCGTCCTTCACAAGCTTAGCAACATCAATAGCTTTTCTGCCTTCCACATCCTCGTTCTTGGCGTTATAATTATTACTATTTCTATTATTATTTATAGTAGTATTTGTTGTTGTCGAATTGATAAAAATAGCAGAGGCGGCTTCCGGGGTCGATCGACTGAACGAGAAGCATCACTATTCGGAAATGGTGAAGTCGGTATCGTCCTTGGCCTCCAGCGAGCGATACTCGTCCGAGTCTTCGCTGGTTGTCGTGGCCGTGCCGAACGAGGCTGCGGCCGGCTTAGGCGGTGAGCAGCAGCTTTCGTCGACCAGTTCTTCGTAGGGGCCCGTTATAATGGGTATAGCTGCGCTCAGGACATGCGACGGCGTCGATGCGGTCAGCGTTGTTTTCATAACATCGCTTTGCGATTCTGTTTGCGACGGCTCCTGCTGCTGCGTTAAATCGGCGGTAGCCAGCATGAGGTCCAAATTCAATTTGCTCGATGCCGTGGGCTGCTCCGTTATCACAGACTGTTGGAGCGCTGGTTGCTGAGTTGTTGCTGCAGTAGCCGCTGCAACAACAGCGTCCGCAATAGCAGCCATTGTTTGTTCTTCCTCCTCGCTGACGCTAATATAGCGACAGCGATCGTTCAACGGCTCGTCGTCCTCTTCCGTGACGCTGGTTATGCTGATGGTGCGCTCTTTAAAAATAACCCCGCCGTCGCCCGTGCCAACAATCAGACCAGTCTGTGCGAAGTCAGCGGTTAGGCCCGACGATGCAACTGCAGACGGCACATGCACAGAGTCGGTCACGTCCATGTCGGACGGTGTGCTAGTAGTGCGCGTCCTGCCAGGAGCAGCGCTGCGCATAGAGTGCAATTGTCGCAGCATGGTAGCGGCAATGTTGGTGCTGGTCATGGCCACAATGGCACCGCCGGCGGCAGCGGAAGCAGCTGACGACTCACTGTGCGGGGAGTCGCATTGAGAAACAGAGCGACTGATCGATGTGCAGAATGCTGCAAAAGAAAACAATATTAAAAATAATAATAAAAATAAGTTTTTTCGCCCATTCAAAGTACAAAAGTTAAAAATGCCACTTACCATCAATGCGCTCACGACGCGCCGTTTGCTGCTTTGTTATCACCGGCGCCAGCTTGATGCGATAGAATTTGGAGCCTCTGGATACACGATAGCGGTTCTCATCCTAAGTTAACCAACAAAGACAAAATAGTTGTCAATCAATTTCAAGCCAGATAAGCAAAACTAAAGAATCGTATACCTTGCGTGCTTGACAGTATTCTTTTTCGACGACGCGTCCTATGGCCGAGAATGGCATGGGAACGGGCAGCTCCTCGGCCGTCACCATGCCTTCAGTGAGCGCTGGTGGCGAGGGCAGGCACAGATTCAGCGCTGTCAAGCTGTCGCCGTGCACAAAGTACAAGCTCGGGGAATCCTGCACCACCATGAACTGGCCGTGGCGCACGCTCCACACCACAAAGACAATGTCACCCTTGCTGCAGGTTTCCAACGCGACGTATTTATGACTAGAGCCGCTCGATTTGGAGCGCGGCAGTGCTAGCGCGCCCTGCTCGTGCGTAGAACTGCAAGAAGAGAAATCAAATCTTAGTTCGATTCGACTTCCTGGTAATACTCAAATCAGCTATTTCATGTAAAACTACTTTGAATTTAACCAATTGTTCATTGATTCATTTAGCAATAACCTTTTCATAGCAGCAACCGAAGTCTCCATTTCTAGACGTCGCGACTTCTCCATGTTCAGCTCCTCTTCCAGCCGGGTCTTGTCCCGGTTTAAATATTCGATCTTTTCCCTCAGCCAGCTGGTGCCCTCCTCGTTGGTCAGCGCATCTAGGCGCGTCTTCAACTGAAAGTTCTCCTTGTTGAGCATGAGATCCCGCTCGCGCAGCTGATCCAGCTGTCGCTCTTTATCTGCCAGCATTTCCTTTAGTATGCTCACGTTGGCCATCACAGATTCTGAGTTCATGTTTATTTTCGATTGCCATGCGGCACGCTCACTCTCTACGGCGGCTACAATGGCCTGTTCCTTTTCAGCCTCATAGGTGGCACGCACTTGTGCCAGCAGCGCTTCATGCTCGCCACGCTCGATCACATTGTAATCGACACTGGACGCCGGCCGTTCGATCTTCTCCAGGCTGCTGTCGGAGGGAGAGCGTTCCATGGAAGTCATCAACTTGTAGCGACAGCGCAGCGATTCGATCTCAGTTTTGTGCCCGTGTATGAGTTCCTCTCGTGCGGCCGCCACAGCGTTCTCTTTCTCCGACTGCATAGCTTTCACCTTGCCGCGCAGCTCCTGCAGTTCCTCATCCAGCGCGAGGCACTTCAACTCCAACACACTCGCATCACATGTTTGCTGCTGTAGCGCCTTCAGTTCGCTCTCACGCTGTTGCAATGTGTCACGTACCAGCTGCAGCTCGTGCTTGCACTGCGCATTCTCTTGCATCAACTTTTGCTGGCTTTCCTCGCACTGCATGCGCATCATACTCCACCTTTCATTCAGCAACTGCAACTCAGACTGTAGATCCTCGCAGTATGTGGCCGCATCCATGCGGAAATTGGCCAAATCCACGCGAGACAGCCTGATGCACTCGATAGACACCTTGAACATAGCTCCAAGTATGGCGTTGACGCGTTGCAGCTCAGCGCGCGTCGACAGCTCTGTTTCATCGGTGAGCGTGGCGGCGCTTTGCGTCAGCAGCGCTGATGTGGCGGTGCTGCGCGCCACATTTTCTATTTGATTCTCGCTCGTCGAGGTGGACACCGTTGCCGTGGCTTGTGCTGTCGACACCGCGGCCGAAACCTTTTCGAATTCGGTTTCCGTGTCCGTCTCGGACTCGTCACAGCCAGCACCTTCCTTCTGCAAATCGCCGAGACGCGGATGCACCGGCTTGTCGCCGCCGACGCTTGCAGCAGCGACGGCCGCCGTGCCCAATACTGTGGCCACGTGCTGCCGCAGCAGCTCTTCCATGCGCTCCTTTTGGTGGACGCCCGAGCGTGAGACGAAAAAATTTATCACAGGTCCCATGTCGGGCAGCTGGATGTCCGGCGCCAAATCGGGCAAGTGTGAGGACAGCATATCGATGTCCGATTTGGTGATGTTCGGCAAGCGTGCATCGAAGACCAACGGCGTTTCGTTGGCAAAGGCGGGCGGCATGTCGTTCATGCCGGGAAATAGAATGTTGAGGAAATGGCCCTCGAAGTTGGCGTTGAAGAGTTGACGGCGCTTAATCTCCTCACTGTGTATGCTGTCGAAGTCTTCGGCCAGCTTTGAAGCCCACAAGCTGAATTCACCGGAGAATATTTTGCGGCGCACCACCTGAAAAGTCCATACAAATTAATTAAAAAGTCAATGGGAATTTTTCAATTGTAATTTGCGTACCTCTGTAACGGCCGCCACATAGATACAGGGCGCTTGATGTATCTGTTCGATGATTTGAATGTGGCGTTCGGCACGCCGCAGGCAACGATGGTAGAACAACAGCCGGTTATCGAATTCGCTCATGCTGTTCTCGACCCAGACGATGCGCTTCAAACGCAGGTGCAGATTATTGCCGAGCTCGTCCTTGGCTTTGGCAATGCAGCGCCGATGGTCGCGTATCTTCTGGTGATTCTGCAGCATCACCTTCAGCTGCGACTGATGCGAGGCACACAGGTCGGGCAAAATGGAGGGATCGCGCAGGTTAATGGCACGATTCTGGTTCTGCTGAAAGGCCGTCGAGAGCTCCTTCTGATCCTGCACCATGCCCTTGATCTTGTGCTTGAACTCGTCCAGCCGGCACAGTCGTTCACTCAGGCCTTTGATCTCCTTTACATCCGTCTGCTCAGCCTGCCGAATGATATTCTGCACGTCGATCTTCAGCTGCTCGTACACCCCCTGGTTGAATGTGCTCAGCCCCTGCACGCATTCCTCGGACATGAGGGTGAGTGTGTTGTGATTCTCCTTGGACGTAATCCACTGCAGCAAGTTGAGTTCACGACGCCGTGTGCTGCTCGTAGACGAGCTCTGCAGGTTGCTGGCGCCAGCGCCAGTTGCTGGTGTCGCTGCTATCATTGCATCGTCTGCGGCTTCGTTGCCCATTTTCAGTTTTTTGTTGGGTGACGTTGAGCTTTTGTCGTCGGCGGACGTGGTCCCCGCCTCGTTGTCACCACTGTTTTCTACTCGCGGAGCTGCGACAGGCGCACCGGCCACCATTAGCACCGATTCGTGTTGGTTGTTGGAGCGCGAGAATACATCGTCGGTGTTCAGGAACTCGTCGAATCCGTGAAAGTCCTCCTCGGCCAGTGGCATCAGGCCGGGCAAAATGGGAATGCGTGACAGTTTTGTCAGATCGTCAGAGAAGTTCCGCAGCAACTCTAGGTACTTGTCACGCTTCTCCAGGTGCTTATCGAAAGCAGTACAAAAATTGCCGAACCGCTGTCGGAATTCTGCCGTCAAGTCCTCCATGTTGGCCACCACAGCCGACCAGCCCTGCTGCTGTAAGTGCTGCTCGTGCACCAGGCGCTCGCACAGACGCTCCTCATCGCGTGCCTGATCGTACATGCGAAGCGCGAGCTGTGCGCGCGTTTCCACCGTCGAATAGACGGGCGGCAGCCGCATGCAGCGCTCCACCTGTTCGCTCAAATCGATTTCCATTTCGTTCGGCTGCACGATCGGCGGCGGGCGCGCCTCCCCGCTGAGAAACATGTAAATGGGATTTGTGTCCGTGCCTGCCGAGTAGTAGGAAACCTGCGTCGACTGTGTCAGCACCTCGCCGCCGCTAACCAGCAGCACAATGTTCGCCGCGGGAATGCCATGCAGTCGCTCGATGGTATCCTTGAGGTTTTCGACAGAGGACAGCGCGACTGTCATGTCAAAGTTCATCATGCGACCTACGTCGACATGGAATACGTACAGCATCATGTGGACGAGAGAGTTGGTGCGATGCTGCTGGCAGTGCTGCGAACAAATTTAAATTATACAAGAGTAGAGTTGGCGCGGTGGTTGGGGAACTGTCCCTGGCTGAGATGGGAAATTGCGCAAGACAGCCGAACGGATGAACAGCTAATGTTATATCCTAGTGTGAGCAGAACACAAGACACACGTGTGGAATATCCAGGGACGTAGGAGCACTGCCTGGAGTGGGCCTTTCAGAGGGTAGAATGCTGGTCTCGCGCCGACACAAACTGAAACAAGAGAGAGAAAGGAAACAAATTACATTGAGTTTGAATGGAATTTGTGTTTTAACTACTTATTTATATAAATTATTAACTACAAATATTATCAATGCTTTGATCATCTGTTATTAGAGATTCGCTCAGTATTTACATCATAATTTATTCACTAACCTCAATTAGCCGAAATTAATTAATTAACATTAATTAATTAACTAAAATGCTTGTCAAAACCAAACATGTTGGTGCATGTTAATAATTTACCCCTTAAAATTTAGCTAAAGTCCTTAGCTTTCTACAATAGTCCCATACTTTTCATTATCCTTCGGAATAATGAGCATATCGAGTGTCTTCTGCATTCTTTCTTAGTTTGTCGTCCCTCTGTACCTCGATCGTCTTCCATTCATTGGTTCTATCTACTTTCCTTCCTGGACGTATTCCTACCTTTTTACCCACCTAGGACCTTGCGACAGTAAAACTTGCTAATTATTACAATTTTCTACAAGTTCTACACATTAAATTATCATTTAATTGAATTGACTTTTAAATTTGTTTACTTATTATTTGATTATGATTATAAACACAAATTTATTTTATTTTGTACGAATTTATTATGTCCAAAAAAATTTCAATTATCGACAAACTTTAATTGAGAATTCGAAATATCAATTGAAATTTAATTAAAGACTAATCAGTGTGATTCATAAAGAATTACGTTGCTTGTTTTTGTGCCCCACAAAGTGGTTAAACGTGAGAATTTACTTTAAGTTGAAAACTTTTTTAAGTGAAAAAGGTCTTACAACTCCTTTTGTTTACACGTTGCAATCGGGCACCACAGCCATAACAACAACAAAAAACTACACTAAAAGAAACGCACCACTGAAAAATAAAAACACGTCTACGAACTGTTCAAATATCAGACTAAAAAAACATCACAATAAAGCACCGCAATGGCGAAAAAATAGTGAACGCTGATGATAAGGAGGCAAATTCACGACGGCGCTGTTGTTGTTGCTGCGGCTAATGTTTTCCAGCAATAAAACGTGTTTGTCGCCGTGCGCTGCAGTCGAGCTGAATTTCGAAATCGTTGCCGCTGCCCATTTACGAAATTCGAAAATTCAAATGAGTGATATCGGCCCGGCCGCGGTCTGGTGCTACGATTATAATGGCGACAGCAGCCGCTTTGGCGCTTTTCTTACACGTGTTGAGCGAAAAAAACACGCAGACTTTAGAAAAAAAAAAACATCAACTATTGCGTTGAGCGTGTGGCGCGGGTGCGCGATTTATATTTTTTATAGGCGATTACATAGACGCGATTGTTGTTGTTGTTCAGACGTCGACGACAATAACAAAGCAAAAGCGACCGAGTGTGGAGAGCTGATACCTGCCGCTGCTGGACTGAATGCCCACGAAATAAAGTGACGCTTCTTGATGCTGATTTTTGGCGGGCACGTCGTGAAGTTGGCATTATGGTAGTGGTTCACTGTATTTCATCAGATTGTTAAATGCGTTTTTACGTGTAGCAAATCGCACTTCTTTGTTTCTTCGGACGCCCGAGGAGTGTCGCTATTGATTAGAACGAGAAGCGTGGGCAGGAAAGGCCTTTGGACTGACTAAGTTGTTGGAATTGCAACTTGAACTACAACTGCACAATATACAATCAAGTTGACAGAAGGAATCGCTCTCGCACCTGATTACTATAACACAGAATTACGAATAAAATTTAGACTAAAACTTGTAATATTTCAGTGCTGACGTAGCCGCACTTTCTGGAAAAACTTTCTTCAAGAGGTGCAAGTTACAGGCTGAAGTAATTGCTGATTTAGTACTGAATTGGTGAAAGAAAGTTATAAATATATGGATAAACCTTCTATTTACTACACTACTATTTTTACAAACACGACTTACAATGACCTCATAAACTTTGTGACGTTCATAATTATGAGGGGGTGAAAATGAAACTAACAACAAACTCACATCTCTGCAGGTGCAACACAACACTTGTTTAAGGTTGGAAAAAATCACTCACGTTGCAATGGCGATTGAAGATGCTTTCAGATTATATGATAAAATAAATTCACATATTGAAATTTGCACTTTCTTCGATATGGGATGCTGCTCAATAGAGTCCAATGCTTTCCTCATTAATTAAATGTCTTAATTCATAGACTTTAATATTGTTGTGTTGTTTATTTAACGTAATCTTTTACAAATGCTGCGCACAAAACTGTCAGTAACACCGTTCACGTAAAGATTGATTAATCGAATGCCCAATAACACGTCAGTCAATATTATTTATATTGCCAATTGTATAAGTAAAAATACTTGTGTACTTTAAAGCTACCTAACAATGACGTCTAGTAGATATTGTTACTTGAATCCTTATACCAACGAAGATTTCTGATAAATGGTTTATTGACGCCAGGCAACGTCAAATATATAGTCATTTAGGGGTTTAGAAGATTTTAATTTAACATTCAAAGGCCCCAGAAAGTTAATGGTACGAGGAATTTTACTTTCACTAAAAACTGTACGAATAAGTAGATGAAAAAAAATTGGCAAAAGCCAAAATGGATCACTATGGATGCATTAAAAGCATAAATTTTCAAGAACGTTTAAAAATTGTATAAACAGCTGTTCAGAGTTGTTCTTGGCTGACATACTTGTATAGAAATTCAAAAGTTAATTTTGTATACAATAAAATTTCATGCTGCTTTCGTGCCGTTGAAAGAAAAAGTTTCTTATTTGTTATTGAGTCGGGGCTTATGTCTAGCATCCTCAGACAATTCCCCTCAATATAATATTGACATTTATTTGTATAGCTATTATTTGTAAGCTAATCTTCTATGCCAACTATGCCTTAAAGTACACAAAACACGCTCACTTTTATCATCAGTTCTCATTCTTTAGCCCAGTAGTGTCTATACCAAATTCTATGCTGTTATCTTGCCTTCTACGACATTAACAAACAGACCGACGGAAGCACACGGCTGAATCGATGCCGACATATGCATTGTAAACTGTACCACATCGAATAGGGTATATAAAACTATCCAACGTGCTTCCCCGCTCTTATATCTGCAGAAAAGTTTCATTTCAATGTCTTCTCTGATGCTGTTTTTTGTGCCCTAAGAATCAGTACCTAAATCGTCTACGAGCTTGAAATTCTTGCGTTCGCAGTACGCATTTCCGCCATTACATTTCACAATTCCAACGCCAACGTTTAGACGATCGTTTCTCTCTTTCACACGCAGCGATTTTTTTTAAGTGTACTTGTGTGTGTGAGTGTTACGGCCAGTTGAGTGGTGGCTTTTACGACGGGTCTCACACTTTAGCATAAAGTCCAAAATCTAATTGTTTACCTAAAATGAGGTCAGGATTTTGGGATGGTTATGATTTTTGCCCTGTGGCGCCATATCGGTGTTTCAAAAACTGCTTTACAATTTCCAGTCTTGCATGAGTGTTCCACCATGTGTCAAACTTTAAAAATTCGTTTCACATGCATTTTGTTTATATAAAATAAATATTTTGGTTATCTTTTGCGCCTTGCGAAAAGCGATTTTGTACAATTACAATTGGTTTTTGTTGTGTTTCTTTATTAACATTATTATATATTACTAGCTGATTGGTTGTTGTTTTTAATATTGCTAATGGTTTTTGCTGTTGCTGTTGTTGTTGCAATTGGGCTGGCATTACTTTTAATTTCGTCGCAATTTTCAGTTTTCTTTACGTTCAATAAACACAACAACAACAATAAGAAATATGACTGCTGCTGCGTATTCCATTTCCCCCGCCATTGCCCATTGCTTTACAACGTCGCGTCGCTCACGGCCCACACATCGCCTGTCCGTCCGTGCGAATTACTTCGGCGGCGTCCGATCACGGTCGCTGGCCGCTGTCGTCGTGGTCATCATCGGCAGCGCCATCGTCCGCTAACGGCGGGCGGCGCTCAATCGCTCGGCGGGACTGCCGCCTTCGCGCACTGCGCTGAAATGCGTTCGTCTGTTTGTTCGAATGATTAAATCAATTAATATATACTTTATTATGTTTTTTGCTGCTGTATGCTTAATCTTTTTATTTACTTGCTGTACTTGCACTTTAACGAGATTTACTGCTTTGTTTGCTAATTAAATTTTAATAAAACAAGTTGACAACCTGAATTCGACAAAAATGCATTTCGGCAATGTGAGCGCCATTCAGCAGGAATATGGGTAGTGCGCGACATGACAGGATCAGATCAGTGTAGCACTTAACAATGCCCATAAATAGTGTGAAAGTCAGCTTTTTCACATAATTTCGCATGCTGTCAATTCCCTGCAACTGCGAAACGACCACGAACTTGGATCATCTAGTTTGTCTCAGCGCGGTTCCGATAGAACCTTTAATTTGGACTTTGGGTTGCTAAGTTCAACGTGATCGTAGCAGCAGCATTAAATGCAAATTAATGTTGTTTCAGCACACTTTTTTTTACTGTACATTCAACTTTGAAATGAGTTCGTTTCGTTAAATTAAAATTGTCGCAAATCATTAGCGCCATTTTCTAAATAGTCAACCTTTGTGCGTCTTCTACGGAGTTGGCCATTTTGTTGTCTGACACCGAAGAAGACGTATCACTTTTCGTTGTTCTGCTTGTGTTTATTCGCACTGACAGCAACGTTCGCAAACGAGTCGCTATTCGTATTTCTGCGCCCTCCCTTTGAGACTTCCGGCAGACAGTTAATGACTAATGCATTCGAGTCTCGTTTCGGCATGAGAGGAGAAAACTCGTGTACGGGGTGAAACACAAGTATTGACGAAAACTTTGACGATTAATTATATGGATGGAGCGATTTAATGAAAACTAGTAGTGGGGACAGTAGGCGTAGGCGTGGCGGTAAATAGCGGAGCTCAAAGAGACAGCGTCAACAGGTCCAACAGAGCAGTATCAATAGCAATATAATAATATGAAGGCCTGCAATCATTTTGGACGACTACGCAAACTTTCAGACATACTTCAAAGCAATCATTCTGTAACTGGTAATCATTCTGTAACTGGCCGACGCAAGTATATGAATATAAGGCTGCTTCAAAGCATAGACAACGCTACATAGTCTGGGGGAACCTTTAAGCGTCCTGAACTATATATTTAAAGTGGAAATTTGAAAAATTCTTCAGTTTGTGTATACAATAGATTTGACATAACAAGGCATTGTTCAAACGGAAAGGTAGACATACTACAAACGACGTAAGCAATAAGATACTGTAATAAATAAGTTCCTAATATTTTGGAAACTTTAAGGCATCTCGTGGAATACTGAAGAATGAAACATATAATTTTAACATACTCTGACATTTCAATTTAGTTGAAAATTGCCATTAAGACTTTTTTAGCAACAGAAGACTTTTGCCTGTATTCATACCAACACTCCTATACAGCATTGCACAACAATATAAGCAACATTTTATATTTTTTAATACAATATTTGTGGGACGCTGGACATATGCGACCGCTTGTCGCACACCACATCGTAACCATATGTGTAATATATAGTTATCCATAGAAAGTGTCATAATTTTCCCCTGCTGTCTGTCACAGCTCAAATCACCCTTCCGTTGGTTACACGGCAGCAGACAAAAATTCATACTCACGCCCATAGATCACCCTTCTACCCACTGCCAACTATTTTATGCCTAAAAAGCAAATATTTTGATTATTATCGCGCTGGTTTTTCCCCCGCTTGTGCCACTCAAATCGATAAGCAAATGTTTGTAAGGTTGTGTTTGTGCGCATTGTGACCGCTGGGCAGACTTTCAAGGATGCACTGCTATCCTTCTGGGTGCATTGTCCGTGAATGCGCGCGCAACCGCTACGCCAAACGCTGGCAACTCTGTGCACTGCAGCGACGAATGGAGTAGCTGGCGAAAATTGCAATTTTCATTTCGATTGTTTTTGCTGCTCGTTGACGAACCACCCGCCCCGGCTCGACCCGATTCCACAACGACTGGCGTGCGTGCATACATTTCATGTTTGTTGGCGTGGTGCAGCGGCAGCGGTGTTTGTTGCCGCTGTGGTTGTTATTTTGCGCCCAGCATTGCATTTGTATGAAAATGAATTGCAATTTGCATTAAACCATACAGAATTCGCCATCTTTATGTAACAGCGAGAGTGAGCGCATACGGGTAACATTATTGTGGCGTTGATTATTGTAAACAAAATCATGTGAAAAACACCTATAGCAGCAGCAACATTAGCAACAACAACAAACTAAAACCGATAGCAGGGCAGCGAGGGCGATGCCAATTGCATACAGACAGTCGGGGCCTGAGCAACTAAATTGCTGCAATTAATTGCAAGCAAAGTAGTATAACGAAATGACAACCGCAGCAGCAGCAACAAAACAACAACAAAAACAGCTGCGCTGACCGAATTGCAGTGACATGAAGGGGAAGATCAGCTGCAGCGAATAGCATAGCAGCAGAATTCAAAAACAACAAAGTACTGTCGCACGACTCGGGGAGCGGTGTAACATAGACAAACCGATGTGCCGGAGGGTAGGCAAGCGCGATAAAGTGCCGTCGCAGGGGAAAGCTGATGGACTTGTTGTGGCTGCGCGCAAGTGGGGAACTACGAAAATACAAAATGAAGCACACTTACCCAGCAATTCGGTTGATGATTGATTATTGCGTCAAAGCGGGTACTTCTCAATCAATTTACAACTAACAAATTGTAAATGAACACTTTGCAATGCTTGCTGCGGCGAACGAAGTGTTTCCTTGCTTTTTGTTGTGGATTAAGCAGCAATAACAAGAGCAGCAGCAAAAGACGAATTTTCTTTGATATTTAGCAGCGTGGAAGCGGGGCGGCAAGAAATATTAAATGGTAAAACGTCAACATTCGACAATTCCGTGCGGTCACGAAGACGTCGGCCTGCCAGCCAGCCCGCAGTAACAACAGCAGCAGCAGCACAGGCGGGGTACTCCACTCGATGCCGCGCGCACACTTTTGTCGTCTACTAGTACGTTGGTTGTTGTGTTGGTTTGCTAGCCACCAGCAGCACAACAGCTCGTTTATTCATTTGCGAACAAAGCACAACACAGAAAATTATTTTTATTTCTCTATTTCTACTTCGCTTGTCTTTGCCGTTGCTTTGGCGTTTTCTTCTTTCACTTCACTACCGCGGCTGCTCGCTATACACTTTGCTACACTTCTTCAGCTTTGGTGGTTTCACAGCGTTTGGTCGTGCTCGCCTGCTCGTTCGTTCGTCTGCAACTGCGTGTGTCCGCTGCCTTTTGAAAATGTGTTTGTGTGTGTGTGTGTGTTGTTTTTATATTTTTTACTTCCTCTTTATCTCCTTGTATTCCTTGTTCTGTCCCTTGCTGGTTCGCCTTTATTTCTTTGCTCCGTTCTGCTTCTGCATTGGGCTCCTTCGTTTGTTTCGTTGCCTGTTTCTCAATTCAATCGCGTGAATGAAAAAATAAAAATGTCACCATTGAATCGAGTTTTTTTCCACACGCAAAAAGAGACCTCAAGGCGCAGATTTTCAATTTTTATGTTCTGCCATATTTTACAAATCCGCTCTGGTTGTGCTTCGTCGCTGCTTTTTCGCTTTTTTTCGAGTGCTTTGTCTAAATCGCACAATTTCAGCAGCAATGCTGGAAATTTTTCATTTTTTCATCTTTACTTTGGGGGACTTTTTTCGTCGCTTTTCTTCGTGGCTGCAGATTTTCTTGCTCTGCAATTTAACTTTCGCGTTCTTCTTTGTCTGCGCTGTGTTGCTTGATTACGAACACATTTCGCGTAATTTATTTTCTAATAAGAAATTAATATTTTAAAGCGTATAAAAAGTTTTCTGCACAACAACGCACTTTTCGTTCTTTGCGTTTCGTCTTTTGAGTGTGTAATGAAAAGAAAAAGGACCGTGCATTGGCTCATCATGTGTGCGAACAAGGTTGCATTCGTAGCGGAGTAGATTAATTTGCGCTAAAATTAGTTCTGAACCTGAAAAAGGCAGACGGTTGGCAAAGTGTTTGCGTAGAATCCTCCGTGCAAGAAATATTCTATTTGTAATGAGCACTGGGATGGATTTAAGTCCTTTTGATATAAACAACTGTGTAAACTTTTAAGACAAACTTTATTTGCGTGTTCTAACAATGGCGTCACAAGTAAAAGTAAAGGTAAAACGTAAAGGTAAAGGACCAGCATGAACTTAGCTGCAAGCCCGAGTTGCCACACTGCTTGACAAGCCCAACCACAACAGGGTTGCATTCACCATGGCACCACCTCCACCAATACACTACAACTCGGCCTAACCTGACATTCAATCGACCTCGATTGCTTTTACAATGAATCTTCTTCTAGCTTATCATCTAAAAATTCATAATCTGTACATTCATCACTTAAATTATCACCATCTGTGTTGCCTTCTGAGTCCGTTTCAACTGGCCTACCTCGAGGTTCCAACCATTTCTTCATTCTAGACGAATCAATTACATTGTCATATGGCATCTGAGTAACCTGACAATTTTCAACATCCGTAACAACATAACGATCATGACCTAATTGCTTACGAACTACATAAGGGCCTCTGTACTTCTGAATTAGCTTCTTATTCTTCCCTACCGTAGTGTCTACATTTTTAACCACAACTAAATCTCCTGGTTCAAATTGTTTCGCTGGCCTATGGCTCCTCTCGTAATATTTCTGATTGTACAACTGAGACTTCTGTATTGCAAGCTCTGCCTGCTCCCTTATTTCGGACAAATTAACTTCTTCTCTTGAATACACATCATGCAAATACTCCGTCAATTCATCAACTACTTTGCCGCGCTGCTCAACGCCAAAAAGCAGCTTACTAGGGGTCGTCTTTGTGGCACAGTGTACAGTATTATTCATTGCAAACTCGACATCCGTCAGTTTCTGTTTCCAATCTACATGGTTTATAGGGTCAGTCGTTTTGGCCAATATTGCTTTCAACACCCGATTCACCCTCTCAACCTGACCATTCGACTGTGGCGAAGCTACCGCATTCAAAACATGTACAATGTTATTGTTCCCGCAAAAATCCCTAAACTCCGATGACGTAAAAGCTGTGCCCCGATCATCTATGATTCTTCTGGGACGACTGTATTCAACAAAATATCTCTTCAACGCACAAATCGATTCTTTCGCACTACTATTCGTAGCATACATTTTGACAAATTTTGTGAAAGCATCAATCACCACAAACACATGTTTATGCTTTGAGTTCACACTCTCCAATGGCCCGAAATGGTCAATGTGCACTGTATCGAACGGTTCTGGCTTCTTTGGAATACTATATATATTACGCTCATTGCTTCTAGGCGACGTCGAATAATAAATGCACTTCAAACAATTTCTGATGAACACATTCAGCTTTTCGCGCATACGGGGAAACCAATAATGCTTCCGAATCTGATTTGCACATTTCTCAATACCCAAATGACCATATTTCTCATGTATCAATCGCATAATGTTCTCTTCCATCTCACCCGGCACATACAACTGTCGATTCTGACCACTGACACGAAAGACTAACCCATTCTCCAACTCATATCCTGGCACTTCCCCTTGCTCTAATTCTTCCCGCAGTTTATGAATCACAGGATCACGCGTCTGTATAATCTGAATGTTCAAATCAACCTCATTCTCCTCAATACTACACACAGCTGACAACCGGCTCAATGCATCAACATGCTGCATCTGTTCACCCTTTCGGTGTCGAACTGAAAAATCAAACCCGGCGAGACCCAATGTCCATCTGGCAATTCTTGGATTAATTGTTTTCTTCTCCAATGTCAAGACCAAAGAGTTGCAATCAGTCACAACTACAAACGGAATTCCATCCAACATAGTCCGGAATCTTTCCAATGCATTCACAATTGCCAATGTTTCCAACTCAAAGCTATGATAACGCGACTCCGGATCCGTCGTTGTTTTCGAATAAAATGCCACTGGGTGAAACCTGCCGTCATCTTGCTTCTGTAACAGTATAGCACCATACCCTCGCGAACTTGCATCCGTATGCAACTCTGTCTCCCGCCCTGAATCAAAGACACACAGTACAGGGGGCTCAGTCAATTTAGATTTCAAGGTCTCAAACGCATTCCTACACTCTTCTGTCCATTCAAACTTTACACCTTTTCGCGTCAAATAACTCAATGGGCGCGCAATCTGAGAAAAATTATACACAAATCGTCTAAAATATGAAAAAAGACCCACCGCCCTCTGCACCTCCTTTATGTTGGTAGGTACTGCGTAATTCTTTATCGCTACCAAATGATCTTCATTCGGACGAATCCCCCGTTCACTCACACAGTAGCCTAAATACTTCAATTCTCTATATGCAAATTTGCACTTCTTCAGATTCAAGCACAATCCAGCCCCTGACAATAATTTCAAAACTTCTGCCAAAACCACATAATGTTCCTCAATAGTCTTCGTGGCAATGTTAATATCATCTAAATACACCACAATCCTCTTCGCATCAATCAACGGCCGCAACACTAAATTAATAAACCGCTGGAACACTGGTGGAGCATTAGTCAAACCAAATGGCATAAACCGATACTCATACTGTCCCATCGGAGTCACAAACGCAGTTATCGGTATCGATTCCTCATGCATCGGCACCTGGTGAAACCCATTCCTCAAGTCCAACGTACTGAAGAAACTCTTCCCACCCAAATATTCAATACAATCCTCAACTAACGGCAACGGATAATGATCTCTGACAGTCAACTTATTCAACGCCCGATAGTCAACACACATTCTCAATTCACCGTTCTTCTTCCGCACTAACACAATCGGAGACGCGTATGGAGACGCACTTGGCTGAATAATGCCCTGAGCCAACAAATCATCAATTGTCTTCTGTACTTCTGTCTTTTCCCTATATGACAACCGGCGCGGACCACTGTACACCGGCGCATCACTCTTCAACTGAATTTTCATGCAATAGCCACTCAACTTCCCCCCCTTGTTCTTCATTTTCAAATAGTTCTCAAAAACAACTGATTTCAAAGCATCTGCATCTGTTATAGACAAGTTTTCGTCCACATCAATTAGATCACCAATTTCATCCATCTCAGTTGCACCTACCATCAATATTACTTCATCATACAAATTCAAGTCTTCTGTTCCAACTAAATTTACAACTCCGATACACGACTCAAGTCGAGTTTCACACAAATTTGAATCACCAATTACATTTACCTCTGCATTAACTGAATTAATTTCTGACTTGCCACACTTATCATCTGATTTCAATAACTTAACTCTGTTTGGAACCTCTGTTATCTTAACTACTGGACTCTTTAATAAATTAAACAACTTAAGTGCACTGATATTCAACGGAACTTCATTTTTATTGGCATTATTAATCTCCAGCAGAGTACGTCTACTATATCTCACTGTGTCCATTTGGCACAGGCTTATATTCATTGCCTTAAGTAAATCGCGTCCAAAAAGTAGGGGCACCACTGCCTCTTCATCCGGCAAAACAAACAAATTATGGTCAAATTTACGGTTATCAAACACAATTTTACAAGTCACAAGGCCGTACGTACTTAAATTCATATTTCCCATCCCCCGATACTCTGTCACAGTCAATTCACCCGTCACTTCAAATGGCACAAGAGAACGCTTCACGAAACTAGTCGGACTGCCATTATCAAATAAAGCAAAACACGGAATTAATTCAGTGCACTTATTCTGTTTCAAAAAGGCAACACTTACAAGATTTCGGTGTTTCAGCTGTCGGGCTAAACGTCGGACCTCCTCTACCTCCGTCAATGGCGTCCCTGCCTCCCACTCCTCGACCTCTGCTACTGGCTGCTGTTGTTTCGGTACGGCTGGCATCCGTGTTTGCGTCTGGTTTAGTGTTGTATTCTGCATCCGACTACGACGTGGGCACTGCTGGCGCATGTGGCCTACTTCATGGCATATGAAACACGAGTTCGGTGGGCGTCGCGGGGCCCCGCACGCACTTTGATAGTGCCCATATTGAAAACAGTTGTAACACCTGACGGCCGACAAATCCGTGACTTTTGCAGCTGTGTTAGCAACTGGCACTGTTGTATACGACCTCGGCCTAGGCACGGCACCCGACATGACACTGATCTTCGGCACAACCACTGGCGCAGCTGCCCGACGCTTCTTCTCGTAACGCTCCATCAACCCCTTCAATTCACGCAAGGAAGTGGCACTGTACAGCATCGAAACCATATTCGTATCGTCGTTAAGCCCCTCGATGATAATGTCGATTAGGTCCGTTTCTGACACATCGGCGCGGCTGGCAATGTACTGCATCTCAACAATATATTGTCGTGGTGTTTCGTCTGGTCTCAGGACACGGGCACGTAACTGTTGCAGCACATCTCGAACCGTGAATATACGACGGTATTCAGTCATCAAAGCCATCCTTAGCTCGCCATAGCTGCGAACACGAGTTATGTCCGCGAACCGCTTCGCTTGCCCAGTTATCAGATGTCGTGCGGCAACCAGCTGGTCTCGCTCACTGTACTGGAAACTCTCGAACACATTCTCCAAGTCGGCCAACCATTTGCTAACGTCCTGCAACTCCGAACCATCAAATTTGCTCATCATCGCGTCCAGTACACCCAGGTCGATTCTACGACTCTCGAACTCGTTCAACTCACGCTGCAGCTGGACAAGCTCACGTTTCTTGCGCATGATCGCCAACTGCCGATCTAACTCAGCCTCTTCAGCCTCAGTACTGGTCACATTCACCACACTCCCTGCATCAACTGTATCATCTTCTGTATCTGGCACATTCATGGGTCGCTCCCTCTGGCTGGCCCCTGGCATCTGTCGTCTAGTCGTCTGCACACTCTGGCTGGCATCTGGCATCTGTTGATTCAGCGGAACATCAGGCTCGCTATCCGCTCTGGCCGCTCTTCCGCTACCTCCGACACGACCTGCTACCGCTTGTTCATACACTGTCCGCAACTGAACCATCGTGGCGTCTTCCTCGAATTCAGCTCCCGCAGCCCGTAGTGCAGCAATAACCGCATTGCGCGTTAATTTGTTCGCCATTGAACCACAATAACTTTAGAACTTAGATAGAAAAAAAATTCCTGCTCGAACCCCACACTTGACGTTGTAATGAGCACTGGGATGGATTTAAGTCCTTTTGATATAAACAACTGTGTAAACTTTTAAGACAAACTTTATTTGCGTGTTCTAACAATGGCGTCACAAGTAAAAGTAAAGGTAAAACGTAAAGGTAAAGGACCAGCATGAACTTAGCTGCAAGCCCGAGTTGCCACACTGCTTGACAAGCCCAACCACAACAGGGTTGCATTCACCATGGCACCACCTCCACCAATACACTACATATTGAAAATTTATTGAGCTCCTTTAAGCGCTGGCAGTTACGAAAACGTTTTTACCAGGCTACCCAGTAACCATACAAATTTTAAACTCTCTAATACAATTTTCCCTTTACTGAATCCTTATAACTGTTACAGGTTACTATTAAAATATACATTTCATAGCTTAGTTCAGATATGGTAAGGGAACTATATAAAACTCAAAATGTGCAAAACAAGAATAAATATAAAGTCACTCTTTAAAAAACCATTTATTCTCTTTTATTAAGAAACAAAAACTTATGAACCAGGAAAATGTGGATATCAATAGTTTACTACCAATCTTGAGCATCCAACTCACAACAAGAAATATCTCTGACCTATGTAAAATAATTTCTTCATGCTTTGTACCATTTTCCTTTATATGAGGTATTTCTTTTATTATTATACATAAATTAATATTTCCATAGAAAAAACTTCCAATTTTATTTCAAATACATATGTGGAACGCCAAACGAAAGCACAAAACATAGAACACGAAGCCAAACCGCAGCCAACTTTACACGTCATAAAGAAAAAATTTCACACACATTTTCGTCGTTCATTCTGTCTTTTGTGCGGAAAATTTGCAAAAAAGTTGAGATATTCGATACATTTTTACAAAAATGGCGTAATTCTGGTCGCACCAGCAGGTAAACTACGGGCGCACAATAGCATTCGCCATTAGAAAGCGCCGCCAACGAAAAGCGAACGTGCAGCGATAGCGCAGCAGCGTGGCAAAGTGGGTGACAAAGTGTGAGCGCCGCTGCTGCCAGACAAACGACGACGCGTGTCCGCGGCTGCCATAGTAGCGTCGTCTGGCCGCAAATACGCTTTTAGTTTAGTACGTTAGCACTAATCAATATATATTAAAAAATGGAGTTCCAGCAACCGCCACCACCGCCACAAATGGATGTTTCGCAACCGCCGCCCCAGCTGACGGCGCCATCGGCGCTCGCGACTAATGCGTCGGCATTACCCTCGCAAATGGGCGGTGGCGGTTCGCATGGCTCGCACTATCGCGGCCACTATCATCCACATCATGGCGGTGCCGGCAAGCCGGGCCACCCCTACTTCAAGCCGTTCACGCCGGGTGGCTTTCAGCGACCCTTCGGCATGACACAGGACGATTTCGATGGCAAGCGTCTGCGCAAGAGCGTTATGCGCAAGACGGTCGATTACAATGCTTCCATAGTCAAGGCACTGGAGGTGAGTTTGGCTTGTGGAAATAATGTTTGTAAATAAATCAGTATAATTCAACTTTGTGCAATTTAGACACGGCTTTGGCAACGTGATCATCGTGACCACCACACACTGCAGCCGGAGAGTATTTACGTGCCTGAGTTACTGCCGCCATCCAGCTATTTGGATAATCCTTCGAATGCGGTGACCACGCGCTTCGTAAAGACTGCCACAAATAAAATGCGCTGCCCCATATTTACGCTCGCCTGGACACCAGAGGGCAGACGTCTTGTGACAGGCGCCAGTTCAGGCGAGTTTACGCTCTGGAACGGTTTGACATTCAATTTCGAGACCATATTGCAGGTAATTGGCGTTGGTAGAACGCCGCTGAGTTGGGCGGGAATACGGGTTAAATCGATTTTAGAGAGGTTTGAGGGTGTGACGAGAGTTTTGTTTCTTAAATAATATCTTTCACAAATATAATTTGCTTATTACAGTTATTTTATTTAGTCTACAATATTAAATATTATAGCTAAGGTTAGAGTAATTTGCTTTATGCATATTTCAATGTAGTTTTCTAAAGGAAATTTTAGATGACTGTGTATTTTAAAGGTCGAAGGCAATAATCGCAGCACGGTTTAGAGGCTACCTAATTGAATGGCTTTTTAAGTCAACTTAAGGCTTATTGTGACCACACAAATGTTGAAGTTCACATATGTTTTGATTTTTATATTTTTTGTACGTTTTTATTTTGGTTATATGTAATTTGTTTTTACTGGAATATTGTATTATTTGTTACTTATTTGAAGTTTTTACTTAGATATATTTCAATTGTATGGTTTATATTGTATTGCATTTTTATTATATTTTATATTTAATTATTTTATAAGTACATATATTTAATTTTTATCTTTAAATCTTTTTTTTACATATTTATTTTCGTAAATTGGGTCCAATCCTATTTTATCAAAAGGTTTAATGTTGGAATACAATAAAGGTACAATACAATACAATAATAAGTGGCCAGTTTGACAGTTTTGTATTTGTTTTATGTTCCTTCATTAGTTTTAAGGATTTTCATATGACAATTTTATAAAACATTAAATTGATTTGACAATTTACGAAGTTAATATAATGTATAAAATGGTAATATATTTGTAATAGAACTTTATAACTAATTTTTTATTATCTCTGTTTGAACATATAATTTTCATTTTTATTCAATTTACTTATATCACCTCGCAATTAACGATATACACTTGTTGCTTTTTTTCTTTTTCAATTCATATGTGAAATGGGCCTTTAAACATTGTTGTAATGTATATGAACCACCAACAACCCGCCAACCCACCCAATTGAACATTCAATCGAATAATCGGCAACTGTACGCTGCAATTACACGCTGCACAGGCGCACGATGTACCCGTACGCACAATGGTCTGGTCGCACAACGACAGCTGGATGGTGACAGGCGATCACTCGGGCTACGTCAAGTACTGGCAGTCCAACATGAACAACGTGAAAATGTTTCAGGCGCACAAGGAGGCAATTAGGGGAATAAGGTATAGCATACTAATTCCACTACTATTCTTCTTTTATATATACGATTACTACCAAAGCCACCAATCACACCACCAACTCCACTGCGCTGTTAAATTGGCCCTTTTTAATGTAGTTGATATGTTTTCTGTTGCAAGTGTTTTCTTTGAGCGCTACAGAATTTATTTGCGCTGCTGTTATTATTTTTTTAATTAAAGCTGTGTTGCGCGTTTTGGATTTTTCTGTTTATTTCTGGTCCTTAACCTTAGGTCAACCCCAGAGTATAATTTAAACTGAAAGCGCAGCAATTATTTTCATAATAAACTGTTTTATTTTTTATATTTTTTATTATGTCGTTGTGTAAGTCGCGTTCGCGCGCAAGCAGTGGTGCTGAAGTGTGTGATTCCTCCTTTTCGTTAGACTCTTTTGGTAGTTGCTACACTCTTGAGTATTTTCCATTTTTTTTTCACTCATAGAATATTTATATTGTTGTTGATTTTGTTGTTGCTATTGTTGTTGAACATGATGAAATAAATAAAGGTATGAATGCGTTGAGTGCGTGTGCGTGTCGCAACAACCAACAACCACATTAGGGCTAGACGTAGGCCAGTAATCCCCCATTAGTTTAAAATTCCTCAACCTTCATCTAAACAACAAATTATTTACATTCTCTTATAAACCTACTTATATGCATTTGATTTTTTTTGTACGAAACAAATAAAGAGTACAAACAACATGCAAGAAATCTAAGATAATACATACGAAAGAAAGAAAAATGTAAACGAGAAATCTTACTAGCAAACTGTGTTACCAAAAGTTAATAAATAAAAAGCCAAAGACTGATTTTTTCTTTTGTTGCTCACACATGTAAATAAAGCGTTGAGAATTACAATAAATAAATGCGATATTTTTATATAAATAAAACTGCAAATAAATAAACGAATTTGAAATAAAGCTACCGTTAGGGAAAATTGCATTAGCTGGGGTGCTGCGGGGCGGGGGCGGGCGCTGCGGCGACATTGACAATACGCGCCATAGGCTTCCTTCTACTTCCACTACTCCAACGCTGCAAACCGAACGAGAGCGGCCCAATGACCAGCCGGCATGCCGTGCAACTTTCATACTGCTCTTTAATCTTGATTTTTTCGAAATGAATTACAATTAAAAAACTGAATTTGTAACTAAAGGCAAATAAAATGAGTACTTGCAAACGACAGTTGAGTTGTTGACTTTGATTTGGTTCCTTTTGCTCCATTTACTTGTACTTGTTCTTGCTCCTTGCTCAGAGCACAGGCACCGCATAGCTGTTTGAATAAAAATTAAACAAAGTTTTACGAACAAAACCAATACGAAAAATTGTGTGTATTTTTATTTGGCGGGGCTGCTAATTTGATTTTTCTTGCCTTAGCTTCTTACTTAATAAAACTAAATAAATCACTATTTTTATGAAACAACATGACTTTGGCATTTTTATTACATGTACCAACTGTATGTTTCGTAAAATCGGCTGTAGATCTCCTGCAGTTTCGTGGCTGCTTCGGTAGCGAACATTTCGGGCATTGGATGTGGCCAGCAAGTTGGAGTTGAATTCACGCTAAATTAAGTACACTTTTTGTATAAATAAAACTACTTTCGAAGCAATAGTACAATTCGCGAAATTAATGCCGTTTGTTATTGACACTTTTAGCTATTTGGCTTTCGCAGCTGCCTCAGACATAATCAAAAAAAAAAAAAAATGCTCCCTGTTTAGACCAAAGTATCTAAATCTTTCAGCATTTGCTTTAGTTTACTCAAAATGCTCCAACATCACGTTGCACCAGTTGTTAGCGTGAGCCTCGCTATCAGCGCCCTGCCCTCCTTTCCTTTCAGTATTTCAGCCCCATCAAGTTAGTTGCTTACAACCCTCACATTTCGCCCTCTCCATGAATCTGTCCGTCTTAGTTGAATTAGTTTGCCGTTGAGCTTAACGTATCGTTAGTCATTCCATTACTCATGTGCTAGTTTTTTTATGAGTGTTCTTTTGTTTTTAAGTAGTCTAACACGTAAACCAATTCGCCAATATTAGTACAACATATATAGCATTTTTTTCTCATAATTGTATTTTTCTTTTCTCTCCTGATTGACTGATTCTTTGTTGGTTGTTTTTTGCACAAATAAATAAAATCACACCATCAACTACACAAACAACAATATGCCCATTTTTGTATTGAATCAAATGTGCGATGTCGAACGAAATGAAAATGTAAAAAAATATTGCAATGTCTGCGCATGGAAAATGCAAAACGCGGTCGATGCGCAGTTTCAGTCCGACGGACAGCAAATTCGTGAGCTGCAGCGATGACGGCACACTGCGCATCTGGGACTTTCTGCGCTGTCAGGAGGAACGCGTGCTCAGAGGTAAACACTCTATCATTACTACATATATCTAATGTGTAATGCGTAATCGTTATTTTTAGTTGTATTTGTAACTAACTGAACTGGCTGCACTTAAGTGCACAAAACATTTGTACGAAAATAATGCAGAATGAAATTTGGGCGAGATATAACATAAAAGTTGGTTAGGAATCTGTAGGAATCTCTGTTTATGTGTTTAAAACAAATCTCTGTGTGTTTTAAATAAATATTTTGACTAATAAGTAATTAAATAATTATAATTTTACTTTAATAGATAACTTATTAACAAATAAGAAGATGAAACCTATGTTTTAGTTGACGCAACTACAGTTGAGAGTTGTGAGTTTAGTTTATGTAGAAACTGATGACTATCGATTTTATGAAATCGATTTAAAACATTATGTGTGTTTTATAAAATTTATATAAAATTTTTATATGTGTAATATTATTTTATATTTTCCTATTACATACTATATGTGAAATATTTTCAATTAATTATTGCCTTAAGCCGATATTAAAATTAAGTTAAAGAAAATATGTTGTTCTAGTTTTGGGTAAACTATTGTTAGTAATTAAATAATAGTAATAATTAATTAATAACACTAATTAATAAATATTAAGTAATTAACAACTATAGACAATAAAATAAAATAATAATTATTATAAATAATGTAAGAGTAACATATTTAGTTAAATGTAAACTTTTTGTTTAGTTAATCTTTAATTTATTTTTTGCTTAAACAATCATTCAATTTTTTTTAATATTAGTAACATAATTAACTAAGTTAAATAATACGAATTAATAATAAAAAAAGAAAAAAATTATTATAAATAACAATAATAATAATAAATAATACAAAGCGTATTTAGTTAAAGAAAAATTGTAAGTACAATTATTTAAAATTTTAATTTATAATAATAAAGAAATATTTAAAAAAATATAACAATTATAAATAATAATAATAAATAAAAATACAAATCGTATTTAGTTAAAGAAAATTTGCATTTAAATAATAACAATTAATTTATAAATTAATTAATAAAACATAATTAATTAGAAGTAAAAATTATGACAACTAATTATCAGTAATAATAATAATAATAACATATACTAATACAAATCATATTTAGTTCAATACAAATTGTTTGCTTAGTTAATTTAAGTTTTTGTTTTTCTCATTTTTTTTTATTAGTGAAAACTATAGCTAATAGTAACAAATCTATATTATTGCTATCGATTAATTAATTATGCCATTATAAATTAATTATTTCTAATTTTCCTATTAATCATCTCATTAAAAAATTAATTCCCTCCATTTTCCAGGTCATGGCGCGGATGTAAAATGTGTGCACTGGCATCCACAAAAAGGTTTAATTGTCTCCGGCAGCAAAGACAACCAACAGCCGATTAAATTGTGGGATCCGAAAAGCGGCAGCGCCCTAGCCACACTGTAGGTTTTCACTAACATTTTGTACAAATTTCAATGAAATTTTGAATTAAAGTCATTTTAAAATAGTTGGTTGATAAACAAGTAAAACTCACTGTACTCTCCTAGACAGTATAGTTCACAATTAATTTTAAATGCTTTCTATTCACCAAGCACTTAAATCATTTCTAATTTTAATTAATTTATTTAATAATTTATTCAAGTAAATGCGATTTGCATTGCCCACTTGCATCATTAAACCTCAAAACTCATATCTCTTGCTTTACAGACATGCCCACAAATCCACCGTTATGGATTTGAAATGGAACGATAACGGCAACTGGCTGGTGACAGCGTCTCGTGATCATTTGCTCAAACTTTTCGATTTGCGTAACTTACGCGAGGAGGTGCAGGTGTTTCGTGGCCACAAAAAGGAGGCCAGCTCCGTGTCATGGCATCCGGTGCATGAGGGTCTGTTCTGCTCGGGTGGATCCGATGGGTCCATACTCTTTTGGAATGTGGGGTGAGTACAATTACTAATTTGATGGACCGATTCAACTTACACGAATACAATTAAAACCAATCTTGAATAACTAAACTGCTGAATTATGGATTTATAGTAAGTGCTAATGATTTTATTCTTTGCAGCACCGACAAGGAAATCGGCGGTGTGGAGACTGCGCATGACAGCATAGTCTGGACACTGGCCTGGCACCCGCTGGGCCACATACTGTGCTCGGGTTCAAATGATCACACAATAAAATTCTGGACGCGCAATCGCCCTGGCGATTTGATGCGTGACAAGTACAACTTGAATACACTGCCCGCCAGCTTGGCGGCGCTGGATGATTGCGAATACGGTGAGTAATGCATTGAAGATAGACTTTTTCTTGGTACGTTAACTAAACAGTCGCTTTTTGGCAATGCTTTTGTGCAGACGATGCCGTCATTCCGGGCATGGGCCCCGAAGATAAGGTCGAGTTTACGGAGAGTCTCACTGCTGACAAGGGCTTCATTCCCGGTCTCGATTTGGATCCGAGCAAAATGGGCGACCGCGACAAGGAGAAGAAGGTGCCCTATAGCAAACCTATACCGCGCAATTTCCAGGCACAATGGGCGGGTGCTCGCCGCCCCGACGACATGAGTATGCACGATGAATTGTCATCGCGCGACATGAAGGACACCAGCGGTTTGACGCACCAACAGATCAGCGAGAACACCATCGAGGGCATGCTGGCCAGCGGTGTGCTCACCACCATGGATCCGCAGGCCATTGTGGGCATACTGGTGTATGGTCGCTTCATACGCGTGCATCCGGACTCGCGGTTGATGGTCGCCGTGCGTCAGGGTCCCGACTATCTCAACAAGTATATTGATGCGGGCAAACTGGACGAACTGCGCGACGTGGTGCCGGCGCGCGATCGTTCGCGTTCGATGTCGCCCACGCTGGAGGGACGCGAAAGCTCGCCGCCCTCGAAAAAGTCGCGCTTCGAGCCGCGCCAGCATAATCCACAGCCAGTGTTTGTGCGCGAGATGCTCAGCCTGAAGAAACCATTTATGCCCTGTTTGTTGGGGCTGAAGGCGCAGCAGCAGCACAAGTCCGAATTAATAGATGATGTGCGCAACTCACCGCAACAGCAACAACAACAGCAGTCGCAATCGCAACCGAGTCGACCCAGCCCCTGGGCGGTGGGCAATGGCGGCGGCGCTTTCCAGCAGACGCCGAACCCTTGGAGCGGTCCTGGTCCGCTGGGGGTGCCACCGCCAGCCCTGGCGCCGATGGGTGGCGGATCCAATCAAAACGGCTACAACGGCAACAATGGGCCGTCGCCCGCTTTCAATGGTGCCGCATTCGGCGATGGCGGCATGGGCTACGGCGACAGGGATAACATGTACCCGAAAGGGTCGTCGGGAATGCAGGGAGGAAACAGCAACAATAATAACAACAATAATAGGCGCGGAAACCGGCGCGGTGGCAGTGGGAGCGGTGGTGGAGGAGGTGGTGGTGGTGGTGGCGGCGGCGGCAGTGGTCGCAATCGCGGGCGCAATAATCGACGTTTTTAGATGTAGCGCAGTTTTATGAAAATACCAAAATGACTTAAACATAACAGAAGAGCCGCGAAAAAAGATACATTTCAAACACAAACAAAAAATGAGCAAAAAGAAAAACCATTTAAACTAGTTCTAAAGCTAACTGTACGCTGTAAATGACAAGTCACATGTTCCGGGAGGGTGGCGCAGCGCACGCACCGCTGCGGATGCTGCCTGCGCCAGTTGATCATGTTGCAGTTGTTTGTAAATGTGTATGTTAACGCAAGCACTCGCGCCGACTTATTGTGTACATATGGACATTGTATCACAATGTGGCAGTAGCTTTAAGAGTTTGTTCATTTGCTGCCGAAGCAGCCTTATATCCTTCCTTCCGATCCACCACGGCAAATTACAGAAAACCAGAAATAATATAAAATAAAATTACATAGTTGTATTTGTAGTACCGTAATTACTAGAGACCAACTAATTGTCATTATATTTTCATTTTGCTGCACTTGTTTTTTAAGAAAAAATATAATGAAAACCTACGAAATAATACACAAATTACGGACAATCCACGGAAAATTGTATAAACATTACATATGAGATAATGTAGAGAGCGACGTGGTGCGTAAGTATTTTATATATTCAATGTGTTTTCTGTGACTGCGGACGTAGCGCAGCAAATTAACATCCACCGACTACGCTGGCTTGGCGATGTCTGTCGTATGGACAATGAAGCTCCGGTGAAAGGTGTCCCCGGTAAAAGGGACCAAGTTGAGGACGTTCTATCATCTCTTGGTGTTACCAACTGGAGAAGGCGCGCGCAAAGCAGAGGCGCCTGGAGAGAGCTTTTTCGGCAGGCCGGAAGCCGGATTGTTATGGCCAGTTAAGTAAATAAACTATGAGTTATTGCCATTTAACGTCTGCCCATGGCCTGTTTTTGAGGTGATGTTCTACTTTTTGAAATGCGTTTGAAGCAATAAACCGAATGATGCCGTAATCTTCCGTTTAGGATACTTTCACAAAAGGAAAACAAAGTTGGAGCCAGGGTGCAGTTTCTCAGGGGTTTTCCTATAAGAACCCACACTAATAGACTGGGATCTGTTGCGCATGACTTATGCAGAAATGATAGACTTTAAAAAGGGTCAACACAATCGCTTACATTCTATGCACCTACTATAGCCTATGCAGAAAAAAGAAGATAACTGTAGCAGACTACTTAAGATAGTCCTTGCAGACTATCCTCTGCTTCGTGCGCATCGTTTCCAATCAGTTGCACCAAGACTTATTGAAAGCATCTCGTAACTGACAGGGAAATCGTCCATCTATCGGAAACCGTCTAACTAGTTCGTAGAGAGCATCTTAACTTGGTTTCGTTACATTGGCGAACTCTGATCTAAGACAGTTAGCCACATGTTAGACATTATTATTATTAGTGGGGATATTGCACCGCGACCTAAAGATCTATTGTGCCCCCTTCATGGACTCACAGTTCATCTGTGAGAGGAACTTTAGTATATCTCCTATACCTCTGGAGTCCCATGTTAGACATTAGCGTGCGGCAAGATTGAGATTGGGTGGGCTTTTTATAAAGTATGAAAATTATGACATTTGACAAAAGAAAACAATGTTTAACAATAAAAAAATTTTGCAACAAGTTGTCCTTGAGTCCATATACTTACTTATTCGTATCCATACAAAAAAATTAGTCCACTCCCATAAAACTTACACTCCTCATTTTCCATTAAACAAATACTCACCATTGCATTCATTACTCATAATTCAAAGTTTGGAGTCCAGCATTTAGAGTTCTTTCTGTTCGGCATACATTTAAACATAGCTAAACTTGAAAACGCCGTCATACAGTCATTTGGACAAAGACGAACTTTGTGGTTGACTGGTTGAGAGAAGTTACTGCAGGCACTGCACGCTGCATATTAATTTGTCAATGAACATGTTACAGTTATGTGTTTATTCTATAGTACAATTACGTATTTTGCTTACTGGTTTGCAAATTTTCTGAAATTTTTTCTTCTTCATCATTACATTTTTTTTATATCTAACTTCTGTTGTGGTAAACTCAAATGTACTGAAAACTTCTGCTTTATATTTAGAATGCGTCTGCTTCACGTTCGGAGGAGTTGCGCCGTATCGTACTGGAGCGATGTGAATGTGTGTCTTCGCTGTCGGGCCTCCGCTTCTCGTGCTCATCCGCTTTGCCGATCGAGGGTGAATTAGCTGCCGAAGCGGAAGCAGTGCTACCACTGTCGACGCCGCCACCACTACCACCGCCAATGCTGTTGACGTCATTGCCACTGCTGCTCACCACGGCACCCGGCGCGTTGGTTGGAGGCTGATGTTTGCGATGCCGGAAGTTCTCCTTGATCTCGCGTTCCTCATCGCGCATTCGGTCTTTCATGTCCTTCTCGATGGTGCGTTTGATTTCCTCTGCCGAGCGAACCAGCTTGTCCGTCTCCAGCACTACGGTACGTTTCGTGCCGCGTTCACCGCGGCGTGACCAGGAGCGCTTCGAATGGGGTCGCGAGCGTGACCGGGATCGGGAGCGCGACCAGTCCGAGGAAGAGCAGGAGCGACGAGTGGAAACGAGTTTTTTGTTGGCACGTGGTGGAGATTTGGAGCGCGAGCGTGATTTGCGCGGCTTCGTCGATTCGGCGCGGGTGCGCGAGTAGCGACGCGTTTTGCTCTTGGAGTGCGATTTGGAGCGCGAGCGCGACCGGCTGCGCGAACGGGAAGAACGAGTATGAGAGCGCGAGCGTGTACGTGTGCGACGCTGTCGGGAGCGTGAACGAGAGCGAGAACGCGATCGGCTGCGACTGCGCTTTGAGTAGTGGCGCTTGCGTGAACGCGAGCGTGTTCGCGACCGCGTGTACGAGCGGCTGCGTGAATGCGAACGCGAACGATTTCTGCAAGAAGATAATGAAAATTAAAACATAAATTTTGTGTTTTTTCTTTTTATAAAAACATTTACCTTGCTCGCGAGTAGGGTTTGCGGTAGTCTTCTTCTTCGTACTGGTCGTCGTCGTAATTGTTGTATCTGTGATTGCTGTAGTAAGAGCTCTCGTAGCCGCCTCTGCCGCGACCACGCCCACGGCCACGTCCGCGAGGTCGTGGCGCATACCCGCGATAATTCATCGACACCGGGAAGCTGGGCGGCCGATAAAGGGCTTGCATGCCGCCAAACACTTGCGGCACATATGGGAACATGGACAGCGACTTCATCCATTCGCTGGCCGCTTCAGTGGAGTAGCCGGGCGGTGCAGTTTGAGCCGCACCACCGGCCGCTGCCAGCGCGGCCACGGCCTTGAATGGATTCATTTGATTTAGCCCATCGGCTGGCGTTGAGCTGACACCGTTAGCATCCGATGCAGGCGGTACCACACGTTTTCGCTGCGTATACGCTTCTTCATCCGCATCTGAGCTGTCGGCTTCTTTATGCTTTCTACTCTTCAACAAGCCCAGTAGCGGCGTTTTGCTCTTGATCTCTTCCACCTTTTTCTTCTGCTCGAGTAGCAGTTTCTCAGTAGCTATTTTATATTTTTCGACAAGGCGATCGCGCAAATCGTTTTTGCCCGTCTCGCCGTCATGCAAGCGGTGTTTGTGCTGTTTCTGCAGGTGCTTCAACTGAAGGCGAAGGAAAGACAAATTTAGTTATAATCAAACGAAGCAAGTTTGCAGGAATATTTACCCGTATGCGATCGAATAGCTGCTCTAATATGCGTATGCTCTCCAGCTTGCGTTGCGCTATCATCAGCTTACGCTCTTCGATGCGTATTTTCTGTGAGATCTCTATCTGACCGCGTTCCTGTATCTTTTTCAGGTGCTTCTCCTTGCGCCGCTCTTCGCGTTCACGTTGCTTTTCTAATTCGGCCAACTTTTGCTGTTCTTCCTTTTTCCTGTAATTTTGTGTTCGCTACTCTTCAAAATGCATTTTTTGTTTTTGGTTTTTTTGTTGCTTATGTTTTTGTTTTGCTTTGCTTGAGAATACTTCAAAGTGGGCATTGCAAGATGAAAATAAATAGTGAGAATGGAAAATGGGAGCAGCGAACTGAAGACAGCACCAAAGGAAATTTACCGGGTCAACCTGTTACACATTTACATCGATGTCAATCGATTACGATTGTGCAAAAATTAAAGACAGTTTCAACAAGTTTCGTCGCAGTTCACTTCCCTTTGGTGCACTTCAAACAGTTCGTTTGGCTCCCCAAAAAAATTCAAAGCTAACAAATTCTGCTGCAGCAGATAATAGTGAAAAGCGATCTCAAACCTCTCTTGCTCCAGCTTCTCCAGTTCGCGTTGTTTCTCGCGTTCACGTTCCTCCTCCTCGGCTTTGGCTTTGTTAGTGAGCCGCTTGCGCACGCGTTCCCGCCGCTGTATTTGCGCATCGCTCAGATGTTTTGTTTTGTCAAAGTTCACAGTGATATTTATAGCCTGCGTCTTGTCCACGAACTTGCGCACTAGCTTCATGCCACGAAACTCGTCCATGGCGCGCACAAAACCCACGTACTCATCGAACTGCACGTAGCTGCAATTTTCAGTTTTTTTATTCTCTATGAAACTTGCAACAACTGTAGTTTTATTACGCTTCGAAGAGAACGTCCTGCTCAAAGCTGAACGTCTTCATGCCGTTGATATCCGAGTTCATCTTGTTACGGAACGGATCACAGATCGGTATGTCTACGCAGCGCACGCAGCCGAACTTTTCGAAGATGCGTTTAAAGATGCTCTCGCTAGGTTTGACGGTATTCTCGTGTTCGGCATGTCGCGGACAGAACCAGCGTATGGGCAGATGGGTCAGGTGTATGGTATCGGGTCGTTCGCCCGCCTTCATCTCGTCCATGTGGCTGGCGTCGCGAAAGAACGAGTCCCAATCGTGACGTGTGGGAAATTCGTCTTTGGGTTCGCTAGCACGCACTTTGAATGATTCGCTGAAGCCGGATATTTTCAGGGAAACGCCGTCCAGGCGTGCTATTGCACTGCGTAAGCGCAAGCGATCCTCCAACTCGGCTTCGAAGCGTATAAATTCCAGTGTGCTTTTGGAGGCCTGACGCGGAGCAATACAAAAATATATGTACCAAATAAATACCAAAACTCAATTGTGCTCACCTTAATCACAAAGAATTTGTCGGGCTTAAGAGCGGCACTCAACTTTTCCATAATGTCCAGGTTGGAGATGGACTTGCCCGCCTTGTTAACGGGCAGTGCCACCGAGATGTTCAGCTTGGCCAGCGGCTTGAGGTAAAGGCTGTGCGGCAGATACAGTGGCACGCAGTCCGATACATTTTGCACGGTCTGGATGTTGGACATTTTTATTTATTTTGATATTTTTTAATTTCAACAACGCGATTTGTGTATTTTGTTGTTATGGATTTTGCAGGAAATTCAGATAATACAATTTGCAGGCAGTAGCATATTTTGAATGCGGCATAAAATTGTGAATCAAATGCACACGAGTAGGCATTGGCTCAAAGAAAAAAGAAATGTTAGTAAATGGAAGAAATGAGAATGAATGTGAATTCCCTAATGCATTTCGCACTGAATGCGAAGCAAAAAATTCGCTAATATTTTCTATACGAAATATTATACAAATGAAAAGAATTCTTTTCAATTTGGAAATATGTATGTAAAAATTGTGGCAAAATGCCTGGCACTGGAATCAAGGGCGGTGGGGGTGGGTGTAAGTGGGGCGGAGCGGCTGTGCTGCCTTTCTGCTGTCCTAGCAAAGAGAAATTTAATCCAAAATCTGTAAATCCTAAGTAAGCGTCGACTTTTTGCTTTAATCTCTGCGATTCCGGTGGCTGTTGGCGAATTTATGCGCGTTCTTTAAGAAATTTTTCGACTTTTTTTCACTGACGTATGCTCGAGCTGTGAAGAAAAATGCTGTGCTAGAATAATACAGTTGCTGGTTGACAAACTGAGAGTGGAACGCAATGGAACGGAAATGGAATGAAATGGTTGAGTGAAGCACAAAGTGTTGAATGAAAATAAGTTCATTTACATTTTTAATGGTGTTACTGTAAATTTCAAAATGGAATAGCACTTTGTAATAAACAGTTTGTTTAGAAATAGTTTGTTTAGTTACAAAAGCATTGTTTGAAGTTAAGTGAGGTTGTGACTCTTCAAGCTGTTGTAGCAGAAATGTAAAGTCAAGTTACTAAAATGTATCTATGCTGAATCCCTACAAAACATAGCTTTGATTATTGTTGTACCATCACTCAACACATCTGCTGCGGAATATATGAAATTTTAATCATGGTCAACGAGTTGACTAGAACTTTTGAGTTCAAATTTGATCCAATTTAGTTCTTAAATTCTGTATAGAATTTGTGGAATTTGACACTGAAGACGCAGAGATTCACCAAATTTTTTTTATTTAGGGTCGTTCCTAAATAAAAAAAATGAATGAAATTTTAATCTGAAAGCCTTGGTACAAGTGCAATATTATATTTTTTCAGTATTTGTAGTAAAACTTTCATTTGTAAATACAAAATTTAATCAATAAGTAAATGCAATTAGTTTTACCTGAGTCTGCTGCAACATTTGATAGAACTGAGTAGATTGCAAGTGACAAGAAGCTCTAGTGAAATTTTTCATTTGTGGCCTTGTTTTGGCGCCGAAACTGAAAGCGAGATCCCTAACCCTTTCGCTACAGGTTTTTACAGGGGAAAGTTAAAATTTTAAATTTTACGTCTTAGGCTTCTATGTGGTCATATTAGCAACATTCCATAAGAAATTTTTTAATTTTTATACTCGGACCCTGTATTTTAGAGTGTTTTTCTATGAGAGCAACCACATCGTTGTGGCTGTAATAATTACTTAAACATAAAACTTTTTACGCATAAAAAATATTTGAATTTTCTTCATTTATTTCAGCCAAAATAAAAAAAAAGTATCTAAATTGAAAGAAAACGTCAAATTAAAAAGTTCTCAAATTTTTTCTGCTACTTCTTTCTTTACTATGTCAAGATATACCATTAAAAAAAGTGTATACTTCTCTTCTTTAAACTTAAATATTCAGTTTATTAATTTCGTATTTTTGCTAAAACTTCAAACTATTCTAAAGACCAACAAAAAAATTTATTCTTGCAACCATAGAGGATGCAGACGTCCACAAAGTAGCATGTTGCCATATGGCAACAAAATAGCGAAAGGGTTAATTTGATATTTACATAATGCGACCATTTTTATCATTGCATTTAACGACCACTGAAAGTGTCAGCGGCTGAAAGTGTTAGTGATTGAAAGTGTCAGCCATTGAAAGTGTCAGCGATTGAAAGTACCGGTGATTGAAAGTGTCAGTGATTGAAACGACAGTTGCACGCGCTGTTGTTGTTTTCAATTCAAACATTGTCGTTGTCCGAAGAGGTAATCAACAATTAAAGCCTACGACAAAGAAGATCAATATTCACAGCTTATCTCGCCGAACATAAGGAAGTGTAAACTGCCAACAACGCCAGCTCACCTCCACTTATCAGTCGAAATTTGCCGTTGGATGATTGGCCGAAAGTGGGATTTGGGCTGCGGCATGCCCAAGCAAAGTCAGCTCTCGTTTATTACTCATTTACGATCGCCATGACGGATTGCAAGTGAGTTAGTGAAATTCTACATAAAAGCCAAAAACCAAATGTTCACTCCGTACGTCGTCGCCGCAATGCCATTCGCATTTCAATGAGCCATATTTGTGCGTTCTTTTCCGGCAGCCCAGATTGCGGACTGATTTGTCCGCTGTCTCTTGTGTCGGCCATATTGTTGGGTGCTGCTGTGTCAGCACGTGAGGCATTGTTAATTGCCAGTTGTTGGCTTTTAAGAAAGTGAAACATAGAATAATGTCTAATTTCTTAACATGTCGACGTCGTGCGGTGTTCTTTTTTGTTTTTTGAGTCAATGCCACTTCAAAAGTTTCCTAACCTGTGTAAAATAAAAGATTAATATTCCAAGCAGTTGTCAATACATGTGAATTTCTCATTTCGTTTTTGCCGTTTTCACTGACATTTAGGAGATTTTTACCGTCTTTGTGACACGTGTGTGCGTAGCACTACAATAAAAAACGATTTATTTATTTGTTTGTTTCTTAATTTTGTGTTGCAGTTCATTTAAATAAATGTCAGTACGCGAAATAGCAGTCGACTTAAAGGAGAACAATTAGAATGTTGAGGAAAATAATTTAATTGCTGTTGTCTACAGTTTTTAATGGTTCAGCGTCTACAATGGGCACAGAATAACACAAATAAACTTTTTTTAAATAATGCTACATGAAAAGTATATATTCATATCTGAATAGTTATTTGTGAATAGTTAGTATTTGAAAGTAAGACTATTTTTATTCAATTTGGTTGAAATAAAAAATACAAAGTAGGAAATATAATGCGATATTCTTTTTATAGTAAAAACAACTCATTTATACGAATTAGTATCAATGCAATGCAAAGAACTATAAGAAACTATTATCGTGTAGTATTATTATTAAAAAAAAAACCAACTTAGTGCAACTAATTACAAACGAAACATAACAACACTTTTTCTGGGCTATTATTATGGCTCGTGAAGAAAATTTGCTTAAAATAGGAGCAAGTGAAAGGTATTCGTTTATTTTAATGATATTACCATCTTCAATAGGAGGAAATAAATGTTCGATTTATCTCTAGTTCAGGGTGCTTTTGGTTATCAACAGACACAATGACAGATTCTGGCATCAAAAGAGGTCTTAATGGTCTACTAGCTGAACGATTGGTTTGTCTAATCGAGTCAGTATAACTTAATCAGATTCTGTTACATATCACTTGCCATTTTTCTAATGTAATCAACCAACCAATCGGCCCATATTGCTTGTTTGCTGAAAGTTCGTTACAATTCCAAAAAGTTCATTTTAAACACCTTAGGATAAATTGTCTCTATTTCACTACAGTCGTGTCTGGGTATAGTGAACACCTCGATATAGTGAACACCTCGATATAGTGAACACCCAAATTTTGACATGGAGCCTCTAAATATTGAACAAAATTTTGAAAGCAATTTAAAGCAAAAAAACCAAAAGTGTATTTTGAGCAAATAAAACGAATTTTGAACAAAAATGTTAACCTTGATATAGTGAACAACCTCAATACTGTGAACAGGCCTTGCAATAATTATTTCACTATATCCAGACACGACTGTTATATAAATATTATATATTTATTTTACCACGAACTTGTACCTAAATTAAGTTGATTTGAGAAACAAACAATGGATGAACCTTTAAGCTACATATTTTTTCATTGTAAAATAAAAATCGATTGCATACTTTTAAATAATGACAACCTTCCAGGAAATGAGCGATTATGCCAGTTAATGCCTTTTCCTCATTAAATTTATGCACATTGTTTTCAACAAATTTTGCTTTTTTTGTGAACAAATATTCAATAAATTGTCTGCCTTTGTCAAGCAATTATTTGCCCCCGGCGGCAGTGAACTAATTTTGAACATTTTTTACGTTAACTAATAACGGAAACGAAAGCAATTTGTAATTTCCTGTTGGGAAACGATATTGAAACAGGTCAACACCGGGTGTCGAATGTGCTCGAAAACGCTTTATTTGTTTTTAAGTACCAACGGCCAACATTGTTTGCGCAAACAGCTGGAGAGCGGACAGCGCAAGTACAGGTGAAACACAAAAAGCGCTTCCCACACAGTTGGCAGCAGCCACGAACATTGGATGAGTAGCAAGCAGAAGAAGAGACTAATAAATCGTCTTTCCAATGCACAATAACCTCAACAAAAACAACACTAATACCAACAACAGTATCAAACAAAGCTGAAGTCGAAAACTGAAACTGGCTTCGACTTCGGCCGGTGTTTCGGTGCTTCGGTTGCTTATTGGAGAAGATTGCTTGCTGCTGTCGTCGACGTCGCTGCTGCTGTGGTCGCTGACGATGTCGTCGTTACTGTCGTTGTTGTCGTCGTCGCTTTAGCAGCTGTGTTGCCTTTAATTTTGGCCGTTGCCGTTGCTGTTGCCGCTGCTGCTGCTGCTGCTGTTCCCCAGCGGATAGACGGTCACAATTTTGCCCATTTCACGTTTGCTCTGCGCTTGTTTATTGTTGCTGTTGTTGTGATTGTTGTTTCTGTTAGCGTTGGTATGCGAAATTCGCATATAAAACCGTTGCCCGATTGTGGCACCAACTTCAGTTGATCGCTGCCAGTGTTGTCGAACAGTTGTTGTTGCCGCAACTAGCAACTATTTGCGCTCTCTCCTACTCTCTCGCTGAGTGTGAGTGCGTGCGCGCGTTTTACGGTTAAAATTGAAAGAAATCTTTTGGGCAAAACTGCATTTGAAAATCACATTTCCACTTCAGCAACACTAGCGGCGAAAAGTGACAGAAAAACCGGAAGCAGCCGGAAGCAATTGAAAAAGTATTTGTACAATTTTACATGAACTTTGTAATGAAAAGTGTGTGTGCGTGAACTGGGCGCATAAATAAAGCCAATTACAATACGAAATAATTCAAATAAATTGTTGCACTTAGTCATTGCGTGCGGCGACGTTATTCATATTTTCAAAGGCACTTTGAATAACGATAAATAATTTTCGCTCAAATCAATTTTTCCCGCTCTATCAAACAAGAAAAGCAAAATCGTCAAGCAAACAGTTGGCGATTGAGTTGCCAACAATTTCACTGAAGCAAATTTCGCGTGTGGACGCGACGTTTTTTCGTTCAACATGCAGACCGTTATTAAGTAAGTTTTAATTTTAAGTGCGTTATTTCACTACGGTTCTTAATGCGGCGAACACATTCGCAGCTCGCGCTGCCTTGCAGCCTGGCTTGTTAGCCTTTGGCCGCTCGCGAAATTTACGCGCCACTGATGATTCTTATAAATATTAAGTAACTTCAACGGGCGCGAGTTTTTCGCTTTTTTTGCTCACCTTCTACATGTAGGTACATATGTTTGTTTTTGTTATATTCAGTTTAAGTTGATTTCATTTGATGTTGTTGTTGCTTTTTCGCAACAACCACACGAACACACACACAACAGCGCAGGAAAAAGTTCAAGGCTTGAAAGTGAAAACAATAGTTGAAACTTACAAACAAAATCCAACAACAACAACAATAAAAAAACAAATTACAATAATAGCAAACAAAAATAAATAAGTTATTGTAATTGCTGAGCAGTTAGTTGTTGTTGCTGCTGCTTACAAACACGTCAATTGTGAATGTTGCTGATTGTTGTGCCAGTAGAAGTAACTAAGAGTTGCTAACGGTTTCGATTGGTTTTTAAATACTTATAAATCTTGTAACAATTTCTAAAGCTATGCTTCGCCAGACATTTAGTTGCAAGAAGTCTAAAGCAAATAAAAACAATGAAAATCTGTTGTTGAGGTTAACAAATTTTAAAGAATTTTAAAGAATTGCTAATGATTTCGGTTGGTTTTAAAATAATAAATACCTAAATAAATAAATTTAAATTAATAAATCTTTAAATAATTTCAAAAGCTCGCTAGACCTCTAGTCAAAAGAACTCTGAAGCAAATAAAAACTATGAAAATCTGTTGTTGAGGTTAACAAATTTTAAAACACTTTTACACATAAATACAAATTTGCCAGCTTGCATTAACTGCAGTATTGAATTTGGCTATATATATGTATGTCAATGACAAGCAGAGAGGGCCTTTTTGGGGTTTCTCAGCTCCACTGCTGTAAGAGTGGTTCTGAAGTCAGTAAAACAGAGCATTTAAGTTTATATTAAATGTTAAGCTTTTTCCACTCAACCTAACTCATTGAATCCGTCTAACGCCAAGCTAAACTGTATATATATGCCAATACTAAAGATAAATAAAGGCTAATTGTTATTTGACATTTGAAACCAGCCACGAAAATTCCTCAGCGATATTCCATTTCGTCTTTGTGTCTTATTCAATATTATTTCTTAAAATACAAATGTAGTTTGTTTGAGCTTTGTGCTTTGATTTTGCTCAAAAAGTGTTAACTCGCCCAACAACCTTCGAATCATACGCAGTGATGTGACGTAGGGTGCGTGGTGCTTTAAATATATTGAAGGTTCTTCTTATTAATTATTTCTGCTCACATTTCAATAAAATAAACATACATACTTATGCTAACAATATGTATAATATATACACACTTATAGTATTTGTTTATTTGCTGCGTATACTTTGAAATCGAAATCGCTTTAAAAAATTAAAAACTAGATAATATTAAATACAAATACATAGGTAATATATTTCATTTCAATATTTCATCTCGTCTCAATTATTGTTCTGATTTTTCTATACTTTGTAAGTTTTTTGTAATAATGAGTGTTTTTGAGCAATGGTTCAAAGACAACACAAGTGTTTAATCGTATCGCGGCGGAGCGGTGGAAAATAAAAGACACGGTTGGTTCGGTTGCGTGGTGTTTATTATTTAACGTACGAATGACGAGTAACAAAGAATACAATAAACATTAAACGATACAAACGGCCGAAGCCGGGGAGCAGAAAATAGGGGGAAACATGAGTACAAAGGGACAAGGAAAGGAAGGGATTAGAGGTGGGATCGACAGATCACTTGAGACAGCACTCATTTAGCCATCGCGGCCGCCATTACATATTGCAATTTAATGAACCGCGGGCCAGTCGGGCGAGGATGTGTTGCAGCTTTTGGTGGTGCGGGGGTGTCGTCCATCGACGTCTCGTCCTCGGAGGAGTGCTGCTGCAGCGGTTTGGGGGTAGTTACCGACCTGCAAATAGAGTGAGATGTCAGTTATTTGGACATAAAGGTTTTGAGGCTGACATCATGGGTATGGGAAAGCGTGGCTAGGCTGCGGGGTTCGCTTCAGCTCAAGCCGAGGGAATATGGAAATATATAAATTGGCTGCACTGCCATTTCAGCTCTTTAGAGGGAATGAGATTTTCGAGCGATAGTTATAAGGGGGTTCGAGGGGTTGTTTATAAACAAGGTCAACTCCGCTCGGGATAAGTATGTGCTCGTAGGGCTCGAACGAAGCAGGAGGCCCGACCGAGAATGTCAGTGTGCTCGTCGAGAGGGTTATGAGGGATTATATTTTACGTTATAATCGTATGTTCGTAGGGCTCGAGATAAGTAAGGGAACCGATCGAGGATGTCGGTTTGCTCTTCGAGAGGGTGGTGGCAGTCAACCGCTCTTTGATCCGGGATTGGAACTGTGTGAGCAAGACCGTTTGGCTCAGCATGGAAGAATTGCTGGAGCCGTTCCACCCAAGAGGGAGATCTTATAGATCTTCGAGTTTATACCCGATCAGTCCGACGTCTGCGGGATTTGCAGCGCTTGGAGCAAGTCGCACTGGAGTGGCAACTGTCCTCTTTTCGGACCCGGGATGGAGGAGGTGTAATGAGGAATTGCGAGGGATTGCAATTTCCGTCAGTTGTTTGGGGCGTAGAACGAGGGGCGTCAAGCCAACGCTCTTGTCGAACCCTTTTGGGAGACCTCATTAGAGGCGAAAGCCATCCTGCAGGGTCGAAACGTTTTGCAACGAAGGGGGAAATTTGCCGGTTTGAGAATGGGTTTGCAGGAGTAGTGGATTCGAAGTTTCCATTATTTCCTGGGGTGGAAACCCTACGGGATTGAGGGCGGCAATCACTTGTGCAAGGGCTTTCTTTAGGGCGGGAAGGTTATTTCGAAGGGCGGTTCCAGTATCCATATTGCGACTTGGTACCTCTGTGGCACATGTCAAATGCGAAGAAGGGGGTACTGGACCACTTAATACCCAACCGAATACTGTATGCTGAGCAAGTAAGCTGCCGCATACATTCCGGTGGATACCTTCGAGCATGATCTGCGGGATGAGATCACTGCCAATCACTATATCGATCTGCGCTGTCTCGAAGGGGTTTGGATCAGCGAGATCTAGCATGGCGAAACCTTTCATATTGGGGGAGTTTATATGAGCAGGTGGGAGCAATTTTGTAAGCTCTTGGAGTACGATTGCTTGCACGGGGAGTTTCGTGCTCGTTTGAGGGACTGCCGATGTCAAGAAGCATGTATGATTGGCATTTTGCACAATCTGACCGCCCATGCCCGAGATTTGGAAGGGGGGATTTCCCGATTGGCAATTTGAGGCGTTTCTGGACCTTCGAGGATATGAAGGTTCGCTGAGAGGCTTGGTCGATCAACGCTCGAACCTTGAACAGCTTTCCTGAGTGCTCAATAGAGACCAGTGCCGTAGGCAGAAAGGATTGGGTGCCATTATTGGAGTGTAAGGCTTGTACTTGGGGCGTACTTTGCCTGGAAGATGTGCGGGGTTGCGCATCCGAAAGGGGGGAATGAGTTGCGGAGTTGTTTTTCGTTGGTTTCTGAGCTGTTGTGACCTGTGGAGTAGTCGAATGTGACCGATTAAGCGATTGAGGGGGCTGCGCATTGCTTTTGGGGAAATGAAGCATGGAATGGTGCTTCATTTGGCAATATACGCACGTAAAATTGCTTGTACATTTCTCAACAAGGTATGTCGCAAGACAATTTACACAGAGATTGTGCTTCTTTACATATTTAAGTCGACTCTGGGGGGTGAGTCTTTTGAAGTTCTGGCAAGTCCGTATGGGATGGTTTGCGTTGCAGAGTTTGCACGCGAAGTCCCTTTTCACTTGAGTATGATAACACTGCACAACAAAATCAAATTTTTTTCAAAATAACAAGGTTCTGACATCGGATTCTGGTAGAGGGGACCAAAAAAAAATATACGTGTATCGGCGTTTTGAAAGTTTACGTCTGAATTTTTTTTTAGGGGGGTCAAAGTTTTCCCTTTTTTGCTCATTCTTATGGTGAATCGGCATACGAAAACCATGTAACCTCACATTTTAGGTATATGATGGGTTCAGCAATTTGATGTAAAATACTACGAAGAATATTTTTGCGGAACACTTTAACCTTCTAGCTACCATGTTTATGGGTCAATTGGACCCTTTTTTTCTAAAATGCCAAAAATGTCCTGTAAAACAAGACTTTTTAAGGAAAAAATGTACCACGAAAATATTCGCCATAAAATTCTACTATAGGTCTCTGAATACATCAAATCTCAGAAATTAACTTCAACGCCAGAAGCAAGCCAAAACTGAAAATGTGTTTAAGTGTTTATTTCGTACTTATTCAAAATTTCATTTTTGAGGGTTAGTGTGCATGGGAAAAATGTTGAAAGCAAATATATCTTTTAGGTCTTTTCAGATTTGGCTTAATTCTGGCGTTGAAGTTAATTTCTGAGGTTTGATGTATTCAGAGACCTATAGTAGAATTTTATGGCGAATATTTTCGTGGTACATTTTTTCCTTAAAAAGTCTTGTTTTACAGGACATTTTTGGCATTTTAGAAAAAAAGGGTCCAATTGACCCATAAACATGGTAGCTAGAAGGTTAAAGTGTTCCACAAAAATATTCTTCGTAGTATTTTACATCAAATTGCTGAACCCATCATATACCTAAAATGTAAGGTTAGATGGTTTTCGTATGCCGATTCACCATGAGAATGAGCAAAAAGGGGAAAACTTTGACCCCCCCTAAAAAAAAATTCAGACGTAAACTTTCAAAACGCCGATACACGTATATTTTTTTTTGGTCCCCTCTACCAGAATCCGATGTCAGAACCTTGTTATTTTTTTTTTGTGTTGTGCAGTGTAATTGAGGGATTTGTGTGGCCGATTTGGGAGGACATTGGAAGTCGAAGGTTGAGATTGTTTCAGCTTAGAAGGGCGAATAATTTGGAGCCGTTCAAGCACCTCATATCTGCCGGTCAGGAATTCATCCATTTGCGACCAGGGTGGCAGATCCTTCCGGGATGTCAATGATTGCTCCCATAGAGCAAGTGTCTCTTGGGGCAATTTGGTAGAGCATATATAAACTAGCAGCGGATCCCAATTGTCTGTATCTACGGCCTGGGAATTTAGAATTGACAGACAATTGTTTATGCTGGTTTGGATCCGCTGTAGTGCCTCACTAGTTTCGGTGTGGGCAGGAGCGATATTCAAAAGGGATCGAATTTGAGTATCAACGAGTATGCGTTTATTTTCGTAACGGGATTTTAGAGCTTCCCACGCGAGTCCGAAATTCTCATCGGTTAAGGCACATTGCTTAACAATAGCACCGGCTTTACCTTGCGTCTTGTATCGGAGGTGATACAATTTTTGGGCTGGAGTGAGCTGGGGGTGGTTTATGTATACTGCCGTAAACATGTCCCGGAAGGACGGCCACTGCTCATAGCTCCCGAAGAAGGTTTCGGTATCACAAGGTGGAACTTGTAGGCAAATGTAGGGGGTATTTGCTGGTTCTAGTGGTCGAACCGGTTCCATATGCGCAGCGGGCTGAGGGGACTGAGTTTGGAGCATCTCAATGATGTCCGACATCTGAGCCATACACAACTCGTAATGGTCTGTGCAGGCGTCAATCTTTTGCCTAGCCGACTCTTTGAAACCGTCGGGCTGGCTATTGTCTTCAGCAATGAAGACTGCCTCATGTGCGCGCATAAGCCTCTCCCATTGGGCTTGCAAATTTTTTTGCTTTATTTGGACCAGGGATTTGGTCAAATCGTCAATGGGAGCCGATGAAAATTTTGTGCATAATTGCACGAGTCTATCGGACTTTAAAGTAAATTTGGCAACACTGGGATCGGTTGCTTTGGGACTAGAGAGTTTGGAGCGAGTGTTTGGTGGCTCCCGAGTGACAGGAACTGTCAAACGTGCATTGGCTGACTTTGGGTATCTGGAGGAAGGAGTCTCCATTGTGACAAGCTGGCGTTTAGGGGATCGCTCAGCGGGCATGTTAATTGGAAAAGCTCGACAAAGGGTAAAAAGTTTAAATAAATATAGTATTGTATAAATGTAGGGTATGGGAGAAATAGACGTGTAGTCTAACCGCGTCCGCGCGAACGATATTTGAGAATGGGAGGAGTTGGGAATGGGAAAATTCGTTTAAACGAATTTGTATTTTTGTCGAGCGAAAAAATGGGGTTACACCCGTGTGTGTAAACGTGTAGGGATATATATATATATATATGGGAACAACCAAAATTTGTGTATGAGTACGTGTATTGGGAAATGTGTGTATAGGTAATAAACGGAAATGCGTATATGGGAATTGGGAATGTATGTAAAAATTATTATAATATAAATATAATATAAATGTGCAGTCAAATGTGTGTGCAAATATGTTTTTATTTGTGAAAAAGTGAATTGTTTTTTTTTGTATGTGATACGTAGGTGTATGTGTGTATATATATTTGTGTATAAATATATATATTTGAATATATATATGTATGTATATGCAATATTCAACTGGACCCAAAATAAATAAAATTCCGCAAAATTCAGTTCCGCTAATACTACTGTTTCCATATTTTGCTCATTTCCCCTGCGCATAAAAATTAGCGCCAATCCCCTTTTCCTTTCAGGCAATGAAACATCTTTTTGGTCTATGATATTCAAAAAGAAAATTAGTTTCTTTTCAATAAGTGTTATTATTGCTTATCAGAAAGCAATAAAAACTCGAGTTTAATAACAATGAGGTATAGACTTTTTCAGCAAAATTATTGCTCCCTCTTGGATACGATCGTTCAAAAAAGTAAGAAACATTTTGAGAAGACACAGTACCAAATAAATTAAAACACAATCTGAACGTTTTATAATTAACAACTTTTCATCTTTTCATTTCCTTTAACAATCCATTTGTATATTTTCCTCTTTTGCTGATAATTTGGCTGTCTAATGTAAAGTAAAACTGTAAAACACGCCAAAGTTTTTATCTTCGTTTGAAGCACTGACAAGATGTTCAATAAGTATTTGAGGTACACTTCATCCACACTGCCACCAGCATTGCAATTGTGGGTAGATGATTTTTACAATGAAAATATTTATTTTACTACAAAATTGTTAATTCAGTTCAGTTCGGATACGATTTCTTGTCATATTAATTTAGTTTTTTGTTACTGCTGAATGTTTTCTGCCACTTACGAATGCATTCATATTCGGCTTTTTCATAAGAATAGAACGTACTACGAAGTGCGGGTTTTTAAATGTTCCATGAAATGAATGGTGCCATATTTTAATGTCATCGGACTTGTTAATACAAGTGATGTATTGCCATCAATTAGTCAGCAACGAGAGTTTTTAACAGGCAATTTAATGCAAAGTTGTAGCACAGATTTGGTTTAATTTCCATGAGTGATGCGGCGGAAAAATTTTCCAATTGAAGCGCTTAAAAATGTAAAATTGATCTTTGAGAGTTTTTAATACTGAGTGAAAGTTGAAGTAGTGAGTGGAGGTGCCATGAGTCTGAGTGCAAGTAAGTGAACTGATATTTGAAAAACGAGACATTTAGACGCCTACAAAGATTTGTTGTTCAAGTTGCAAGCACTAATGATAAAATTAGTTGAAGAGCATTTTAATTAATACTCTTCAACTGTACAATTAAATATAAATATTGACAATTTCAAGTTGCTAGCATAGTGTCGATTGTGAGTGGATTTCGTATCAGTTAACAGCATTGAAGTTGCTTTGAATATGTTTTTCTCTGTGAGCTTAAAAAATCATTTTTAAATCAAATAAAAAAACAGATGGGAATCAGCACAGAAGCTATGCTTGAAATATAAACCAGACTGCATGTGTAACGTGAAGCAAAGCTTTAACTCCAAGTCGGATGGCACAATTCGAGTCATTGCACTAAATTCAACAAATCAAGTTGTGGTGATCCGCTTTTTAATTTTTCAACTAACTAATCTGATAATTTGTTTTTTACTAATTGATTATATCTCTGACAGCGTTCTTACTTCAATTTGAATTTCAATTTAAAAATATTGCTACATAAGTTGGAAGAAACTGCTGAAAAATATTAGAAAATATTTATTTATTAATTTCTGTGTTAGATTCAACTCAGAAACTTCATTTTATGTTTTTATTAATTGATTATTTTGACAAACTATGTGCATTCCTCAAGTTTAAACTACAAACAAACCGCACTGTCTATGTGTTGATTAAATATTTTCTCTAATTTTGTCGACTTCGTTGTCATGTTCAACTTCACACCTATCTACAACAATGCGTCTTTCGTTGTCTAGACTCCAGAGCGTAGCACGTAGTAAATGGTGCCGACAGGCTCTTGACCGACATTTGTTGTTGCCTTTATTGCTGCTGTGCAAAACTAAATTCACATATAACACAAATAGTACGAACACCAATAAACAACAACAATAAGCGTTCGTACAGCAAAAAGTCCACAAAAAAGAACTGAATTGCAAAAAATGCTAATCGAAACCCTACCGAAAAAATAACAAAAAAAAATGCGAAAGTAACACATTTTCTGTCGTTTCAAAATAAATGCAAAATAAATGCCCAAATACTTAATACCGAAACGCTTTAAATTCTAATGTCAAAATGTACAAATCTAACCATAAAAAAACGAAACGAGTCGAAATGCAAAATAAGTCGATAACGAAAAAGAAATTAAAACAATTTCACCTTTTCATTTTCGATTGAATTGCAACACTTCGAATAAAAAAAAACATTTGAAGAGAAACCAGAAATTGCGGGATCCAACGAAACCCGTTGATCATAGAAATGACGCATGCGCGCCGCGATTGGGCGCATCGATTAGCGAGGACACATTAGAAAGTTGTCAACGGCCAGAGAGAGAGAGAGAGAGCGATATAGAGCGAGCGAGCGACAGCAAACAAAGCACTCCATTGTCAGCTGCTGTAATGAGAGGAAACGCCGAAATTTCTTGACTTCAAAAATGGCATCCAAATTCACAGCCAAACTTGGCCGAAATGAAGTCGTAGTCGTGAATTTATGAGTAAATATTTACGCACCGTTTGAGCGCTGTTGTCGTCCGACTGGGTCTTCTGGCAAAGTATGTCCAAAAAAATAAAAATTCAAAATACAAAAATCGAACAAAGCCGAGAAAACTTGTTCGTTGAACTCTGGCACTCCAAGCCAAGCCAGAGTTAGCGTGTAGACACTAACGCGCAACTATTCGCCGCTAGTTGGTAGCCACTTTTTGGGCTTTTTGGTGGCCTTTTTGGTGTATGCACTTTGCTGATAAAATGTTAAGTTAAATTTTGGCCGAGTAGTTGCAGCGCAAGTGGTGGAGCTAGTGCGTGGTTTTGTGAATTCGGTGGGAACTGGTTTGCTGCATCTTTTAGCTGCTGCTCCGGCCACTTTTGTGCGGTTCGATGAAAACAACATTATTGTTCAAACTTGTGTACATACTTATTTCTCTGGTTGCACACCTTGTTCAGGTAGAGGTTACGTTTTTCATAAAGCAGCAGCATTCAATATTCGAATTGAATTGATAGTAGCTGAGATCGTTGAGTGTGTTTGGTGTTATGTGCGTTCATGCTTCTCTAGTTGTGACAACAATTTTACATTAATTGGGGACATTTAAAGTATTTTGTTGTTTTTTTCATGTTCAGATACCAAAGTGAACTTTGGTTAATCGTGCAACAAATATATATAAGATTTGAATAGCTCATTTGCTTAAGAAGGCTTTGACACTTTTATGTTATAAATATCTGGCATGGAAGAGTAGCTAAAGTCGACATAAGAGAGAATTGAGCTATTGCATTGGGAGGTTAATAAAAGTCAAGGCGCTTAAATTGATTTCATTCGTTTTGAAAAATCCTGTTTTTTTTGACAGTCAAAACATCTTATGTGCACATAGTTTTCAAACTACAATTTTCGACTTAAGCTACTCTTCCATATGATCACAACATAAACTTGAACTTGAATATTTAAGCTAACACAATTTTTCCCATTTTGATCTTCACGCAGTTTTAATTTTCCTGTTTTCTCAGAACAAATTTTATAGTACTATTCTATTAATTTTTTTACCAATATTCATTAATTATGGGTAATAGTTGATTCGATTTCTACTTATCCGATAATTTTTTATATTTATGGAAATTTTTCTAGACTCCCGCGAAATCCATAGCAAAACTGCTTCTCGAAATGATTTTTAACTAGAATTTCAACACTTCTAATAAAATCACATAGTAAAAACAAAAACAAGACTTTCAATGGTGAAGGTATTTATGAGCTCTACAGCCAAATTTATTACAGATTTCGAAATTTTTTACTTTTAACATCAAAAGTTTAATCAGAAAAGAAGCCTGGTGAAGGTACTTTTGAGCTTCCCAGCCAAATTTTTCCAATTTTCCAATTTTTTCCCTGAAATATAAAAGTTTTAACCAGAAAAGAAGCCTGGTGAAGGTATTTACACCCAAATTTATTACAGATTTCAAAAGTTTTTCCTGTAAACATCAAAATTTTAACCACAAAAGATATCTTGATTGTGAAGATATTTATGAGCTTTACACCCAAATTTATTATAGATTTCAAAATATTTTCCTTTAAACATAAAACTTGTAACCAGAAAAGAAGCCTGGTGAAGGTATTTTTAAGCTTTAAAGCCAAATTGTTGTTGTTGAAAAAAATATATATGTATGTACGAAGCTTTCTTCCTGCTGCTATTAGGATTCGAAGTTGTTTTTGAAAGCCATAGATACATTGCTTCATAAAAAACTAAGCCAGAAATAGTGAAGGTAAATGATTGATTTTTGAAAATATTCCTGAGACTTACTGCCAAATCAATTTGACGACGACTTTTATATATAATTATAAAAGGTTGACATTTTGTGTAGTTTAATAACATAAAATTTCACCAAATTACAATTTGAATACCAGATTTTGTCTAGTCACCACAATTAAGCCAGTAATTTGAATCACAAAATAAAAATCTCGTTTTAAATAATAAGTATGTGTATTATATTTTAAATCTTGAACCTTCAAGCGTTGTGTCCCTATCTAATATTTTGAATCTTAAACTAACAAGCCCCCAACTGAGTCTTCAATGTATTGTCAGGCAACAGTTTTCAATGATATTGAATTCGATGTTAAAATGGCAAACCAGTAAATCTAAATAAATTCCTTTTGAATTTTAACTCTTGCTTCAATAAATTGTGCAAAAGAACATGTTCTACGTCTCGAATTGACATCGAGTTTATTTTTTTCGATTACCCGCTCAACTGGCTTTCGACTCGGAAAGTGTTTCAAACTTTTGTCATAATTTGTATGTTGCTTAAGCTTGTCCGTGCTTATCTCATTTGATGAAATTTCTTTATCTAATCTCTGTTTCAATTCGCATTTGAAACTAGTTTAGCCAATTTATTATTATTTTTTTTCAAATTGATTTGCAATAATACACACAACACATAAAACGACTTTTTAATAACGCCGAGTAATTTAAAAATAATACTTAAACCTCTTTCTCCTTATACAAGTAGCAATTATTTTTTATTTTTTAAGAATATTAATATATATTTTTAATTTGCAATCTGAAAAGTTTTAACGTTAAAACGTGTTTAACAATGTTAGCATGCATACGCTTTTTTATTGTAGCTACGTCTTTGTGGCTATAACATTAAATTTGCCAAGGCAGCAATCACAAATTTTTCCGCATTCAGTCTAAAAGCAATAGGCGTGGCTGACGACAATTAACCGTTTAATTCCTCCTATTGTGAGCACTCCACACAACACGCAACCAACTGTCGGTGATGAAAAATGACAACGTGCAATTGTCGGGGGCTGAGTTGTAACGCTCTGTGATTTTCCCACTGTCACACTGTTTCTCTTAGTATCTCTCTCTCTCTCTCTCTATGACATGTACTTGGGCTTTCTCTGTTGAGTACTTGCGTTCTTATGAAATTGTTTAATATAATTTTTTTTTTAATTTTTTTAAACAAATTTTTGAAGTTCAAGTTAAATGTTGTTGGCGATGGTGACGGTCTGTCTTGCGGTGTGTTGGGCTGGTTGCTCGCTTGCAGCGCCTCATTTTTATGCAAATATTTTTATTTAATCGAAGGTTAATTTATGAACTAAGCAAAAAAGGTCGCACGTCTTGATTATGCATTTTTGTTGTTGTTGTTGGTTTTATTGCGGTGGTTGCTGCTAGCTTAGTGGTTTTGGCTGTGCTGTAGCAAAAAAAGACAGACAAAAATACATGTAAACAAAAAATTTCACTTTTGCGTGCTGCGTTTTGCTTAAATTTAATTTTTATTTCTTTCGCATGTTAAAAAAAAAAAATAACAAAATAAATAACAAAACTTTTGTTGTTGAAGGTAAAAAGTATGAATATTGGGGGGGGAGAAGTACAATTTCAATGGTGGTGTTCACTATAAGTGCAAGCGAATCGATTAGTACGAAAATTAATGTAGTAAATTAGTAGTAAATTAGTAAAGTAGTAAATTTTAACATTGTAGCTTCAAATTAGCTGATTTTTGTCACGTTTTTTGTGAATCGTGGCTCGAGGAGAAGTACACACAAAATTCAGGGAATGGTTTTAGGAGATCAAACGAACACATTTTGGACCAAGAATTTGTTCTTGTTGCTTTTTTAGTGTGCGAGATTAAATGCCAAATTGCGTTTCGGTCTAGGAAAAGGCAAATAATCATAGGTTTCTCGTTCTACACCACACATACCTGAGCTTTTATTTCTAGACATTAAAAATCTTTATGATTCCCGGCTCCGTAAGGTAAAAGGGCTATCAGAATAAGACATCTTTTTGTGCTAACCAAACCGAACTTTGGATTAAAAGGCTGGAACAGAGGTTTAATTCATTGATCCTATCCTATTGCATCCTAGCTTGTCTCTTAAATTGACTGATCTGAAGCCATCCAAGTTGTAGATGAATGGAGAGCCTATAGCTTTTCATCTTTGTCTAAAAAAGCAGAGTTCAAGGTTTCATCTCATTTGTTTTTTATTGTCTACATTTATTTTAAAACAACTTCAAGCCTAAACTCTAACCATCCACATAGTTTGAATGCATTAAACACATTTTGATGCGATCGTGAGTATCGCTAATGTCAACAAGTGCGCTTTGAGTGCATACGAGCTGAGCAAAGCTTGTGATGTCATACCAAAAGCAAATTAATACATACATAAATCTTTTTTCGGCAAGGTTCAGCGGGAAACCGTCAGCTGGCTGTTTATATTAAACAGATTTCTATGCAATCTTTACAATTATGTTGCCTAAGTAACGGTAAATACTTGAAAATGTGTGATAAGAACACCAAAAATACATTCCAACTGCAATGGAATTTGATTCTAGTGAAATAGTTACGTTTATAAAAAAAAAAATCACACAAAAACCATATTTAATTAGAGTGTGGATTTAGTTTTTTTCCACAGATTTCAATGTCATTCATTCGGGCAGTACAAAACATTCATTCAACTGTCGGTTAAACAATGTGGCCAAAAACTCAGTCAACAATAAAAATCACGCAATACATGCAGCCAGCTCAGTTAATTGCAAACAACAGCAACAACAACTAAGACTACAACTACGTCTATAACACAATCCAATGGCCCAGCCAGGCCATGGTGAAACTGGATTAAATAACAATGTTTTCCTTAAATGACTTTTGGCCGCGCTTCGCACCGCTTTTGGTGGTTTTCGTTTGGAGCCCGTAGCGTTGGGTCGCTTGGCTTTGCATTGTTTGCGTTTGACTGGTACAATAATTTGTTAACAATGACGCCAGGCAGCTGTTGCCATTGCGGCCATTACATTACAAATTACACGCACATTCGCCTTTAACTATGCGACGCAGAAAAGGCGCGCGAGCAGAAGTAACAAAGTTGCAGAAATGTATGTCAACTGCCATATTCGATTAAGTGGCTGACTGATGGTTGCGGTTGAAGGAAATATAACCAGCAACAATGCAACACGTATTGCAGTGTAAAAGTCTAGCAGCAACAAAAGAGTTGAGTTGCATTTGAATTTTTGTTTTTTGTTTTCGCTGTGACTCTTTGCCAGTGGTTGTCAGTTGAGCTTTGGATGAGAAGAAATTTCACTGTAAGATAACAACAATAACAACCAAAGTATGTTAGTAGCTAAGTAATTGTAAGACAAACAAGCGGATAGTCAAAATTATGAAGTTGTTACCTCGTTGTGACTTTTAATTGCAGCAATTGTCATGCAATGCATTTTTTTCTGCCTGCACAGTGAAGGGAAAACAGTTTTGCTGGAAGCGAGTGACACAAATATGAGGCAATGCTCGAGTCACTGAGATGCCGAACCGCAATAAGCTGAACAAAAATTTGTACACTTCTCATTCAAGTTTGGAGTGGATTTGCTTAAAGTGTGCGGCGCACCGCTAATTGCTTAGCGACAGCGTTGTTGCTGTGCCGAATTACTGCTAAAAGTTACATCAAGATCACACAATTTTCGACAAGTCATGTTTGTCGGTCCACTGATGAAAACGGGCCAAAACAAATAGACACAAAGCCCGCTGACCTACTTAAACGTCGTCTTAGTGTTGACGCCTTTCGAAGCTCTCGCGCTCGGCTCTCCGCTGCTCTGTCAACAGTTTTTAAAAACTTTATTGTTGAACGATTCAACAAGTTGGTATTACAAAGAAACGATACATAGCTGTGGCGTTTGAAGGCATTTCAATTGCACTGTTCAACAAAGATCTAGTTTAACTATGTTTAGTAAATTAAAAGATTATTAAATATATGCTGAAAAAATTAAAAATTCAAAATTGGTTTGAAAATTATACATGAAAATTACATTTTGCCTCTTCAGTTTGAAATTTGAATTGGTTTAGTTGTTCAATATTATATATTTGTATAGAATACACATATCCTTTTGCTCCTTTATTGTTGCTTTTATTGCCAATTTTCGAAGAACTGAGGACTTTTAAGTAAATTAAAGAGCCAAATATGTAATAAAAAAATGTTTGTTGGAATATTTTATATATAATTTGCTTAGCTTCAGTTAAGCCTATTAACCGTTCGTCCAGAAAGCATTGAAACATCTTTCCTTTAACACTGCCCGTCTTGGCACCGTGTTTCAGTATTCTGACATTATGATCTATTCATTCTTTTCTCTCTCCTTATACTAAAATGTTCAAGCTGCGTTTGTGATAATTTTACATTAAGCAGAAATTAAGCGGGTCGCCAATGATCAGACTCCGGCCAGCTGTTATTAACACTTAAAAATGCACACATTTGATTTTGCATTTGGTTTAGCTGACAACAGATGAGAAAATTTCTAGTCATTGTAAAATTACTACAAAAAGTACACAAATATTAAATAACATTTTTGTAATAATTGTGTGAGTGTGTTGGCGACATTAGATCATAAAAGTTAATTATTGCTGTTGCTGATATCTGTCCCAACAAAACTATTCTGGCCCACAGCAGCTGCTGTGGGCCAGCTTATTAAAACAAAAAATAAAACAAGAGCAAATAAGTATAATTAATGTTTTGCTCTTCACTGTTTGTTTCATGTTGTAAACTTTCTGGTTTAGTGTGTTAAAAACTTGACTGCTTTAGAGCTAAGTTAAGCTATTAAGATAATGAATAAGTAGTAAAGATTTTATTATCCACGTTTATGGAACTCTAAAAAAAGATTGCATTGAAACCTTAAGGGGCCTGAAGATTGAGCTAAGAATTGACAGTTTGGCTGAGAAAATACTACTTATTACCTTAGAAACTAATTTACAGAATTACAGTTTTTAAGCCGATGTGGCCAAAGCATTTATGAGTACTTGGTATCTATTAAAAATTATATAGTTTTTCAAAGCGATATAAATCATTCAACGAGTGTGAAAATAAAAAATCAAGAAAAAGATAGTGAACGTATGAAATGATATCAAATTCTTTACTTGAACTAATCTATTACAGTTTTGGACTCCAGTGAAAAATCTAATGCAAAACTGCAAACTTTACGAAATATTGTCTTTCAAATCGTTAGTTGGGTCTCCCGATTCAAATCTTGATGCGTTTCTTAGCTCATTGAATACATAACTAACTCGATAGCCCAGTTATCAGGATGAGAGGGATTTACTATTTGCGGAAGACAAGCTTTTTCATGGACAATTTTACGCTCAGAGGTTTGCATTATGCTGCTGAGAGAATTGCCGCCTTTTTGGTGTTGGGTACAACGGGCATTCGAACCTGAGTACGAGTGTTTTTACAGACTCGCAGCACAGCGCACTAGTCACCTGAGCCACGGTGGTCGACTGCGTATATCGGAATTTCGATATTATTGCATTCTCACTCTCTAATTGTGGGCCTGTCATCTGTAATTATCTGAGAACTGATCATTTTATAGTTTATTAGTTTGTATTGTAGGAAGTCTCGAAGTAAAATGTCACTTGCCATCACAGAAATGTTGAGTGATGTGAAAGCTGGATGTGTAATGCATTGAAATGTCACCTTTCCTTTATTCCTTTATGGTTATTTTTAATTATACAAAGCTAACAGCTTTTAGCTACACATCTGGCATAGTAATTGCCAACAGTTTGACTGTTATTCAGTATAAATATTTAAAACACTTTGCAACATTAGTTGGCACTTGAAAACGCCAACAAGATCAATACTCATTTGCAAGTCGGTTCGGGGAAAATTGAAAAGAAAAAAAAACAACAACAACAAAAACAACAACAACAAAGCTAAAAAACATGTAAATTTCCGACTAACATTGACAATCAGTCAACACTGCGGCCGCCTGTTAACATGGACAGCAGGTAATGTGGTATCGCCATTTTTGTCACATTTTAGCGACAACGAGTGCAAACACACACACACATAGTTGGCGAAAATGGCCAAATCAACAAATGAAAGCTTGAACAAAAATAAAATAATGTGAAATGAAAAGCGCGCATTGAACCGCAAATGTGAATGCGAGCGCATTACAGGCAACGCGACCGAGTGGCTCTGTTGAATAACAATTCCGCTTCGAACGGAAGGCGATCAGTTCGATGAGATTCAGCAAAAAGCAAATGATTTACATATGCACATACATGTGTACGTAGATATTCCTGCATGTGCAGTTCGCCTTCCTTGTTGGCGGTGTGACAATGTGTACATATTTTAAGCCACACTCTGACACGCCAATTGAACGCATAAACATTGCAATCAATGACAATAGCGGCGTAATTACGAGTAGCAGTAATGCTCGTAAAGCTGTCGTGTCATGCCGTGTGGCGCGGGCGCAAATAACGCCGAGTGGCTGCAGACTGTTGAAGCCAGAGCTGAAATTGTGGCAACCAACGGCATCGATCGGCGAAGATTGCGACTGGGTTCAAAGACCCGGCCTACGAATTTTTGCGAGTCAAGTGCATTGCGCCAATTTGGGCAACAGAACCCAAAATTGAAAGAATAAAAGTAACCCATTTTGGTACTAAACAATTCCACAACAATGAGTAATATCCCGATGCAAGATGTGCTGAGTTCATGCAAATTCTCACATTTAAGTAATTTTGCACACAACCCCAACAACAACAACAACAACAGCAACAATAAAGAGCATTTGTGTCGTTGCCACAAATAAACATCAAATTATGAAAAATAACCATAAATTATTTGTAATGTGTTTAGCCATTTACCCACAACGTAATCTCTCCCTCTCTGATGTGCGTGATCTAATTGCGTAAAAGTGTGAATGCCGCTACACACACACACACACATGCTTCGACCAATTCCACTTCAAGTTAGTTTGAGTGGGAAAAAACTGTGGAAAGTGACTTATTGCATTTTGACATACAATAAGTATGACCAACATGGACATTTGAACCACCAATTCACCAACACACTGGCCGCGTTTAGGGCTACCAGTCAGCATTCGAAAGCAGCGGTGCTCAAGAAGCACTGTTGCCAACTTAGTGCTTTTCGCACTAAATTTAGTGCTTTTTGAAAATCACAAAGCGGAAAATATTGAGTTTGGTGCTTGGTGCGTTTTTTAGTGCTTTTTTAAATTTCAAAGACACCAAGACTAATTCATGCTTGAAAAAAATGTAAGTTTTTTTTAATAACTGGAGTGTTATACAACACTATATTTCGTTTAACACCTATATAACACTGGAATGTTTTGCTAAAAAATCATTGTTTGGATATTACATGACAACCGAAGTGATCCTCCTTGATGGAATTGCTACCTAGGTCACGGTTGCCACTGATCTGCAATAGATTTCCTAGTATGGTACACGGAATATTAGGACAACTACCCATTGTCTTTTTGTGCTCATCAGTGCTTCCTGAGTAGAAAAACGCGGTTTTAGTGGTTTCTGAAGTAGAAAAGTTGGCAACCGTGCCAAGAAGAAGGATCATTTTTGTAGCACAGTGTAAATGCTTATTGGATTCTTCTAGTATAGTAAATGAATTCTCATGATTTAATAAAATTGTGCGGGAGTTGTAATGTAATTTCAAATTTTTCTTGGTACCAATGCGCTTTCAAATTAACTTTTAATTTGGCAACTCTGATCCGCCAATGCCATGAACACCTTAGTGACTTTTTCTGAATTAGTTGTGGGCGCGACGCGTGTCCCTTTTTTCTTGCCAACCTCTTTTATGTCAGCAAATTACAGGCTTACATCTCGGCATTGTTATTTTGTTCTTATGTTTGAATTTGTATTTGATTTTTGTATGTTTTGCGCTCATTAAACCATTGTTGCCACATGCCAATTTCTGAAACATTTAGCCCATAAATTCAGCACCCGAACGTGTGTTTACTGGCGCACACACCTGTAGCTATGCGCAGCCCATTTGAATGAAACTATAACTGAGTGGCGCGTGGCAGGTGATTTGGATAGTTAAGGCCAGTGGGGAGGGGCTTCAAACTCAAAATTACAAACATTGCTGGAGCAAAATATAGTTTCAACTGGAATCGAGCTCAAAAGTTGTACGCAAAACCCCCACCAAAATGAAATCCTATGTGCGCGACTGGTCAAGGCCATAGTACAATGTTTGAAATCAGTAATTAAAAGTGAGCGGAATGAATCATCACATTTAATCTTCTAAAGGTCAGCGTGTCATGTTCTTCAATATTGTTCATTTGAGCTAAGCCTTCGGTGCCATAATCTTCTTATTATAGTTACATATATGTAAATTTGTAATAATGTACATCACAAACCTAACATTAAATAAGAATGACCTCTGAGCAACACCAATGTTTAGTGAGTATGGGAGGAACAGAAAAGATGTTGATTCGGATTAGATTTGATAAGTTGATTAGAAACGACGAATATTCTTTACATTCAATTTAAATCGAAAAAAGCTTGTTTAGATAACTTATAATTAAGCCGTTATATAGTAATTGAAGTTGATTGGGGTTTGAGGTTATTAAAGATTTTTTTTAACATCTCGTTCCACAATTGAAGGTTCTTTCTTTCGATTGTGAGACGTTTTTGGCTAAACATTCTTCTATTTTGTGCTTAATGAAGGTTATAAATTTAATTACGATACGTCTTCACCCTTCTTCTGCATCATTCCCCCTTCTGCTTCTGCCTTGTAGCAGGCAAAATGCTTATCCACTCAACTTTTCTTGACGGAAATCAGTCATAGTTGACAGCCAGTCAGTCAGTCAGAAGCATTTTCGTCTTTCTACAATTGTAAGACTCTTAATTAATAGAAAATATAAGATAGGTCTGAATTATTAATAATTAAGTACGAATGCAGCGATCTGATGAAGCAGAAACCATATTTTCAGGTCATGGAGAGGTTATTGCTCATTCAGCTGCCACGCCTACATACTAAGCATTCACGATGCATGGGACTTTTGTCACAGCTTTCTCAGTGCATCAGCGCATCTACAGTTTTACTTGAGTAGAAGTGTAAAGTAGATGTTTCCTTAGCTCCCGAATCTACAAATTATGTCTTAGGTTACATTAGATTAGGTTCGGTTCACTTGGTTTATGTAGGTTAGATAAAGTTGGATTAGGTTAAAGTGATAGAATGGTCCTTGATGGATACAATTTGTGGTATTACCAGCTGGTTCTGTCATTTAGTTTTTAATAACGCTTTGTTTAACTTTGACATAGTCAAGTGACAAAATTGCATTATTTCATAAAGAAAAAATAAATAAATAAAAATTAAATTGAAATGAAATGTAAAAAACTGTTTCCCTGTTTATGCTTAGCATAAATTTCTACATACATATATTAAAAGCCTAACATTTATTATTCATCCATTTCTCGCTGTCGAAATTGTTCAGCCTGCCAAAAAAAGTTAAAACGTAAAAGCACTAATTAAATTCAAAAAAACGTTCTACAATATAAACGTTGCCCCAAGAGATGCAAATTTTCGTTCAATGTTGCCACCTTTCACTGCGTTGCGTCCCCCAAAAACAATGGAAAAAAATTATAATATCTCATTTCAGTATTTGGCAGGAAACTACTTCAGCGATTGAGTGCAACAAGGTGGGTAAACCTAAAGCCAACCGACAAAGTACACACACACAATAAAGAGACAAATAAAGGCAACCGACAGAAATGCCACCAAATGTTGGGCGAAAAATTCGAAAATGTATTTTCACCGTTTTTCAAACAGGAAGGAAATTGTTGGCGCCACATCATTTACCGAGCGCGTATTTATACGAATTTAATTCACCTTTTCACCAGCAGCCACAGCCACAGCAACAGCAACAACTAACGCTTTAATGCCGGCACCAGCGGCAGCAGCAGCAGCAGCCCCGACCGACGAATTGCCAAAGAAGCGGAAATAAAGCAGAAAAATTGCAAAACTAATAAAAACAAAAAAAAGAATAAAAATAATAAAACACCGTTATGTACGGTGCGACGGCCGATGTTGCTTTTTGCCGCTGTTGCAGCTGCTTATGCTTTTGTTGTTGCTGTGGTTGCTGCTGCTGGTGCCGTAGGAAGTGCTCCTAAACAGATTTGAGTTGCGGGAAGGCGTACAATTCCTATCTCGCAACGCGACATAACTCACCACACCACACCTGTGTCCCCTGGGCCCACGCTGGTTCAATGCTGCCACCTGAACGCAACAACTTAACGCGCCACGGCAGCGCGGAACGAAGCGTAATTTGACTCGTGCGCAGCTTCACTTCCAATTGAAGCGCCATTTAAATCTAAACAAGTTGAATGCTATGCGCTTTGTGGTTGTTGTTGTTGTTGTTATGTCAAATGTACAGGCCATAAAATATGGCAATAATATTAAAATGCACTGTGCGCTGCACACACACACACACACACATATCCATACACACACTTTAGCGCAATGGCGCAAAAAACGAACTGTAGCGCGTCCTTAGCTTCCAGTTCGTTGTACTGATGTAGTGCGCACAACTCTCAGAAACTGTAAATCGTAACGTACGAGTATAGTTCCTACAAATCGTGGCCGCTTCGGCATTGACAAAGGCAGTCGTCGCTCGAAGCCAAACTCCAAACCAAAGAAGTCGTCGGTATTGGCAGAGCCAATAAAGCAATAAAAATCAAGGTCGTCTTGTGCTTTTTACGATTGGCAACTTGCGACGAATAGTGCGGCGGAGCCTTGGTGGTGTGGCGTGTCATTCTTAGTTGTGTTGTTATACTTGACCAAAGTTTTCTTTCGTAAATTGTGCAAGCGAAGAAATTTAATATATGAAAGATTTTTTTTTACATTTACTGGGTCTTTGACTTTTGAACAAAGTGATGACCAAAAGCTAATTAAAGTCTTCATGATAGGTGATAATGTTTTGAACTTTATTGGGATTAGGTTAGGTTAGGGTGTAAGTTTAGGCTGTTCATATAGGCCGGTAGTGATCCATTGTGGTACTACAAAATGAGGAAGTACGCTATACTGAGTACTATGCCCGATGGAAGATGTAGGCCATTGACTTCATTAGGAAACGAGCGATGCCGCTTATGGCAATAGGTTAGGTTAGGTTAGGTTAAGGAGGCTGTCTGGGCTTGGAACTTGTCGAATGACACTCTTAGGGCATGAAATGGGTCCGTTGTGATACAACAAGAAGAAAGTTATCTGTCTTACTGCAAGTCGCAGAGCCTGTACAGGCCAATTTGAGTTGTGGTAAGCCTAGTAAGCCTTTGGTGTTGACTCAACTGAGGTTATTCAAGCTGTTGAAGATGGCTATAGTTTGTTAAAAAAATAACAGGAAAAGGCATTCAAGGTCTTGGAGTTCTATGCACACATAAGCTAAGTACTAAGTACATACATTCTATGTAGCACATAAGTTGCAAAATGTCCTCTTCTTCATCTATCAATTTGCAGCTGTGTCAGGGACCATTGAAAGTTAAAGCCAGCCGTTGGACGTGCCTTCTCACGATCCAATGACCATTTAGAACTGGTAAAGTTGAGTCAATGTATCACATACCAAGGCCAGGTGCTGTATGGTTCTCATATGGTTTAGGCTTGGCCTGGTCTTGCTGAACTTGGCAATGAGTAGTAAGCGCTCTTAGTAAGACTGTAGAAATCATTATTTATAGCTGCAAAACAACAGACATTGACCACAGTCGGAAACGGTGAATTCCTTCCGCATCATATAAGTGGCCTTCATGTTCGAATTTCGAACCAGATGATGCAATATTTATAGCTGATTTCCGAATACAATTTTCGCTGGGCATTGCGCCAGCGAACATTTGAAATTCTCCATACAAATGAACTGTACTAACTGTTTTGCATAAATCAGAAGGTGAAGAGCCGCTTGCGTGCATATCTGTAATAATTAAAACTGCGAAACGCTGAGAGTTCCGTTCCGATCGCAGTGAGGACGAGCGTTCCAAGTGACACCCGCACGTGCTCGCCTGTAACGTGATCGCCAAATTGCTCATAACTGGGCGATTTATGTGACAAAACAAAACAGCGAGCAAGAATATGAAAATTTCACGACGTAGAAACAAGCCGAAATAAGTCGACTATTATGTAAGTCACATCTTTACACACGTCCAGACGCAACAACAAAAAAGGCAAAATGAAACTACGGCGCTGAAATTATTGCGGCGATTTTCTTAAACTGAAAGTACTAATTAAATGGACTTGTTTATTATTTAGTGGGCGACTGTTAAATTTGAATTTCCGAAAAGCAGCTCTACGCAGAGGCAAACCTCAAAGGAAACTTAACGCGTAGCGCGACAGTGTCAGCTGACACGGCGACACTGGCCGCATAGAGAGTGTCGAAAAGAGATTTGAGTTTTTTAATTTCAATTTTACATAAATGACAGACGAGCACTGAAGCTGAGTCAGTGAGCGAGTCAGCGCGTTGGGAAAGTTGGACCGCTCAGATGTGCTGATAATGAAAGGCGGCGGCGAGTGCCGCTGCCAGCCGGTTATGAGCTCAGCTCTAAGATGCATTTTTGTGCAATCGCAATTAAAACTAATTTTTGCCTAGTTGTTGTTGTTGAATTTTTTACACGACATTTTTGCATTTCTTGCAAAACGTTTCGCTTGTTGTTGGCGCGCGCGAAAAATTGCACACAGAAAATTGTCTGCGGGCAGGTTGACGTTCCTAATTAAAGTTGCAAGTGTATTGTAGACGCGACGCAGGCGTTGACATCACTGACTGACTAACTAACTGACAATGCTGAATGCAACGCTACCAACTGCTGTCGCTGTCACAACGCATACAAGTCACAGAAATTTAAAATTGTAGGTTATATTGGTGGCATTTGGTTTTTGTTGTATTTCGTAAACTTTTTTCAGACTGCGGCATTTGCCAAAAAATTTAAAAAAAAAATTGCAAAAACACGTAACGTGGGCAGGCGGCCAGTGGAAGTGAACGTCAGTGTCATTGTTGAAAACGCACTAAAAATTACAATAACATTGTAAGGTTATTGAAAATTGACTACAAAAGCCAAACAATGCCATCGATATTGACAGACATTGCAACTTGAGATTTATGACAACTGCACTTTTATTTATTGTTGTTGGGTTTTTGTTTTAAATGCTTATTGAAATGTGGAGGTTGTTGTGTTTTTATTCAGCCAGTGTGCATTTCTTATGCAAATGGAAAATTGAATATGTTTGGTAATTTATTGGTGGTATTCACGATGTGTGACAGTTGTTTCTGCAAGTTGTAAATTTAGACAATGAACAAACTTTTTAACAACGTATCATTAACAATAAAAACAGCTGTTTTATTTTTACTTTTTTTGCGATCCATTAAAATATGCTAAAGTAAATTTAAATAAGTAATTAGTTGAAATATAATTAAAATCGACTCGAAGGTTTTAGAAAACCAAATCTGTCACCAATGATTTTTGTTGTTTGTTTGGGTATATTTTACTGTTTTGCCAGCCTGGTGGCCATTTAGCTGGTATAACGTTATGGTATTAAATCACACCGACACTGTGTTCACAAACCATATGTTCTGTTACGTTTCCACATTACAAGCAGCAGTTGTGAGCAGTCAAAACAAAATTATTAAATGAAAATTGCTCAATTAATGCCGACAACATGGAAAAATGCGCACAGTATCTGTCAAAAGATCTGTCAATCAATCAAGTCAACACTTTTTTGCGTTTCACAGAAAACTAAACAACAAATTAAAAAAATACAATTACAAATATAGTCAAATCACCAAAATAAACCAACAACTGCGGGTTGCAATGCACATGTACACATGCGCCACAGTGCCAACAATTCTTATAATGACAACAATAATGATCACATTTAAAGTACTAACAACAAAACTAAACAACAACAACAACGCCAATACGACGCGGCGCTACGTCTAATTTCAATTCGATTTTGCATTATTAACCGTGCAACTAATATGCGTACATGTGTGCGTTGTGTGTTTGTGTGTGTGTAGACGGTGGCGGACAAAGCTTATATACCGCCCGAGCCAAATCGCCAGAGTGCCGCCCCTAAATTTTTTAAAGTATTTTTTAAAATACTAACCAAAATCAACCACATGTGATCTGTTTAACCCATTAAGCCCTGAGCGTTGCGTTTGCGCAACGTTTGGGAATTTCGCTATATTAAGTAATTCATAAAGACATAAGACTTGAAAATGGGTAGAATTGGATTAGAATTGATCGATTTAGATTCTGCCATACTCAAATTTCAAAATTATTTAAATATTCATACGTTTTTTTCGATCCAAAGTCAAAGGTTTTTTTTTGGGGAATTTTTTAAATTCAATCAAAAATACTTATTCTTTAAACCTATCAAAATCCCTTAGTGGGCTGCATTTTGCAATGCTAAACTATTTAAAAATAAGTTTTGAAAATTTTTTTTTTATTTTTTAAACAAAAAATATGCTTTAAGTTTTGTGTTGCGCGAATGCAACGTTGGGCCTAAACACTGCCAATTTTCATACAACGCAACGCGTGAAAATGTAAAAATCCAAGCAGCTGATATTTTATTGGCACATTTTATTTTCCGCAAATGTCTGATTTTGTTTATTTGTGTAATGTTTGCGAAAAACATGACAAAAAAAAAACATGGTATGAATTTTTTGCTTGATTTTTTTTCTTGATTAGCTCAATTAATAAGATTGTGTAAAATTTTATGGAAATCGCACAAGCCTTTCTGGGGTCAGGTTTTTTTTCATACAAATCGATCGATATTCAAAACTGTAATGAACCTGCGGGAATATTTGTATGAATGCAACTTAAAGACAATATTTTTCTGAAATTTGGCGCCCATTTCAAATATTTTTTTCTTCTTTGCCGCCCCTCCCAACATGCCGCCCTAGGCATTTGCCTCATAAGCCTCGTGCTTTGACCGCCACCGTGTTTAGACATGCAAATAATACCTGTTTGATTGTGTGAAGAGGTTAATCGGTTCCCTGTAGGAAATCGGACTGGTCCAAAAGTAGTTTTTCAACTGATTGCTTGCCAGTCATAACTGACCTCAGAACCGATTCGTTTCATTGGAGCAAACTTTTCACCCTTTTAACGTGGCGGTGTCCTAGGCGACAGTCAATTGTCCCCGTCTGCATCCCTTTGCAACTAGTCCAAAGTCAGTCCTAAGTAAAACCGTTTCTAAACCAGTTACGAAGCGAGTAGTTTGCGAACTAGTTTATGCTGGATTAGTTTTCTAACTAGTTGATTTTTATGGGGGAAAATTTTTCAACAATTATTTTATTTCGAAAAACAACAAAATTCTGTCGCGAATGAAAAACAAGAAATATCGGTGCACGTACAGATGAGCCGAGATGAACTTGGACTTGCTGACACACTTCTGTAGAACCTGTTTGGGGCCTGACGCAATACAATAAATAAATAAATGAATTAATAAAAAATTACATCAATAAACAAACAAATTTATTAATACATACCATTCAGCTGCTGCTGCAATTCCTTGCTTCAACCACGCAAAATTCTAACTGAAATCATTCAAGGTAAAACGTGCAAATCGAGCGAACTTCGAGTCATAGAAACAGACATGTTCGAAAAATACAAACATTTCTACGTTGTTGTTGTTGTAACAAAAGTATTGTTAGATCAGCCTTAACAGTATTTTGTTGATTATTTCACCTCTGTTTCGTCTTTCGTAGTTCCATGTCTCTTCTCGCCTATGAACGCGCACACAGACCGTGAACGATTAGACGCGAACTGACTGACTTCTGTATTCGATGACAGTTACTTGGACAAGTAGTTGTCAAATTGACTACACAACACGAGTTGAAAAACCAATGAATTTTGGTAACCAGTTGTCTCAGGTCCGACAGGGTTATGCTTAATAGTAATTATCTGAATAGTAATTTATTTTATTTAATTATTTTATTTATTTACTATATGCATAGTATGTGCAGGCATGGGGACTGGATCGAGTCGGTACGCAAGTTCCAAGTCTAACTGGTCGTCGGGCCCAGCTGCCTGCACCAACCGTGCTGCCTTACTACCAACTGATAATTTACTTCCAATTCATATGACTGTTGTTGGTGTTGTAGTGGTTGTTAGTAGATGATGAACCGCTTAATTTATGCGCTAAAACAAGTTTGAATTAGTTATAAATATATAAAAGTGCTTGGAATGATTTTCATTTGTCTGGCAATGCTAGAAGTGGCAGCACCTTTATTCAATTTCTTTGAAATGATTTTGCGCAGATAGGTATGGAAGCATAGGGTGAATGTGGCAGTAAATGGCTGTTGAAATGATTTTCGACGTTAATACAAAATGTCAGAATGTTTTCAGAAGATAGTAGAATCAAATATAAATTCCTTCGAATGATAGTTTTAATATAAAATCATGCTAGATTAGATTATTGTTAGCATATGAAGAAAATAAGATACAAATTTATGTGCATGCAGATTTTTCTAATCAACAAATAAAAAGAAAAATATCATGAGGTTCAGTACAAAATTAGTCAATTCTTACTTTTAATGATAGTATTGACAGTATGACAGTACTTTCATGACAGTGCTATAAATGTTCTGCTTAATGTAAGATCCAATTCTTATCTCATTCTTAACTCATTACATTCGAACCGATCTTTTTTATCGATATTATTATTAGATAGCGAGATTCATATTGGAATATATGTGGATCACAGCGCCGCAAAGGAGGACTCGCACCATTTCTAAGTGGCATCACAATGAGCCTTTAGTTTAGGCTTAAAAGAGCTTTTTCAGGAGACGGTTGTCACTCTAACTTAACCAAATCTAAGATTCCATTAAAGTTTTAGAACTAGTTGGCAAAGTAATTATTAAATATGATATTATAATTATGATATGACATCTTATTTAGAATTTAATATACTTGCTAAGTATATGACTTTCGCTGTTCGCTACAAATGAAAGTTAGAAGTTAGAGCAGAGCCTTCCTGAATAGGAGATACTCAAGGGGAACTAAGACTGAGTATTCTGCAACTATTCAGTTGTCAATAATCGTCATAGTGGTGAAGCAATTTCGAGTGTCCTTACCATCACAGTTCTTTTGTGAGATTAGATTTTATGCGAAGACTTTCCAAGCATTGCTCGAGTGGCTTTATCTTTACTCTCAGAATGCGGCACTCTCGACACAAAACTCTCACGTGGCTTTATTCAAAAAGCGATGGCAAATTTTTAAAGAGATCTTGAATTGTATTGACGTAGGAGATCTTAACAGTTACGCTGTATTTGGTTTAGGTTAGGTTACTGCCAATTCGGCAATACAGCTCGATGGTCCCAGAGGTTTATTGTGGTGCCTGAATGTGTGGGTAGCAGACGAATGCTTTCAATATTTGTCTTACTTGTTCGGTTATCTCTTATTTTAACTCCTTAACCAGCTGTACTCTGATTTCTAAGGCATAATACGATTGGAATACAATACTTTTACCAGAAGACGCCATGAAGAAGAAAATAATAAAGTTCATATAATCTGTAATTCTCATACAGTTATTGTGAGCGAAAGAAACACAATTACTTTGTAGTGACAATTAATAGTATATTTGCTAATCTCAATCTATGATCTATAAACATTTGAAGAAACATAAATAAAGATCAGTAAATCAGGCAGCATTTCGTTCAACGAAAACCTCTGGCCCAATGCTGATAGCTGACAAGTAGTGAGATATTTCACAACTGGTTTTGTTTGACTTGGGCAAGTCTTTTTTGTCAGTCTAACTCAAGTTTCCTTGTGACACTAGCAGCTATTACGTTGATATAATTAACTAACTAATAGCTATTAACAGCTATAACTAAATAGTCTTGAATGATTGCTGTAAACTGAAATTTGTTTATGCCAGTATTCGTTTTTCTCAAACAAAATGCTCTGTAGTAAAAGTTTTTACAAATTATCTTAAATTTCTCTGTCATGGATGCAAATTCTATACAAACAAATTCATGTAATTTCCAAGTTTACTACTCACTCATAATATGAAAGTAAAGAACAAATCGATTGACAAACTCTTAACTCTTATCGATCGACAAACGATCTATCTGGCCATTTCCGGTGCCTCTACCCTATGCAATTCGTAGAACACTTTATGTAAGACTACTGCTCGACTGTTTTGCGATCACTTCACTAATGCTTGGGGTTTTTTGCGGCGCCATAGACGAATATTATCTGTGTTGCTTTGGCAGTGTTCAAGTGACTTTAGCGATTAAAAGTCGACTTTTTTGAGTGTTAACATTTGTTCTTCGGCTAATTAGATTTGTTTGGCGGCAACGCGCGCGCTCTGTAAACAATGATGTTAAATAAAATTTGGAAATTATTGTGTCTTCCCTTGAAGATAACCGCATCGCATGCGAAATCGTTGTTTGTCGAAAGGGAAATGCGCGGCAGAGATATCGACGATGTGCAAAGAATTTGTCTTATGACAGACGAACGAAAAGAAAAGGTACACTACGGATATGAAAGGTACTATTTAATGGACCTATGTGTGTGTGTGCCTATAATACAAAGTGATTGAATGCGTTTTAAAACCGGCCACGTTTTGACTAAAAACTTTGTAGTTTTTGTTTTTACAAAACATACAACTTTTACTTTCTTTGTATAACAATTTCAATAATCATTTGCTGCAAACGTTTCAAATTTAGTTTTAACAATGCAAAATATTTAGCGTTAATGATTGCATTGCTTAAACCATCTGTTTGCGATTCTTTGTGGCTGTTGCTCGTACGCGGTTGAACAGCTGTTGTTGATGTTTTGTTGTTAAAATTGTGTGTTTTGTTGTTGCAATATAAAGCTAGGGAATGGTTTTACCTAGATCCCTGGACTATCGAAGAAGAAGTTGCCTAAATAGTTCATCCTTCTTCTGAATAATGCGGGACAAGTGCATAGTAGGTGAGCTGTATTTTCCTCGTCCATGCAGCTGCGACAGCAGTCGTTTGAAAACAGCCCCAGCCTTTTAGCGTGAGTGCCACTTAAACAGTGACCCTTTAGAACACCGATTATGGTTCTGATCTGATTTGTACCCTGCCGAGCGAGCTCGTCTGCTCTACAGTTCCCTGGAATATTCTATGTCCCGGGACCCAGCATAGGCGAATTTGAAGCTCTTTGGCAGTCTTATTGAGAGATTTGCTGCAGCTGCGGACGGTCTTTGATGTTATTATGATCACATCTAGAGCTCTAAGAGCAGATTGGCTGTCCGATAGTATCCCGTTTACCCTCAGCGAATAATTTTAGTTCGCAAATATGGCTTCAACTTGTATTGGGCTCAAAAGTTGTATACAAAGGCCCCTCAAAATGGAATCCACTGTGCGCCATTGAGTTGTAGTTGTTTCGTCTAATGCTTTGTACAGTGGCGCACACGAAGAGAGGGCTCTGAAACCTCAACCCCCCAAAACACAAAAATTGCTGGTACAAAATAAGGCTTCGAATGGTATTAGGCTCAAAAGTTGTTCGCAAAATCCCCCCAAAATGAAATCTGTGTTCGCCACTGGCTTTGTATATCATCTGAGTCGAAAGTGCTGGCATCAGCCACATTTTTGTATATTTTACTAACAATGATCACACAACACCGGACACTTGAAAATGCCACAATACCTCTGAGCATCACAAGTAGGGCTACGATTGCATTGCTCCACTGACATTGAACTCCTAAACAGCATCAAATCAGATCACTTTGTGTGCTGGGCTGCCCTTGCGCTGTCATTATCCAGTCACAACTGGGTTGTAAGTTCATTGACAGGTGAACGCGCATTCTCGCTGTTATTATGCTTAACCCTCGGATGGACTTTGTCGTCTGGCCAGACGAAATGGTTCAAAGAAATAAAAAAAATCACAGATTCATCTCCTTTTTACAGTGTATTTGTGGGTAACTAAGTAAGTATATATGAACATAATTTGTATATATGTATATATACTTACATACGTTGCCTACCATATAAACATAATAAACTTCATCTGCCATTGCGCTTTGCCTTTGTCAAAAGCCTCACCCAGATTTCGTCTGGCCAGACGACAAAGTGCAAATGTGTAGTAACTAATTACTGCCCATCGAAGGGTTAATACGATTATGGCCAAACTGCATTTGGGCATAATTTTTGATCACATTACAGCCGATGGCATTTTATCTGAACACGTGATCAGATTAAAAACGACGCAGCGGCATGAAATGCCTTGATTTGTGTGTTTCAATGACAGTTCAATTAAAAATATATTGAATATGTGTTTCTTTGGCGTTCCTGTATCGTAAATTGATCAAGAATTACGTTTCTGAGCTAATTTGAATGCGAAGTGCGTACATTTTTGGAGCACTCACTGACATTGTTGTGTGTTTTTATCAGATAAGCGCGATACTGATGTGAACCAGAGTAACCTAAGGCGTGTGCCTTAACCTTAATTGTTCGTGTTGCAGTTGTTGGCAGCGTTTGTTTACCTGCCACTGAAGATGAACGCAAAAAACTGTCACACAATCAGTTGACACATTGTTGCTCCACATACACACACACTACTATATACTGGTACATACATATATATTTCGTATGAGTGCTTATGGAGGTGAAAAATGTGTGAACGGAAAATATCGAATAATGGCAAGAGGCAACCGACTTTGAAAGAGGGCCGCAAAGGTTGAAAGCAATCAAGCCACTTGACCTGAAATGCTGCCAAAGTCGCCACCACATTGGTGGCAATAGATGTTTGACTGTTGGCTGCTGTCACATGTGGCGCAGTGTGTTTTAAGCAAATTTGCATAGAGCCAAATAAAATATGAAATTTTCCCGTCAATTTCGACGTCAAAAGGGAAACTGTGCTATTTGGGCACAGCGTGAGCCACTTTCCATTCTCGCCGTCGCCGTTGAACTGACTCTCTAAATTGCTCTTTAATTAATGCAGCTAATTAATTATGCATGCATATTCGTGGCTTATAATTTTCTCTTCGAATCACAGATGCCAAATTCATCAGCAGCATTAATGGTGACAGCACTTTTCGAGCTCGCATTTTTAATTTAGTTTCATCTCAATAATCGCGCCACTTGAAAACGCTGCTAAAGTTGATTTTCTGGTCCAATGTGGTCCAATGCGATTTGTTGTTGTTGGCAATGCTTAATTGGTGAACTGGTTTTCTGGCTAGTTGCACCGTGCAGCGACCAGCCGGCACTGTCGTCAAGTTGCACCCAATTCTGGGTGCTCCATCAGCTGGTCGCTTATGTTTATTCTTTAGTTGACGTTACCTTTTATTGTTGTTGTTCGGACTTTTAAGCTCTTAATTGTAATTAATGTCATGATTTTTTCTATGATGCTGCGGCTGCGTCTGTTTGGTGATATTTGGCCAATAATTCTTAATCAAACAATGGCAGTCAATTTGCGTATCGGTGTTTTTTTTGGAGGTATTTAAATCCAATCAATTGTGGAATGTATTTGTATGTATGTAAATACAAACAGCACTTAAGAGGCAAAATTCAAAGAAAGAAGAACATATATATTACAAAATATACAAATTGCTGGCATGTTTTACTTATTAGCAGTGGCTGCCGCTCCGCGTGCTTGGGATTGAGTTGTTCAAGCTGCATTCTTGGAAATGAGTATTGGCCGTATTCACGATCTATGACAATCGTGCTGTTAAGAGCCGAAATCTACTGCAAACAACTATGTAACAAATCTATTTAAGACGCAATAAGTTTGATTGCGCTAAGTTAGATCTCAGTTTCGTTATCGGGCTGTCGTGGTAGTTATGTATGTTTAAAATTGGGAAAAATAACTATATGTTGTAAAACACTATACGAGGAAAATAAAAAAAAATTACTGATTGTATTAAAATTCAAAGTGGTTATATACAGTAAGTGTCAAGTAAATGTTCGCAAACTTTAAAAAGGTAGAAAAATTATTTTGAAAAGCTTTTTGAATATAACAGGAATTGCAATATTTTGAATTTTTTTTAAGATGTAGATTAATAGTAATGTCTATTTGATACGCGAAAACAGTGTAAAAAATCAAAAAAGAAAATGAAGCTATACTTCAAACTGTCAAAAAATTCGTCTTCTTTCAAAACCAAGATTGCATTGAAAATTTGGCGCCGTACAGTTCCGAACAGTTTCATGAGATACTTCAGTTCCGCATTCTATTTTTACATCCAAAGCCATTTCCCTTATTGAGATACGGGGGTTTTCACGAACTTTTCGGATGATTTTTCTTTCTTCTCTGTCAGACAGTTTTCTGGGTCGTCCAGGAGATACTTTCAAATCAATTCGCCCTTCAATACGCGAATCAAATAGACATCACTTTGATATTATATGAGAGTGAAATATTCAATTAATCTATATTTTTCAAATAATTTCAAAATATTGCCATTTCTGTTATATTATAAGCTTTTCAAAATAATTTTCTACCTTCTTTAAATTTGCAAACATTTACTTGACAAACTGTATATGGATATATTTTTGGGAAAATAAAAATTTTTAGGTTATATTTGCTTTTGAATTCCATTGGCATTTCTGGTAATGCGTTTAAGTTATATCAACAATATGTCATACTCTCAGCTAAATCGGGCAACTAGTGTAAAAGTTATGATTGTTTGTTTTTATTTATTAAAATAATTCTCCCAAATCGGGGATTTACTAATGAGAACTGGAACTCAGGTAAATTGTTACTTACATTATTACTTACTAATAAAAAAATATAACAATTGAAATCGGCTGGGGGCACTTTACCCTTTTCTATTCGGCTATGGCCTTTAGACTTAACTTTAAAATGCAAATTTTTCTGTCAATGGCAGCCAAATGTAACTTTCAGATTAATCAAGTACTGAAAAATTTCTCAATTCGCAATTTCTCTGCCACTGTTTGGCTCTTCAGGAATGACAACACTGCATTGTAGGGTAAATGTTATTTCCGAACCAGGCAATTTTCGGTGAGGTTATGTTACCGGATGCCAGCCTCGACAGTTCAGAGGGTGGTGCGCTAGCTTCTCATACCAGAGACCTTAGGTTCGATTCCTAGCTCCGGCTGATGAATCAGTCATCTACTTCTACTGTGTTGCATACAAATTTCAAACGGGTGCAATTTTTGGTATCACAACGGGCACATTCGAGGCCTAAGTGTGTCTCATACAGAGGCAGCCACTATAACCTTCCTACCTAAGTTTTTGGAACCAACATTATTAGGAGTGGTTAAGATGGTTTGGCTCGTAATTCCAAGGCAAATTCTTCATGAAGGGAATCACAATGATCGAAATTGGTTTCCTGGATGAAGTGACACCATTGGCGCAGGCAAGCAATTTATTTAGGGTTTAAACTCAAATATCTGTTTGTTGCAAACATTTTGGGTGGAAAATAAGGTTTCAAATGGCATTAAGCTCAAATGTTCAGTACGGAGATGAATGAAATGAAGTCTGGTTCAATTCACAGTTCGGTCGACAGACAATTGCATGGCCTCAATGCTTTTTGGAGATTCGGCTTACCTTTCGTCATGGCGTTATTGTGCCATTTGTACTCATTTGCATTTATGAAAATATGTAGTTCCACAAACGATTCGATTATATACTTAAACTCATTCCAATTCCAATTATATTATAATTACAAGCTATGCGTTTTAAATTGCCACATTTTTGCAATTATTATAAATATTCTATATTCCAATCGAATATTCCATCAAATATATATTTCAATTAACTTATCCACAAGTAAATATTTATCAATTCTAAATCTTTATTTACTTTAGTCTTGCCATAACATTTTCAGACATCACATCTTAATGGCTGAATGCATTTTACACACACCCCATGAAATTTTTATTGCAATTTTCTGTGATTTTTGTGAAAATTGTTAATAAAAAATCGCCATAAACAGACAACGACGCCATGCGTTCGTATGGATACATGGATTTCTTTGTTTTTCTCTTTTTTGTGGGTTTTTTCGATTTCAAGCATTAAAATGTGATACAGTTAATGTTGTTTATTGTTGTTGTGGCTGTTGTTTAATTGCAAATTTTGTTGTGGTACATTAATTCCAATAATCGTTCTGAGGTTAGTCGGTGTTAAAGCGCATAAAATTCTCAATAGTAAAAAAACCAAAACCGATTTGCAGAACATTCACAGCGATGACGAATTGTGCGGAATTTGATGTAACTTTAATTCATTGGACTGACTGATCCTAAGAATCAAAGTCGAAACTGTTGTTTGGTGTTGTTGGTATGAGTTTTAGTGATACTTGTACCTAGTTATATTTGAAATGATTTTACTCATTCAATTAATTCAGTTTGGAGTATAAATCACTGAGATGTGGTGGCTTCAGCTTGAACTGGTTTCAATTATTAGATTTTTCTAAAAAAAAAGTACATTGCATGATTGAACTTCACGTGGTTACGAGTGGTGAGTTGGGGAGTGCTTGGTGGATTAATTGAAATCATAAAAGGGATCCAACTAGATCAGTCAACAATGACACCTCCAAACTAAATAAAGTGAAACTTAAATAAAGTGGTAAACGTTTGGGTTGGTTAATTGGTTTTGTTTTCAATTCGTTTTCTTTATAAAGTGGTCTATGAGTTGAAATAGTTTAACTTTTTAGCTTTGGTGTTCAAATGTGGTGATCACTGGATTTGGATTTCTATCATCCTATCATTTCAGTCCTTACATTCATACTGTAAATGTCAATGATGTTTGTATCTGAACTGAAACTTACAACTTTCTGGTTGCCAACTCCACAACTGAACTAAGTGAAATGGATACTTGTTCGATTTTCTTCAAAAATGCAAATATTAAGAAGCATTAAGATCGATTTACAATATTCATAGGAATAGAATTCAATAGTTGAATTAAAAGTGACTTGGAAAAATTTTCACTATTTCCTAGAAACTGCCGATAGCAACTGTTAAAAATGACCCTAACCAATGCAGACATACAAGTAATTAAATATATATGTATATGTATGAACGTACATATATCTATGCACGTGGATATGATTGCCAAGAAGTCGACCTTAGGGCTGCCATGAGTGTGTGGTGATCCCTACGAGTTGTCCGCGTGCGCAATACGACTAACTACATGTGCGTGTAATTGCCCCAGTTGTGGTATTTAATAATCAAATAAATCCGAATACACAAATCAAATAGCGCCACAAACGCAATTGCCAACTAGTTACACTCTGGCTAATTGAAAAATAATTTCATTTTTATTATGGAATTGTTGTTTCCTTTATTTTGCTTGACTTTTGCCCATTGTCTGGTTGTGCGATGGATTTGCGTAATAACGCTGAAAATTATTCGATTGTTTAGCTACATAGATAGTAGGTAATCATTATTGTGTTGTTTTATTTTTGTCGATTTATTGAGATTTCATTTTATAACAAAATTCAGTTTCTGTTGTAGGTTGCGATACATTAAGTATTGCGGGCATAAATTATAATTGAGGTATGCGGCTATGAGGCACTCAACTAATGATTTCATTGTGTTCCTTTTAAAAAACAACAACTAAACAAAATCGAAATGTATGCAAATAAATAATATAAATAAAACAATACCAGCACTGAACAAATTTACCAAATGGAACTAAAGTTATTGTTGGTGTAGTTGATGGGTTGGTCAAAAAGTTAGCAATTCGTCGAAACTTTATCGATGGAAGTGCTTTGGAAATGCTCCAACATGTTTATTTTTTATACATCGTCTGTTCGCGTCGTCGTCGTTGTTGTTGTTGTAGCAGCACGAGCATCCCATTGTGTTGGCAGCAGCATTTGGTCATATAATTTGTTCGCAAGACATTTTCTGAATACGATGGCATATGGCCTTATTTGTGGCTTTTTGTTTTATTGTAGCACCTTTTTAGTGAAACAGGAAATTTAACATAATAAAAAAAAATTTTAATTAAATAAAAAATTCTTGGAAAACTAGAAAAGCCGTGAAGCCTCTGGAAGGCAAAGCCGATAAGATCTTGGAAATAGTTTAGTCCGACCAACACATAAGCACTGTTTCGATTGCTCAGAAGTTAAACACTGCACAAAAGGGCATTTGGAACCACTTGAAGGCTGAATACAAAAAGTATCTCGAGGTATGTCTGCCCAATGACGCAAAAACAAACGTTGAATCCCGAATCACTGCTAAATCAAAACAAAATCCACCCATTTCTGAAGCGAATGGTGTCTGATGATAAAAAGTGAATCACTTACGACAACTTCAAGCGAAAGGGGTTATGATCGAATTGCACTGAGCCGGCGCAAACCAGGATTGACGAACAAAAAGGCTTCGCTGTATGTTTGGGGGAATTGGTTGGGAATCATCTACTATGAACTGCTCCAACACGATCAAACTCCTGCGCAGTCAACAATTGGACCGTCTGAAGAAAGCAATCGCCCAGAAGCGGCCAGACTTGGCCAATAGGAAAGGGATTGTCAATCTGGACAACGCTAGTAACTTGCCAGTAGTTCTGGGTATACGGGCTCCCTAGTCCGGACCTAGCACTAAGTGATTACCTCCTGTTTCTGTGTATAGCGAATGATTTAGTTGGTGAAAAATGTGTCTCAAGAGAAGCTTGTAAAATCGACTGCATCCGATTTAACCAAAAGCGACGAGGGTTTCTATGAGAGAGACATAATTTAATTACCTTCAAAATGCCAAGTTAGCAAACACATCGGTATACATTTGATCTAAATCGAATCATTCGAACTATGCTAAATACAGCCTTCAGTTTCATGTAAAATTAATTGATTCATTTTTATAAATGAATTAAAAAATAATAACAACTTTTGGGTAAATCATTTAGACCCTTAACAGTTTGTTTAGGTTATTTGAATTTATATTGATTTAAAATGCATAGATTTGCATAAATGTAAGACACATAAATTAAACGATCGCGCGTTGTGTGGGCGTTTTCAATCTTCAATCTTCATTCTTCTTCCAATTAAAAATGTTGTGTTTTTCCTATCCTACTATATATGTTTGTCTGTTTTTTTAATTATAAATACTTGTCATTTCTAAAATTTAAATTTATTACTATAGCCTTTTCATTGTTGTTTTTTGTTTTGTTAAAAATCTCGCTAACTCATTGCAAAATCTAACAGATCACACGAGACGCCATAACGCTAATGAAAATCACAATTGAAATACATTTTTATTATTGTTAAATTTTTATTATTTTTTGGGCATTTTTTTGCTTTCGGGTTTTTGGTTGTTGAGGAAATAAATCACAACAAATAAATTGTTAATTTAGCGCGGTTTTAATTGTCGTTTGCTTGCTGTTTGTATACAATTCAAATGGACAGCTGCGTCTTATTGAGTCTGTTTAAAGAAAAACTGCGCTGCAGTTTGGCTGTTGTTGTTGTTGGACGAAAATGAAACTTTCCCGCAAAAGGAAATGACAAATTAAAAATGCGGATAAAACAGGCTGAGCAATGTTTAGTGCAGCGCCACGTCACGTCATGCCACGCCACGCCACACAACCCGTCACTCGGCCCCACTGAATATTTGCCCCACTTGTGGCGCCGATGTCGGCGTCAGCGTCGGCAGCAGCATCAGCAGCGGCGTTGCAACTAACATCGGCATCGCGTCTCGGCATTGCCGGCAACGTTGTGGTTATAATTATTGTCGTGGTTGTTGTTGTTGTAATGTAATTGTTTTTGTCTTGATCTAAAATTAACACATTTAACGTGTTTTCTTATTGCAAATGCAACAACAAAAACAACAACAACAACGCCAGCAATAGCAGTAATGTTAATGTTTGCAAATAACAACAACAAAAAGCAATAGAAAAACACAATGTTTGCAACAAAAACAATAACAACTAGTTGTAAGCAAGCAATCGCCATTATAGGGGAAACCGGCATAACGGCGACATTTAACCAATTTCTGTTAAGCAGATCGGTTCATTGACAACTATTTGTATAATTATTATAAAAAAATTATGTAAATAGTGATGAATATTTAGACAGTGATATGTGTAATTAATCTATGCAATACATAATATACTCGTATATGCGTAATATATGTGTAAATATTAAGTATTTCTTTTAGTTTAAGGAGTTTTCCTTTGTAGCTATTCGATGGATCTTATATGTTTCGAATTTTCCAATCTGCTGTTATATATTTATGTATTATATATACATATGATTATAAATACATTTGTATGAAACTTGTTTCAAGTGAATCTTAAGTACTGAACTAGATTAGAATAGCTTGGCAGAAAGCTTGGTGCTGCGAGTATGGAAACTCCATTACCAAGTTTCTTCTTGAAACCAACGGAATTATTCTGAGCTTCCAAAGCTTTACTCCGTAGTATCTACTCAGATTCTTGAACGTTCTATCAGCAGACACCATAAATACGTAGACATTTCTTTTCAAATATAAAGCCTTCACATTGTACTGACTCTTTTTATTCCCTCCTTCTCAGCTTTCATCTCAAAAGCCAATGGTACTTTTTCCCACATTCGTAACATCAATTTTTTTTGTCAAGTACTGACATTGCCGCAATCGTCCCAACTTCCCCTACTTGCAATTCGCCTGTTGCTTCATGCATTTCAATCTACAGGTCGATATCTTAGCCGACTCCATGTGCGCGTGTATGTGTCTGTCGGTGTGCTAGTTGAGTCGCTAAATTAAGATTGATTTTTGCGCGCTGCGATTAACAAAAGTTGCGCTTTTATTTTTAAAACCATTTTTATTTTAAAACCACCGCCTCAAGCTGTCGCCAACATTTACATAGATTGCAGCCATTGTGGCGGTTCGGGTTTTCACTGCACTTGTTTCAGCGAAAATTTCCCAAGTCAATGTGCCGCTCGAAGGCTGTTGCATTTTTGCCCGCTATGAGTTTTGGTTGTCCAAACTGGTTCAAGGCGTGCTTCTCCAGTGCGCCAATCAGTTTTTTTACAACCTTTATTGAATAAAAAATTGCTTATTTATGACTTGGCTTACTGCCCGCTCCGCGAGCTATGGGTTGGGAATGCCTGCGCAGGCTTCTTCGGCGCTGCCTTTCGAATCGTGTGGTCTTTGTCAATGCGGCTGCCAATGCGCACAGCGCAGCATAAATGACGCTCGCGGCACGTGAACCAACCAGTCAAGTTACGCCAACAGCACCAACCGATGCTGAAGACACTACAGAAAACGTTAAAACGCCATCAAATGCTTAGCGTGTGGGAAGCGTGGGGATTGTCAGTTGGGTCGTCGAGCGTAACTCAAACGGCGCTGAAACCGGCATGTGTGGTTGTTGTTGGTGTTATTAACCTTTGAGCAGCTGCAATTAGCATTTGACTCTCTGCCGCTCGTTCGGCGCGCAGAGAGTATCCATCAATGTTGATCTACGGTAGTGGAACAGGGTGACGCAGCGAGTCAGTATCAGCTGACTAATTTGTGATTCTAGCGACTATTATTCCATTTGCTGTTATGCTGCCATATGGAAACATGAGCCTTGTAGACGCCAAAACTAACTAAGGTTTCAGGAAACATATTTCTTTTTGGTCTTTAAATTAGTTTAAAGTCTTAAGGAAATTTTGAAGTTGTAAACAATGAAGTATACACGTTTTTTGTAAACAATTCAGTTTTAACTTATGCTTAAAAATTATATTTTCTCCATTAATTTATTCTTAATTTCACACTACAGTCTTGCCTAAGATTTTACTAACCAAATTTTTTCTCGTTTTGTTCTTTTAGAAATCCAAACTGGTGGCGAAGACGCACCACACTTGAGCGATGCCTTACCCTGCTCAGTATTTTCGCTTTAATAGCGGTAATTGGCCTAATAATCGGCTTGGTATCGGTGATACTCTCAAACCGCATGGCCGAAGGTAAGTGTCAGCTCATAAATAATCCACACAAAGCTATTAACAAAACTAATGCGATAATTGCCTTACTTGAATTCAGTTCAGACATTTAATTGCAATGCTCTAACCTTAAGACTGTGTTGATGTTTAACTGATTTACTAAGCCACAAGTAATCAATAAATCTCTTTGCCGCGTGCAAAAACAGAACTCAAATCGCCAGGCACCGCGCCCGAAGCACTGCACGGCGAAAATCGTCGACCCCTGGAAAATGAGGTGGCCAGACCGACGCACAAAATGGGCGGCATCGATGGCACCAAGGCGGCCGATGTCTGCCTCACGCCCGACTGCATACACACCGCTTCGGCCGTGCTGAAGAAGATGAAACCCGAGCTGGAACCCTGCGATGATTTCTATCAGTTTGTGTGCGGCAGTTACATCGACGAGGAGATGATACCGGACGATAAGGACTCGATCAACACATTCTCGCTGATATCGGACAAATTGCACGAACAGCTGAAGGATATCATTACCGAAGAACGGCCTCCGCAGGAGCCGAAGCACTTCCATCTGCCGAATGCGCTGTACAAGGCGTGCATGAACAAGAGTGGGTTCTCTGACTGAGTGTGGGGGCGAGAACGTAAAAATGACTGTGTACTCTTGGACATTCTAGCACTGATTGAGGGATTGGGTGCTGCACCGATTGCCAACATTGCCGAATCACTGGGCGGCTGGCCCGTAATTAAGGGTGATTCCTGGGATGCTGAGAACACGTGGTCCTGGCAGTCAACAGTGAAGAAATTCCGCAAAATGGGCTTCAGCATGGACTACATCATTGATTTCTCGATTAGTGTGGACCTGAAGAACAGCACACAGCGCCTTATCGATGTAGGTTTAGTGCTTTGAAAACAAATGCGATTACAAGTTGATATAGTCTCGTTATTTCATGCAGTTTGATCAATCGTCTATTGGTCTAAGTCGTGAATATCTGGTGAAGGGCTTCAACGAGACGCTGGTGCTGGCCTACTATGACTACATGGTGGACATGGCGGTGCTGTTCGGAGCTGATAGAATGCGTGCCGAGCACGAATTGAAAGAGTCGTTGGAATTTGAAATGGCGTTAGCCAATGTAAGTGATGAGAGAATCAAACTGGAAGATACAATTTTTGTTTGTTGTTGGAGTTTTGCAAAGTTAAATTGCTTTGGCTGTCGAAAAACATTTCTAAGTTGGCGGAACATAATAAAAGTCCTAATACTTATAATGTGGTCTTGTTACATCTGAAGCTGACCTAATCTAATCTAACCTAACCTAACCTAACCCTCTACTGCCCCATACGGCCTTAAGGCAGGGTCCACCAAAACCTAGAAAAGTCCACATAAATTTTAATTTTGTTAAATGAAACTTTTAGGGCATGTTATAGATAAATTAAGTTGTAATTTCTTTAAAGCAGCACGGCTGTAAGCATCACATGTTTCCCCTTATTAGTCAGTTGAAATTTGAACTTCGTGGAAATTAGTAGAAATAATTATTTCGTGAAAAGTTAAGAAAAGAAAAAAAATATTAAAAATACTTTTCGGTAAAAGATTAAAACAAGAAAATTATGAGTGAGTACCTTGTAATGTAATTTATTAATTTGAAGTGTTTTATAGTGAAAAAAAAGTATTTACACAGCCACTTTTTTGCATTTAATGCATTTGGTCTCTAACGTATACTTGTATGTGGTTTCTTTAAAAAGGACTTTGAGACAGAAAATGAAAAACTGACTATGCCAAGTTACTATAAATGACCTCTAGTTTCACGTCTAGTCTAGTTTCACGGTGTTTTCACTCACTGCTTCATAACTTTGTAATTTTTCTTTCGATTCTTTTGACGTTGGGCTTTATATTTGCTCAAATAATATATAATTCATCCTAAATTTTAAAACCAGAGGAGATAATTTATTTTATCCATAAAAAAAATCATTCGAAATTTATGATTTTTGAAAAAGGTCGAAAAATTCAATTTTTTAAACTTGCACCGTCTGTAACTTCCCCAAATCTCATCTGGTTTGGACAGTCTATATATTGCTGGAAACGCTAAGGTATTATCTTCTGACCACCAGCTTGTGTTAGTCGGATGATTCGTTTACGAGATATGTGCCTATAACTGAAACAACAGGAAAAAAATAGTTTTTCGAATATTTTTCGAAACCGCTTGTTACGAAAATGTTTGGATTTTCAGTTTCGTGTTCAGCGGCCTAAAGTTAGTCTAGAAAGCACTTTTATTTTTAGGTGCATTTTTCGTTTCGCGTAGTGTAATCAATAAAACGTGAAACTGTTCATCAGTTAATTTTTGTTGCTTATGTGCCCAGTACGGCCTTAAGGCACGCAAATTTATATAGGTTTCACGCCCACACAGAAGCAAATTTTTTTATATGATTGTAAAACTATATGGTGAACAATTTTTCGACTTAAAAAAAATTGGGGCAGTAGAGGGCTAAGATAGGTAAACATTATACCTAGAAATGAAACTATTTTCGTTTTTACAAATGTCTTTTCAATAAGAGTTTCTGCAAATTTCTTAATTCTCATTCTATTTTTGTTTATATTAGTCAATTCCCAACTCGTTCGCAGATTTTTTTGCACCTAGAAATGCTATTTTTCTATTATATATATACTATATTACTATTTTCATTTATGAAAATTTGCTCTCAATAAGTTCCTTCGTAAGTTCTCATGCTATTTTCTTTTATTTTAAACAATTCTCTTCGCACTCACAGATCTCTTGGCCGAATGAGAAACGTCGCAACACCAACGATCTGTACAATATTCGCACACTGAAGCAGCTGCAGGAGACGTATCCTTATGTGCAGTGGGTGGAGTACACGAACGCGCTGCTGCCGTCAAAGATCAGAGTGGACGAGAACGAGCCGGTAAACGTGGCGGTGCCCAGTTTCCTCGAGGAGTTGGGTCCGCTGCTGCAGCGCACGCCCAATCGCGTCATTGCCAACTACATGATGTGGCGCATACACTCCTTCTCGGTGGTCTTCCTGCCGGAGCAGTTCCGCAAGCGGCAGCTGCAGTACACGACTGCGCTGTCGGGCCGCCAGGAGCAGGAGGCGCGCTGGAAGGAGTGCGTGGACATCACGAGCGGCAGGTGGGTGCAACGCGGCAGTTGTTTGTTGATTGTGTGTCGTTTCCCCGTGCTGCAGCGAACGTTGAACCCGGAAGTGGCTATGTGTGCTCGTAGATGTTGTCCAGTTGGCGAAAGCGCTTAGCGCCGTGCAGTAATGCGGTGAGCGAGAGAGAGAGAGAGAGAGAGCGCGCTCTCTGTCTCGCACCACCGTTGTGTCTATTGGATTGGTGCATTATTTCCCCTGAAGTCTTCTCACGCCATCTCTCCGTCTTTGTATTTGTGTTCACTTTTTTGTTGACCTGTTTTTGTTTATCTTCTCTCCCATGTTTGTAGAGTTAGCGGTACAAAAATTGTTGTGATAAAATCGGTACTAAATTTCACTTATAAATTGGTTATTTACCTAACTTTAGTGACTTAATGCATACGTATGTGTCAGCTTACACCCACAACTATATAATCAGCAACCAGTCCTCGCATTACCTGAATTACGTTGAATTCGTATTTGAAACTGTGACTTATTTGTTTTTGTATCTATTTTGTGTTTTGCAGCGGTGTGGAAATTTTGGAAGATGATGTGAATGGGTATTGAGTTTTTATACAAATTGCTTCAACACAGTTGCCACAATTGTTGTTTCATTGCTTATTTTCCATACAGATTTTTGTTGTTTTTGTTTACTTTCCACATGCCAAAATTTGTTGTGCTTAATGCAATACACCCACACACACATGCGCCAAGCTATGATTTTCGCACCCAGCTACTGTGGTCAATGGGGCGTATAAGTATTTAGAAAAATTCAACCAACTCATTGTTGTAATGCGCAAACATTTCATGGTACTTATTGACAACAGAGTTGCCACGGTTCCATATTTTGCACAACAGCGTAATATTCAAAATTCCCTCACCAAAGCATAAATCTAGCTGCCATAAATTCTTCTCATATGCTGCAGGCTTCGAAGCGAATATTTTCTAGTACGCATTCAGAATTCTTCACATCAGGCTTTACATGTTCAATTTTGAACAAATGTCACAAAAAATCGACTACATAATGCTGCTTATGTGCCTATCATTATTAGTTAAAAAAAAAAACATATATGTGTGTATGTATGTACATATGTGTACGCGGGTGTACCTACAGTGTAATTGTCTAGTTTTAGTCAATTTCGCAACTTTTCGAATCAATTTATTTACATTATTTCGCATTTATTTTTTATTTTGCAGCTATTACGAAGACGATGAAAGGAACTTGTATGCATTTTATAGTTTTTTTTTAATTGTTAAAGTTCTGTTGTTGTGCGTAGTTGACGTTTTGTGTGCTAATTGTTACCAATATGTTGAAATTATCAAATTATGAACTACACAAATTTTACTATGGTTCGGCAGCATAACCACACTTTGTGGTTGCTCACTTTGCATGAAATTGCCTTCAATTTAGATTTGTTAATTTCATCATGAATTGTGTTAGTGTTGTTACTATATTCAATGTCATTTATTAGCACCTATTCCATGTTTTTGTTGAAGTTTGCTGGTTTTTTTCGTTCAGAATAACAAAAGAAGCTACTTTCTTTTAACTATGAAATTTCCATTTGTGGTATAATTTGGTTCGGATTTGATTTGTTTTGTCTAACTAACCGGTGTAACTGAAGCGATGAAGTTGAATTAATTTGAATTAGTTGTAGACGTCAACATGTATTTCATTATTTCTCGAGTTTCAAAGCATGAAATATTTTCAATAACTATGATTCAGACAAAAATAGACATGAGAAGTCATGAAATCAACTCTGAGGAGGAAGTTCTTCAAGCATTCAGGCAGAGTAGCCCTAAAATTAGAAAAGGGAAGCCATTTCGATAGACTGAAAAGCAGATAACAAGTAAACTGTTAATGAGCAAACAAATCGAGATAGCTTTCTGGATTCTATTACGAATCTCAAGAAATTATAGTTTCCTACAGAATCGACTTTCAGAGTATCCAATCTTGTGCTGGTAAAAAACATACAAAATTTACAATATTTGGCCGATATTGCTAGGGTCTTTTCTACATTGGAAATCAAAATTTGGTTTATAAAATGGAATTAGGTTAGTTGCGATAAACTCTAAAGGACTAGAAATTCTTTATATATACTAGGAACTAGGAGTTTTGCTAATGGTTATGAAAATTAAGGGATTAGGAATTTCTTTATACGGAACTAAGAACTTCAAAGAGTTTTGCAAGTGGTGAGAAACTCTAAAGGGCTGAGAATTCTTCATATAGGAATCGGAACTTGAAAGAGTTTTGCTAGTGATAGTAACATTTTGCGTTGTTGTTTTAAAATGTTGCTTCTTGCTTTAAAGTTGCTTGCATTAACT